>OX454528.1:27344200-28544200 GCA_949715645.1 Portevinia maculata | reverse complement strand
TTTATACAACATTGAACTTAACCTAATGCTTACGATAACTTATTCTATGACCCCAATGGTAATTGTGGCAGTATTGCACTCAATGTGCTGCGTGAGCTGACCTGAATATACGGCCCATACTATTTGTAACGTTGCAATTGGTGCTTACCCAGCTGGTGGCATAATTGTATGTGGAATTATGTGGTGTTTGTTGGTTTGCAATGGGGTTACTCAGGTCGTGGCCTACTGTGCAAACTCTGTGCAAACAGCCTGAAAGTTATTCGACCAAAACTTTTTTTAAATAAATAAAAATATTGTAACCAAAAAAAGTTAAAATAAAAAAAAATGGAATGTAAAGACTGAATACATAAACACGCTAATTTAAACAAAAACATTTTTTTTATTATTTTAAAATATTTCACCTGGCAAGAGACTTTACCTACCTACTGTTCAATTTTAATCAGAACTTTCGCAGTTGTGAGTATAAATTGTAAACTAAAGACGGTAAGATAAGATACCATAATAACGCATATATGTGTCTTTTTCAGCGTATGTGTGCTATAGTGCTATGTGCTTCAAGCTAAAATCATAGATTGATTCGCCTTAATTTGACTCGCTTCACCATTTTTATTTAAAGAGATATGTGCACCTTTAAGATGCTGAGCAATTTAATTTCATGAGAAAGTACACTTAAATCAACACAGACTAATGCTTAATTTTAATATTTGGGAAGTCTTAAATTTAAAAGTTTCAAGTACAAATTATTATCTTAATTTTAAATATGTCATCATTTTCTTATAAACAGATACGTGCGATTTAAAGTTGCTTAGCATCTTAATACTAACTGCTGGTAAGTCTAAAAAGAAAATGAACTCCTTTTAAAATGAAACGGAATCTCTTAAAAACAAACTTAAGACACATACAATAAATTAAATAGATGTTTCTACTTGTTTTAAACCGATAGTCGGCTTGGCAAATAACCATGCGGAAATCTATTTGAATTCATGCAGATTCTATTTGTTTTTAGTATGTTTTTTTCCTCCGTGTACAAATGACTTCTGTAGAAGCTGCAGAGATTGAGGAGGAAATAGAATCGGTTCATTGAAAGTTTGAGCGACCTATTGATATCTCTAACGGATATTAATGGATTCATCAATAGATCCAAATGGTTTCGTTAGCTGCGTGCCTCTTGGCCTCTGGGTGATACTTACACAACTATGTATGCAACCCTCCTAACCTAACCTAACCTAACCTGACTTTTGGTATCCGTTCAAATTCTCCGACTTTGTTCGAATCAGAGAATTTTACTTCATGGCAAGAGAGAGTTAGAAATATTTCTCCGACAAATCGTAAAGCTCACCGGTTCATAGCGATAATATGCGATTTTTGGCACAAGCCTTGGCAGTCGCATTTCAATTTCCCTCCCATTGTCCTTGAAAAGTAATACTAGTTGCGGAACGTTGAATACTATGAATAAAAATTGAATCTCCGGAATAATATCATGATAGGGTTGGATGTGTGTATATGCTAGGTAAGTGTCAAGACGGTTACGACGAGGTGAAAAAAAAGGGGGAAAAATGTATCTACATACACAACAAATATATGCCTAAAATATTTTAGAAAAATCGACGATAGATTAATTTGCGTCTTCGAGTCTTGGTTTTCCTGACCCAATGGGGCTGTAGATAGCTAGCTGTATATGCTATCCTATGGGAATATAGCCCACCCTGATTGCCGATGCTCTAATGCCATTGCACCTGTCCATTTTTGTTCCATGCATTTATTTGCAATAAACCCTTTATTACGTCACAGCGTTCCCTCTCGCAATCTTACCTTAACATTCCCTCAACGCATCATATCTCGATCTAATATAAAATTCTGTTCATATAAATTTAATTACACATTCGCATTTTATTTAAATTCAAAATAAACTCATTCGATTTGGAAACAATTTTAAAATGTATTTCTTCTCTCAAGAATGACTATTCATCAGGTCCTGATGGCATTGCACCGATTGTTCTTAAAAAATGCAGTCATGCAATTGCTTCATTTCTTAAGTATATGTTTGAATTGTCCATTAGTACTGATAAATTCCCTAATCTATGGAAAAGTGCTTTTATCACACCTGTATTTAAAAAAGGCGAACGTGGTGATATCACTAATTATAAGCCCATTTCTTCGTGTATCCCTAAGCTTTTTGAACAAATTGTTTGTGAAAAGCTAATATTTCTTTGTCGCAATATAATTTGTAATGAACAGCATGGATTTGTAAGAAACAGATCCACTGTCACTAATCTATTAAGTTTATTGCATGATTGTTCTAATGCCTTGGAGAATAAGGGCGAAATGGATTGCATATACACTGGCTTCTCTAAGGCTTTCGACCAGCTGTCCCATGAAATAATCGAATTTAAGCTTAGGGCTTTTGGCTTCCCACCATGTTTCATAAAATGGGTTAATTCATACCTTAGATCAAGGGTTTATCATGTGAAATTTAGAGGATCGCTATCTGTATCTTTCACAGCTCAGTCTGGAGCTCCCCAAGGAACTCACCTCGGACCAATTTTATTTATACTTGCCATTAATGATGTTAAGGCATGTATAAATCACAGTAATATCCTGATCTACGCTGAAGATATGAGAATATATAAATCTATCACTAGTCAGCAAGACAGAATGTTTCTTCAATCTGACATTAATAGCTTCGCAAATTGGTGTGATAAAAATGGTTTATCCCTGAACCCAACTAAATGTCAACATATGACATTCTCTAGAAAGACTATCCCTTCCACCTTTCAATATTCTCTGTCTCAAAATATTCTTTGTAATGTTGATAATTTTAAGGATCTTGGGGTTTATTTCGACCCCAAACTGGTTTTTGCTTAGCATATTAATTCTACTATTAATAAATCTAATTCTATGCTGTGCTTCGTAAAAAGGTGGGCCAAAGAATTTAATGACCCTTGCGTTTCCATGTCATTGTACAATTGTTTTGTCCGTCCGATTCTAGAGTATGCCTCTCAAGTTTGGACACCGTTCTTCAACATTCATTCAAATCGAATAGAGGCCATTCAACGTAAATTTATTCGATTTGCACTTAGAGGACTTCCATGGGATGATCCATTTAACCTTCCTCCCTACAGTCAACGTATCAAGCTTCTTCAAATGTTACCCCTTTCTCAACGAAGGCTTAATAGCGATATCATTTTTTTACAGCAGCTTATATCCGGTCAAATAGATGCACCTGACTTGCTGTCGTCTATTGGCTTTAATTTTCGTGTTGGTGCCCATAATTTGCGCAGTGTTGAATTATTTTTTAGCCCCCATCATAGAACGAATTATGGGAGGCATGAGCCTATTAGTCGCATGAGTAGAATCTATAATCTAAATGATCATGTGATTGACTTGCATGTTAGTAAAATTAAGCTAAAAAATATTTTGCGTAATAATGCTTTAATGTCTTAAATTGTTTGTATTATTTTGTGTCTGTGTTAGTATTTTGTAGGTACATAATTATTGTATTTTTAATTGTTTTGTCCTTACTAACACCTGCACTAAATGATGAGCCCGTGAGAGCACTTTTTGTGCCGGCAATTTCTGCTCGTGAAAGTTGCTTGCTTTAAGCACTCCACGACACAGAAAAAAAAAAAAAAAAAAAAAAACTAATAAAACTATTTTGAAACATAGCTTCCTTAATTCCATAGGTATGATGTAATTTATGTAACTCCGTAGACAAGAAAAATTAATCAAAACAACAAAACAATTTTTTAGTATTTGAGCTATGGCGTCTTAAGGCCCATTTAGGCGATCATTTCAGTTTCAGTTTCAGTTGAGCTATCAGTTCAGATTTCAGTTAATCTGATGTGTAAATGTAATTTAAAATTAAATATTGTAAATATTGTAAATATTGTAATTTAAAATTAAGTAGTTAATTATAATTATAATTTTTCCTACCTTTATACAATTGTAAAACAGCTGCATACCTTATAACTAAGTACTATAAAAGATTTATATCTTAATGTACCATCATATTTTATATTAATAATAAATTAAAATTGAAATGGAAAAAAAAAAAAAAATGCCCTTTTGGACGATCAGTTATCAGTTGAGTTATCAGTGCAGTTATCAGTTCAGTTCAGTTGTCAGTTCAGTTAATGTCCTACGAAGTGTTATAGAAAAAAAGAGCCCGTCTCTGTGAGTAGAAGCTGATGCTCATTTGAGGGACATCATATTCCAAACTTAGCCGAAAAAAGTCTCAGTAAATCATACTTTGTGATTTTAAAATAAATTATTAATAAAAAATTAAATCTATAAAAGTCATTATCACTTTAAATTAGGAAGTCACTTTTGACCCACCCTGTATATAATGGATCTTTCATTAAGGACTTGAAAACTTCGTTTTTAAATAAAATGCAAACTACTTGAGAAATTAAAAAAAAAAATTGGCTTGAATAACTATCAAAACATTTATAATGGACGACTTCGTTAATATGTCTACCACAGGAACGTTTCAATGACTCGGCCGCACATTTCAACCGATACGGCCGCTATTTATCGTTCAATATTGGCTATGAGCGCCTCTAACGTGGCCGGCTTCTTGGCATGGACCAATGATTAAATGTAGTCTAGAGGCGTTAAATCACTCGATCTCTGCAGCCAATAGACGGGTCCGTTTCTCGAGTAACACGTTCACCGAACTGACACTTCAATAGCTCGGTTGTTGCACCCGCTGTGTGGTCTGATGTCCTGATGTCCAATTCATGCAATTGCTCAAAGAAATAATGTTCCATCATGTCTCTATAGCGAATACCATTTGCCGTATAACGTGACGGTCATTTTCATCGACGGAAAAAAACGCCACCGGCATGAAACCGCACCAAACAGTGACTTTTTGCAGATGAAGTGCTGTTTCATGAAGCACATGAGGGTTCTACCTATCCAGTAACTCATATTTTGCTTATTAACGAAGCCGTTTAACCAAATATAAAGATGATTTTGCGATGAAATTCTTCATTTTCTTCCATCATGTCCAGAGCCCAATTCGAGAACGTACGTCGCTTAATGTGATCAAGTGGCTTTACATAGTTCTTGAGTCAGCTTGATCTTGTTAGGATGTAGGCCAAGATCCTTACGCGAAATTCGGTCTGTGAGATGCACAATTCTTGAGGACGCTGTGAAATTGACTGATTTGTCTGGATTGCGACGGACGCTTCTACGGCAGCAATATTCTCCTTTCTTCGGGCAAAATGTAGTCTCAATGGTTCGGCGACATCAAGCAGCGAATACTCTGACTTAAATTTTTTCAATAGACTATGAATTGCTTGTCTATTGGGACGGGTTAACGCTCCTAAAGCTGCGACCACCAACTCGGAATTTAATAAGAAATTTTAATTATTTTAAACGTTGTTCCTTCGTGTACTACAACATGATGAAAATGTTGATTTCACCGAATATTTGGACATTGACAGTTCGGTAATCGGTGTAAGGGTGCGTTTACACTGATAGTTTGAAATTGTCAAGTCGCTAATGAAAGACCGTTTACACCGTTCGTCGAAAAATCATTTTTTCTTGTAAACTAAATTGTTATATGTAATCTTGAAATTGTTCTTATGTAAAACATTGAAAATGTCTTTTCTATACAGCCATAGCAAAAAGTTGAAATTATTTGTAATAAATTTAAATTTAAATATTGTACAAATTTGTGAAAACTAATCTGCCGCAGATAAGCCATAAGGCTTCGCGAATTAATGTAACTTAATGTAATACTTATGAAATGAATAAAAATCCCTTTGATGTATAAACTAACATATAAATTTCCCATAAATTCAGAGTAAGCGAGTAGACACTTAGAGGTCGTGATATATTCCACGTGTCTTAAAGACGTTCCCCTGGCTTCTGCTCAAACACAAGTTCAAATGTCGGTTGATACAGTTCAGCATATACTCCTATTATCGAATACACAAATGGGTCTCAAGGAATTTCTGTAAGGAAACTAAATATTGGCTTATCCCACAAAAATAAAGCCGCAGCGTAGGTGGTAGAAATGGAAATGTCCGGTCTGCTCGTCAATGTGGGAGCAAGATGGATAAAAAAAGGACCAGAAAGAGTCTTATCTCTCTTTTATAGGAGACAGCTGGGCAAAAATTTAGCCATCTTGTGATATGTCTAGCCATTAGCCAATTGAATTGTCACTTGACGAAAGCTTGTGGGTATACTTACACTAACTTTGATTACCTTTAGGACATGGTAGGCGCGTTGTTGAAGGTGCACATTACAGCTACTACCGACGAAAGAACTTTATGCATTCATACTTGGTTGATGATTTGGTGAATGTGAATCACACAGCAATAGGGATTGCGATACACGCAGTAAAAATTTTTTTTTGATTACCCCAATTATGAAGTCTTTAAGAACTTGCCAAGTGTAGCAATAAACCTTTTGAACTCTTTAATAACTAAGCGTTATTTCAATTTGTCCACGATTCAAATATTTAAGAAGTATGTACACGGAAACTAATTATTATAACATTATTTAGTTCTTGCTACTTTTCATGCCTGACTTATTAGGCATAGGCTGCTTTTGCCAAGGAGAACTTTTCCCCTCGTTCGATTTATCTTTTTGTTGTGATTGTTTTTATATTCCAAGGACATCTTGGTAGAATAAGCGATTTGTTGTAGTTTTACTGATAGAACATCCGTTTTGTGATCCCATCGCAACCATTGTTCTGGAATGACCCTCTAGTTCAAACTTTTCTATAAAAAATAAATATAGCTAGTTAAGTGCTAATAAAATAAATATTCATTAAATTTCCTCTGATTTGATTGATCATCAATAATTAAGGAAACTATATTTGACCACACCCGAACACTAACTTAATATCTAACTGAAATGACATCATCAATCAATATGTCCACCAACGAAGAGAATAGCTCCTCTTAATTTGAACAGGATATTCCAATAAACAAACCAAACGCATTGGGCGGTGTCTGACAAACAAATAACTGAATCTGAATTACCGCTGACAGGCGCCTGTCAAATTATTCAATTTTGATTTTTGGCAGAGAACGTGTCCTTGTTGCTTCTACCATTTGGCATAATTTTCCCTCAAACTCAAACATCTGTTGTCCGGAGTCATTAAAATCGAATTAATCACTTGATATCGGTAACTTTCTTGAAATTTATTGACTAAAGACATATAAGAGGAGTAAGAGGAGATTATGCTAAAATGATTTCCAATTACGAATATTTGGTGTCGATGAAAAATGATATTTTGAGTTGATACGAGGAAGGCAGATGCCTATCCTTTAGTAAAATTGCAAATCAAAGCGATGCAATTGGAATTTTGGTAGCATTGATTAGATTTAAGATAACTGTCTGGTTAACTCCAATTCGTACCTTCCGAGTTGACCATGTCATAATTCCACACAAAATCTCAAGTGAAAAGCTGCCAAAGTTTGAAACCCTCCACTCAAAATAAAGCCTTATATTCTCAAAACGGTTACAAACATGTAGAATATTTTCCAAATCGCATCATAAGGTACCTACTTCCACTTCCACCCACTCCATTCGTCTGAAGAAAAGGAAATAATAAAAAACACTTTCAAGATGGAAATTCCTCCCTCAGCTGGGTTCCTTAGAGACGGAGAGTCCACCTAAGACTCCGCTGCGAATTCCTATCGTTATTTGTTTCATGCACACTTGTGGTGGGTTTGTTACAACATTCTTGCGAAATGAATCGCAACCACTTAAGATTAAAACACAGAAGGAAAGGACTCCTTACAAAATAACAAACCATCCGCTTATAAAGCAATTAGAGATTCCAAGCACATCGTATTCGATGTGGAACTAGTTATTGTTGCCTTCCCACTCCTTTTACTTCCTTCCTCTTCAATTTTAAAGCTTCAATTTGGGATGCCATAGTGTTGCTAGGCAACGTAGAAAAATAATTATCTTAGGAAATTTATATTGCTGAGTCCCGGCGAAGTGTTCAAGTGGCGGTTGGCTATGTACCCTCTTCTTTTCCATATTGCGACTAACTGGCCGGATTTTCTGAGAAAATAAGCAAGGAGAGATTTATTTCTGGAATCGTTCCGCAAATAGAGTCAGCCAAGTTGCAGCAATGTGAAATTATACTCACGTGCCGCCAGTTAGATCGCACAACAGCGGCCAGCGTACTTGATTTGGATTAATGGCGCCCATTCTGGTAACTTTGGGAAATAGCTGCAAGGTGAAACATTGAGATAGGGAAGAGACGTATGCACTTGAAGGAGCATAAGTTAAATAACATTCGAGTAAAGCTCACTAAATGTCAGCAGATACTGTTTGCAATCACACTTATAAGGGGTGCTAGATGCTATTAAGATAACCATATAGATACAGTGGTATTGTATTCACTTGCTTATTGGAAGGATGCGCGTTCAAACGAAATTTTTCAATACAACGGAGGTAAAGGGTCTTTCATTAAGGACTTGACAACTTCTTTTTTAATTAAAATGTAAACTACTCGAGATATCTCAAAAAAAAAAAACATAGGGACGGGCTACAGTCCGCTTGGGCGAACTGTTGGATACCCTATTTTTATTCCTATCCCTCATAAGTGGGCGCGACAAAAGTCTAAGTATGGTTGAATTGTTAAGAACGCTCTACATATTTTGTTATATAACATTTAAAGGATTTTATCAAAAAAAACGCTCCTTAGCTCAAACTTGGGTGTTTCAATAAAATAGTTTTATTTAATTGTGGGCGTGTCAGTAGGCGGATTTAAAAAAAATTAACACATGAGAATAAAGGGCCCCTAGAGAGTATATTATAAATATTATAAATTTCAGCTCCCTAGCTCAAACTTTGGATTTTCAAAAAAATTGTTTTATTTATTTGTGGGCGGATTTTGAAATTTTTTTATCCCGAGCAATTTTAGGAGTCATAGATCATATATAAAAAATTTCAGCTTTCTAGCTCAAAATTCGATTTTTTCCAAAATTTTGTTTTTTTGAGTTTGTGGGCGTGTCTGTGGGCGGATTTCAAAAATTCGTAAACTTGATTATTTCGGGACCCTAGAGACTATATGGTTAAAATTTCAGCTCTCTAGGTTCAGTTTAAAGGCCTAATTTTTGCCGACAGACGGACGGACGGACATGACTAGATCGACATTACTATCGATGCTGATCATAAATATAGTAACTTTTAGGGGTCTGCGGGCAATATTAAGGTATGTTACAAACTATGCGTCAAAATTAATATACCCCTAGAATAGGGTATAAATATCGGCTTGAACTACTATCAAACACAGGTAGTGATACGTGTCTAGCGAATAAGCATATCTGGCCAAAGCTGGATCTGCGACGCTTTTTGAGTTTGATCTCACTTAACCGACTGCACATTGACTCTGCCGTAGGTCACTGTCTAATAGGCAAGCACGCATTAATGCTCGGCGTTTATCCAAATGACTTCGGCAGAAGCTGCAGGGGTGAGGAGGAGACTACACTTCATCTCCTCTGCACATGTCCTGCACTCTCCCATAAAAGAAATCTCTATCTAGGAGCCTTCTTCCTTAATGAACTCAGTGGCTTAGCTAACACAGATGTTAGAAGTCTATCGCGCTTCATTAGAAGCTCCAAATGGTTTTAGCGAGTAGTGGTCGAAACTCCCGATCCATGTGGTATCACAACGGACCTTATTGGTCTAAGTGTGTTGGCTTTCAGCTAACAGCCACCTTAACCTAACCTAACCTACTATTATAACATTATGGACAAAATGGTGGCATATAAAACCTTCATCCTTTGCTAAATCATAATATAGAGGCAATAGAGAAGTCCACATGAGACAGAAATTTAAGTTTTCACATAGGACCTTCATCCGTAAGAAAAAAGGCAAATCTCAAAAAATGTCACTTAGGAGCTTCATCTTCTAAACGCTTCATTTATGAATGGAATTTAAATTCATTCATATGTCCACCACCGGCGTATGGAGTAGATACGTTGAATTCAAAAATCGGCCACACATTGTGACCGATATGGCGGCTATTTCTCGTTCAATATTGGCTCTGAGCTCCTCTAACGTCGCCGGCTTGTTGGTATAGACTAACGATATGTAGAACCATAAAACAAGTCTAGAGTCGTTAAATCACCCGATTTCGGTGGCCAATAGACGGGTCGTTTCTCGATATAACACGTTCACCGAACTGAGAGTTAAATAACTCGATTGTTGCACCCGCTGTGTGGCTTGTGGCACCGTCTTGTTAGAACCACATATCACTGATGTCCAATTCAAGCTTGCTCAAAGAAATAACGTTATAACATGTCTCTGTAGCGAAAACCATTTACCGTAACGTGACGGTCTTGTTCATCGACGAAAAAAACGGTTTAACGACGCCACCGGCATGAAAACCGCACCAAACAGTGACTTTTTGCGGATAAAGTGCTGTTTCGTGAAGCACATGAGGGTTCTCACCTGCCCACTAACGCATATTTTTCTTATTGACGAAGCTGATTAACCAAAAATGCGCTTCATCCCTGAAGATGATTTTGCGATGAAATTCTTCATTTTCTTCCATCATGTCCAGAGCCCAATTCAAGAACATACGTCGCTTCTTATGATCAAGTGGCTTTAGTTCCCAATTTCTGAGAATTCCCAATTCTTGAGAACGCCGTGAAGTTGACTGATTTGGCTGGTTTACGACGGACGCCTCTACGGCAGCAATATTCCCCACACTATGGGCAAAACGTTGTCACACTGGCACGGCAACATCAAGCAGCGAATATTCTGACTCAAATTTGTTCACTAGATTATGAATTGCTTGTCTACTGGGACGAAAACTACGGCCGAAAATTTGCGCCATGATGTCACTGAACATTTGGACATTGACAGTTCGGTAATCGGCTTAAGAGTGCGTTCACACTGAAAGTACGAAGTTGTCAAGTCGCTAATGAAAGACTCTTTATATCACCTTATTCTCAAAAATTTAAAAACATTATGGCGGGAAAAGGACATTCCACAATCTATGCATAAGCAAATATTAGATAGGATGAAGGACTGGATGAGGTGTATCCTTGCTAAAAATCTGCGGCAGGCACGCTCGCAATGCACGGCATCAGCTCGTCGGTAAAGTAAAGTCTATCGCGATTCATTAGAAGTTCCAAATGGTTTAGCGAGTATAGGACGAAACTCCACTGATCCACGTGGCATCACAACGGACCTCATTGGTCTAAGTGTGTTGGCTATTAGCTGACAGACACCTTAACCTAAGTTCAACACCGGTCCGAAATTGTTTTCTCCATTTTATTGAATTCACTTCCGTCCTCTTGATTTATATTGCCCAGTCGATGCTGTTGCATACTGCAAATGTCCAAAGTTTAAGATTGCACAAATAAAAAGAAGAAAGAAATTTGTATATGTAAAAAAATCCCATGAGGGGACCTATTCAGGCAAATGCAAGATTATTGCAAAAGTTTAACATGAAGTTATAAGCGCAATTGTTTTCTTCCTTTTTCCAATTTACATAGTTTCACCCATTTCCTTACAACAAAAAGGGAAAATATCCTGCTTGCATGTTCCCTTATTTTTTTCACTGCAACTCGTGCAAATTGTATTCAAGCTTGGCTATTGTATGGAACCTGAATTCCCTTTATTGTGAACTTACATCGAACAAACATCGATGGAAATTCCTGATTTTGTGTTGAATATTGGCAAAAAAACCGAACCACTTTCCGATTGTTGTGTGTGGAAAATGGTTCAGAAAGCAAATTCCCAAACGATTATCGGATTTGATAAGTCCATACATACGCTCTGTACCACATGTATTGTTAAGGACACCCTTTTTTTGTATGAAAACGTTATGATATTTTTAAAACTTTTAACTAATTATTTTGAGAAAGCCCATATTTTATGATTTATGATGATTACCTATACTCGTTAAACAATTTGGAGCCTATTATGAAGCACGATAGACTTCTAACGTCAGTCTTATCTAAGTCACTTAGATCATTAAGCAAGAAATCTCCCAGATGGAGATATTTTCTTTATGTGAGAGACTTGACTATCCGAGAAGATACGGATGTCCTTTGTGGATATCACATTTCTCTTTAGCCACGTCAGGGCTTCTTTTATCGCCATAATTGCCGCCTGGAATACGCTACAAGGATTTGGAAGACGGAAAGAGAGACTAAGATTTAGCCTTTCGGAGAAAACGCCTCCACCAACCCCATCACTAGTTTTTGATCTATCGGTATAGAAATAGATCGATTTATCTTCTGCAAATACAGCGTCATCCCAGAATGTTCTGGAAGGAATAGTGACTTGGAAGTTCTTTCAGAACTGTAATTGTGGTATGGTGTAGTCTATGTTTCCTGGTATAGAGACTTAAATGAGTCCAGAATAATGGAGTGGCCAGTATTATTGTCTACCCCCTGTGAGGTAGCTTTTAGGTGGACGGCAGAACAGGCGGCTGTTTGCCTGCTAAAAATGTCGAGGGGTATCAGATGTTTCCCTTTTGCATTTTGTCCAGCTAATCACAAGTTGTAGCTTTACCTAGGGCAGTCCACCAAACAGCAACCTCGTATGTAAGAATTGGTCTTACGACCGATACATATAGCCAATGAGTGATGTGGGGTTGTCGACCCTACTTGTTGCCAATAGCTTTTTTGCAAGAGAAAAGTGCTACTGTTGCTTTTTTGACTCTTTCTTGTATATTGGGTTTCCAGCTTAACTTCCTATTGCAGATTAAACCCAAGAACCTAGCCTCGTCGGAAAATGTTAAGCCTATGCCACCAATAGAGGGTGAGCCAATATGTGGGATTTTGTATTTCCTGGAAAAGAGGACAGGTTCGGTTTTGTGGGGGTTGATACCCAAGCCACCACGATTAATTAGCCCATCTCTTTAGCTTGTTAAGAGCATTTTGCAGGAGTTCCTTAATAGTCTTGAGGTGTTTTCCAGGGGTTGGGGACATAATCCCGAAAACCAAAATCCCGAAAATCCAAAATCCCGAAAATCCAAAATCCCGAAAACCCAAAATCCAGAAAATTCAAAATCCCGAAAAGCCAAAATCCCGAAAAAATAATCCCGAAAACTAAATCCCGAATTACGTTTTTCGGGATTCTGTCCGACTCCCGTTTTCCAGAGACGGCAATAGCATAGTCATCCGCTAAGGCAATCACTGTGCAGTTCATTCACCCCCAAGTTCTAGAGAAGGGGGGAAAGGACCTTCGGTGCTGGTACAATGATATCCGAAGACATTTGTAGTTGGGCCGGTATTATGCCGTTTGGCCCTGCAGACTTTAAGGACTTGAAGCTTTGTAGTGCTCAAAACAGCTTGTTCCTTGTAATCAGACTTTGAGAATTAGCTACCTGTGCCAGTGACCTGGGGCCTTACTCTGTAATTCGATTCTAAAGTTAAATCGTTCGAGTTCGGAAAATATGTACCTACTGTGTAATTCGAAAATCGAATATTGAAATTCGAATTTCATTTATCTAGTTACATTTGAAAAATCGTGAAATATCGTACTTGACAACTCTATTTTCGTTGCTAAATACATTCGAATTTCGGAAATTGCATTCGATATCTATTTACCATAAGGAAAATTTTTGCTGAAAGCTAAAATGTAAGTATTTATTTTAAAAAAAGACATAAATAATTTTTTGATAAAATGTTATAAATTAATTGAAGAAAATATAATAAATATTAATATGATGATATGAAGATTGAAAACATGTGAGTCGTGGGATACTCCACCGTATCATCAATTAACAGTTCGGATAATCATCCAGTGATCAGATATCTACAAGAAACAAAGCTCCATAAATTAATTAAAAGAATTCAAGAACTAGATTTTAAAGTGGACTTACAACCATTGCAATTATACTCTGCTCTAGTTTTCGATTTAAAAATAAATGTTCATTGTTCCACTGTCTAATCATTTGAATGTGTGTTCCATCCACTACTGCAATAATTCCCGGTATGCCAGATTTCAAAAGGAAATATTTGTTTGCTTCTATGTTTTCCTCAGATGTTTTGGATACAGCATATACAGCATATACGCCAGAATACCTTAAAGCGCATTGAGCGTAAAGGGCCTTTTCAGCGGTCTGCAAGAGAAATTGTGTCATATCTTCGAAAGTTTATACACGAATGCAAGTTTATTATTTGATTCTAACAGGCCTCTTATAGATCTTTCAAATAATGTAACAAACTTAGTCCAAGCATTCATACTTTTAAAAATATTTTTAAGTCCAGCTTTTAAAATAAACCAAACGCGTTTTGTACTCATGATGTGTGAATACTTTAGATAACCTTATATGATTTTTCTTTTTAGTTGTTCGGCAATTTAAAAAAAAAATTTATCTTAAGACTAAGAGCTGGCGACATTTTTTCGCGATTATTTTGTCAACAGAATTTGGCTTATTTTTAGATTGTCGGAATCGGATTTATAACAGATGTGAAATTCTGGCAGACCTGGGCCGGGCGCTTTGGGAGTTACAGGGCCTCAAAGTTGTAAAAAAGTCTTGAAAAAAAATAATAGTGTCAACTTTGAATCTTTGCATGATGGTTCACAAATGAAAGGCATTTTGTGTACTGTGATTGCCAGATCGATTGAGCGGTCGCAAACCCGCCAGAGCGCCCGGAAGATGCTACAGAATGGTAAATTTTGAAATTATTTTGTCAACCCTCAAATTTTAGTATGTTATCTATAACATTCTACTGAATCTAGAACTCAAATGCCAGAACGAAATTCCGGTCGCAACACCCCGCCAGAATACCTTAGGGCGCATTGAGCGTAAAGGGCCTTTTCAGCGGTCTGCAAGAGAAATTGTGTCATATCTTCGAAAGTTTATACACGAATGCAAGTTTATTAATTGATTCTAACCGGCCTCTTATAGATCTTTCAAATAATGTAACAAACTTAGTCCAAGCATTCATACTTTTAAAAATATTTTAAAGTCCAGCTTTTAAAATAAACCAAACGCGTTTTGTACTCATGATGTGTGAATACTTTAGATAACCTTATATGATTTTTCTTTTTAGTTGTTCGGCAATTTAAAAAAAAAAATTATCTTAAGCCTAAGCACAATACAATAGTCACTACTAAGCGTAAACATAAGATTATTTTATTGGAATTATTTGAACAAATTTAAAGGTTAATTATTGAAATATGTATTTCTATTTAAATATGGAATTTTGAATGAAAAAATTTATTTATTTATTATGTTTTAAAATAAACCTTCCTTCTAGTAATAACTCCTTCGCTGAAAATACGAGTATTTTCCTCGTCGTTTGATTCTTCGTCACTGCAAAAGTTACGTTCGTTGTCTGGAAAAATGTAATTAAATGTTGCCAAAGTACATGTCAGCGGATGTTAGATTTTTTAGATTTAGATTATTTTTATTCAATTTACCTACATTTGTACGCACAATTTCCAATTTTACAAATTCTTGAATAATTTATTATAAAGGACATAATAACATACAGTGAAAAATATAAAAATTAACGAGGTTTTTTTTACATTTTTTTTTTTTGGCAATTGAGTGGACTTTTAGTTTAGTTAAAACGAAAAATTATAACTTTTTTTTTTTGTTAAGTTACACCTTATTTGACTTTTAGATTAGTTAAATCGGAATATTTTGATAGACTTTGAGTTTAGTTAAAACAAATTATTGAGCAAAAGCGCTAAGAATTTAAAAGCTTTCATTGATGATTCTCCTTCTTTAGGATAGAGCTTCTTTGCAGTATTCATAGAGTACAAGCCAATTCATTCCGTTCAGGTAGTTAGCAACCTCTTCCCATCGCAAAGTATTTTTGCCGAAGTGGACCCGCCTTATCTCCATCAGTATTGGACAAACGCCAATTAAATGAACGCATATCTTTCGTTCTCATCAGTGGCAGCAATTACTTCATACAAGGGCTTTTTCCAAGCGTCTGCATTTACTTCCGACAAATTGAGAATTATGCCACAGTCCGCAGCTATCCGGTTCCAATCCTTGACGAAGTGTCTTTTGCTGCACTGCAAACTGTAGGATTTTATTTGGAAGCCTTTGCTCACCCATATGTAACACTCTAACAATGTACATAATCCGCATTTAGTTTTAGCGTCGATATAAACATTGTCGGAAGCCCAGTTTCCAAATAGTACATATAGTTTGGTGTATTGATTGGCAGGAAGAAGGTTTTTCGTAGAAAAAAGCGAAGCAAATATTCAACAAGCTCGTACTTCTGCACACCCAACACTTGTGCTCCATAAAACAAGATCGCTTTGGCAGTTGCGTTAAAAACTCTTTGTTTGATATTGAGCGATATGAGTTTGTTGTTAAAGATTTTTTACCAGTTCGCGCATATTGCGCTTTTATCCTTGTTTAACTTAATTTTTAGGTGCTTCTCTAACTTCAAGTTGAACGTAAACTCCATACCTAGATACGTATACGATTTCACAACTTCCAGCACCTTTCCACTGAATTTGCATTTTTCGTCTCCTGCCGTTCTTCCAGAGCCTTTCTTAAAGATTTCTCTGTGTTGACCTCAAGATTCCACACTTTGCAATATTCCTCTAGCCTATTTACCATCATTTGCAGGGAACTTGGCTACTCCGCCAGAATAACAATGTCATCTGCGTACATAATTACTTTGAATCGCGTGTTATTAAATTCAACTCCACAGGGCAACCAGTCGACTATATCGTCAAGAAAAAGTGCAAATAGTAGCGGGCTTAGATTACAGCCTTGCCTTACTCCTTGTTCCACCTCTAACTTTTCAGATAATTCTCTTCCGTTGTAAATAAATGCTGTTGTTTGTTGATACATCTTCTCAATAGCTCGGACGAAGTTTGTAGAGATTCCTAGTTTGTAAAGTTTGTAGAACAATGATTTTCTATTTATGGTATTGAAGGCTGCTCTAAAATCTACAAAAAATGCATACAGTTTTTTTTATTTTGGTTCAACTTCCATTGCGCAAGCGACCGTAGAACAAAGATATTATCGACTGTTGAATATCCTTTACGAAATCCGCTTTGAAATTCGCTTAATTTATTTTGTTCTTGAACCCAACTGTTGAGCCTTTCGTAAAGGATTAATGTAAGCACTTTGAGTGATGCATTTAAAAAAGAAATTAGTCGATAATTTGTTGGATCATCGGGATTACTTTTCTTAAATATTGGCATTATCAGGGCTTCATCAAAATGTTCGGGATACGTTTCAAACTCAAATATTATGTTAAGTGCATCTTTTAATTTTTCATTAAAGAAAGTTGAGCTATATTTGTAAAACTGCTGATGTACCTACCTACTTCAAATTCGTCTTCATATGACGGTTGAATAATGACATCATTTACGAATGCCGGTAATTGATCCCCTTCGAACCACACAAAATCATAATTTCCATTGTTTTCTAACCATCCGTTTTGCTTTGGTACCAAAGCAGTAGGATTTTTAGAAAGCGCTTAGGAGTTGTTGTCGCAGCTCAGATCGACAGGGTGGCAAGCTCGAAGCATCAAATATTTTAAGTTCAACGTCAAATTTTTGTTTAAGGTCCTTTACTTTATGCGTGTTATTGAATAATTGGTATCTGGAATCGTCTACTGTTTCTGTATTTCTGATGTTATACATGTGACACACAAATCTTTCAATAACTTTAAAGGCCGCTTCACTGCAAACAGAATCAGTTTCCCGTAGCTTGGCGAATGCTGTTTGAAATTCTAAACAATTTTCCAGTAGTTTCCACGGCTTCAATTTTCCTTTTCAGAAAAATGCTGGATTATAATCGCAGCCAGTTGTCGCATGAAAACCTGCTAAAGAACTTGATAGTGGCTCTTGGAGAGCTACAACTTTGAAACATCAATATATCGTTGACAGCTTCCGACACCAACCTCCATCTATAAATTCATTGAACTTTTCAGATGTTACATATTTCCCAAAAGTATTACAAGAACATCCATATCAGAGCATCTAACCAAAGAGGTAAACTATTTTTGTGTCATGGTAAAAAGAAGCGTACCATGGTGGAATGAAAACCTGGAAACTATCCGAAAGAAGGTGAGAAAACAATTCAATAAATCGAAACGCACCGGCGTATAGGATCAATATCGATCCCTGTTAACCAAATATAACCAAGAGTTGCGAAGATCTAAAAGGGCATCATGGCGCACAAACTGCGAAAAGCTGGAAAAACTCCCAGCAGTGGTGCGGCTCCAGAGCGCACTTTCAAAAGATCCTTCAAACTACATGGGATTGCTCATCAAACCTGATGGAACAATCACAAGCGACCGGGAAGAAACTCTCACTACCTTGCTGCAAGTTCACTTCCCTGGTTCCCTAATTGTCGATCAAACAACTGATCACACTACTGAGGTTTCATATCCAACTAACCTCAGCAGAAATAATAGTTTATCTGGTAAATTATTTAGTCCAGATAAGGTAAAATGGGCCATAAACTCATTCAAACCATTCAAGGCACCAGGAAATGACGGCATTTTTCCAGCCCTCATTCAAAAGGGTATGGAATTCTTCCTACCTAACATGATTGCCTGAACCTAAAGTTTCAACTGGGGCTACATAGCACGCACTTGGCGGGAGGTCAATGTAGTATTTATCCCCAAACCAGGTAACAAACCTAGTGAACTGCCTAAATCCTATCGTCCCATAAGCTTGACATCGTTTTTCCTGAAAACAATGGAAAGAATAATTGACGTTCATATCAGAGATTGCGTAACTACTAGCATGCGTCTACACCCCTGTCAATATGCGTATCAAAAAGGCAAATCAACGGAAGGCGCCCTGTTAAAACTAACAAATTACATAAACAATGCCTACCGTTGCAAAGAAATTGCACTATGCGCCTTTCTCGACATAGAGGGTGCTTTTGATAACACCGGTTATGATTCAATATCAAATGCTTTAATTCACCGAAACGTAGACCTTCCCACCATAAACTGGATAAAAGCGATGCTCGAAAGTCGCAAAATTACTGCTTCGTCAGGACAGACTTCAGTATCAGTATCAGCTATAAAAGTCTGTCCACAAGGAGGAGTTTTATCACCCCTACTGTGGTCTTTGGTCATAGATGACCTACTTCAAAAACTAAGTAATTTAGGCTACGACATAATAGGGTACGCCGATGACTTGGTCATCATTATTAGGGGCAAAGAATCAAACGTAGCTACTTCACGTATGCAAAACGATCTTAAGATAGCTATAGACTGGTGCGTCAAGGAAAATCTCTCCATAAACCCCAGTAAAGCTATCATAGTTCCTTTCACAAAAAGAAGAAAGCTCAGCTTAGCCCAGATTTCACTGAATGGCACGATCATTGAGTATTCCGACGAAGTCAAATATCTTGGAGTAATCCTGGACAAAAGACTAAACTGGAACTCTCACATCAACAACAAAATCACTAAAGCCAACAGAGATTTATGGGCCTGTCGGCGCACATATGGCAGAACCTGGGAAATCTCTCCAAAGATTGTCCACTGGATCTACACAGTGATGATAAGACCCAATATAACATACACTTCCATTGTATGGTGGACAAAATCCACACAAAAGGTCGCAATAGAGAAGCTCAAAAAGGTACAGCGGCTTGCGTGCCTTGGTATCTCCGGAGCCATGCGAACCTGTCCAACGGATGCCATGGAGGCAATAAGAGGAATTTCACCTCTCCACATACATTCAAAAAGTGGCTATCCGCAGTGCAATAAGTCAAATACAGTTAAACGAGATAAGTCTTAACGATCATCCGGAACTTAAGACCCTTCTCGAAGAACTGCCAGAACTCAACATGAACTGCGCGGTCACAGACCGCATTCATAAAACACTATGCTTCAATAAACGGTTCTCCACGGAGATCCCCAAGAGAGAAGCATGGGTTAGTAATAACTCACCTAACAGCCACAACGGCATAAAGTGGTATACGGATGGTTCTAAAATGGAAGCGGGGGTAGGAGCGGGAATATACGGACCAAACAAACGCTTTACGATACCCATGGGAAAAAGTCCCAGCGTATTTCAAGCAGAGCTCCACGCCATTCAAGAATGTGCTAACCACATAAATTTATCTGGTATAAAAGGTGCAACCATCCATATATTCACGGATAGTCAAGCAGCTATAAACGCCCTTAGTTCTCATACGATAGACTCCTAATCAGTCATGTACTGCTTCAACACCCTACAGGCACTCGGAACAAATAACAAGACCAAGCTATAGTGGGTTCCGGGTCATGTCGGGGTGGAAGGTAACGAAAAGGCCGACGAACTGGCCAGAATAGGTTCGGAAACACCCTTCATAGGTCCCGAACCCTTCTGCTGCACTCCTAGATCAGCAGCAACAGCAGCAATAAAAAGCTGGGACCACAGAAAATGTATCCATCTTTGGGAAAGCATCCCAGGTTTAAGACAGACCAAACGAGCCATTCGGCCTTTCAATAAAAAT
The DNA here is from genome assembly GCA_949715645.1 of Portevinia maculata. Lineage (NCBI taxonomy): Eukaryota > Metazoa > Arthropoda > Insecta > Diptera > Syrphidae > Portevinia > Portevinia maculata. Next base: position 28,523,817 of record OX454528.1, on the reverse strand, counting down.
GCCAGCAAATGCCTAAACCTAAGCAGGCATGATATCAAAAACTTAGTAGGTTACCTTACTGGCCACCATGGGTTAAGATATCATCTACAAAAATTAAAATAGTAGACTCTCCTGAGTGCCGACTCTGTCTTAAAGAGGACGAGTCAGCTGAACACATTTTATGTGAATGTCCGGCCCTAAACGGAATTAGTAAGAAGATCTTTTTCAGTGAGCAAATGTGCCCCGAGGACATAAAAAATTCTTCTACTCGTAGAATTGTCCGCTTTACACGAAAAGTGGAAACTCTACTAGTCTAAATTTGTCTGGCCCATACGGCACAAAAGGTCTTTTTAGGTCGAAGTGCCCCCTATTTAATCGCCTTGGCGAGCCAGAATTTAAAAAAAAAAAAAAAAATTGTGTCCGCTTCTTCATGTCCTTCGCAGGAATAAGTGTCAATTACTTTTACAACTTTATCGTTCTGACATTCAAAGCGGTAACATAAAACATAATTTAAATAAATAATTTGCTTGCCTATAAACGGTACTGCTTTATCACTTTCCCAGTGTTGTATTAAAAACTTTACTAAGGCCACCTTGAAGTTGTTATTTCTTAGTTCTTTATTGAAATCAGGAGGCCGTATTTGGTCTGGTCCTGAAATGTCGCAGTCTAGTTCAGTATTGTTTCTTAAATTGCGTTTATAGTCTTTCATTGATGGCGAAAAATAACGATCGAAAATGATATCTATTTGACCAGCACTGAAGCTCGTAACCATGTGCAAAATTTTCTTTCATATACAAGGTGGCGCAAAAGTTGTCAGGTGGCGCAAAAGTTGTCACCCGATGTTCTTTCGCTGTAATTTTTTTTATGAATGAAAAACTTTGGTTCTGCTTTTGGATTATGTTAATTGGTGTCTTAAGTTTTTTCTGTATCAGTTAACTTCACAAATATCAAAGTAGAATTTACATTTGCCGCCATTTGCAAAAATTATGATTCTTCCGATAGGAAGATGACTTTTGCGCCACCTTGTATTTCTAAACGTTTTCGGAATATCTTTTATTAAATGCAACAAAAAAAATCTATCGAGAACAACTACATCGGCACTTGGAGGTGCTTGACTGTTAACTCTCTTTTCTAAAACTTTCATCAAAGCAGATTTGTCCGTTTTACTTATGGTTCCATCTAAATAACATAGAGCTGTTGGAACTTTATAATAATTATTACAAAAAAATGCATATCAATTTTGACGATGACATATTATAATAGTTCGCGCTATGAAATCAGAGGTTCGGTTACGCTGGGTTACTCTTACGCGTAATGAAATCAGAGCAACTGAGTCTAAAATTTCAATAGAATGCTAGCAAGTAAACAAGTAACAGGTAAAGGCGCGAAAAATCGTTTTCATCAACATTCACTGGAGTACGGTAAAAAGAAACCGTGAGTGATAAAAAAATCAATGGATTAAAAGCAAATAATAAAAATGGTAACACAATTTGATCTGAGACATCATGAGTACAAAACGCGTTTGGATTATTTTAAAAGCTGGACTTTAAAATGAAATATTTTTTTAAAGTATGAATGCTTGGACTAAGTTTGTTACATTATTTGAAAGATATATAAAAGGCCTGTTAGAATCAATTAATAAACTTGTATTCGTGTATAAACTTTCGAAGATATGACACAATTTCTCTTGCAGACCGCTGAAAACGCCCTTTACGCTCAATGCGCTTTAAGGTATTCTGGCGGGGTGTTGCGACTGGAATTTCGTTTTGGCATTTGAGTTCTAGATTCAGGAGAATTTAATAGATACCATACTTAAATTTGAGCGTTGACAAAATAACTTTAAAATTGACCATTCTGTAACATCTTCCGGGCGCTCTGGCGGGGGTTTGCGACCGCTCAATCATTCAGGCAATCACAGTACACAAAATGTCTTTCATTTGTGAACCATCACGCAAAAATTCAAAGTTGACACTATTATTTTTTTTTCAAAACATTTTTACAACTTTGAGGCCCTGTAACTTCCAAAGCGCCCGGCCCAGGTCTGCCAGAACTTCACATTTGTTATAAATCCGAACCCGACAATCCAAAAATAAGTCAAATTCTGTTGACAAAATAGTTACGAAAAAATGTCGCCAGCTCGTCTATAAGATTACCTTTAGCAGAAAAGAAATGATTTTTATAGTAGTCGTCATGGCTCTTACGAATTTCTTTTTTGAGCCTAAACATAATTGTTTATATTGATCACTCAATCTATAGATGCTTAATTTGTTTTTTCTCTGAACTTTTTTAACCAGAAGGGTTGAAATCCAGGTCTTTTGCCTGATTTTTCTAACAGGTACAATGGAAGTTCTTTTAGCCAATACCTACCAACGACATGGACTTTTTTTCATGTGCGCTGATACCTCTTTATAGCTTGTTATTTCAAAAAATGTCTTCTGCAAAGGCTGCAAAAAGCAGGATCCCACCCCAACGTCGAGTAACCGCTGCGCCGGCGACGTGTTATCGCTAGCGGAGGATCACAAAGCCGGTATAGGCACATTATATTTTACTTTATGGGCAAATAACAACCAACACCCATTAAATGCTACAAGATGATACGGGAGATCAAATATCCGTTTTTAAGAAGGCAGAGCAGCATTTGGTCTGGACAACTAATAATAACGTGTATTGGATCACAGAAGACGGAAGGCTGTAATGTCGGTACCCCATTAAATGAAAAACGCATATTTCCCAACAACTTTTTGCATATTTAAAGGAGAAAGAAAGTCTAGCCACCGAACCGCGGGGAGTATAAGATGCGCTGAGGTTGAATATATACATTCCCTCGAAGTTATTTCCCAGTGCCATGCAATCAGTTTCAGTCAGATGCGTTAAACTTTTTCCTCCAGCTGAAATAAATGAAAACTCCTTCCATCTCCCTTCTCCTCAGACTGCCATCACTTGTACAATTTGTTCTGGATAAAAGTTCTCTATTGAGTTTAGACTTTTAGTAGTCACCCTTAACCGCTATTATCAGCACCGCCACTTACAAAATTACAACTTCTGGTCGATTTCATTCGAGGCCAACCCACCAATTTGAATGGTGGCGAATGCCACAAGGACATAATTTGTGCGTTTGTAGCAATGGTGCGGAAATTTAAATACAAACGAGAAAAGTGAGGCGAATTTCCGTAATTAGGCGACAAAATTATTTTATCAATTCACTGAAACTTTAGTGCTGCTACCGATAGGTTTGGTTACCACCGTTTTTTGCGTATTTGACATTTTGCATCAAATAATTGGATTACTGTTGTACTAAGATTGAATTGAAAATTCTAACGCCGGGATAGACAAGCCTTGGTTTTTCAAATGAGCTGGTTGAATTCGACTAGTTGTCGTTGAATGGCAGTACGCTCTCAAATTCATTGTGAGAATGTCTTTCCAAAAGCAGACGACAACACGAGTAGGTGCTGTTTCGTACCTCCTCAAAAATGTAATTGCCTTTTAAAGTGAGGTGACATACACTACCTTACCGATAGATAGGTGAACAAATTTCCAATTAAACATGTTTTTTTCTGAACGGAAAACATCTCTTAAGGTACAAGCTCGCCATTTTTAAATGAGGAGATTGAACGAAACGTCATGTATGACAATAGCTATTTATACTAGTGCAATCCTGGCCAGCGTCCTTTTTCATTTGCACCCTGTAACAAGCTAAGATCAGTAATATTCGTAAGTAATATAAAGATTTCGCCAACTTTATTCTGGAATCTTGTTGGATTTATTTTCATCTTTTTTAGAAACTTTAAATTGATTATTGCCTTACGCCTGACTAAGCTCCTGCAAGTGCAATTTGATTTCAAGAAACCAAAACCGGATTTTCCAACAGAATTATATTCGCTCTAAAGGTATGCATAGCAGCAATCCCTCACTAAGAATAATAAGATTCTTTTTCACAGGAAACCAACGGATGAGATGTTGATAACGTCCCACTCCTGCTTCAACAAATTTACGTCGGAGTACATTATTCCAACCTGATCTGCAGAGACGTTGGCCCCGATATCACGCCATCCGTACGGATCTTTTTGGTATGCTTTGGGAAACCGCTTGTATTTGAATCCCACGTGAAATTAAAAAACCCGTGAAGAGTCGCTGCTTCCAGTTGACCAGGCCAAGCGCTCTGGCATCCGCGATGGCTTGGTCTTAAAAAACGACAGATAAATAAGTTGTTCAGGAGGAAAGATCACAATGATATTCCTTGTGTTCGAATATCCCAGACAGCAGAGAACAGACAGACAGTACTGACTGCTGGAATAAGTCCAGAAAGTGTCGCTTCAAACGACGATTTTTTCGTGGTCGAGGACCCACAGGAGAAAGTGGATTTGCTGGGCGCTTGTTTCGAGGCCGTGTATACGGTGAACAATCCTGTTCGCCGTAACCACGACATTGAGAATAGGGCTCTGGTGAGCCACTTCGATCTGCGCACCGAACTTGAGAATTGGCGATCTGAGAATAACGGATTCACCGTGTTCACTGATGAAAACCATGCTAATGCAGTTGTCGCCAATGGCCGAGATGCATCGCACTTGTTCGTGTCGAAGGATGATCTTCTGTGCATCTTCGAGTCGCTAAAGAATAAAAAGTCGGCGGGAATGGATGGTGTCCCAAACGTCGTATTGAGACACCTGCCTCTGGAGGCTGTAGATATTTTCACCACGCTGTTTAACAACGCGCTGAATAATGCACATTATCCAGCGCATTGGAAGGTAGCTGTGGTACACCCTATCCCGAAAAAAGGTAAAGATAGGACGAACCCTGCCAATCTCCGGTCAATTAGCTTGCTTCCGAATATTAGCAAGGTCTTTGAAAAGGTTGTCAATAGAGCCCTGTTAAAGTGGGTCGAGGACAATAACATAATCCCGGACAACCAGTTTGGTTTTAGGGCGAGGCATGACACTATTCATGCCGCGTCGAAACTGGTTTCCGACATTCAGTGGAATAAATGCAAGAACCAATGCACGGGTGCTTGTCTGGTTGATTTTGAGAAGGCTTTCGACACCGTATGGTTAGAGGGACTTTTCTACAAGTTGACCAGGCGGGGGATGCACAAACCTTTGCTATATGTAATTTATAATATGCTTATGGGAAAGAAGTTCGTTGTCAAATGTGGCAACGTGACTTCGAGCAGAGTCTTTGAAATTAAAAACGGTTTACAGCAGGGGGCGGTCAATTCTCCGATCCTGTTTAACATTTACACGAGTGATCTGGTAGGTTCACTCAGACATGCTATAGCGTATGCCGATGATTTGGTGGCATACAGATCAGGTCCTAAAATCGAGGTCATTAATATCTTTTTGCAGCGTGACTTCGATCAAATTAAGCGATATTGCGACGACTGGAAGTTGAAAATCAACTTTCAGAAGACGGAAACAATCTTGTTCAGAACCCCATTGGCTGGGGCCTCTAGGGATACCAGAAAAAACTGGAAGAAATTGGCCATTATTGGACAAAATGGGCAGCAATTGGCGGTGAGAAGCGTAGTTAGATATCTGGGTATCTGGCTTGACCAGTATCTATATTTCGACAGACATATAGTGGCTTGTCTTGCTGGGGCCAAGAAGGCTTATGCTCTGACAAGGAGACTGTTTCATAGCAGTCAACTTAACTCCAGAGTGAAGCTCATTTGCTACGTGGCCCTTATAAGGCCGATCATCGCTTATGGTTGTCCATTATGGTTTAATATAGCGCCTAGTTATATGGAAAAGATTCGGGTTTTGGAGAGACAAAGTCTTAGGACCTGTCTCCGGTTGTTCCGAACGCCTGAATCCAACTATATAAAATACTATCCCAACAAGGTCCTATACGATGGGGCTCAGTTGAATAGGATTGACAATTTCCTCATTAAGGTGACTCGAAGGCACGTTGCAAGGGCGATGGCCAGCGACAATAGTCTGATCTTTGGGGCTTACTACCCCAATGAAATGTACATAGAGAGTACGCTCCGGTCTGGCTTTATCCCGCCAGATTCATTTATCCATATTGATGCAAAAGGGCTGGTACAGACGAGGGATGGTATCCCGGTATTATACCACCGCTACCGCAGGGCGAGATATAAGCGGCTCATCCGCGGCGAGGACGTCGCCAATGCTCATGAGCTCCTCCGTTTTAGTACCGCAATAGCGGAGAGGGATAAATTCGATACAGAAAAGCAATTTGCCGAATTTTGGTGGCTTTTTGATGGTGGAGGGTTCAACATGCCTTCCCAAGACGGTGCGTTACTCTAGGTAACATCCTCTTAGTTTGTAAGATAGACTAAGTTAGCTAGGGCGTTTCTGGGAGGGGCCGGGCTCGCCAACTTGTGGTGGTGCTTCCGGGAGGTGATTGATTCTGTAAGGCATCAGTCAGCTCACGGCGGCGCGTGTGCACGTTGACGACTGCCAGGCGCTCGGAAAGCAATTGGGATTTTGACCACTTGTTTCGTAATGCAACGAGTGCTCAGAATCCTAATTATAGTTAGAGTATGTTAATTAGTTTAAGTAAGTAGAGTAGGTAGTTTGTAGTTTGTAGTTTGTTATTTGTTGTTTTTATATAAAAATATTAAATTTGATAAAGATGCCGAGTTTTCTTAAAAATTTTCTCGATGAAAACATAATATGTAAGATTAGTTCGTAAAATAGTTTTTAGGCCGAAAGGCAATAATTATAAGATAGAGTTAAGTTTAGGGCGTCCGAATAAGGATCAATAATTTAGAATAAGTATCCTGTTAATTTTAAGTTAGATTTAATCATTTTTGTCTAGTATGTAAGTTGATATAAGCTAATAATTAATAAAAATGAATTTAAAAGTAAAAGTAAGGTCTTAAAAAACGGAAGTTCGGTCATCCTTGCCTTCTTAAACCAGGTGGCTGGGAGTCGAAGATCCTCTTGGGTGGAGCAGTATTTTCCATTCGCTCAATGTAGCCGAGCAAATGTAGCCGACGTGACTTAGATTTTTGGACAACATCCACATCTTGGTACAGCTCATAGAGTTCGCGGTTGTATCTTCTTATATCCGACGGAGTATTTTTCCTTCAAAAGAAACCAATATTAGCTCCCCTTTTCTACTTATAGTCCAGCATTCGCCGCCATAAATCAGGACTGCTAGAATTAAGGTTCGATAGAGCATGCATTTCGTCCTTCGAGTGAGGAGTTTTGAGCCCATTTGTTTTGCTAAACCGAAGTAGCAACGGTTTCCCAAGGTAATTCTCCGCCGAATCTAAACTAAGGTGTCATTCGCGGAGTTGATGTTTACTGCTAGGTAGATGAACTCCTTAACTACCTCGAAGTTATTGCTATCAACAGTGACGTTTTGTCCTATGTGGTGGACAGATGTTTGTTTGTTTGTTGATAGCAGTTACTTCGTCTTGTGCTCATTTACTTCAAGACCAATCAATTTCGCCTGTTCTTTAATCGTGAAAGCCTCTAAAACGGCACGCTGGGAACGGCCGATGATAACGATATCGTCCGCATACCCCAGTAGCTGGACGGGTCTATTGAGGATAGTGCCTTCCGTGTTGACACCTGCCCTTCGCATTATTTTCTCAATAACAGATTGAACAAGTCACGTGATAGCGCATCTCCTTGCCGAAATATGGTACAAGTTCTGAACAAGTCGGAAGAGCTGCTTCCAAACTGCACATTACACCGCGTGTTTTCAAGTGTCTTATATGCGACATTTAGCAGGGATATGCCTCGATAGTTCTTGCAAGACATTGGATCGCCTTTCTTGAAGATGTGGCTTATGGAGCAGATAGTCCAGTCATCCGGCATGCTTTCTGCCACCCATACTTGGTTGATGATTTGGTGCATGCGTCCTACCACCTCCGTATTTAAATAGCTCCGCTGGTAGACCATCAGATCCGGCAGCCTTATTGTTCTTTAGCTTTCTTGTAGCTAAGCCAACCTCTTCTATACTGGGTGGTGAAATCTGTTCTTCATTGACAGGATGTGGTTTCTCTTCTTGCCCTATCGCTCTCTCGACATGATGCCCATTTAGAAGTTATTGGAAACTCTGCTTAAATACATCTACTATTCCCTGCGCTTCGGTGACTAGGTTTCCGTTGATGTTTCGAAGAGCCTTCAATACGGTTTTAAAGCCAGCCAGTTGCTTTGCTTTCTTGTAAAATTTCTGGATGTTGTTTCGAGACTCTTCGATTTTCTTGAGCTGGGAGACTGCGTACGCTCTCTTCTTTCTAAGCAGGATCTTCTTCTCCTCCCTTCTATTGGCCCGATACTCTTCCCTCGCTGCCCTTGTTTTGCGCTGCAGCGTTTTTAAGTGTTCATCTTCTGTAACCTTCTTCCCATAAACACATACATCATCATACCACAGGCTTTTTCTCTGGGCTTGCTGGTAACTTACGGTGGTCTCGGCTACCTCCTTTATGATGTCACGGTATCGGTTCCATATATTGTTGGCGCTTTTTGATGGTGAATGCACAGAGCAGAGTCTCTCGCTAATCATATCTCTGTATACTATGGCGACTCCAGGTGTGCTAAGGCGTCCAACATCGACTTTCTTCTTTTGGTCAGTTCGCAGCTTCGTAAACTCCATCTCTAAAACTAGGATTAATGTTGGATAAGTTAGGCACTATGCCCTCTAATGGAAATTATGAATGAATACTTGTGTGAATGTGAATGCATTCCTCACTCAAAGAAAACTCTAAGAAATTCAAAACGATCGTTCACGATTCTGTTCTTTTGTTACCGCTGCGGTAACCTTAATAGAAAAAATTCTCATTCCACGAAACGTCAGATTCCAAACCAAAACTGTACCTGACACATCGGCCACCTTACTATTTCATTAAATAACCAGGAACTTAAATTCCTAGAATAATCGTGAAAATAATACCCACAAGCATTCCTAGATACGTGTCAAATAATTTATAAGGTATTCTCCATTCGTCCAACGACAGTTTTTGTTTGGTCAAATCCGCCACCGACCACAATGGCAATTCATTTTGTTTCCAACACGAATATGAAACAAAAGCCACATATTTGGGCATAATCCTTTTGTTTTTTTTGTCAAAAATACGAATCTTATTTCAAGCGAAACGATTTTTCATTTTCTTTTTGGTCCACTCTCGTGTCATAATTTTGAAGAGAAATTCCTTATTATTTTGCCACATCAGGATATGCGAGTATTTGCTCTGAACTTAAATGGAATATGCAAATATGGGTCGTGGTGTTAAGAGCCATTGTAAAGGTTCTCCATCGTAAAAGGACTTCCTAATAAAAACGGATTCACGTATGAGCAATAAATTTATTTTATTCCAGAACCGAAGAGATGAAAATTATATCCCATGAAGGAGTCATTTACGAATCGTTGAAACCATTACGACAGTAATATACGATGTGTATGTACTTATAAGAGAGGTGTAGATGTTACGTGTGTTTAGTACAAGTACAATTTTTAGGATTGTGATTGAATGTGGTAGAAAGTAAATCGTGCGTATGGAGTAATTAGAAATAAAAAAACTGTTTTTTTTGGGAGTCAAACGACGGAACAGATATTTGAATATACTGAAAATGGTTCTAACTATTGTGGCAACCAACAATAATTTTTCTTTAAAAATACGAGTTTCGTTACATTGGCTGCATTTCATTTTAACTTAGCGTTTAGATAAAATGATGACAACTTTTTAGCGAATTTAGATATTCCTTCAAGTGACCAATTGTCAGCTAAAAGGTTATATTTATTTTTTACACCTGTGATGAATTCTTCTTCTGTATGCTTTTTATCGAACAAATTTCAACTAGATAATTGTAGGAAATTTCCATTTTTAAGTTCTTTTAAACTAATTTGTTTGTTAAAATACAGTAGTGTCTTTGACTTATCAATTACGTGTTTGCTTAATAACTAATCATTTAAACTATTTTTGCTAATATTTATATAGGTACCTATTTCTTTTGTGATGATAATATGGTACCTAACTATTTTATTGCATTAAATAAAAAGGATTACACAATAGGTACTTGATCTGTCATAACAATGAATAGATTTTTACAAATTTTTTTTACAAAAATTTTCCGCTTGGGCGAACTGTTGGATACCCTATTCTTATTCCTATCCCTCATAAGTGGGTGTGACAAAAGTCACACTCGCTCTACATATCTTGTTATATAACATTTAAAGGATTTTATCAAAAAAAAAAAAAAAACGAAGCTTTTGTAAAAAAACTAGCTCAATCTTTTGTTTTTCAATAAAATGTTTTATTTAATTGTAGGCGTGTCAGTAGGCGGATTTAAAAAAAATTAACACATGAGCATAAAGGGCCACTAGAGAGTATATATTATAAATTTCAGATCCCTAGGTTTTTCAATAAAATTGTTTTATTTATTTGTGGGCGTGTCAGTGGGCGGATGTTGAAAATTTTATATCTCGAGCAGTTTTAGGAGTCATAGATCATTTATAAAAAATTTCAGCTTTCTAGCTCAAAATTCGAGCGTCTGTGGTCGGATTTCAAAAATTCGTAAACTTGATTATTTCGGGACCCTAGAGAGTATATGGTCAAAATTTCAGCTCCTAGGCCCAGTTTAAAGGTCTAATTTTTGCCGACGGACGGACGGACGGACGGACATGGCTAGATCGACATTACTATCGATGCTGATCATAAATATAGCAACTTTTAGGGGTCTACGGGCAGTATTAAGGTATGTTACAAACTATGCGTCAAAATTAATATACCCTTAGAATAGGGTATACAAATAATACTTAGCCATACCCATGTCCTAATTCTTTGAATTTGAGGTAGTCAAAAAATGACCGGAGACTGAAAAAATATTTACTATATGTAGTTAAGAATACATTTCTACATGCAAGAATAATGTTTATGACCACTTGCATTTTAAGGATATAATAAAAAAAAACATAAATGAATAACAATAACCTTCTTTAATAAAATCTGTCTATACCGCAAATAGACAGAAACTGGCAGCTGGTTTTCTTAGTAAATGTTTCAGAAATAGTCAAAGATTAAATTTCCGTTGAGTTTAACTCAAAGTCAAAAAAGATCATAATTGTAATACAATAATGGTCCTTTTTACAAGGTCAAGGTTCGCCGAAACTCTGAAACTTTTCATAAAACTAAATTTTTTCTTTGATATTAAAAATAAAAAGAAACTTTGACTACTTATCTGTCTCATCCGAATCTTTCGACCGATTTTAATCCAGTCTTCCGATATTTCCTAATCCAGTTAATAAATTAGTATTTGGATTTTATGCACGCACGAAAATTGTATTTTGCAAACACTTTTGCAAAAAGGCGCCCCTCTCGTTTGGATGTCGTGTTTACTGATTGTATGATAACCCCTTACATCCCCTACAGGGAGCCCTTTTTAGGTAGGTACAGATTCCGGGTTGTATCTCGTATGGGAAGAATTTATGGTGTGGGACTTTGGAGCCAAAATCTCGCTCATAGCGGCGAAGGAAAGCGGGAGTCTGCCGTTTTTTTGATAATAGCAAGGTCTATCGCTATGAGAAAACAAAAAAAAATTAAAATAAAAAAAAGGAATCAATCCAAAAGCTACCTACACAGTGGAATAGTATCACCAGTGTCATGCCCACTTAATGAGGGATAGGAATAGGAATAGGGTATCCAACAGTTGGCCCAGTTTTTATTTCTACTGACGTCAATTTATAATGATACTAGCTGCACCCGCCCGGCTTTGCCCGTGCCCGAGAATTCTATGGGCCAATATGTTCGAGTAGACTTAATTATTATTGTCTATACGGTAACCGGCGTAAGTTGCTGCGCCTAAAAAAGGAAGACCGATTTTGACCAAACTTCAAAGAAACACTCTCGGGCCAATACCGAAGATTGCCTGATTTGAGCTGAACCGGTGAAAGGGACTGCACGTTTTTCTCCGCATGGCTTAGGCCGCTCAAGCAACTTCGTTGTTGTTAGGGTAGGTGCTTGTTGTCTGGCAGGCGCCTATGTCAGCTTACTTGTGCGAATCAAATAAAAAAGCGAAAGTAAAAAACTTCGATAGAATCACTTTTCATTCACTTTCACACCGATTGTTATCAATGTGGGAAAAGCAACTTTCCGATGTCCGAAAAAAATGCATCTAAATTCAATAAGAGTTATTTAAAAAAAAACATTGAACATACGATATCTCAAGAATGAGAGTGTGCACAAACACCACAATAGGCTTGAAACGTTCGTGTGGTCTCCCTCTTTCATATGCGCGTTCGGATAACTATAAATAGGTGACGTCTGTACGATGGTTTTTTATGTGCGGTGTCTATATCTGCATCGGTATTTACACACATACGCACATATACATGTGTACTCACTCAAATGCCCATAATTCACACACCGATGCAGACACAGACATTGCACATACATACGTACAGACGTAGCCTTTCTCGGAAGCAAAATTTCATTGGAATCGGTTAACGAGTTTGGCCAAACACCGGCAACAAACACAAAGGTGGATTGATTTTTGTATACATATATATAGATTAGGAAATGCGTAGCTACGCCCTACATGTACCATATGAGTCCAACGCAACCGCGCAGGAGCCCTACTTGCAAAAAATTGTCTTTTGCCTGAAACAGATGTGCAGCAAGGATGCACGCAGTACTGCATGCAGTAACGTACATAAGACACATGTGGTTTGCCGCGTATAAGATTATACGGGCTGTAGTTGTAAGCAATCGTGAAATAACAACAGTCTTCCTTTATATTAAGTTATACATTTATTCACTTTCAAACAATACTAAAATCATAGATAAAGATAACATACTACCCAATGACATAAATATCGGACGTTCACAATAAGTAGCCCTCTGGCGTTGCCATTTTGACAGAACATCCTGCCCCCATTAAGGTTCCCTTAATTTGTAGGTAGCCCTGCTATTTTTGCTATCGGTCGTTTTAATTCTCCTGTTTGAGTCCGGATAGTCACAGCTCGCACGTTGCCGTCCCTTCCAGGATGTACGCAAACAATTCTTCCAAGAATCCAGGCGGTAGGAGGTAGATTGTGTTCGTGTACCAGGACCAAGTCATCAACTGCGACATTTTTAGTTTCAGTTCTCCATTTAGGACGCTGATTGAGCGTATGTAGGTAGTCTCTTGACCATTGCTTCCAGAATGATTGAACCATTCTCTGGAGCTGTTGCCATCGGTTGAGTCGTTGTGGGTTAATATCTATTAACGTTTTTTCGGGAAGCGCGGTGAGAGATGTGCCAATCAAAAAGTGTCATGGGGTCAAGGGCTCTAGGCTGCTGACATCTGAATCGCTTATTGGAGTGATTGGCCGCGAATTGAGCACGGCTTCGATTTGCGTTAGTAGGGTTGCCATTTCTTCAAAGGTGAGGAGCGTGTCTCCAATTACTCTTCTCAGATGAGTTTTGACGGCCTTGACACCTGACTCCCATAAACCGCCAAAATGTGGTGACGCGGGAGGAATGAAGTACCATTTGGTCTCGGTTTTGGTGAGAACATTAGAAATGACATGGTTGAAGTTTCTGGATAGGACTAGCTTGTAGACTTCTGAAAGCCTTCGTTTTGCGCCTATAAAGTTTGTTCCATAGTCGCTGTAAATCGCGGCTGGAATTCCACGACGCGCAATGAAACGCTTTAATGATGCGGTGAACGCATCTGTAGTGAGATCAGATACCATCTCCACATGTATAGCCTTTGTACTAAAACAAACGTACAGTGCGATGTATCCTTTGTTTGTTTTCGCACCGCGACCTATGTTGAGCCGTATCTTGATTGGACCAGCGTAATCCACGCCACAATGCAGGAATGGCCTACTTGGTTGTACACGATGCTCAGGTAAACTGCTCATTAGTTGCTGTTGTTTGATGCGTTTGAGTCTAAAGCATTTCAGACACTTGTGTATATAGTGACTTATTGTACTTCGCCCACCAATTATCCAGAATCTTTGCCTCATGATGGATAAAAGAAGCGTTGGCCCTGGATGAAGGTGCCGAATGTGGTATTGCTCAATCAGGAGGGAAGTCATGATGTGTTGCCTTGGCAATATTATAGGGTGCTGAGCATTATAGTCGCATGTTGAATTTTGTAGCCGACCACCGACCCTCAGCAGTCCTTCGCCATCTGTGAAAGGAAATAGTGCGGAGATCTTACTTTTGTTCGGAATCGGATTCTTGTGCTTTAGACACTTCAACTTCTCGGTAAATTCGGATTGTTGTACCCACCGCAGGCAGATGACCGTAGCTTTTTGCAGCTCGCTTGTTGACAACACTCTAAAATGCGCTGGAATAATGTTTTTAACGTTTGTTACCTTGGACTGTCTATTGTTGATGTATCGTCTCCAGTACGCCACAATTCTGATTACTTTTTCGAAAGACGACGCTCTAGTTGTAATTGCGTCCCAGGTTGGGTTTGAGGATGAGGCGGTAAATGATTGGATGATATTTCGTCTTTCTTCGTTTTTTGTCTGGTAGGTTGATAAGGACTTTTGCACCGGCCACATGTCTTCTGATTGACTGATCCATGAAGGTCCTTGCCACCAAATAGCTGAAGATCCCAAATTTTGTGGTGAGATACCCCTTGAGGCTATGTCCGCCCGGTTTTCCTGCGAAGGCACGTGCTTCCACCAGTTTGCTTCCGTAATGTGTAATATTGCTGCTACCCGGTTGACCACAAATGTTGTCCATCGTCTAGGGTGTGCGTTTAGCCAACTGAGGACTATCTGAGAGTCCGTCCATGCGACCATAGACTTGAGTTCTTGAGTGTTGAAGGCGTTGCGTATTGACTCGAATAGCTTTGCTAGCAACAAAGCTCCACATAGCTCAAGACCTGGTAGTGATTGTTGTTTAAGAGGAGCTACGCGTGTTTTGGCTGCGACAATGTTGACAGATATTTCCCCTTCTTGCACGGTTCGGCAATAAATAACAGCAGAATATGCCACCTCCGATGCATCGGAAAATCCGTGAATCCGTGACAGTTTAAAAAAACCCCTAGTATGAATCCACCGCTCTACCTTGATGTTTTCAAAACATTTGATTTCCTCTTTGAAGATTTTCCATTTGTTAGCTAATGAGTCTGGTACGACGTCATCCCATTCCAAGCTTTTCTGTTTGATTGCTCAGTCCAAAGTTGTTGAAATAAAATTTTGATGGCAACAGTTGCAGGAGACAGCAAGCCAAGAGGATCAAAAATCCTTGCCGATTCAGACAATATTGCTCGTTTGGTGATGGAGCCTTTCGTTGGAAGTACTGCGTGAAAGTTGAAATAATCTGTTTTTGGGCTCCAATACAGACCTAATATCTTCGTAGGCTCGGGATTAAATTTCAGACATTCCGTTTCTCTTTTGTCTTTCGGAATTTGATCGATGAAATTTTTGGAACTACTTTTCCACTTACGAAGCTCAAATCCTCTTGCTGATAAGATTTGTTCCAACAATAGTCGAACGCCTGTAGCTTCTTTGTGGCTATCTGCCCCCGTGAGTAGATCATCAACATAGAAATGATTTCTAATAATGTGTGCAACGTTTGAATGTTCTTTCTCACAATCATTTGCTATTTGAGAT
This sequence comes from Portevinia maculata, assembly GCA_949715645.1. NCBI lineage: Eukaryota > Metazoa > Arthropoda > Insecta > Diptera > Syrphidae > Portevinia > Portevinia maculata. The sequence goes on along the minus strand of OX454528.1, from coordinate 28,508,313 downwards.
AATGCACGTGTGGCCAGAAATGGAGCCGATGATGTGCCGTATGTGACAGTGGTGAGCCAGTAGTCGCAAATCCTGTCTGACGGATTATCTCTCCACACAATTCGCTGAAAGTTCCAGTCTCTTGGGTCCAGATTAATCTGCCTATACATTTTGGCTACATCTGCGCTGATTGGTATTCGGAATTGTCGAAAATTGATTAATATGCAGAAAAGGTCTTTCTGTATGGTGGATCCAACTCCCAAAATGTCATTCAGTGACCAGTTTGATGAGGTTTTTCGCGATGCGTTGAAAACCACCCGAACCTTAGTGGTTGTACTAGACGGTTTAACGACAACATGATGCGGTAGATAGAATCCAGCCTTGTCGTCAATGGATATTTTGCTTGCTGGAATTTGTCGCATATGGCCCAGCGCAATGTATTCTTGCATGAAACTGCAATATTGTTGTTTAAGCAGCGGATCACTGGCCAGTCTACGTTCGATTGATAGTAGGCAGGAGACTGCTGTACGTCTCGAATTGCCCAGTTGTTTTGTTGATTTAATAAATAGGAGACGAACGACAAAATGACCGGTAGAGTCAATGCGCAGATGAGTTTTAAAGTGAGTCTCACAGAACATTTCCTCGTCGGTAAAGTGACAGGTCGGTGAGGTTATGGTTTCCAATTCCCAGAACTTATTAAGAGCCTTATCAATGTCGCAATCCACTGTTACTTGATATGAGTGCTCATTGTTGCCCTGTATGGCCCAGCTACAACCCATCGAAAGATAGTGTTTTGGAGGACGGGATCTGTGGGAGCATGTTGAATTTGCCCATACTTTAAGACTTGGAAGAAGTAATCCGCTCCAATTAAGATGTCGATGTTTTGGCTTTTGTAGAAGTGTGGGTCAGCTAACTTGACTTTATGGACCCATGGCCATGCACTCGTTGGTATGTCGATTGAAGGCATAGCCGACGTAATGTGTTTAAGAATCAAAGCTCTTATTTGTAATTCGTCTTCCCCTTCGACGTTAAGATGCAGCAAAATCTCTCCTTTAGTAGTTGCAACTTCGATGGCTGATAAACCACTAATAGCAGAACGATGATGGGTTCGTTTGAGGCCGAGATCTTGAGCACATGACTCGGAGATAAATGTAACCATAGATCCAGAATCCAATAAAGCTCTGAATGGCCTGAAATTGCCAAGATTGTCTCGTGCGTATACCACTGCAGTTGGAAGTAGGGTTGATGCACGTGCCGGTTGAATATTTTGCACGGATTGAGGGTGTTGCATTTGATGACATGATAAAAGGCTAGAGTCAGGTGTTGCGGTTGACTGCTGAGGCATTGCTGCTTGCATGAGATCTGGTTGGTTAGTTGATGTTGTTGGCTGAAAGACACTTTTTTTAATATTGTTTTGTGGATAAATATTCATTGAATTCGCCTGAAAATTATTGTAAGATGATTCAGAGTCTGCTGGGTTGTTGACCGAAATTCCGCCGCTTGAAGATGTGTTGATCGAAGAATCGAGTGCGAATGGAAAACCATTTGTTGCCAAGGTTGTGTAATGTGTTTGAATCGGTGCATGTTGGTGAAGAGACGAATGGTGCTTTTCGTTGCAGTAGTGACATCGGAAAGTTGAGTTGCACGAAGATTTTTGATGTCCATCATGTAGACAGTTAAAGCACAACTTAAAGCGAAGAACCAGTTTCCTCCTCTCTACAGTAGAGAGAGCCTTGAAATTTGTACATTTGAACAGCGGGTGGATACCGCTGCACTTGGGGCACCGGCCAGGTTCCCAACCTGTGCTTAGTATGTTTGTTGACTGTGTTTGCATTGTGCGTGGTTGTTGCGAAGCGTATTGTTGTTGTGATGAATATTCATGAAATGAGTATGCTTCCAGCGCATCGCACCTTTCATTGAGAAATTTAATGAAATCGTTTAACGAGTGAAATTTCTTTTCAGCTGCCCTTGTTGCCCACTGTTGTTGTGAATCACCATCCAATTTTTCTAGCAGTAGGTAGATTAGCCAGGGATCAAGCTGTTCTGCATCAGATCCTACTGATGCCAATCCTCTAACAACTTCGTCTGACATATCAGCTAGCCGTCGAATCTCACTAGGGTGGTTGATTTTTGGTTGCTCGAGGAAAATTTTTATGTAGTTATTGATAATTTGTTTTTTTCTATCATACCTGTCTACAAGTTTTTCCCAAGCTGTGTCGTAGTTTCCCTCTGTAACCAACAAGTGACGAATTTGCCAGGCAGCTTCTCCGACTAACAAACCTTTCAAATACTGAAATTTCTGGATTTTTGTTAATTTGGTGTTTGGGTGTATTGCTGATTTGTAAAGATCTTGAAATGAAGGCCAGGCTGCGTATGTCCCGTCAAACGGTGGAATAGTCTATGGTGGCATTCTGAATTCGCTCAATTGCATGGACGGTGCGCGATCATGTAATGCTTCTATAAGATGCTGGTTTTGTGAGGCTAAAATGGTCAATGTCTCATCAAGATGTGATGGTTGTGATGGTTGGTGAAATGTCTGCTCCTGATTGCTCCGATTACCAGTGCGACGATGTAGTGCTGCTTCAGTTGCATAATAGATTTCCTCAACTACCTCTATGTGAGATGATTCATTTGGTATCACAGCGATTTGGTCGTCGTAATCACAAAATTCGCGGAACGCTTCTGAAATTTGTTGAGCCTACTTTCGATGTCTTGGAAATCAGCTTCATCTGGTGCGGCAAGAGCGTACGTTTTTATTCTGGAGATTGTACCATGCGCCCTTGCTCTTTTTTGTTTAAGTGCTGCTATTTCTGCCATTCTTGATTTCGAACTTTTATAATTGCTTGCAGCGGGTTTTTACTTTTTTTTTTTTTTTGTTCCAGAAATTGTACTCGTTTGACAGATCTCGATGGACGTGTGTATTGTGTGTGTATAATATTGTATATGCACTATGCAGCTAAATTGGATTTTGTAATCCACTGTATGACGTTTTCTTAGGATGAATATAATTATGTAGGTACTTATATGCTGTTGATTGTAGTTGTGTAAATTATAATATTGTTTTATGTGTGAAATGTGTGTGTGATAAAGTTGATGTGAGTAATTGTGTGATTGATACCGAAATGGCGATTTTGATTTTCTTAAAAATTGTATGCTGGCGAAGGTATATTTTTGATTTATTTTGTGTATTTTTGATATTCAAAGGCTCGAAGGACCATGGTTTGCCGCGTATAAGATTATACGGGCTGTAGTTGTAAGCAATCGTGAAATAACAACAGTCTTCCTTTATATTAAGTTAAAAGTTATACATTTATTCACTTTCAAACAATACTAAAATCATAGATAAAGATAATATACTACCCAATGACATAAATATCGGACGTTCACAATAAGTAGCCCTCTGGCGTTGCCATCTTGACAGAACAACATGTGTTGTAAGAAATTACTATTATTCAGTATGATTTTTGCCTAACGTAAATACCACTGAACGACCAAACAGACTAAAATGCTAGGTAATATCGTAGATTTTGACAGCACGAAACGTCAAACCGGAAAAATTGTACCCAATTGTGCTGTTCTACTACTATTGGTGCAGTAAGATTATAAATAGAGATAATGTGCTGCAAGAATTGACAGGCAGTAAGCAATGTGTCATATTACACACAAAATCATATCACTGCACTATTCTTGCTGCACATCTGTTTCCGCCAGTAGTTTCTAAAAGTTTGCACCAAGCAGTGCTATTTAGAGCCGGCAAATGTTGTGGGATATCCTTAGGCGCAAGTATTAGAAAGAAATTATTATATTCATAATTTTGTGTTTGAATTAACGTTTTCAAAACGGGTTTTTTTGCACCCTTATAATTTATAGTTACACAGAATGGGAATTAGGGCAACGGGGAGAAGGAAGGACAAGAAACCGCTGCACATTGGTTTTGAATAATTGAAATTTATGATGCGAAGGAAAAACAGTGTGTGGCAGAGCATTCCACATTCGTGTTGTACGGTTGAGGAATTCTGTGTCTTATTTCAATGTAAGTCCGAATACAGAGAAATTCAAAAAAAAACATAGGGACGGGCTACAGTCCGGTTGGGCGAACTGTTGGATACCCTATTCTTATTCCTATATCTCATAAGTGGGCGTGACAAAAATTTAAAGGATTTTAACGAAAAAACTAAGCTTTTGTAAATAAAAACGCTCCCTAGCTCAAACTTTGGTTTTTCAATAAAATTGTTTTATTTAATTGTGGGCGTGTCAGTAGGCGGATTTAAAAAAAATTTAAGTATGAGCATAAAGGGCACCTAGAGAGTATATACTATAAATTTCAGCTCCCTAGCTCAAACTTTGGACTTTCAAAAATAAAAAATAAATAATTGTGGGCGTGTCAGTAGGCGGATTTTGAAAATATTTACACATGAGCATAAAGGGCCCCTAGAGAGTATATATTAAAAATTTCAGCTCCCTAGCTCAAATTTTGGTTTTTCAAAAAAAAAATTTCATTTAATTGTGGGCGTGTCAGTGGGCGGATTTTGAAAATTTTATGTCCCAAGCAGTTTTATGGGCCAAAGATCATATATAAAAAATTTCAGCTTTCTAGCTCAAAATTCAATTTTTCCCAAAATTTGTTTTATTTAATTGTGGGCGTGTCAGTGGGCGGATTTTGAAAATTGTATGTCCCAATCAGTTTTATGGGCCATAGATCATATATAAAAAATTTCAGCTCTCTAGCTCAAAATTCGATTTTTTCCAAAATTTTGTTTTTTTGAGTTTGTGGGCGTGTCTGTGGGCGGATTTCAAAAATTCTTAAACTTGATTATTTCGGGACCCTAGAGAGTATATGGTTAAAATTTCAGCTCTCTAGGTCCAGTTTAAAGGCCTAATTTTTGCCGACGGACGGACGGACGGACGGACGGACGGACGGACGGACATGGCTAGATCGACATTACTATCGATGCTGATCATAAATATAGTAACTTTTAGGGGTCTACGGGCAATATTAAGGTATGTTACAAACTATGCGTCAAAATTAATATACCCCTAGAATAGGGTATAAAAAAATCTAGTGTAGGTAACGAATGCAATTGTCTGAATGCAACTGGCAATTTCGTTTGAGCACTTGTGGTGGAAATATGGAATAAGCAACGGTTGGCAGGAGACGTTGCGAAGATGACTAAGCAAACCAATGAGTTTTATTGTCCGTTTTTGTATTCTGCTAAAAAGCTCAAAATTTCTAAACGTATGGTGTTGCGGCAGAGTATCATATATAATTTAATTTAATTTTTAATTTTGGTGGGGGCATACACCCCCATTTATTCAGCTTAATACAAGCTATTTAGGTCTTAAAAAACTAATTACACTAAGACTTACAGCTAGGGCTTAAAAACTACTTAAAACTAATTAGGTGGATGGTGAGGGGTGGAGGAGGGTAGATTTGAGCGAGGAAGTGCAGTGATTAAAATCAAAGAGGAGGTGGTTAGAATTGACCTTCTGCAACATACGGGATATCGGCTCGTTCAAGCCGTACAACGTGCGGCGGGTGGGAAGATAGAAAAGAGGAGGGGATCTTAAATTCCGAGGGTTAGTGTTAAAGGCAATGTAGTTCAAAAGATAGGAACAATGAACGGAGCCAGTGAGAAGACGATGTATAAACAGAATGTCAGCCACATCTCTTCTTTTTTCAAGGGTCTGAAGGTTTATTAAATTAAGGCGTTCGTGATATGGTGGAAGGATAAGGTGATTATTCCACGGGAGCCCACGAAGAGCAAAACGGAGAAATCGACGTTGAATGCTTTCGATTCTTGTAATGTGGACCTGGTAGTATGGTGCCCACACTTGGCTAGCGTACTCTAGGAGTGGGGGGACGTAGGTAATGTAAAGGGATTTTGTCACGTAGGGATTGGTAAATTCTTTAGACCACCGTTTGACGAAACCAAGGGCTGAGTTAGCTTTATTGATTATCTCGTCAATATGTGACCGAAAGTTAAGCTCTCTGTCACACAAAACGCCTAGGTCGCGAATGGTTAGAACGGTAACAATGGGCTGGTTGTTCAAATAGTAACATCTGGGGGGAGACTGAATCCGTTTACGTGAAAAAGTAAGAGATTCACATTTAGCAATATTCAGCTCCATAAAGTTTTTATGACACCAGACCGAAAAACTATTGAGGTCTTGTTGAAGAAAATACGTAAATACGTAAATACCACTGAACGACCAAACAGACTAAAATGCTAGGTAATATCGTAGATTTTGACAGCACGAAACGTCAAACCGGAAAAATTGTACCCAATTGTGCTGTTCTACTACTATTGGTGCAGTAAGATTATAAATAGAGATAATGTGCTGCAAGAATTGACAGGCAGTAAGCAATGTGTCATATTACACACAAAATCATATCACTGCACTATTCTTGCTGCACATCTGTTTCCGCCAGTAGTTTCTAAAAGTTTGCACCAAGCAGTGCTATTTAGAGCCGGCAAATGTTGTGGGATATCCTTAGGCGCAAGTATTAGAAAGAAATTATTATATTCATAATTTTGTGTTTGAATTAACGTTTTCAAAACGGGTTTTTTTGCACCCTTATAATTTATAGTTACACAGAATGGGAATTAGGGCAACGGGGAGAAGGAAGGACAAGAAACCGCTGCACATTGGTTTTGAATAATTGAAATTTATGATGCGAAGGAAAAACAGTGTGTGGCAGAGCATTCCACATTCGTGTTGTACGGTTGAGGAATTCTGTGTCTTATTTCAATGTAAGTCCGAATACAGAGAAATTCAAAAAAAAACATAGGGACGGGCTACAGTCCGGTTGGGCGAACTGTTGGATACCCTATTCTTATTCCTATATCTCATAAGTGGGCGTGACAAAAATTTAAAGGATTTTAACGAAAAAACTAAGCTTTTGTAAATAAAAACGCTCCCTAGCTCAAACTTTGGTTTTTCAATAAAATTGTTTTATTTAATTGTGGGCGTGTCAGTAGGCGGATTTAAAAAAAATTTAAGTATGAGCATAAAGGGCACCTAGAGAGTATATACTATAAATTTCAGCTCCCTAGCTCAAACTTTGGACTTTCAAAAATAAAAAATAAATAATTGTGGGCGTGTCAGTAGGCGGATTTTGAAAATATTTACACATGAGCATAAAGGGCCCCTAGAGAGTATATATTAAAAATTTCAGCTCCCTAGCTCAAATTTTGGTTTTTCAAAAAAAAAATTTCATTTAATTGTGGGCGTGTCAGTGGGCGGATTTTGAAAATTTTATGTCCCAAGCAGTTTTATGGGCCAAAGATCATATATAAAAAATTTCAGCTTTCTAGCTCAAAATTCAATTTTTCCCAAAATTTGTTTTATTTAATTGTGGGCGTGTCAGTGGGCGGATTTTGAAAATTGTATGTCCCAATCAGTTTTATGGGCCATAGATCATATATAAAAAATTTCAGCTCTCTAGCTCAAAATTCGATTTTTTCCAAAATTTTGTTTTTTTGAGTTTGTGGGCGTGTCTGTGGGCGGATTTCAAAAATTCTTAAACTTGATTATTTCGGGACCCTAGAGAGTATATGGTTAAAATTTCAGCTCTCTAGGTCCAGTTTAAAGGCCTAATTTTTGCCGACGGACGGACGGACGGACGGACATGGCTAGATCGACATTACTATCGATGCTGATCATAAATATAGTAACTTTTAGGGGTCTACGGGCAATATTAAGGTATGTTACAAACTATGCGTCAAAATTAATATACCCCTAGAATAGGGTATAAAAAAATCTAGTGTAGGTAACGAATGCAATTGTCTGAATGCAACTGGCAATTTCGTTTGAGCACTTGTGGTGGAAATATGGAATAAGCAACGGTTGGCAGGAGACGTTGCGAAGATGACTAAGCAAACCAATGAGTTTTATTGTCCGTTTTTGTATTCTGCTAAAAAGCTCAAAATTTCTAAACGTATGGTGTTGCGGCAGAGTATCATATATAATTTAATTTAATTTTTAATTTTGGTGGGGGCATACACCCCCATTTATTCAGCTTAATACAAGCTATTTAGGTCTTAAAAAACTAATTACACTAAGACTTACAGCTAGGGCTTAAAAACTACTTAAAACTAATTAGGTGGATGGTGAGGGGTGGAGGAGGGTAGATTTGAGCGAGGAAGTGCAGTGATTAAAATCAAAGAGGAGGTGGTTAGAATTGACCTTCTGCAACATACGGGATATCGGCTCGTTCAAGCCGTACAACGTGCGGCGGGTGGGAAGATAGAAAAGAGGAGGGGATCTTAAATTCCGAGGGTTAGTGTTAAAGGCAATGTAGTTCAAAAGATAGGAACAATGAACGGAGCCAGTGAGAAGACGATGTATAAACAGAATGTCAGCCACATCTCTTCTTTTTTCAAGGGTCTGAAGGTTTATTAAATTAAGGCGTTCGTGATATGGTGGAAGGATAAGGTGATTATTCCACGGGAGCCCACGAAGAGCAAAACGGAGAAATCGACGTTGAATGCTTTCGATTCTTGTAATGTGGACCTGGTAGTATGGTGCCCACACTTGGCTAGCGTACTCTAGGAGTGGGGGGACGTAGGTAATGTAAAGGGATTTTGTCACGTAGGGATTGGTAAATTCTTTAGACCACCGTTTGACGAAACCAAGGGCTGAGTTAGCTTTATTGATTATCTCGTCAATATGTGACCGAAAGTTAAGCTCTCTGTCACACAAAACGCCTAGGTCGCGAATGGTTAGAACGGTAACAATGGGCTGGTTGTTCAAATAGTAACATCTGGGGGGAGACTGAATCCGTTTACGTGAAAAAGTAAGAGATTCACATTTAGCAATATTCAGCTCCATAAAGTTTTTATGACACCAGACCGAAAAACTATTGAGGTCTTGTTGAAGAAGATCAGAGTCGTGTGGAGAAGAAATGATTTTGAAGAATTTAGCGTCATCGGCATAGAGGGAGATGGAGGAGAAGTTGATGACGTTGTCAATATCATTTATAGCCAGAATAAAAATCAAAGGTCCAAGGTGGCTACCTTGTGGAACACCAGAGGTGGCTTTAAAAGGCAAAGAGAGAACAGAACGAAAACGAACATTATAAGATCGGTTCTCAAGGTAAGAAGAAAACCAATTCAATAGTGGGGGATCGAAGCCAAGGAAGGAGAGTTTGAAAAGAATCAAACGATGAGATATTTTGTCAAACGCCTTACTGAAGTCAGTAGCGATTAAATCCACTTCATTTAAACTTTCTAAAGCAGAAAGTGTAACGGAGACAAAGTCAACAAGGTTGGTGGTTGAGGACCTACCTTTAAGGAAACCGTGCTGAAAGGGGGAGATAAGAGACTTGCACTGAAAGGATAATGAATCGTACATCATACTTTCGAAAACCTTGGGTAAATGCGACAGCTTGGCAATAGGTCGATAGTTAGATACGTCATTCTTTGGCCCTTTTTTGTGAACAGGTGAAATGAAGGACGTTTTCCAGATTTTAGGAAATTTCCCAAGAGATAAGGAATGTTTAAAGAGATTGGCAATGAAAGGTGAAAGAATCGCAGAACACTTTTTGAGAAGAATGGCTGGAAGGCCGTCTGGGCCGGGTACAAATTCATCATTGAGATGAAGAAGTCTGTCGCACACCGTGGAATGGTCAAAGGTGGGTAAAATGAATGGGCCAACGGTATAGTTTTTCAGATAACTGAAGTAGGAGTGATTCGGTTCAGGGCAGTCGTCAGTGAAGGACTGCTTGAACACGGTAGCAAAAGAGTTTGCGTTTACAAATGGGTCCGTTAAGGACTCGCCTTCAAACAAGAGTGAGGAGGGATATCCATCAGATTTCCTTTTATAATTAACAAAATGAAAAAATGACCGTGGGTCCTTGATGAGGTTAGCTTGAGCATCAGAAAGATAGCGTTGATAGAGACAGTGAAAAAGGTTAGAGAACTGTAAGTACGAACCGAGATAATTCGAATAATCTGTAGTAGTTCTGGTTAGAAGATAGATCGCCCATAGTTTGTTACGTTAATTACGAAGTGAACGCAGTTTCCTATTATACTCGTACCATGGAGGGGAAGATGGTGAGATTTTATGGCGCGAATAAGGAACGAATAAGGAAATGCATTTAAAGATTTCGTCATAAAAACGGGTGGCAGCTTCATCAAGGCAGGAGGAGGCATTGGGAAGAGGGGTGATAAAAGAAAGAAAGGAGCAGAGGAGGGTGGTAAGCGTCAATAGTAGAAAGGTGTAAAGAACTTTCAATGGTTGAGGAGTTTACAGGGTCAGTTGTGAAAACAAGATCCAACTGTCGTCCCATATAATTTTTAACACCACTGACTTGACAAAGACCAGAATCGGTTACGCGGTCGACAAAAAGGCATTCCTTACTAGATATCGGGTTTATTGGGACGAAGAAAGATAGATCTTTCGATAAGCTCCACTGTAGATTAGGGAGATTAAAATCGCCGAAAATTATGATTTCATCGTTTGGCTTACAAGTATCAAGTAAATGGTCGATGGCATGCACGACGAGTTGGTAGGATTCGATGGGTTGAGACGGACGTATGTAGAAGCACATTACGTAGAGAGAACGGTTAACGAGCGAGATTTTTACTACAACAAAATCTAGAAGAGGGGAGGTTGATGTTGAGATGATGGAAGAGTTCAAGCTGTTATGAACTGCAATGAGAACGCCACGGCAGGGAAGTATGTCTAGAAGACAAGTGACGTTATCATCACGAAAGACGTTGAAAGATGCTGGAAACAACTCTTGGTTTAAGATATTCGGGGAAAGATTAGTTTCGGTAAGAACATAAACATCAAAAGGAAGAGTGTGAGTACGACGGAAAACTGCGTGAGTTTTGGTGCGTAGTCCTCTTACGTTTTGATAGTAGAAGGATAGAGGCAATTTCAGATCTGAGGCGGCCAAATGTGATTTAGGGACGAACAAAATTATTGTGGTCAACTCGGTTACGTTGAAGATATGAGATACGTTTGGAGTTAATATGAGAAGCAGATAGATCCTTAGCCACATTAGTAGAGGAAATGTTAAAGCTTTCATGGAAGCGGGTGTAAATATCACGGAGTGCAGTGGGATCAGTTGGGAGGTTAGGTTAGGTTAGGTTGACGTGGCTGTCAGCTAAGGCCGACACACTTAGACCAAGATTAGGTCCATTGTGGTACCACACAGATCTGGGGATTCCCTCACTGCTCGTTGAACCAATGGGAGCTTCTTATGAAGCGCGAAAGACTTCTGACGCCAGTGTTGGTCGTTTGTGTCGTTAAACAAGAAGTCCCCTAGATGGAGATTTCTTTTGTGGGAGAGTGCAGGGCATGTGCAGAGAAGGTGAAGTAAAGTCTCCTCCTCCTCCTCGTCCATGCAGCTTCTGCAGAAGTCGTTTGAGTGCACGCCAAGTCTGGAGGCGTGCCTGCCTATTAAGCAGTGTCCTGTGATAACGCCTATGGTCGAGCTAATATGCAGTCGGTTTAATGAGATTAGACTCTTAGAGCGTCGCAGATCCAGCTTTGGCCAGATTCGCTTAGTCGCTAGACAAGTATTGCTACATGTCCACCTAAGGTTTGTTCTCTCGATTGCTGATAGCTTGAGCAAGAGTTTGCATGTAGCGATTGGTATTCCTAAAGAACCTTTATCAGGTAAAAGAGGTAAAGTGGTTCCTTTTTTGGCGAGATCGTCTGCCTTACAGTTACCTGGAATGTCTCTATGTCCCGGCACCCAACAGAGGTGAATGTTGAACTGCTCTGCCATCTCCGAGAGAGATGAGCGGCAATCTTGGGCTACGATGGAATTTGAAGAGACTGAGTCCAGGGACTTAATCGCTGCCTGACTATCCGAGAAGATACGGATATCCTTTGAGGATATCACATTCCTCTTTAGCCACGACAGGGCTTCTTTTATCGCTAAAATTTCCGCCTGGAACACGCTACAGTAATCTGGAAGACGGAAAGAGAGGCTAAGATTTAGCTTTTCTGCGAAAACGCCCCCACCTACCCCATCGCTGGTTTTAGATCCGTCGGTGTAGAAGTGGATCGATTTATCTTCTGCAAATGCATCATCATCCCAGAATGATCTGGAAGGAATGGTGATTTGGAAGTTTTTTCCGAACTGCAGATAGGGTATGGTGTAGTCTATGTTTCTGGGTAGAGACTTAAAGGAGTCCAAAATGATGGAGTGGCCAATCTTCTTGTTGGTCCACTGTGAGGTAGCTTTTAAGCGGACAGCGGAACAAGCCGCTGTTTGCATGCTGAAAATGTCAAGGGGTATCAGGTGCAACAGAATGTCCAGTGCAGCGGAGGGGGTAGTAAGGAGTGCTCCACTAATGCACAGACACGCTGATCGCTGGACTTTGCCCAGTTTGTCGCGGTTTATAGCTTTATCCAGGGCAGGCCACCAGACGACCACCCCGTAAGTAAGAATTGGTCTAACCACCGCTGTATATAGCCAATGCGTAATGCGGGGTTGTATACCCCACTTAGTTGGGAGGCCTTCTTTCTGAATTGAGATTTGAATATTCGTCTTGGTCTTTCCGTCAATGCAGATTGATTCAGGTTTGTCGTGCAAGTAGGCAAGGTATAGGCGAACGTTTTCAAAGAGTCTGTGATCTCGAAGCCGAGCCATAACGTAACGGCCGTCGAGGTCATTGTTCGAGGACGTACGGGTAACAAATTTGGATGTTAGTTTGATGGTTGGGGGAAGTAAAGGATCGATAAACGCTTCAGAGGTTGGGGTTGTCGTGTTAATATGGGAAGTCTGGGCAGGATTGAGAGTATGGGAGTGAACGAAATTCGGGTAAGTGGAGGAAGTTGTAGCAGAAGTTGAAGTATGTCTCGAAGGGTCAGTGGAGTTTGGGGTCAAATTAAAAGATACCCGTTTTGGTTGAAGCCCTGGTGACGTCGAGTTGGTCATGGGTCGAGTGTAGGAACTGTGAGGAGATGACAGCTTAGAGGAATTATGGGAGCGAGAAGGAGTAGATATTTTGGGGGCGGGTTGAGAAATGGGTATGGGTTGACGGAGTTGAGGGGAGAATAATGGAAAAGTTCCAGCTTTGAAACTCCAGTTAGGATCGAGGTTACTGTTGGACATGGGGTTATATGACTTACGTTTAGTAGGCTTAATGTTAGACTTAACGCTATTGGATCCCTTCCTAGGCCGAACAACTCCTGCGTTAGACCATTTCGCGATGGACATATCTCCTAAATTCACTTCGTTGGAGGGACTCGAAAAAAGCCAGTTGTATTTCGAGGGTATGTCGAGTTTGAAACTGCTAATATTGGACTTAGCCGGGGAAATCTTCTGACAGTTGGCAATGGTGATAGAGAATTTCTGCTGGAAATAGTTCTTCAACCAAGAGGCGTCAGCGTGCCGGGGGGCGCTTTTTATGACGAATGAATCGTCTTTTTGAATTTTGTCCAGCCTTTTGTTCCAATCAGCCAGTGTCCATAGCGTGCCGAATCGGTTAAGGTAGATCGGTGTAGGTGGTCCCTTGATGGCGGCTAGAGTTGTGATAGGAGTGGGCTTGTCCAAGGCTGTTATGGGTGTTTTTAAAGTCCCAGGTAACGTTAGAGTTGTTGTGGTCGTCGTGCAGGTCAGGTGATTATTGGAAATTATTGGTTCCAAGTGAATAGTTGGGCGAGCAAGTGGAATTGCAGTTTGGGGCGACGTGATGTTCAGCAGCTCATCGAGTATGGAAGTGTTATTGTGTGGTTGCTGGTAATGGTTGGACTCCAAATTGCTAGAAACACATCTTATCTCTTCCGCAATATCTATTACAGCTAACTTAATATGGGCCGATTCTTCTCTGAGAGACCTTAAATTAGCTTCTACTACATCCAGGTGTTCATTCTGAACGGTCGTTGCAGCAGCCAAAGATTTAATGCCAGCTGTGTGGATCGCATTCGATTTATCCGCAGCGTGTAGATCTCCAAGGACTGTTAAATGGTCACGCATGTACGTGTTAAGTTGAACCATTTGGGAGTTGAGAGGGGAACGGAAAATTTCGACAGCTCATTGTTGAGGTGAGTTGTGGTAACCAAATCGTGTGTCCTCTTTTGGGTTGATTCGTTAATAATTGCAAGTTGCTTCAAACAGGATTTGAAGTAAGACTTGCTTATTTCACTCGCGCGCTCTACAGAACTACTGAGCTCATCAATTGTCTTGGATACCTCATCCAACTTCGAGAATTGATTTATCACTTTTTTGAATGAGCGGTTCATGTCAATTAGCGTATTGTTGGTTGAGTCGTTATGGCATTTGATCGCGAGCATCACATGCGAGAGTGAAACTACTTTGCACTCATCGCAGAGGAAAAGAAAGTTGTTCGCAAAGTCCCTTACATAGATCGCGGATCTTTTGGCAATACCGGTACAGAGGGGGTGAAACAATTTCCCACAAAGGCCATTGCAGGCAATCAGATCAGAGTTGTTATTATCAGCACAATTGCTATTGGCACACGATTTTTCCATTTTTTTTTTTTGTTTTTAGTCAACGAACAGCGGAAAACTAAGGTGGAGCAGGTCAGTTAAACACCAGGGTAAACGCACTTGGACAATTTATGATGCGTCAACTGAATTCGGGAAATAATTATAAATTAGGTCAGTTTGACAAAACAACAAAACTGTAGGTTTAATGCACTGAGGTAATCCGGCGGCAAAAGAAAACAAAATGCGTCAGCGAAATACTACAGCGCGGTGAGAGAGGGTTTGGGATTATATGAAAATTTGAAATTGGCAAGGCGGAGAAAAAGAAAAACACGTCTTTTCACCACGGTAGTTGATTAATGATATATATATACTGCGTTATATTAAAATTAAGCGTTAAGGACGACTAGATATTTCGAAGCTATAGGCGACATCGAAATAATGTGGTCACTCTTACGGAGGTGCATTGAACAAACCTACAGAGAAGGGATACTTTTTCGTTTTAGCGATGCATGTGTCATTTAGAAAATGGCAGACTAGTTGGACCTATTGAAGTATGTTGCTATTGCTATTAAGGTTCTTGTTCCACGCTCGAGGCACGTGAACCTGGAAACGAATATGAGGAGCTAAGATTACCTTTATCAGGGAAGGAACACATTGGGTTGGAATTAGAGATTTTTTTTTTTTTTTATAATAAGCGCGCACTAAAGGGATTTGTTGGGACCCTTATAATGTATTAGCTACACAGCGCGGGCGTTAAGGAAATTAGGGTGAGAGGAAAAGGAGAGATGCCGATCCACGTTGGTTTTGAATGTCTGTAGGTTATAATGTGTAGGAAAAATGAAGCGGGGAAGAGCATTCCACATTCGTGTTGTACGGCTGAGGAAAGATTCTTTGAACTTCACTGTACGTCCGAACACAGGCTTGATGGTGAACTGATGAGCATTCCCTGCATGGCGGGTATTGCGGTTGAAATGTTCAAGGGGAGGAATGCAAATTGCTATTTCGTTTGAGCACTTATGGTGGAAATAACGATAAAATAACGACAGGCAGGAGACATTACGACGATGACTAAGAGAGTCAATCGATCTCGCGATGTCTCGGTCGCCAATGAGTTTTATCGCGCGTTTTTGGATCCTGTCAAGTAGCTCCAAATAAGTTATTGGTGCACCGGACCAGATATGAGCGTTGTACTCGAGTTTCGGGCGAATAAACGCCTTATAAATTGTAGCCAGATCACAAGGGGTGAAATATTTCTTACAACGATTAAGGAAGCCTAGACATTTCGCGGCGTTCTTGGCGACATCGAATATGTGGTCATTCCAACGAATTTTGTCAATAATACACATACCGAGAATGGAAAGTCTTTCGGTGTCAGCGATGTAAGTGCCATTCATAGATAATGGCATTGTGTGTGGGTTTTGCTTTAATGACAGGAGACAGCATTGAGTTTTGGAAGCATTAAATTCCACTCTATTGGTTTTACCCCACTGAGTTATGCTGTTAAGATCGGAATTTAATGAGCTTAACATACGTTGCCGTTCCAGTTCCACACCCGAAGATGAGGGGCGTGACCCAAGAAACGAATATGAGAAGCTGAGGGTACTGTCATCAGCAAAGGAATGGATTGGTTTAGAAGTAACAGACAGGAGATCATTTATAAAAATGAGAAAGAGAGTCGGGGACAGAACAGAGCCTTGGGGGACACCAGCATTTATTTGGTGAGTTGCAGACTTGAAGCCGTCCAAAACAACTTGAATTGAACGGTCCGAAAGGTAATTTCTAATCCATTGAAGAAGAGTATCATCGATTCCAAATGCACGCATTTTCGACAAGAGAGCTTGTGCCAAACTCTGTCAAATGCTTTTGAAATATCAAGCGCAACGATCTTACTTTCACCACCTTGGTGAAGAGATTGGTTCCACTTTTCGGTTAGATATGTCATCAAATCACCAGTGGACCTGTTGCTGCGAAAACCATACTGCCGGTCATTAACAAGTTTTCGCGATTCAAGATATTTCATTAGCTGACGGTTTATCAGCATTTCCATGACCTTAGAAAGAAGGGACGTAAGTTCAATTGGCCGGTAGGAGGAGGGAGAAGAAGATTCGCCTTTTTTTGGTACAGTCTGGACAAATGCTGTTTTCCATCTTCCCGGAAAGAGTCCTGAAGAATAGGACAGATGGAAAAGCATACGCAATGGTTTTGCCAGCGAAGAAGAACACCTCTTCAGAACGATATTGGAAATACCATCTGGACCAGCGGATTTGTGAACGTCAAGATCTTGAAGTACTCTAGCCACTGTACGAGTGCGAAAGTGGATTGGTCCCATAGAGAATTCTACGCGCTCGAGTACAGGTGGAGACAAAGCACAATCTGGGAGCGTTGAGCTGATTGCAAAGTGAGCAGCAAGCAGATTGGCCTTATCTGTAGAGCTGACAGCTGGAATGTCGTTGTAAATGAGTGTCGGGATAGATGACGAGGCCGAATTCTTGATGTTTTTAACAAATGACCAAAAGTGTTTACTACCAGTGGGACTTTGTAGTATTTTTTGCCTCAACTTTTGGTCATAGGAGAATTTGACACGATTAATGTGGGCATTGCAGTCATATCTGGCTCGTTTAAACTTTTTACGGCTTTCCTCAGATGGGTTGGCTTTGAATAGCCGAAAACTTACTTCTAACCTGATAGCCTCTTTGCAGCTCGAGTCACACCACGCGTTAACCTTGGGTTTGATACTTTTAATCCTGTTAGGGATAAAAGTCTTCATACCCAGGTGAATTATGTTTGTGACCATATCAGCAGCAGCATCCACGTCGCTGTCGAGGAAGCACAGCGACCAGTTAAAACTCTTAAAGAAACCGTTTAATTTGTCCCAATTGGCTTTCTCGTACTGCCATACGGTTCTTTAGATAGATATTATACATGCGATGATTTATAAAAATTATTAGGATAGTCGAAAACAAAGCCTTGAGAATTGAATTGAATACTCTGGAATAATATTTCTAATCCATTGATGAAGAAGTTCATCGATTTCAAAAGTGCACATATTTTCGACAAAAGAGTCCAAACTCTATTAAATGTCTCTGAAATACTAAACGAAAGATCCTGCCCTCACTCCTGTAGTGGTCATTTTCGTTCTATTTTCCCGTAAAATATCTCAATAAACCACCCGTGCTACGACCCGTTGCTACGAAATCCATACTAGTGATCGCTAAAAAGTTTTCGGATCTCAAGACACTTGATAAAATCACTATATAGAACAAATCTACGTTGGACCAAACTCGATACATACAGGCACACAAGATAATTCTGGCCAGTGCTAAACAAAAAAGATCTCTTAAACCTTTATCGGATTAAAACGTAAGGATATTCGCGCAGGAACTGACTGGGGTCGTCATAGGACACTGTATAATGGTTCTGCTTGCGGAACTTTAATTTCACGGGTTATGATATGGATTTTTTGTATTTCTTAGTATTCATTTCACAAATGTATTTCTACTCATCCGGAAGTGGCCTTTCAAAACATCATCTCGGCAGACTCGGATTAATAAAAAAAAATCTTTATTTTAAAGAAATCGATTTTTTGGAAAAATAATCACGTAAGTTAGTTTGATTTTGTAAATTTGCATCCTGCGTACGCCCTTGATAGGTTGGACTAAAGCTGACTATCGTAACATCGTAGCCAAGGTTACCTGGGTGCACATTGTGCATGGTATGGTGGGTTAGTCCTACAAGAGGGCATTGCATCACCACTGGTCAACAACATCTGTCAAGTTTTTGTGTTTGTTTCTGAGCGTGCTTTCTTCTTGTTTGGCACGTCAAACGTCAAAGCGTGTCAAATCCTGTTACATGCATATAATCATCCAATGTTGCCTCCCACAATAAAATTGAACTTTCAGGTCGCAGCGTCACCCATGTGGGCGGGGATATGTAAAAAAAGACAGACTTCAATATCGTTTCCAACAAGTAGTGGAAAATCGATTATGAACAGCAAAAAAAAATAGTTTTTCTAAGAAATTAAGAATATTTTTTTAAAAAAATTTAAAATGGACATAAAAGCGTAATAATAAATGATAAATTAAAAATTGTAACATAAAATTTGACTTTCAAAATAAAGGTTTAAGAAGGAGAAAACGCTGAAAAATTATAGGAAATTCGATTATGAACACAACATGAAGGTTTTCCAGTCTTTTTAAATAATGGTAAAATTTTTTCGAAAAAAAATTCTTATTAACGAGTCGGACCGGGACCTCCTCTATTTTGGAGTAAAAGAAACTCTTCGGACATGCTCACTGCATTAAGATCTAGTACCCCCCCCCCCCCCCTTCGGGATAGGGGTTAGAATTTACCCGAGGTAGGCATGCCGATCCTAAGATGCGACTAAAATCCATCGCGCGTGGTTCCTAACCAGGCGCGACCCCAGGTGATTCATAGGGGAGCCTCGGTACGATACGCTCGCTATCCGAGGTTGCAGGGTTATAGCAGAGATGTAAGCGATGTCTGTATGGGAATAGACTACGGTCTGCGCTCATGCAGGCTGCGCTTTACTCGCTGTGAATGCCATACCGCGAACCAAACTAAAAGGAAAAGTATGAAGGAACAACCTAAGGTTATGTCTACTCCAGGTGGCACTCGCAACAGCGAAAATCCACCCGTGGTCTTAATGACCGCGGTCGGGGCAAGGATTCCGGAGGCCCCAACCAACATACATACCAACATAGCCCGCCGCCTGTACAGGCATTGACTTAGGAGCTGTAAGAACGGTTGCTTCCGAAGACTCCTGGAAAAAATTGAGAAAGTAGCGGAGAGGTTCAACCTGATACGCTTAATCTTCATTCCAATAGACAGGTAGCTGATTGTTGCGTTGTTGCTGATGAGGCCCAGGAAGCCGGACAGTTTGAACGGGCTGCAGAAGCGGTACGCACCGGTGGGCTTCTGTCTAAGAGCCAGCGGAAGAGGAAACAAAGGAAGGCGGCAATCGCGCCGCGCAAAGAAACTGAACCAGTTGAAGGCGCAAGCGCTGAGATCTGCACTACCTCAGCGGCGATGGTTGAGAGATGCAGGTGGGCAGAGGTTACCCCAACCGAAACGCACCAGCGGATTGAAACCAACGCTGCCTCCTCTTCCAATAGCTCGAACAGGAATAAACGGAGGATGAAGGCTTCGAGCATTCATACCGGTGGAACTGCGTACGCACCTTCTGCGTTCCCTTCCACTGTAATACCTCTAACTCATGGAGGTCCCCGCGCACAAAATCCGGATGAATCATTTTCTGCAACCAGCAATGCTTGCAGCACCAGTGAACAGAAATTGGCTGTCGCGAAGAAAAATACGGTAATTATATTTACTCAGATTAACCTTCAACATTCGAAGGCTGCTACTGCTCTAATCAGCAAGAAGTTTTCCGGGTTGAGTACAAAACCCAATATAACATCCATACAGGAGCCATGGGTGTGGAAAAATCGCATCTGTGGCCTTGGCGGTGTTCGTGGCACCACGATACTCTGTGACGAGCGGTCCGAAAGGCCCAGTGCTTGTCTTGCTGTGTCGAACCTTCTCTCAGCAACTAAGCTTGCACAATTTTGTGGCCAAGATTTGGTTGCTGCAGTCATAAGCTACGAAACGAACGGAGATTGGAAGACCTGCGTCGTGGCGTCAGCTTATCTCCCCTATGATTCGGTAGTGCTTCCACCACCAAGGGCAATTGCTGAACTCATAGACTATTGCGACACCAGGAATATGGGCCTAGTTATATGTTGCGATGCAATTGCTCGGAACATTGTTTGGGGCAGCAGCAAATGCAACATGCGAGGAAATCATCTCCTGGATTTCATTCTATCGTCTGATCTTACCATCAACAATGTTGGTTCACAGCCAACTTTTGTGACGTCAAGAAGACAGGAGGTGATTGACCTAACTTTATCTAATAGAAAGGTACTTTAAGGCGGTTACCAACTGGAGGGTCTCTTCGGAGGTGTCCATAGATATATCGAATTCCGAATCGAATGCGAAGCCGTAACTTTGCAGGAGAGAAGAAATCCGAGAAAAACCAACTGGATACGCTTCAGGGAGGAATTAGGGAAAACTCTCAAAACTCCAACCAAACTCAGGACGAGACAAAAGGTAGAGGAAGCTGTTCAAGACCTGCACAGTGCCATTACTAGCTGTTTTGAACTGACGCGTCCAGTAAACAAAACCCCTGGCAGAACGCCGGTTCCCTGGTGGAACTCGGAACTGCGGAGAATCCGAAGACAAGCTAGAAAACTTCTAAATAGGTCACTCAAGACTAATTTGGAGACAGACTGGAATCTCTACCGATCGAAGCAGAATGAATATAAGAGGCTAATTCGGGTATCGAAAAGTGCTTCTTACAGGAATTTCTGCGAAAAGATTGAAACACTGGGCGAAACTAGTAGGTTGATTAAAGTTCTGAAAAGGGCAAACCAGCCAAACTGGAATCACTTAGAAAACTTGATGGCACCTTCACTGAGACGAAAGCGGAAACTCTTAGTTATCTGCTGGAGTCTCACTTTCCTGGTAACCAGATTACAATTGGTTCACAACCAGCCCCGATTACCGAGACTTTGAGTGAGCCAGGACAAACAACTCGGCGTAGCTGGTACATTGCGAAGGCCGTGGTAACGGACGAGGCCATTAAATACGCTTTTGCGTCTTTTGACGGCTTCAAGTCACCTGGTACGGACGGAATATACCCAGCCATGCTGCAACAATGTACAAACCAGTTGCTACCGACTATGAAGAAAATCTTCACCGCTGTCCTAGCACTGGCATACATTCCAACACCCTGGCGTACAGTTAGAGTAGTATTTGTACCTAACATTGGCAGAAGTGACTACTCGCTCGCCAAGAGCTTCAGACCAATCAGTCTGACTTCATTCTTGCTGAAAAGCATGGAAAGGCTGGTCGAGCTTCACGTGCGCAAAACTGCTCTGCGATTGCACCCACTATCTCAGATGCAACATGTCTATCAACGCGGAAAATCCTGCGAGACTGCACTCCAAAATCTAGTTGGTAGAATTGAAGGCGCGCTTGACATGAAAGAATACGCGATGTGCATTTCCATCGATATTGAGGCTGCTTTTGACAATGCGACTTTTGATAGCATGTGCAGCTCCGCCAGACAACACGGCGTAGACGAACCATTGGTGTTGTGGATTAAAGCAATGCTAATGAATAGAACGTTGGTTGAGGATGCGGATTGTGGCCGCTATGTTATGGCGGGGGTAAACAGAGGCTGCCCGCAAGGCGGCATTCTGTCTCCACTGCTGTGGTGTATGCTGGTAGACTCTCTGTTGAACGCACTCGACAGTTCTAATGTATACGCTCAGGCGTACGCGGATGATGTTGCCTTGCTTTCTGCTGGATCATGCCTAGCGACTGGCGCCAAGGCGCAGGCGGCCCTTGACGTGATCGACGAATGGTGCACTAGGAATGGGCTCTCGGTCAATCCTCTTAAAACTGAGGTTGTTCTCTTTACGAGAAGGACGAAGCTGGTCGGGTTGACTCAGCCAGTGCTAAAAGGCGTCACAATCCAACTCTCCAATGAAGCAAAGTATCTGGGAGTCATCCTGGACAGCAAACTTCTTTGGTCCAAACATGTTGAGCTGAAGACTGCCAATGCGCTGTCTGTTTTCTGGCAGTGCAAAGGCATTCTCGGCAAGACATGAGGCTTATCACTGAAAACAGTCCTGTGGTTTTATACGGCTATGATAAGACCATTTATAGCATACGCATCGGTTGTTTGGTGGAATAAGCTTTAACGTAAATACGTTACTGCTGCTTTTGCCAAACTCCAAAGGCAGGTATGTCTCGGCTGCACGGGGGCCTTCCCCAGCACGCCTGGCTCCGCCTAGATGCACTATTGAACCTCCCGCCCCTTGATGTTTACATCACGGGCTGTACAATCAAAGCTATCTCACGTCTAAGAAAAGGTGGCTTTTGGTATAATTTGCACTGGAGTTTTGATGAACTTGCGCAACGGTTGTCCTTCGACTCCTGTCTTATGGATATGCCGTCTGATGCGATGACATCGGAACTTCGGCTAAAGCGCAACTACGAAGTCGACTTTCTTCGCGTTCAGGACTGGCTCTGGCCGGACTCTGAACCTGGAAGCGAATGCAGTCGAATCTTCACGGATGGCTCCAAAACCGATCAAGGATCTGGTGCTGGTGTCTTCGTGGACAGCGAAAACGTTGGACTTTTTTCCGTTAGGCAAATATGCGTCAGTCTTCCAAACAGAGACTTATGCTATCCTAATCGCCATGGACTATGTTACGAGGAACATGTGGAGGGGGCGAAGTATCTGCGTCTGTATCGACTGTCAGTCTGCGCTGAAGGCCTTACTCAAACCCTTAACTACCTCAAAAATAGTACGTGAATGCAAGATATCTCTGAATTCGGTCGGAAGGCTGAATTTACTTAAACTTGTCTGGGTCCCGGGTCATAACGGGATCACGGGAAATGAGATCTCCGATGAAGTTGCTAGAGAAGGCTCAGAGGGGGGCTTCTCAGGACCTGAACCAGCGATCTGTCTGCCTGCGTCCTCGGTCACGGCTTCCATTGACGGTTGGGTTTCCTATGAACACAATCGCCGTTAGCATGACTCTCCAGGGTGCAGACAGACAAAGCTAATTCTCGCCGACGTCTGTGGGAAATCAGCGGCATTCGTCTCTCAACAGAAAAGACTGCAGACAGACCACTGGCGTTCTTACGGGACACTACGTTTGCCAAGCACCTTAAGGTGCTAGGCCTAAGCGATACCACCAACTGCGAAGCCTGTGGAGAAGTCTGTGGATGCTTTGAACGTGCTTTGGAGTAGGAGTTGCACTCCCAGGTCTTTCAAATGGAATTTCGGCTTTTCGGCATGAACTCTTCATAATCGAACTTCCACTACTGTATATCAATGCAACAAATCGTATTTCCACTCACCTTACCCACAACATTTTACAAAATAAGCCCATCAGTCGTTGTTGGTACGAATTGGTATACCAACACGAGATCAAACTCGTTGTTAACTCGCCGACTGGCGAAGATTAAAGTACGTTGTCCTCGTGGCTAAGTTACAACCTTCATTTAATATAAGTGTAGCAACTAGGGATGTTTCAGAACACCCTGCATTACCAACTGGGGATGTTTTAGAACACCCTGTCGTAAATGACGTGACACCTGCCAATCGGGAAGGGTCACAAACCACGGATTCGGAGATGATGAGCTTAGGAGAGAACTTGTCTCTTCTTAGTGACGATATCTCTGAATCCAGCACGCTATGCAACGTCAGTATACTCTCGGATGAAGTGCATCCCATGAATACAGGCGCGCCGGAGACCTCTGGCATAACTGCACAGACTGAGTCTAAGCGCGTCAAATTCACACCATCTGAACAGCGCCGTTTTAGGCGTGCGCTGAAAAAGGGAAAAAACGTAGAGCAGGCCAGAATACTTGCTCTGTCGACAGAGGTCGACCCAGGCTCCGAGGTGAAGCGTACAAGATCCGAGGACAATACGCCGCCCCAATCCGAAAGGAAACGAGCTCGCACAGGAAATACAGCCTTCAACAAAGTCTCCTATAGAGATATAGCGAGCTTTGTAAGCTTTGGGTGTAGTACCTGTCGACCTGGATCGCAATCCTCTTAGTAATGAGAAAATGGGTCAGTTTCAGGAGAGGATTATGGACATCACTATCGAACAACGTGATGAGGGGACCAAACCAGCCTTCCGCGGTACAACTTTCAAAGCCGGATTTCTAATGATCGTATGTGCGTCGACAAAGTCTCCTATAGAGATATAGCGAGCTTTGTAAGCTTTGGGTGTAGTACCTGTCGACCTGGATCGCAATCCTCTTAGTAATGAGCAAATGGCTCAGTTTCAGGAGAGGATTATGGACATCACTATCGAACAACGTGATGAGGGGACCAAACCAGCCTTCCGCGGTACAACTTTCAAAGCCGGATTTCTAATGATTGCACCAGAACGCGGAGAGTTCTGCAAAGATCTGACGACTTTGGACAGATCAAACTAATCCTTAAGAGCGCGGACAAATCGACGAATCAGGCGTCAAGAGACAACCAAAGAAAGGCTACAACACCAGGGGCTAGTATTAGTACTGCCACTGATGCTACAGTAAATGATAAGCCATCCACAAGCGCCAACAGTAGCGCCACACCACCAGTGGCTGGCATTAGTGCTGCCACGGGTAACTCAGTTGCTAAAACAACTGTGGTGCTGGATGCTAAAATAAAGGCGAAAAAAACGGACAGCACAAACGCGCACCGTAACTGCTTTAGGCCAACACTGGCGGCAGAACAGGCACATACAAGCGGGAAAGATGGACAGAACAGCAGAAGTCCAAGGGGGAGACAAAGTAGTCTCTCTCAACAGGGTTACGTACGACGCAGGGGTGATAACAAACCTCATAGAGTGCGTAATCCCGAGTACGTGAAGAAGAAATGACGTCTCTAACTGTGCTGCAGGCAAACCTGTACCGCGCTATGGGTGCATCGGACACCTATAGCCAAAGATGTGCCGAAAGGAACGTCGCTCGTGGTTTAATCCAGGAACCATGGGCAACTACAGGTAAGATTTTTGGTCTTAACAGCAGAGATAGAGAGCTAATTTTTTTCAAAGGTAATTTCAGACCTAGGGCAGCTCTTTCCATTGCGAGAGATATAAAATTCTTTCTCATTCCAGGTTTCAATACTAGGTGGCCATTTTAATTGAACGCCACAATGGCCATGTGATACATAAATTCGTATGCACATCGGCGTATTTTGCTGGGGACATAGAGGAGGTACCACCTACACCAGTACAGGCACTTGTCCAGTACTGCCAAACTCAGCAAGTACATCTTGTTATCGGCTGCGACGCGAATGCACATCAGCAAATTTGGGGCAGCCGAGACACAAACAAAAGAGGTGAGTTACTTTTAGATTACCTATATAGTAAAGACCTAGTTATTCTAAATAAGGGAGATAAGCCCACTTTTAGGAACAGTATACGAGAAGAAGTTTTAGACCTTACTCTCTCGTCTCCTTTTATACAAAACATTGTAGAGAACTGACACGTGTCTGCTGAAGCTTCTCTGACTGATCATATGCATATTATGTTCAGGCTGCGATGCAACACCGAGTGCTCGCCGGTCAAATACAATAATAAATTAACAAACTGGAGAACTTATAGTGAAAATCTGGCAATCAGAACTGATCTGCTACCAGATTCACCACTAACACCGAGTGATGCGGACGCTGCACAATGTCAGCTTAACGACATCATTATCTCATCCTCTAGGAGTAGTTGTAAGGTAAAGCGTACCATGGTGGAATGAAAACCTGGAAACTATCCGGAAGAAGGTGAGAAAACAATTCAATAAATCGAAATGCACCGGCGTATGGGATCAATATCGATCCCTGTTAACCAAATACAACTAAGAGTTGCGAAGATCTAAAAGGGCCTCATGGCGCGCAAACTTCGAAAAGCTGGAAAAACTCCCAGCATTGGCGCGACTCCAGAGCGAACTTTCAAAAGATCCTTCAAACTGCATGGGATTGCTCATCAAACCTTATGGAACAATCACAAGCGACCGGGAAGAAACTCTCACAACCTTGCTGCAAGTTCACTTCCCTGGTTCCCTAATTGTCCATCACACAACTGATCACACTACTGAGGTTTCATATCAAACTAACCTCAGCCGAAATAATAGTTTATCTGGTAAATTATTTAGCCCAGATAAGGTAAAATGGGCCATAAACTCATTCAAACCATTCAAGGCACCAGGAAATGACGGAATTTTTCCAGCTCTTATTCAAAAGGGTATGAAATTCTTCCTACCTAACTTGATTGCCTTATTTAGGTTCAGTTTTAACTGGGGCTACATACCACGCACTTGGCAGGACGTCAATGTAGTATTTATCCCCAAAAACAGGTAACAAACCTAGTGAACTGCCTAAATCCTATCTTCCCATAAGCTTGACATCGTTTTTCCTGAAAACAATGGAAAGAATAATTGACGTTCATATCAGAGATTGCGTAACTACTAGCATGCCTCTACACCCCTGTCAATATGCGTATCAAAAAGGCAAATCAACGGAAGGCGCCCTGTTAAAACTAACAAATTACATAAACAATGCCTACCGTTGCAAAGAAATTGCACTATGCGCCTTTCTGGACATAGAGGGTACTTTTGATAACACCGGTTATTATTCAATATCAAATGCTTTAATTCACCGAAAGGTAGACCTTCCCACCATAACCTGGATAAAAGCGATGCTCGAAAGTCGGAAAATTACTGCTTCGTCAGGACAGACTTCAGTATCAGTATCAGCTATAAAAGGCTGTCCACAAGGAGGAGTTTTATCACCCCTATTGTGGTCTTTGGTCATAGATGACCTACTTCAAAAACGAAGTAATTTAGGCTACGACATAATAGGATACGCAGATGACTTGGTCATCATTATTAGGGGCAAAGAATCAAACGTAGTTACTTCACGTATGCAAAACGCCCTTAAGATAGCTATAGACTGGTGCGTCAAGGAAAATCTCTCCATAAACCCCAGTAAAGCTATCATAGTTCCTTTCACAAAAAAAAGAAAGCTCAGCTTAGCCCAGATTTCACTGAATGGCACGACCATTGAGTATTCCGACGAAGTCAAATATCTTGGAGTAATCCTGGACAAAAGACTAAACTGGAACTCTCCCATCAACAACAAAATCACTAAAGCTAACATAGCTTTATGGGCCTGTCTGCGCACATATGACAGAACCTGGGTAATCTCTCCAAAGATAGTCCACTGGATCTACACAGTGATGATAAGACCCAATATAACATACGTTTCCATTGTATGGTGGACAAAATCCACACAAAAAGTCGCAATAGAGAAGCACGAAAAGGTACAGCGGCTTGCGTGCCTTGGTATCTCCGGAGCCATGCGAACCTGTCCAACGGATGCCATGGAGGCAATAAGAGGAATTACACCTCTCCACATACATTCAAAAAGTGGCTATCCGCAGTGCAATAAGTCAAATACAGTTAAACGAGATAAGTCTTAACGATCATCCGGAACTTAAGACCCTTCTCGAAGAACTGCCAGAACTCAACATGAACTGCGCGGTCACAGACCGCATTCATAAAACACTATGCTTCAATAAACGGTTCTCCACGGAGATCCCCAAGAGAGAAGCATGGGTTAGTAATAACCCACCTAACAGCCACAACGGCATAAAGTGGTATACGGATGGTTCTAAAATGGAAGCGGGGGTAGGAGCGGGAATATACGGACCAAACAAACGCTTTACGATACCCATGGGAAAAAGTCCCAGCGTATTTCAAGCAGAGCTCCACGCCATTCAAGAATGCGCTAGCCACATAAATTTATCTGGTATAAAAGGTGCTTTTACTTTTACTTTTAAATTCATTTTTATTAATTATTAGCTTATATCAACTTAAATACTAGACAAAAATGATTAAATCTAACTTAAAATTAACAGGATACTTATTCTAGATTATTGATCCTTATGCGGACGCCCTAAACTTAACTCTATCTTATAATTATTGCCTTTCGGCCTAAAAACTATTTTACGAACTAATCTTACATATTATGTTTTCATCGAGAAAATTGTTAAGAAAACTCGGCATCTTTATCAAATTTTATATTTTTATATAAAAAAAAACAAATTACAAACTACCTACTCTACTTACTTAAACTACTTAACATATTCTAACTATAATTAGGATTCTGATCACTCGTTGCATTACGAAACAAGTGGTCAAAATCCCAATTGCTTTCTGAGCGCCTGGCAGTCGTCAACGTGCACACGCGCCTCCGTGAGCCGATTGATACCTTACAGAATCTATCACCTCCCGGAAGCACCACCACAAGCCGGCGAGCCCGGCCTCTCCCAGAAACGCCCTAGCTAACTTATTCTAACTTATAAACTAAGAGGATGTTACCTAGAGTAACGCACCGTCTTGGGAGGGCATGTTGACCCCTCCCCCCTCAAAAAGCCACCAGAATTCGGCGAATTGTTGTCGAATTTATCCCTCTCCGCTATTGCGGTACTAAAACGGAGGAGCTCATGAGCATTGGCGACGTTTTCGCCGCGGATGAGCCGCTTATCTCTTGCGCTGCGGTAGCGGTGGTATAATACCGGGATACCATCCCTCGTCTGTACCAGCCCTTTTGCATTAATATGAATAAATGCCTCCGGCGGGATAAAGCCAGACCGGAGCGTACTCTCTACAGCAAGGATCTTTAAGTTTCCCTCATCCAGCGTAGCCATTTGATTTATGGCACACCAGACCCTACAAACAACTCCGAATAGATATAGTCAATTCGGGCCGCTTGTTCGTTTAATTGTGCCTGGAACTTATCGATCTTTCCGTGCAGAGACAGAAGGATCGATTTTAAGTCCAGGTCCACCTCTGGTGCCTTTTGGGCTACCTTTGGTGGGTTTGATGTTATTTGGGCGTGACCCGATCCAGCTGCCATTTGGGCAAAGGACACGTTGGGTGCCACAAAATTTGAGAACGAGCGACCCTTTTGACGCCTATTGTCTTCAGACTGCTGTTTGCGGGCCTGGACTCGCTTTTTCAGCTCCTGGTACTTTGGGCAACCCCTGAAGTTGGCGGGATGCCCAGTGTTCCTGCAGAGCACACAAGAGAGGACACTCCGGTCCTCAACTCTCTCCTTACCAAGAGGACATTCTCCATGTATGTGGTCCCTATCGCACTTGACACATCTAAACTGCATGTTGCAGTTAACTGCGGCGTGACCGAACCTTTGGCAGCGCATACATTGAAGTATGCGATCCGACCTTTTAATTTTCTCCCATCTAACAGCGTGGTAGTACAGGAAGCGGAGCCTGTCAATTTTGCTGTCGGGAGTAAGCTGCACTAAGAAGAATGGTAAGTAACGGTTACCACCCCTTGCCACAGCCGAGGAAAACGGCTTGACCCCCACGAACTTGAGGTCGTCGCTTTCAAAATTTTTGAGCTCTTTTTCTAACTCCTCCGTTTTTATTGAGGGATCAATTCCTTTCAAAACAACGGTTTTAAGCTTTTGCTCCCGTGGGGTGTACGTAAAGTATTCGGTCTTAACCTCTGCCAAGGCGGCACGAACCCTATGGTACTCCTCTATATTTTCACATAAAATTATGTGTTTGCTGGCTGATAGCCTTTTCACATGAAAATTTTTCGTGATTAATTTACATAACCTTATGCTATCTGTAATTTCAAAATTATTCACATTTATAGGTGGGACTCTTACCTTTGCTTGTTTCTTTTGTTGCTGGTGTTGCTGTACCTCAGCCTGCTTTTGCTGCTTTGATTGTTGTGGTTGTTCTTGTTGTTGGTGCTGTTGTTGGTGCTGTTGTTGTTGCCGTTGTTGTTGCTTTTGTTGTTGTTGTTGGTGTTGTTGTTGTTGTAGTCGTTGTTGCTGCTTCTCCTGCAGCTGTTGCTGCACTTGCTGTTTAAGCACAGCTTGTTGTTGCTGTTGCTGCATCTTCTTTCTGCGCAACTGGTCGCGCTTCTCCAGTAGCTCTTTTATGAGCTTGTCCAGCTGCGCCTCCTCGTCCACTTCTTCGTCCATTTGGACGACTTCCTCGTCATCAACCGGTAGGTCCCTGAAGGAATTTCCTTCTCCGACGTACCGGTCATTGCCACTCTCAAATTCATAAGAGCTGGAATTTTCTGCATCATCATCGGCTCCAGCCGCCGATGATGTCACATTATGGCCTGCCAAGTTAACCCTTCTCTTGGCCGAAAGATTCGGCTTCGGCTTTAACTTGCGTCGCCTCTTCTCAACTTGCCTGAACTCCTCGCTTACAGCTTCTGGTGTCACCGCTGTAGTGGAAGCTTTCGTTGGTGCTTCTGTAGCTTTATTTTCTGCTACCATTGGTGCTGCTTTTATTGCTGCTGTTACCTGCGAGACCACCCGCCTGGTCAACGACCGACACGCTGTTGTTTTTGTTGGTATTGTTGCTGCCAATTCAATTTCATCTGCAGCTACTGCCTTTGGCATATATACTGCTGTTGCTGCCGTTATTGTTGCTGTTGTTGTTGTTGTTGCTGCTGATGTTATAGCTGCTGCTCTTCCTGATGTTGTTGGTCTTGCTGCGGTTGTTGTTGCTGCAGATGATTTTTTAGCCAGCTCGCGTGTTTGCACCACGCGTCGCAACGGCACACCCACACCCGTACGCGGGACCACCGTTTTTCCGGGGTCCATCGCCTACCACCGTACGGCACTTTTTTTTACACTTTTGTTATTTTCTCTATCAAACTTTCTCACATAAATTATAAAATTAAAAATTAAATTTTTCTTGCTGGAAATCGAACCCACGCTTCTTATATTGCACTTGATCGCTTATAATCTTCCGTAACTAGCCGTCCTGTCTCTCTACGTGTTGCGGAACGACTGGGTATAAAAGGTGCAACCATCCATATATTCACGGATAGTCAAGCAGCTATAAACGCCCTTAGTTCTCATACGATTGACTCCAAATCAGTCATGTATTGCTTCAACACCCTACAGGCACTCGGAACAAATAACAAGACCAAGCTATGGTGGGTTCCGGGTCATGTTGGGGTGGAAGGTAACGAAAAGGCCGACGAACTGGCCAGAATAGGTTCGGAAACATCCTTCATAGGTCCAGAACCCTTCTGCTGCACTCCTAGATCAGCAGCAACAGCAGCAATAAAAAGCTGGGAACACAGAAAATGTATCCATCTTTGGGAAAGCATCGCAGGTTTAAGACAGACCAAACGAGCCATTCGGCCTTTCAATAAAAATGCCAGCAAATGCCTAAACCTAAGCAGGCATGATATCAAAAACTTAGTAGGGTACCTTACTGGCCACCATGGGTTAAGATATCATCTACACAAAATGAAAATAGTAGACTCTCCTGAGTGCCGACTCTGTCTTGAAGAGGACGAGTCAGCTGAACACATTTTATGTGAATGTCTGGCCCTAAACGGAATTAGAAAGAAGATCTTTTTCAGGGAGAAAATGTGCCCCGAGGACATAAAAAATTCTTCTACTCGTAGAATTGTCCGCTTTACACGGAAAGTGGAAACTCTACTAGTCTAAATTTTTCTGGCCCATACGGCACAAAAGATCTTTTTAGGTCGAAGTGCCCCCTATTTAATCGAGTTGGCGAGCCAGAATTTAAAAAAAAAATAAAAAAAATATAAGTGTATGTTAATCTATATGTACATAAACGTCAAAATATATAACTTACATTAGTTTTTCTCTTTGTTTTTTAGTAGCTATTTCCATTATTATCTTTGTTAAATTTCTGATTAAGTCAGGTAGTGGTTTCAGTGCGCTGGCACAAATACAAAGCACAAAATGCAGTGCCGGACGTGAGTTTAAAAATGGCATCCTCTGACAGCGTTGTACTACATATGGAAGGAGCCGTCTACCCGTACTAGATTTGGGAAGCGTTGGCAACATATCGTTTTATATGACACCCAAAGGGTTGGCAAAAATTTCTTTCATTTTTAATTAAAATTTTAATTTCGTCCAACAATTAAGCTCCTTAGAATAATATTGACTAAAGAAAAAAAAAACACATCTACTAGTATCCACTTTGCGCACACTTAATAATAAACTAAGCAGTTTATGCAAAATATCATACAAGGAAGATCTCGAGAACACCAAAAACAGCAAAACACCAATAAAATTAAATACCAAACGAAATTATATATGTACAACAATTTTTTGCCCCAATATTCTTACGTGGTGTTTTCTGCTTTCTCTTAGGAAGAGTGAGTCTGAGTAGCAAAAACTGAATGTTCTCGTACCTCGTACGTAACCGCACTCGATCAATAAAAACGAGGATGGGTTTAGTCGGAATGCGTGTGAATGGTGTTGCCATTGTTTATTATGAAGTGTATGTCGAAAAATGAAATTTTCTATTTACGAGAACATACATCAGTGTTATGAGGCCATTCCCAATGATTTACGCAGAGGACAAGTCTGCTTGTTGTACCTACGGCGTGTATCCTTTTAAAATTCTTGAATGCATATGAGCATTAGTTAGAAAAAAGTTTATTTATATTCTGTGTTGTTGTTTGTCTGTTTTATGTGTAAAAGCATTTTTTCGATGTAAAAGGAAAGAATGGACTACGGCTCATGTGAGTGTGGCTTTAGATCTTTTGCGGCGTGGACCATAGATAACATTGTCGGGGTAATAAATATTGTGTGAAAGTAGGGACAACTTAATTTGAATGGTTTATGTATACGCGTGGATACAAGAGTAGGATGTGGGAAAGGGAAGTGTATGTGATTGATTATGATTTGAACATCGTTATTTGGTGTGTTATTCATAATCAATAAGGAAAGTCGTAAAGTGGTGCAAAATTTAAGAAGTCACTGTTTTGCCAGGCATAATGTTCGCAGGTTTTACTACCTATGTGAAAAGAGCTTCGCTGTGAATATATGCAAATATCAGTATAACAAGACTACCGAAATTTCGCTTTCAGACAGAACAAATCGATTAACCTGAACGCCGACAGCCATAACTTATGTCAACTGTAACAAAATGAAGTGAGGATAGCAATATCCAAACTTAACCTGCTGGGTCTTTTTAAGATACCGGGAAATGAGTTGGTAGAGAGCACAAACTAACTCATTTCCAAGACTTGGTCAGAGGAAAGTGTGCCTGATGAGTTTGACCTTAGCACCGTTGGGCCGGTTCGTAAGACAGAATAATCTCTCAAATGCGCCATATGGAGAGGCATCAGTTTCCTAAACATCGCTTAACAGATTGCACCTGGAAAGTATGCTTACATTAAGGGCAGAGGAGTGCAAGTCGCGCTGCGTGATTTCGTTAGCACTATAGAAAAGTCAAAGGATACACACCAGCAGTATTGTAGATTTCCAGGGTATTGTAGATTTCCAAGGTTGACCAATTTCTCATTAACGTGATTATGAGCTGCTTAAGGAAAGGAACATCAGTGCCAAACTTGGTGATATTGACCTCAATGAAACTGCCTCCACAGGCGCGCAGGAGAAGTCATATTATCCCTTGCTTTGGATCCTTTTGATTAAAAAAATACTTGCCTTATCCTCCTTAACCCGCCAATGGTGACGCAAATTTGACTTTGATCAATGGTGACGCCGGTCTCACGCACCGGGGTTTTCAACTGAAGATTTTTCGAAACGTGTTACTAATAGTTAAACTTTGACAATAAAACAACGATATTTAATCAATTTAAGCTCTTTTTTTTGAATAATTAAATTAACAAAAAAAAAATTATTAGAGCATTAAAAATAACAAAGTTTTTAGTAATAATTTTTTTAAAATTAAGAAAAAAATAAAAGATTACATATCCATTAAGGAAAATAACGTTTTTTATTCTTTCGACATTCGGAACTTTAACAAAAAAAACAAAAATTGGTATCCAAACAAAAAATAACAAAAAAAAAACATCTCAAAAACTAAATTTCTGCAGGTAAATAGCTGCTGCAATACGGCACTACGTGTTCAAGACACAAATATTTTTGACATTTTTGGCAAGAGTACTTGGTTTTTCTGTTTTTTCCCATCCACACTCATAGCACCGACCAATTCTTGAAGGACCCGATGTCCCAGGTACATCATCTATATGAAATACGCGAATAATAAAAAAATATTTTACTTACATAAACGGTGACACACGATCTCAAGGACCGGATAGTAAAAAAATACACAACGTGTGCTCAATAAGCAGGTTCGACGTGAACTGATGGTGGGGGACGTGCAATGCGCCAGCTACTCGAAATTGCAACAAAAAACATTAAAGGAGAATAAAGTTATTCGATTTTTTTAACACACCCGGTCTCACAGACCAATAGGTCACCATTGGCGGGTAAAATGTTTTCAAATGTGATCAACAATCAAAAACAATCAATTGGTATTCCAAAAATTATGCGTCATCATGATTTCTTTAAAAGAAACCAATATAAGCTCTCCTTTTCTACTTATCGTCCTGCATTCGGCACCATAAAGCAGGACTGGCGGGACTAAGGTTCGATATAGATCATGCATTTTGTCCTTCGAGTGAGTAGTTTTGTACCCATTTGTTTCGATACGGGCCTGGTCCGAAATTTCCCTTAACCCTTTCGACCCCAGCGTTGCCAGAGAGCAATTTCTGTTGTTCAAGGGGTAACGGTAATTGTTTCTTTTGTTTTTGTCGGTTGATTCCTAATGATAACGGAGTTTTATGTGTCTACCCAACATTTGTGCAAATAAAAGCACATTTGAATATCATTTATCGAATTTATGTTCAATAGACTGCACGTGCGTCGTCGAAAATACTTTTGTGAAATTTGGAAGAGGTATTGAAGTCAGTGATTAATTTTAATATAATTAAAAAAAATTAAAATTGTGTAAATGAAATAGTTTTCAGCAAAGATTAAACTGAACGGTGTAAAAGTTGAATTTTATTAGTTTTGAATAATTATCAGGTGAATGATTTTTAAAATTGTAATATTGCTTGTGGGCAACCTTGGGCAATTGTGCTACGATAAACTGGAACATTGGGTAGTATTTGGTGAAAAAGGGCGTTGCAGATTGTGCAAGACAGGAACTCCAATATCCAAATGCCGTAAGTATAAGGTCCATCTTTGCTGTAATACCAATAAAAACTGTTTTTTGTCCTATCATACCTAAAATTTCAAAATAAATAAACAAAATTGTAACGGTTTTCATAGAAAAAAAAATTTGTTTTATATACCACCATTGCCCAACTTGCTCAGAAGCAACTTCCAGTAGCGCCCGAACCAAAGGGCGTGGCAACTTAAAATTTTAACCAAAAACTTCTTAAATCATAACGATAAGATTAAACGTAAAAACAAAATTTTCAAGCTACAGGAAAAAAGTTGGGGTAGAAAAGCGTTAAGTATTAACAGACACTTTATGAATATCTACATAACAGACTGCTTAAAGTGAATCAAGAATCCGGAGGCAGTATCCATTATTAAAAATACTGGAAAAAACTAAAAATAAAACTTAAACGTCTACCAGTTTTTACGGCCGGTATCTCTTCGAAACCGGACGGCAGTACGGCGACTAAGATGTCTACCAGCAGAGCCGGTGCCGTGACATAACCCTAAGCGTCATAAGCGCAAATCTCGAAATTTGGCCTTATGTCGCTTTTTGAAAGTGACATAAGGCCAAATTCTAGCATTTGGTATTATGTCACTTTCACAAAGCGTCATAAGGCCAAACAACGTTTTGTAATACCTGAAATATGATGTCAATTGAAGACATAGTGGAATTTCGTCTATACATATTTTAGTAGAAATTACATACCCAGTTCAATTAAATGCATCGAGTCAGCTATAGGGAAGTTTTTTATCATGTCAATGCCTTGAATTTCCTGAAGAGGGGTTTGGTAGAATAGCCTCGTTCTGGGATTGAATAAATGATGGTCCTCGTCGGTTTTGCTTATAAAATCCAAATGAGTTCTTCGTCGAAAATCTAATCTAGGAAAGCTCATATGGTTTCCTGATCGATCAAATTCACCAATGGCATTACATTTTGTAGAACTATTGTATGTGTGTGTCGTGATGCCTGCAAAGTTCAACAATATTAATTTAATTGAAGTCGAACTGGCTTTTGTACTTACATTTGTTAAATGCCCGAGCTGGTGTGTCTGCAATAAACCCATTGACCTTGATCAATATTTTTTGAGCCGTTTGCTAAATCGATTCCATTCGAAATTAGAACATTAGTTTCATTAACATGTTGTCTCAAAAATTGCTCGGTAGATGGTGGCTTCGCATCATCGAAATAAATTTCAATAGCCATTGGTCTAATTTCAGACATATTGGCTATGTTCTTTAAAATTTGCCAAAATTGGAATTTGCTAGTTCGGAACAGAGGTAATCCGTCAAGATTGAAATTAAGAAGAACTTCCAAATTTTGATTTAATTGACGAAATGCAATGCGTAAATAGTTTTCGATGCCATAGTACCAAAATGAACCGGATCCCATTGTTTGTATATCAACACTCCGTGGTGTATGGAGCAACGTACGTGCATCTTTCGGCAGTTCAGATTTTCCTTCACTTCGCAATAAAAGAAGTAGCTCAGACAAAGCACTATGTGTTATTTTATAATTAACAGCCCAATCAGCCAATTTAAACATAAAATCGTCGTTCGTTCAAATCATCAATGACGCAATCTTCCGAAGACGGTTCCACTTCCCGATTTATATTTTCCACAACTTCATCATTATCATCCAAATCGTTGTTCGAAATTGAGTCTAATAATATTTCATTTGGATCTACTTTAATATTAGGTTCATTTAAAATAATATTTTCTCGCGATATTGAACAATTTGTAGAGTTTTTGTCCGAAATATAAAAGTTGATGTTCGTCGTTTCAAACAAATTTTGACGATTTTGTGGAATGATGGGTTTCACACTGTTTTTTAATTAAAAAAAAAAATGTTTCCCTACGAAACCACTTCAAATAATTATTAAACTTCGAGTTACCCATTTTTTTATTTGCTAAAGAAATAAACGCGGCGGTCACTGTAAGCAAATAGCAGCTGAACTGAATAAAACATTTTGTTGACATATGATTTGACATTGGTATAGTTTAGTGTATTTAATCTCCACAGGATTTAAATCTTACACCGAAAAATGGTTGCTCATTTAAAATAGTGTACTTTATCTACAAAATTTGGTGTACAAAATATCTCATATTGGTTGATTTCAAAATTGGATTTTTTGTGCGCCATTAATAGTATATTAAACATAGGGACGGGCTACAGTCCGCTTGGGCGAACAGTAGAATACCCTATTCTTATTCCTATCCCTCATAAGTGGACGTGACAAAAGTCTAAGTATGGTTGAATTGTTAAGAACGCTCTACATATTTTGTTATATAACATTTAAAGGATTTTATCAAAAAAAACGCTCCCTAGCTCAAAATTGGGTGTTTCAATAAAATTGTTTTATTTAATTGTGGGCGTGTCAGTAGGCGGATTTAAAAAAAAATTAACACAGGAGCATAAAAGGCCCCTAGAGAGTATATATTATAAATTTCAGCTCCATAGCTCAAACTTTGAATTTTCAAAAAAAAAAAAAATTTAATTGTGGGCGTGCCAGTGGGCGGATTTTGAAAATATTTACACATGAGCATAAATGGCCCATAGAGAGTATATATTATAAATTTCAGCTCCCTAGCTCAAACTTTGGATTTTCAAAAAAATTGTTTTATTTATTTGTGGGTTTGTCAGTGGGCGGATTTTCAAAAAAATTTATCCCGGGCAGTTTTAGGAGTTATAGATCATATATAAAAAATTTCAGCTTTCTAGCTCAAAATTTTTCCAAAATTTTGTTTTTTTGAGTTTGTGGGCGTGTCTGTGGGCGGATTTCAAAAATTCGCAAACTTGATTATTTCGGGACCCTAGAGAGTATATGGTTAAAATTTCAGCTCTCTAGGTCCAGTTTAAAGGCCTAATTTTTGCGGACGGACGGACGGACAGACATGGCTAGATCGACATTACTATCGATGCTGATCATAAATATAGTAACTTTTAGGGGTCTGCGGGCAATATTAAGGTATGTTACAAACTATGCGTCAAAATTAATATACCCTTAGAATAGGGTATAAAAAAACAGCTGCTAATCGGTTTATTCCTTGCATCGAATTAGAACAGAAATGTTGAAATTTTGCACAGAAAAGGCAATGGTGTAATTTTTATACCGGTATATTTGATCAAATACACCAAAATATTAAAATTTTCTTCAGTTTTCTCAATTTTACACCAAAATTCAAGAAAATATACCAAATAATACACCAGTGTGCTACTTGAGATAGGCATTACACTGTTTATGGAATATACTTGCGATTTCGTAACTAATCCCATAAACAGTGCAATGCATATGGGGGGCATGCTGCCCCCCTGCAACCCCCCTGCTAGGGGTCGCTGATTAATTTGGAGTAGGTGCAAGGACAAGTTATTGAAAACAGCACCAAGCGAAAGTGTCATAAAGCCAAATTGGCCTTATGACGCTTTTTCAAGGTGTCATAATACCAAATGCTAAAATTTGGCCTTATGTCACTTTCACAATGGGATATAAGGCCAAATTTCAAGATTTGGGCTTATGACGCTTGGGGTTATGTCGCGGCACCGCAGAGCCATTGTATTAATACAATGACGCAGGTACTACCAAACTCCTGCAATGCCAATGCAGTACTTTTACAATAATGAACGCGCAATTTGCAGGCACGCATAATTTTTACATTTATGAACTTGGGCTTTGCACTCCTTGTTCAAAATAACTTCATACATTCGGTTTGGCAAATACTTATAATATTTTCCAATATCCCTAAGGGAAATCGTAGACCAGGCTTTTCTAATGGCTTCAATCAGGGTCGCAGAATCGGCGAATTGTCTCCTGCCGTCATAAACTCTTCGGGGCAACAGCCCCAAACGTTCTCAAAAATATAAATGTCCGGGTACGGCGGCCACTCAAGAAATTTTACATTTTGTTTGTTTATCCACTATTTCCCTACCCCTCCTGTATGAATGAGAGCGTTGTCGTGCTAGTATGTCCATGGAATCCGTCCTAAAGCGTTTGAGAAACGTGGAAAAGCCTTTTGTAGTACAGTTTTTTATGCATTTGGGTCCATTTTGGATGATAAGAACTGTCCTATAATACGATATTGCCCCCACACCATAACGCCACCTGCACAGGTGTGGTGATGACTTACCACGCGTTCCTTCTTTCACAGGTAGTGAAAGTAATTGTAGCCGTCCGGTCCATCCAGGTTGATTTCTTTTCGTCGGGAAACACGACAGTGTGCCACTCCTTTTTCCACGTCATTTGGTCTCGAGCAAACCGAAGGCGTGCAGCTTTCCGCACATCATTGAGAGGTGTTTTTTTTACATTTAGCCTCTTCCAATGCTTGGCACTCCGAATAATCCGTTTTACAGTTGCCAGACTTCCATTATTTTGGCAGCAGAACGTAGAGAATTTGATGCAGCTATGATGATAAGTCTTCTATCTGCTGTTGTTGTCGCGTATTAAACACCTCCTTTCATATTATTTCCATAACATTGATTACGAATGAAATTACTAACAACATTTTGTCTCCGACCATTTTTTTAGCATTTTCGCGCCGTTTTTACCCTTTTCAAAATTGTTCAATTGCTTCCCACGACCCATTTTACAAAAAACCAGCGGAAGTTACTTTCAATTAAAAAAATAAAAAAAACATAGGGACGGGCTACAGTCCGCTTGGGCGAACTTTTGGATACCCTATTCTTATTCCCATCACTCATAAGTGGGCGTGACAAAAGTCTAAGTATGGTTGAATTGTTAAGAACGCTCTACATATTTTGTTATATAACATTTAAAAGATTTTATTGAAAAAAAAAACGGTCCCTAGCTCAAACTTGGGTGTTTCAATAAAATTGTTTTATTTAATTGTGGGCGTGTCAGTAGGCGGATTTAAAAAAAATTAACATATGAGCATAAAGGGCCCATAGAGAGTATATACTCGTATTATAAATTTCCGCTCCCTAGCTCAAACTTTGGATTTTCAAAAAAGTTTTTTTAAATTGTGGGCGTGTCAGTAGGCGGATTTTGAAAATTTTATATCCCGAGCAGCTTTAGGAGTCATAAAAAAATTTCAGCTTTCTAGCTCAAAATTCGATATTTTCCAAAATTTAGTTTTTTTGAGTTTTTGGGCGTGTCTGTGGGCGGATTTCAAAAATTCGTAAATTTGGTTATTTCGGGACCCTAGAGAGTATATGGTTAAAATTTCAGCTCTCTAGGCCCAATTTAAAGGCCTAATTTTTGCCGACGGACAGACGGATGGACATGGCTAGATCGACATTACTATCGATGCTGATCATAAATATAGTAACTTTTAGGGGTCTACGGGCAATATTAAGGTATGTTACAAACTAAGCGTCAAAATTAATATACCATTAGAATAGGAACTAAAAATAAGTCGATACGTTATTGCTGAAGATCACAAACTGAAGTCATTGCCATTGAAACTAAGCTGATGAGCCAAAAAAATGGAGCGTTTTTGGGGAATATAATGATAAAAACAAAATTCTAATTTACTGTTTCAAAAATCGCGTTATTTTTCGATTCTATGTTATGTGCAAATAAATGAAGGTTCAAAGCATGCAAAAAAAGTAAATATATGCAATAGACTGAGATAGAAGGAACATTACAAAACAGAATTTTGTCAACCTATTCAGTTGAGCGAGAGCCAAGCCATTTAATACAGCAGTTACCTCACCTCAGCCATTTTTCTTTGAAGCCGTTTGTTGAATACCTCGTTTGAAGTTTGTTGCCAAGCAAACATTTCCTTACATAAGGTCTATAAGCCGCTTCGTTTGCCTATTATTTGTTATTTCTACGCTTAAAAAATACAAATTAATCAAAATGAATCCAGAAATTAGAAGAAACTTACATTTTAAAACGATTTTTAGTTCTGGCGCTCAGTAATTTCTCTTCGACAAAAATAGGCCTTTAACTTGGCGTTTTGCCACACTAACACGACAGCCAGAATAAATGAATAAAGAAACTAAAACGCCAACTGTCGAACAAAAATTACGTTCCACAAAACATAAAATATCATTTGGCGTAAAACGACTGGCGCAACGCCTGCTATACTAGCGATCTTGCACATTCGATTTTTGTCGAGGAGTTTAACGACAGCCGTAATAAAGGCCAGGGTGTGTTCCTTCTTGTTGAATGAATTTTTGTTTGCCACTTCTGTGTTAGCACACATTACTTGCAAACGTACCTGCGATATCTTGCTAAGTTCGGCCAATGATGTCAATGTCGTCAGCGCATGGAAGTACTTGCACAGACTTTTGGAAAATTGTGCCCCTAGTGTTGGCTTGCGAGTTTCGCACAATTTTCTCAAGTATGATGTTAGAAAAATCCCATGACAGCGCATCACCTTGTCTAAATCCTGTTTTGATATCAAAGATCTTGGTGAGATTGTTTCCGACCTGCGCCCCAATATGCATTGCACTGTTTATGGGTTTTGTTGCGAAATCGCAAGTAGATTCCATTCACAGTGCAATGCCTAGGGGTCCATGCTGCCCCCCCCCCCCCCCCCCCCCCCCCCCCGCAACTCGCGCAACACCCCTGCTTGAGGTCACTGTTTGATTTGGAGTAGATGCGAGGTTTTATTTTATCCCTTGGCCTTATTACACTTTGGGTACATGATTTCACGGCACCGCTAATTAGTAGTAAGTCGGAGGAAATATATGTACAGATGTTTCAATTTATTGAAGCAAATATATTACATTTTCGTCCCCCTTCCTTTACAACCGATTTCGAACAGAGCCTTCGAAATGGACATCTTCGACAAAATATTTTGGGACTTATGTCCCGACCAATCATGTCGTTGACGAATGGATTCAGGCGTTCACACAATACAGCCGATAGGATCTTATGTATAATCTTGAGGAGACTGATGACTCTATATTTGGCGCAGTTTAGAGGGTCTCCTTTCCTGTGGATCGGGCAAACGATACTGAGTCTCCAGTCATCAGGTAAACTTTCCCCT
This sequence comes from Portevinia maculata, assembly GCA_949715645.1. Lineage (NCBI taxonomy): Eukaryota > Metazoa > Arthropoda > Insecta > Diptera > Syrphidae > Portevinia > Portevinia maculata. Next base: position 28,466,372 of record OX454528.1, on the reverse strand, counting down.
GATCAGATCTCAGAGACGAGTTGATGTATGCTCTCCACCACCTGGGCAGTTAAATCGTCCGGTCCAGCAGCTTTGTTGGAGTTGAGTTTGGATATTGCTATCCTCACTTCGTGTTTGTCAGATAGATGGGGGTCTTGCCTTTCATCATCCAGGCAATTTGTGTCGTCTTCGCCGTTTAATAGTCTACAGAAATGGTTTTCCCAAAGCCTCAGCGTTATAAAACTGGAGAAAAAAATTATACAAAATGGAAAAATAGTCTACCTAATGTTACTCCCAGTTTTGGGGATAGGATTATGGATATTTTGTTGGATTAAAAGATCCGCAGAGTCTTTTTCTCAAAGCGATCGAATATTGAGTCAATGTTATTCCCGAACTATTAAGTTCGCAGGTCCTGATTAAATGTCTGCTAAACAAAAACTAATGATATACCGTTTGTATTCCTGATGCATATTCCTTTAACAGACAACCTTTTTCATTATTTTCTCTAATTGGCCAACTTAAAACAGTCCTTTGCAAGCAACTATTAAATTCAGGGAATCCTCGCTTACCATCCACTCTGTCCTATCTACTCACATATCGCACACACACAGTCATCAGTCAACCTGCGAAATGTGCGCAAAATTGCAATAATAACTACTGAAGTGGCACAGACGGATATAACCATCACCACCTATTCCTCCTCCGCAGCCATCACCATTCGTGGCATGAGTAATTGAATACAATTAAACTCCGCAGCATAAAAAGCAGTCAAAGTGCATTTGCATGCGTTAGCATAACCATTGCATCAACTATTCAGGCCATCTATGCGCCATAGAATAACAGCAACCTTTGTGCAGCATGAAACAATTTGGATAAGCGTGTGTATATGTGTGTGTGTGCGTGTACAAGTGCTTTCGATATACGCGTTTTTGTTATAAACTTTCGCTTCCATATACCAAACAACACATCCCACCCTAGCCTAGCTTCGGCACCATGCTAGTCTAACACCATTTTCTCTGTGTCGCAGTTTAATAACGCCAGAGTACTCGTAGAATATCTTTCATTGGAGGATGAACCTGCAGCGCATCGATAAGCATTATTAAATTATTTCGTCTAATTATACAAGTTCAACTAATTGAATGGTTATAATCATAGATTGGGGATGATTGTTAATAAAGGTACGTAGCTATGGTATAAGTTTTAGGTGGATGCGTATTGTTGGAAAGTTACCGTGAATTTGCATATCATTAAAAATGCATGCTCCTTAATGGTGAACCATTAGTTCGCACGCTAGCTTATAGCAATGGAAATAAGTTGCGACGAGACGAGTAAAGAGTTCAAAGCAGCACTCAACAGGTAGAGTTTACTTCAACGATTTCAACTATTTTCATTACGAGGGGGTTGAATGTAATACAGGGTGTTTATTATAAAGGCATACAACTTTTTTTAAAAATAAAACAACAAATTCAAAGGAATTACCAAATTTTGGCTTTTATTAGCTCACAAATTTCATGGAATTTACTATTTAAAATAATTTCTGGCATATGGCCTCCGCGACTCCGCCTTATGAACGCCATCCTGTGGGTTCAATTTTTTACCACTTTTTCGAGCATACCTCTTATTTCGTCAATAGTACATCGAATGTTGGCTTCTTAGTGATAAATCGCTGCTGGTCTATCAGCATAGATCAGAGATTTGACGTACCCCCAAAAAAGGAGGCCAAACGTTTCAAATCACACGAACGAGGTGGCCAACTCACGGGTAAATTTCTTGAGATGATTCGGTCAACAAACGTTTGGCTCAACAAAGTCATGGTTGCAATCGCTGTATGGCGTGTTGCGACGTCTTGTTGGAACCATTTCTCCTCCAAATGATTTCGAGGAATAAAAAAACGCATCATTTTTCCTTTGGACCATTGACGCCTTCGGCATGTAAACCACACCAAAGAGGGATTTTTTCGGGATGTAAAGGAGTCTCAAGAGTCTCATGAGGATTGTGCTCACTCCAAAAATGACAATTGTGCTTGTTTACAAACCCTCGAAGCCAGAAATGAGCCTCATCGCTGAAGATGATTTGACGATAAAAATCTGGTTCAACTTCCAGTTGATTCTTACCCCATTCACAGAACACACGACGCAATGGATGGTCCGCTGGCTTTAATTCTTGCATCAATGAGTGGACGAGCAGAGACCGAGTTGTTGAGAACGGCGTCGGATCGATAAATTCGGGTGCTCTCGCATACTCATGTCTACAGCGACGAAGTGTCGTGCTTTTATGCTTTTTACTGAGAAGCACTACTCTAAGTTGGGTCTAACCTATTTATGTTTTTTTGTTTTGTCCAAATAATGCGAAAACACAGTTATTTTTATTTCACTTTATTTTTTATTTATTATTAACTTATAATAGATAAAAGCTTTGTATTTAAACTTATTATTGACTTATAATAGATAATAGCTTTGTTACACTTTTGAGTTTATTTAGATTTATTTAAATTTAAGAAGTTTTAGGGGATGGATAAGATATAGGATTAAAATTTAGTAATCAAAAAGAAAACGAACGTGCAAGTGACTCCTAAAAACAAGTTGAACTTCGACGATACAGAGTGTGACCAAGAGTGCCTCGTCATTCCCTGGGAATCGTAATTGAAACCTCGTTCGCATTCAATAGTTCGGTGAACGAACGAGCGAGCAAAAAGAAATAAAAAACTATCCGGAAGGGAATTCCCTCGCAAGTCAAGTGGCTCGTGTTACTTTGTCGCACATACGATCGATTCATAAGCGCGACATCAGCACAACGAGTTAATTGACTTGTGCACTTAGTTGCGCAAGGGAAATGCAGAAAAACCATAAATAAGCATTGTTTATTTAGGTCGGAAGTGTTGGGCATTGCCGCTGGAAGTGACAAGCTGAAATAGCAATTAAGGAGGATGTTTATTTGGGGCGATCGATATATTGTTACAAAGTTGCAACATCGATCGTGGGGTTAAACATCTTGCATACAAAGAAGAAATATTAAAGGTTGTAAAGTGCTTGGTATGCTCAAGTGGTACACTTTACAACACCTCGCCCCTTAAGAACGAAACTTGTACCTAGGATTGGTACGAGTTTCGGTTGAAGACGAAGAACCATGGTTTGTGTTTTTGGGAGGGGTAGAGAACGAGATAGACTAGAAGGCAATTTTCCTAAAGTTGGAAGAGGATTAAAGAGATTTGTAGATGATGGTGGTTTTGGTAGAGGCAAAGGGTCAGAGATTATAAAATATTTGTGTATCTCTCTTTTGGTAGAGAGTTTTCTTAATAAGACAAGAACGGTGGAGACCATAAGGAAAAGTATGGCCAAGAGAATATAAATAATAGTGGTATGTTTGTAGTTCGAGGAGTTTTCGACGGGGTGTCAGATTGATTGATAATTTGTGTCATCTAAGCTCTTACTAATAGCGTTTAAATCGTCTATTTGATTGTGAATGGTTAAAGTTTTAGATCCTATGATAGGTAGTTTAGTGGAATGAAATTGGGTGATATTTGGAGCTGATACTGGGAGGGCAGATGAAATAAAGTTTGATTTTGTATCTGTTTCGTAGTTGGTTTTGGAAGATAGAGACTGGTATTTTGTATTTGCTATACAGGTCGAGTCGATTTTTAGTATTCCAGTAGAATTGATGGTTAATTGAGAGTTAGATTTTTGACATTTTATTATAAGGTTTTCGGGTTCCGGGGAGACAAAGAGCCAGGAATTTGACTGTGCTAGTTGTAGAAATATTGGGAGAAGTATTAGCATTATTTGTATCTTACAACTATTGGATGTGCTTGGTAATGTCGAAAACATACTAAGTTCGCAAGCATTACTAAGATGTGTGAATAAGATTGGGCTATTTTGTTCACAAAGATAGTTATTTTTGTGGGTATTAAAACATTTTTCAATGTTATGATCTTCGTAAAGGAAATAGGATTGTTTTTCTGAGTCCATAACAAGAATGGGTTTTTCTGGGATCATTACGGAATATGTTCTGTTCTCGATATGAGTTGGTATACTATTAATTTTATACACGTTAAAATTCTTCGATGTGGTTAAGGGGATTTTCAGTAGGAAATGTATTTTGCTGTCGGAAAAATATACATGTGTTTCTAATATATTGAATAGTTTGTCTATGTATTGTTCCTGCAAGGGAAAAGGAAGGCGGTTGTCTTCTGGAAGGAAAGACTAAATTTTACTGATTTCTTCAGTTAGTTTAGTAGGATCAATTAAATATGGATGTAACTTTCCATGGGCTGCAGAGTAAATAGATTCTAAGAGGTGACTTTTTGCTGAGTAATAGTATTCAGATAAGGAGTTAAACATGGTAAAAATATCAGTCAGTTGCATAAATGATTCGGTTATATAGAGGTTGTCATTTTGATCATTTTGAATGCTGTCTATATATTGGCTAGTTTTTTCAAGTTTTTCTTTTAGTACCAGTAGCTGGTCGTTTGTAACATTTAATTGATGTATTATATTTTTTGATACTGAAATTTGCTTCTCGTAAAGTTTAAAGGCATGATTTTACTGTTGGTCTCAGGTGTTTATATGTCCAGAAAATATTTTTGCATCATCATCGTCGAGGGTTCCAAACAATTGCTTGGAAATTGTCCCACCGACATTTAGAAGTCCTCGTTTCAGTAAACGTGGTTTTGCTGTAGTGCCAAGATATTTATTTATAATTATATCTTGTTCGTTGAGTCTGTCTAGGATCATGGAGGATTGTATAGGTAAGGTAGAGCATTGGTTTAGGGATTTATGAGAAGATATAAATTGTTCGCATAGGGCTAATATGTGTTCATGATATGCAATGATAGCTTTGTATTGCACATCGAGTTCGCGTAAGTTAGAGTATATAACTAAGTTCCAATAGTTCGAGTAGAGTTTGAGGCTTCCAATATTCTCATAGTAGAATCCGGTTTTGTTCTGTAGTTCGATGATTTCATATGTGGTAACGGGTTGATCATACAGGGCCATTTGGGATCGCCTGTGGTTTGATTGCATCAATCACCTCATCGCGATCCCAACCCTTGGTTCGGATGTCGAGCGAGAGTCGCCACTGCGCTAGTCACTTCAATACATCGCAACCCATGCGAAATACAGCCAGGCTGCACACCCTGACCCTTCAGGATTATCTCCCCCCTAAAACCACTACCTCGCAGGAGGCAATCACAGGGAACCCAGTAGGCCAAGCGACGACCGGCAGAACACCCCCCCCCCCCCCCCCCTTTTTTGTGGTATCACAACGGGCCGAAACTGCGGCCTAAGTGTGCCTGGGCTCACGCCCTCACAGCCACCTTACCTACCTACCTACCTACAGGGCCATTGGAGTGGTTAAGTACACGAAGGTACTGAGAATGAAGATGAACACGTAAGGTTTGTCCATTTCTAAGAAGAAAAGAAAATAATATAGAAGGGATTTATTATTAACCGGAAAACAGTTTAAGTCTATTGTTGTGAACTTTAAGAGTTCGGTTCTTGTATTTAATTACAGAGTTTACTCCAGAGGACGAAAGGATTTCATATGGACCATTCCATATGGGCAGTAGTTTTTTATTTTTGTTTTTAGGACAACTTTCGTTTTTAAGTAGAACATGGTCTCCTTCAGTGAAAGTAACAGGATTTTGCTTTTTGTCATATATAATCCTGGAAGATTCTTTGCTTTTAACTAAATTTTCCCTGGCAATATGATGAGAATGTTGTAGCCTTGATTTCAGCTCATTCGCATACAAGTCATAATTATAATATATTTCAGGGTTTTTAGTTAAGCTAGTAGGAAGTTCAACTTGTCTTCCAAATACTAACTCGAAAGGGGTAAAAGCGGTGGATGTATTAGGGGTAGTATTATGCACAAATACGGCATATTTAATCCAGGAATCCCAATCATCTTGAGATTTGTTAATGAAACAGCGGATGTATTCCACGAAGTTTCGGTGACTTCGTTCACAAGATCCATTTGATTGAAGTCGGTAAGCTGTTGTTTTGAGCTTAGTGATCTTTAAAAGTTTATAAACGCTTTTAAATATGTCACTAAGGAAGTTTTGACCTTGATCGGATAGAACGTATTTATGAGTACCGAAGCGAAAGATTATTTCTTTAACGAAAGCTTCGGCGATGGTATTAGTTTCTTGATTTGGTAATGGGATAGCATCAGTGTATTTAGTTAAATCATCGATGAAAGTTAGGAGGTATTTGTAATGATTGGATGTGGTTGGATATGGGCCAACAATGTCAATGGATATTTTTTCAAAGGGATATTTAGCAGTAGAAGTGATTGCCATAGGTTCCATGGTGTATTTTGTGACTTTGTTTTTCTGACAAAGTTCGCAGTTTTTGATATATACGCTTTTATATCTTGGAACATATTCTTCCACTTGTGATATAATTTTATGCGTTTAAAAGTTCGGTTGACTCCACAATGTCCTCCGATAGGATTTAAGTGAAATTCCTTAAGTATAATTTGGATTTCTTCAGGAGTTGGCTCACGGCTGAAGAGGAATGTGATATCCTCAAAGGATATCCGTATCTTCTCGGATAGTCAGGCCGCGATTAAGTCCCTGGATTCAGTCCTTTCAAATTCCATCATAGCCCAAGACTGCTGATCATCTCTTTCGGAGATGGCAGAACAGTTCAATATTCACCTCTGTTGGGTGCCGGGGCATAGGGGCATTCCAGGTAACTGCAGGGCAGATGATCTCGCCAAAATAGGAACCACATTACCTCCTTTACCTGATAAAGGTTCCCTAGGTATACCAATCGCTACTTGTAAACTCTTGTTTAAGCTATCCGCAATCGAGAGAATAAACCTTAGGTGGACGAGTAGCAATACATGTCTAGCGACTAAGCGGATCTGGCCAAAGCTGGATCTGCGACGCTCTAAGTGTCTAATCTCATTAAACCGACTGCATATTAGCTCCACTATAGGTGTTATCACAGGTCATTGCTTAATAGGCAGGCACGCATCCAGACTCGTTGTGTGCTCAAATGACTTCTGCAGAAGCTGCATGGACGAGGAGGAGGAGGAGACTGTACTTCACCTTCTCTGCACGTGTCCTGCGCTCTCCCATAGAAGAAATCTCCATCTAGGGGACTTCTTGTTCAATGACACAAGCGACTTAGCCAGCACTGGCGCTGGAAGGATTAGCAGAAGAAGTACATGGATCTGGAGACGAGGTAGTAAACGAATTTGGCGACGAGGTAGGAGACGAATTAGTAAGAGATGAAGTAGTAGACGGATTTTAATAAGAATTGGTAGATGAACTAGTAGGCGAATTAGTAAACGAATTAGTAGAAGAATTGGTACACGAGTTAGGAGATGATTTTGTACACGAGCTAGTAGTAGATTTAGGACAAGAGTTAGTACAAGAATTAGGAGAAGAATTGGAACACGATGTATAAGACGAATTTGGGCGCGATTTGGTACAAGATTTAGTAGATGAATTAGTAGACGAGTTTGAAGATGATATAGGAGACGAATTTGTAAAAGAACTAGTAGACGATATAGAAGAATTAGTAAACGAATTAGTAGGTGAGTTGGTAGATGAATTGGTACATGCATTAGGACAAGAATTAGAACACGATTTAGTAGACGATTTAGGACAAGATGTAGTAGACGAATTTGTAAGCGATGTAGTAGACGATGTAGGAGACGAATTTGAAGATGCTGTAGTAGACGAATTTGTAAACGATGTAGTAGACGATGTAGGAGACGAATTTGTAAACGATGTAGTAGACGATGTTGGAGACGAATTTGAAGACGAACGAAGAGTCATTTTAGCAATCCTGCTAAGGCAATCGGCGTTCGTATTTTGTTTCCCTTTTTTGTGAATGATTTCGTAATCAAACTGTTCAAGTTGCAAACGATATCGCATTGATCTGGAACTAATATCTTTGCAATTGTGGATATAGATGAGTGGCTTGTGGTCTGTGGTAAGGAGGAATTTTCTTCCATAGAGATAGGGACTGAAATGCCGGACTGACCATACAATGGCAAGCAATTCCTTATCTGTATTGGAATAGTTCTTCTCACTCTTATTCAGTGTACGAGAGGCATATGCGATAGGCAAGTCATTTCCTGGCTCACCCTGTGAGAGCACACTACCAATAGCAACGTCACTAGCGTCTGTAGTTAGAATAAAAATTTTCGTAAAATCGGGATATTGAAGAAGGGGTTGATTAATAAGTTTTTCTTTTAATCCGTGAAAAGAATTTGTAGAAAGGGGAGTCCAGTCAAAAGGGACATCCTTGCGGAGAAGATTGGTAAAAGGTTTAGACATTTTGACCAAGTCTTTGATGAAACGGCGATAGTATCCAGCAAGACCCAGAAAACTTTTTATGTCTTTGGCGTTTTTGGGTTGAGCGAAATCTTTAACACACTGGATTTTCTGAGGATCTGGTTTAATTCCAGATTCGTTTATTACATGACCCAAGTAAACAAGTTCCGATCTTAGGAACTGGCATTTCTCAGGTTGTAGTTTGAGATTGTGTATTCTCAAACGATCAAAGATTTCGACTAGCTTAGAATTGTGTTCCTCTAATGTTTTTCCATAGACCACGATGTCATCCATGTATACGAAAGTTTTTATACCTAGAAGACCAGTCAAAACGTTATTCATTAATTTTTGGAAGGTAGCGGGGGCACCTTTTAATCCATAAGGCATTCTAATGAACTCGTAATGACCAAACGGCGAGGAGAAGGCTGTCTTCTCTCTATCTTCAGGTTTAATTTCGATTTGGTGGAATCCACTAGCGAGATCTAGAGTGGAAAAGAATTTGGAACTCCCTAACTGATCTAGGATATCAGTTATATTGGGAAGAGGGTAAGCATCACCGACTGTTTTGTCGTTGAGCTTACGGAAATCGACAACGATTCTCCATTTCTTATTACCGTTCCTATCAGGTTTCTTAGGGACAACGATAAGAGGAAAATTCCATGGACTATTGATGGTTGGATAATATTATCGTCCATCATCTCATGAATTTGTTTATTTACCTCCTTGCGCTGAGCTTCAGGTAACCTGTAAGGTTGATATAAGTAGGGGTAGAATCTGGGGTAAGAATGGAATGCTGGACGGATGAGGTATGAGTCAATTTTTCTCCATTTAGGTAGAATAAATCGCAATACAACATACACAGATTTAGGATAGAGTCTTTTTCATCGTTAGTCATGTGAACAGTCACGACTAATTCTTTGATAATTTGAAATCTGTCGTAAGAAGTAGGATGCTGTTGGATTTGGAAGATATTGCAGTTAGAGACTTCGTCGAAAATTAATTCGTCTGTATTAAATTCAATAGGAAATTCGGAAGAGTTGACCACGGATATACATATATAAGAGATAGTACTATTGGCAGGAGTGATACTATTGCCAATATACAATCCATTGGGAAATTTTTCGGGTAGGCAAATACTGTCAGCTTTAGTTTCCTTTAATACAGGGAGTAGTACTTCAGTTCTAGCAGGAATCTTAACGAAGTTGGAGGGGATTAGATCATATTCGATGATATGTTTTTTTGAAAAAAGAGTTAGAATTTTAGTGCCATAATCTATATTGGCATGATGATCGTTTAAGAAATTATTACCAACAATTCCATCGGTAGTTAGAAGGAAATGTTTGTCAACTACATGGAAAGGGTAAGAAATAGTAACATTTGCGGGTAGGTTTATGTTTAGGAAAACGACTCCTTTAGTTAATATCACCGTTTCGGTAATACCAGATAGGGAATGGATAATATTGGAGTCTATTGGAATTGTTGGCCTTAATTTATATATTTTTATTAAGCAAATTTCACTACCACCATCGATGAGGAATTTGGAAGGATTAGTATTAAGAAGAGTAGATGAAGAGATCTCAATCGAGTCTACACGACTGACTTTACTATTGAGATTTATACAAAGGACGTGTCGAGGAGAATCTAGTTGTTGGTCCGGACCCTGCCACTGGTTCCGGCCTCCGAGTGGTTTTCCGAATGGTGATTGGGACTCCGCGGGGGCGGATTTCGATTCTGATTTTGATTTTGATTTTGAATTTGATTTTGATTCTGCGAGTTTTCTCGATGGCGTCTATTGTTATACTCTCTTTTCCTACGCTCTTGGATATGATGTCCAGGGTTTTTGCAGTAGGTATCTACAAGTTATGGAGACAGTCCTCACTTTTTATAGTGGGGAGTTTTATCTTGTTCTGCCTGGTGTAACATTGTTCAATAGTGTGACCAGGTTTAGAGCAATAATTACAAATGGTTTTCATTTTGGTAGAAGACGAATTAGAGGAACTTTGGTTATGCATATAATAGGAGGAGGAGCTTTTCTCCTCTTGAACAGCGGCTTTTATGGCCTCTGTGAGGGACTCGAATCGGGAGGCTTTTATTAACAGAGAAGTTTTGGGGATAGTCCTCTTTCGAAAGATTTAAGAGCGGTCTTGCGATTAAGACTTTGTATCACGTCGGCATTATCATTGCCTTCGCTTGCTATACAAGCGTCATTTAGATTTGCTAGGATTTGCTCCAAGCGATTCGCATAGATGCGGACAGTCTCATTAGGTTTTTGTTTTATTTGGATTAACTCCAGTTGGTGTTGAGATAGGGATTTTGTCTCTAAGAATTGTTGTAGCCACTTACTTTTTAAGGCTTCCCAATTTTCGAACTCTGCGTACTTAACAATGTTGTATGCAGGGCCGATCAATTTCGTTTTTATGATAATCATTAAGAGGGGCATTTCGGAAGTAGAAGTTTCTTGTGCTAGTAGATCACACGCGTTTAAAAATGTATGTAGGTGAGCTCTATTACCATCAAACTCGGGGATGAGCTTGATAGCAAAAGATCTATCTAGTTTTGGGGCCATGTTGAGAATAGAGTCGGAATTGGATTCGGAGGAAGAGTTGCGGGCAGTGCTGGAGTCTTCAGAGTCAGCGATTGACACCAGACTGTCTTCAAAGGACATAATGAGGAATGAAAAGACCGAAATTTATATAATTACAAGTAAGATAATAGGTATAGAGAACAATAATTTTCTTAATTTCTAAATAGCATAGTTTAACTAGTAGGTATATAAAAACAATCCTTAGATTCTAATTCTCACAAACAATGAATACAAAAAAAAATTAGTAGGTATAATATTTACTGTTGCTGCGACGATGTTGAAGATGAAGATTGAAGATGATGTAGACTAAAGATGGAGATTATAGTTGTAGATTACGGTTGTTGCAGGATCAGGTGGGCCAGCTGATGGGCACGTCAATTTCACTGGGTAGTTTACGAGTTTTTCCACTGTTTATTCACTTAACTTTGGTTTTTATTAGTATATTTCACTTTATAGTTTATGAGTTTTTTTTTTTTTTTTTTCACCGGGTATTAGTTCGCGACTTTGGACTGTTTAACACATTACAGGCAGACCCCACATCTGACACCAATTTGTATGTCGTGCTTTTTTGCTTTTTACTTAGAAGCACTACTCTAAGTTGGGTTTTACCTATTTATGTTTTTTTGTTTTGTCCAAATAATGCGAAAACACAGTTATTTTTATTTCACTTTATTTTTTATTTATTATTAACTTATAATAGATAATAGCTTTGTATTTAAACTTATTATTGACTTATAATAGATAATAGCTTTGTTACACTTTTGAGTTTATTTAGATTTATTTAAATTTAAGAAGTTTTAGGGGATGGATAAGATATAGGATTAAGATTTAGTAATCAAAAAGAAAACGAACGTGCAAGTGACTCCTAAAAACAAGTTGAACTTCGACGATACAGAGTGTGACCAAGAGTGTCTCGTCATTCCCTGGGAATCGTAATTGAAACCTCGTTCGCATTCAAAAGTTCGGTGAACGAACGAGCGAGCAAAAAGAAATAAAAAAACTATCCGGAAGGGAATTCCCTCGCAAGTCAAGTGGCTCGTGTTACTTTGTCGCACATACGATCGATTCATAAGCGCGACATCAGCACAACGAGTTAATTGACTTGCGCACTTAGTTGCGCAAGGGAAATGCAGAAAAACCATAAATAAGCATTGTTTATTTAGGTCGGAAGTGTTGGGCATTGATGCTGGAAGTGACAAGCTGAAATAGCAATTTAGGAGGATGTTTATTTGGGGCGATCGATATATTATTACAAAGTTGCAAGATCGTGGGGTTAAACATCTTGCATACAAAGAAGAAATATTAAAAGTTGTAAAGTGCTTGGTATGCTCAAGTGGTACACTTTACAACAGAAGGTTTCTTCTGTACGCACGTTACGGGCTCGATTTCGATGAATATTATTATTAGTATTGCGTATTAGCTGTTCAGATGGACGATTATGCGCACTGTAAACTTGACGAAGTGCTCTATAAGTTTGGCGAACATAGCGCGAATTTTGGAAATAAATTTCGACGATTAGTAAACGTTGTTCTGGTGTTAGTCTTTCCTTGATAAAGCATACTGAAAAAAAAGTAAAACACACTTTATCAGTTATCCCTAACAAAAGTTTTATAACTCTACAAATCGGTTTCTGAAATACAGAAGGAATCTTGGAAATAGGGCATCAACAACGGAGCTCGAATTTGAAGTGATCTCGCAGCATGAGGTGCTTGAAAGTTTGCGATCGATTAAGTCGGATGCAGTTGGAGAAGATGGGGTGCCTATATGTTTTGTTAAAATGATTTTAAGTCATATATTAACTGCTTTGACTCATGTGTAGCGTTGTCAGACGTCCCGGTTTGCCCGGATTAAAAACATAATTTCGGGTGTCCCGCCGGGACACCTTTTGTCCAGGGTTTTGACTCAAATTCACCAAAAAAAGTGCAAACATCTTTTATTGTTTACAACACACTGACTGCATTGTAAAGTCCATAGAAGCTATTTTGGAACTCAGTAATAAAGAAATCAGCTCTTTCACAATGGAACAACATTTTTCAAAGTTTTCCATTGAACGAAATACCAAATATATTTAAAAAAATTTGCTTTGGGTTTAGTGTTCCTAGTTTTAATTGTTTTGCGGAAAGAGTGTTTTCGCAAATGTTTCTGAAATGGGCGGATAAGACAAATAAATGTCTACCAGATTTGGCAAAAGCCTACTTAAGACTTTTAACTTTGATTACACGTATTCGGAATTTAAGAATTTTTTAAAAAAAATAATCCTAAAATGATTACATTTCTTAAAAATACCTAAAATATAAAAAGTAACTTAAAATTACGATAACAAAGAGACTAAATATGTGTATATAAGATATTATAACTAAAATTTAAAAAATATTTTGCGTTTATAATTTTAGATTTAATATGAATTAATTTTGAAGCATTTATTTTTATTTTTAATGAATTTTATTGTCTTCGCATTCTTTTATTTTATTATACTCGTAAATATATAAAGGGTCTTTCATTAAGGAGTTGACAACTTCTTTTTTAGATAAAATGCAAACTACTCGAGATATCTAAAAGTAAAATTATTGGCTTGACTAACTTTTAAAACATTTATGAATGGAATTCGACTTCGTTCATGTGTCCACCACGGAACGTATGCAGCAGTCGATACGTTGAACCCAATGATGAATTTCGATGACTCGACCGCACATTTCCTCCGGTACGGCCGCTATTTCTCTTTCAGTGTTGGCTCCTCTAACGTCGGCTTGTTGGCATAAACCAATGATGTAGTGTTTCTCGAGATAACACGTTCACCGAAATGAGACTTCAATAACTCGATTGTTGCACCCGTTGTGTGGCTTGTGGCACCGTCTTGTTGGAACCACATATCACTGATGTCCAATTCATGCAATTGCTCAAAGAAATAATGTTCCAGCATGTCTCTGTAGCGAATACCATTTAACGTGACGTGACGGTCATTTTCATCGAAAAAAAAACGACACAACGACGCCACCGGCATGATAACCGCACCAAACAGAGACTTTTTGTGGATGAAATGCTGTTTCATGAAGCACATTAGGGTTCTCACCTGTCCAGTAACGCACATTTTGCTTAATGACGCAGCCGTTTAACCAACAATTGCGCTTCATCGCTGAAGCTGATTTTGCGATGAATTTCTTCATGTTCTTCCATCATGTCCAGAGCCCAATTCGAGAACGTACGTCGCTTTATATGATCAATTGGCTTTAGTTCTTGAGTCAATTATTTTCTAAGGCCGTTTTAAATGATTAACTTTTTTTAGTGGGTCACCATGAAGAAGAATGGTTTTAACTTATACAATTTTATAACATTTTGTATTTGATCCATTCGATTTATTGTAAATTAAAAACTTTTTCATTTCAATTAAGAAAGGTATTCGATGCTGAGTAGTAATCTATACTTCCAGTTTGTTGGTGCCCAACATAAAGCTAAACAAACAACCAAAACACAACCAAAGAACATCACACAAATCTACAGCAGAGGAATATTTTTAATCTCAACTTGTAAAAACTAAATTAATATTGATCACAATATGTTCCAAACCTCCTTTCAATTGCGGACTCGACACTGTTGTATGCAAAATCGGCATATTAAAGTATTCATTTGGATACTGCTTGAATATACATAATATCCAGATGATTAATATTAATATGCGATTTAATCTATCACTCGCTGTAAAACGTTCATGCATTTTCCTAAATTAAAATGCAACCGAACACACGCGACGAGGAAAACACGAAACTAAAACTAAGTGTCAAATGTGCAATAAGAAGGCAAAGGCAACATACAAAACATTCTCTCTCTCTCTAGCACATGTTAATGTAAAGATAAATATAGAGAATGCATTGTATGATCATCACCTCTAGCTCTAACCAATAATGTCAAAGTGTTATACTCGAATGGAAAACTAATACATATGTAATCACACACACAGTTCCCGATACAAATCCGCAAATGTAAATAGAAAATTTCAAGTTCAAGTAAGGTTCAATGACCACCTATGTTAATAACTTCTGTAATAGTCATGTAAATGGACAGTAGAGATTAACTGCGAGGTTTCATGGGGAGTACTGTGAACAATTGCGATCACTTGTCCAGTTTCACCCCAACGACTAAGTTCAAATAAAGAAGCATAATTTATAACATATACATAGTAGCATTTTCACTATCGGTTTTCAGCCATCTTTCTGGAAAATAATTTAATTCTATTGTGTCGAGACATCCTTCTCGCGATCACTTATTTCAATTGTTCAAGATATCTTCTTAAAAATATATTTTCTGAGGTACATACCGACCTCAGAACACAGTTCGATACTTTTTAGGTATCGATACTCGCCGGCTCGATACCAAAGAATAGGTACTCTATATCGATTCCTGGGCCCTAAACTTCTAACCCTAGTCGTGCAATTTATTTCTTAATGCTATTAATAATAATAATTTATAATGTTACAGAGTGCAGCCGAACTACAACTTAATTAACACTAAATTGAGAAACTATTCAAATACAACAAGTTTTCAACATCCACAAAAACCATGGAAGATGAATAGGGAATATCGTGATCGAAGAGAAGTTTATAAACATTCTGTAGGGCTAGGACATCTACAAATGTTATTTAAATTACCCTTAACAGCTTCCTCACTGAATATTGATTTTTTAGATTTGGTATTAACATGAAAGCCTGCATCATGAGTAAGTATGGTAAAAATAATTTTCTGCTTGGGGGCCAAGATCCTTACGCAAAATTAAACATAATGTGGCAAAATTAACCCCCGACTCGGAATTTCGGTAGTAAATTTTAATTATTTGTAAAAGTTGTTCCTTCGTGATAATGATAAAAATGTTGATTTCACTAAATTTTGTGACATTGACAGTTTGTTTTTAGGGTTTTAGGGTGCGCTCACACTGAAAGTTTGAAGAAATCGCTACTGAAAGACCCTTTCGATATTTGGATTTATGTTTCACAATGAGATTTTATTAATTAAAAAAGTAGTCACTTATTTAAATAAAAAAACAAAAAAATATTTTTATAGGTATCTTATATTGTAAGTTTTTATTTTGTCCAGGGGGGAAATTTGGAAATCCCGGTTTTTTTCTATATTTTTGCCATTTGTCCCGTCGAGCTGCGAGCAAAATCTGGTAACCCTTCTCATGTAATCAATTTTTGTATAACCTCTTCTTCTTTTCCCTATTGCTGGAAGTCAGCTAAGATTATTTCTGTAGCCAAAAACGCTAATCCAAATTCTTGCTCCGATTTTCGTCCGATCAGTATCTTACCCTGTCTGTCAAAGGTATTTGAAAAAATTCTTGCAACGCAGATCTCTAGTCATCTTGATAGGCTTAACTTAATATTCCCACTTCAGTCTGGTTTCCGAGCTCATCGCAGTTGCCAAACAGCTATGATTAAGGTCCTTGATGATATTTGTATTCAATATGACCTAGACAATGTGACCGTCCTCTGCTTGCTTGATTTTTCTAAGGCTTTTGATAGAGTAAACCATCAACTGCTTTGCAAAAAACTAAAGCGTTACTTTGGTTTTTATGACAGAGCAGTAAGTCTCATCAGAGACTATTTGTGTGATCGTAGCCTGAGGGTCAAGGCTGATCAAATGATGTCTGAATCTCTGAATCTGCGGATGGGGGTTCCTCAAGTCTCTTTTTCTGGTCCTATCCTTTTCTGTCTCTTTATAAATGATGTGCCAAATGTTTGATCAAATGTTTCAATTCATTTATATGCTGATAATGGAGGAGGACCTAGTTGCAATTTTCAAATGGTCCCTTAATAATGGCCTAAACCTCAACCCTGCTAAGTCCCAACTAATCGCGATCTCAAAGAAGCAGATTAATACCTTGCTGTTTCCTCCGGTTTATCTATCCCGCGTGAAGCTTAGTTTTGTGAACACTGTGACCAGTCTTGGTTTTAGGGTCGACACTTCACTTTCAGCTGAAAGTCAAATAAAGTATATAAGTTAAGGCTATTCTCTAATATAACTCCCACTAATACAAAATTGAGGCTTGTAAAAACACTACTAGTTCCTCTTATTGAGTACGGGAATGTTGTTTATTGTAAACCCGATTCTCATTCACAACATAAGCTTCTTGTGGCAATTAATGACATGATAAGATACATTTATGGACTTCGAAGCATGAACACATATCACATTATCATAAATTGGTACTTGAATGCTCTTTTTAACAATTCCTTGATGCAAGGTGTTGTATGTTTATGCACAAAATCATCCAAAACAGAAAACCAATATACATTTACGAAAAACTTCAATTTACTCAATCTATGAGGACTCTTAACATAGTAACACCTTCGTCCAACTACTTGAATTCTTCACGACTCTTTATTGTTTATGCAACCAAATTATGGAACTCTCTGCCAGTAACAATCAAAAAAATAATTGGAATTGCGAATTTTAAAAAAAGAAACACAAAAAATGACATGAAATAATAACAGGCTTCTTTTATCTTCTTCAACATCCTATCCTCTCTCTATCTTTAAGGTATTATTAAGTAATTATAAAGAATTATATCGTAAAGAATTATATATATAGAAAAATGTAACCGTATTTTAAGGTACTATAAAAGACGAAGTCTTACTGGTACACCGAATTTTAAATAAAATTGAATTGAATTGAATTGAACAAGTTTTGGGCGTTTCAATTTTGTGATTCGGTGATATTAATTTGTTTTTTTTTTTTGCGTGTAGCTAGGTGAAAATCGTTGAAAGACATCGCTTGCGAGCTTTGCGATAGTGTGGGACTTGAATCACACACTAAAAACACCCAGGGAAGGCATGATGTTACCATCCTTCCAGTAATCGCACCTAGTCTAAAGACTAATCAGCAATTTTGTTTTAACATTTGCTTATGTAGGTACTGTTTTTAGGAACTAACTTTGGTGTGTTACCTTTTGTTTCTTAATTCATTATCACTTTGTTCGTGTGATTATGTTGTAACACATATATTTCTTTCCTTTTTACCTAGTTGACTAGTTCAAAAGGTTTAACTCTACGTAATCTTCTAACTAAATTGTTGTTATTAAGTAGTTGAACTACTTCTAAATAAGCATTGTTGCGAAGCCTAACTTCATGTCTTCTTGCGCCCTTCCGAACCTCGTCCTCTACCATTTCAATTTTTAGATCCCTATGTAGATCAGCATTACGTATGTACCACGACGCATTAGCAATATTGCGTAATACTTTGTTTTGAAAGCACTGTATGCTTTGAAGATTTGTCTTTCTTGTGCACCCCCATAACTGGAGGCCATATGTCCAAATCGGTTTTAATATTTGCTTGTGGAGAAGCAGTTAGTTGTAGATTGAGAGGCATGAATTCCTCCCTAAGATCCAATACATTTTATTGTATCGCATATTTAGTTCATCTCTTTTTTTTTTGACATGTGTGCTCCAACGCAACTTTGCGTCCAAAGTCAAGCCTAAATACTGTTACGAAAATGTTTTAAGGAAAAATCGAATTACTCCTAGCACCATAATTTGTCTCATTGGACTCAACTTCTGTGTCATTACTGTGCTGCCTTGCCGACACTTTAATTGTTGGACATCTCCCGTGCTCAATTAGCGTGCTCAATAGGGTGGAGCACGGATGTATGAAAAATTTTTTTTTTGTGATTCGGAATTCTAATAGGGGGGGATTGGTGCGTTATGCTAAAAGAAAAATAAATGTTGTTTTTTGATTAGATTGGTAAAGATCTTCTGCCTCCGCACTGACTTGAAAAATCAAAATTTGGTACAACATTTTAGTAAACAGATGTGACTGAAAACAATATAAAAGTAAATAGATAGATAAAAGTGCGTAAAATATACTATTGATAATTAGAATTTTAATTCAATATAAACAAAAAATAAATTCATTCGTAACAATAAACATTATTTTTTTTATAATTAAGATGCTTTAAAATCTTGTTTTGTCTCAAATTTAGGCATTGTCTTACGTAATTCTATTTCGGCCTTTATTGCGCCTAGTCGGCCCTTTTTGGTGTACTGAGAAGTGGCAGCTTCCGTTGTTATCTTTACAGCTCATTCAACAGCTTTGGTATAGCACGGGAGCCTTAAAAAGAAAACTTCACCTTCACCACCAGATTCCACGATGCTCTGAATGTCTTGGTCACACAAATTTTGCATAAACGGTGGGTCAGAAACCTTTTCTTGCCAATTTATTAAATCGATATACGTTGATGCATTGAAGTCAATAAGCGACACTTCAAACAGCCTGGGTGTTGAAGACCGAGGCATATTACGTGCTTTTAATATGCGCCGAGCTGCCACTTCTCTTATATGTTTATTGTTATCTGTTACCATAGCAAGAAGAATGTTTTCAGGATGCGCACAATAACCATTCCGCTGATTGACAGGATCGATTACGTTCTTAAGTTATCTGGAAGATATCTGGAGGCCATAACTATGTTAAAAAGATGGTGTGTACCATCCTTGCACGATGGTTTATTTTTGATGGAGAACCAAGATGGCCCGTGTGAGCCAACGCACAGCACATGAGACATTTTGCCTTGAGATTTATTTGACAGATCTTGTAGGAACTCACCTGATAAAACCGCTGACACAATCTTGTGCAAGTACTGTTGATCTGTACTTAAATCTTTAGCCATTTCTGGTAGAACATTCCCTTCAATACTTCGAAATGTTTTAACAGGTAATTGTTCACAGGTTTCAAGTGCTTTTCCCAAAGGTCCAATGTAAGAGTTAGGTCCCGAGGTTCATCCCTCAAGATGTCCAAATAAGTGTCTTAAGGGTAGTTCATTCATGTGTAGTAAGCATATTATAAATTGAAGTGGTTTTTGTAGTACTGTCTCAAGTAGTCTTATAATACGGCCGTACTTTTCTGTATTCACATTTGTACCGTCACAACCGATAGCCATAAGATGATGTTGAGGAATTTCTTCATCTGATAGAAAACTTCGTATTGAAATTTGTACTCCTTTGGCCGAACCAGTCTTAGGAAGTACATATCCCATGTATATACGAGTAGACCCTGACTCTAGCAGTAAAGAGATGTGCTTTTCAACAATTTTAGTTTTGTAGATTTTTTATGGTTTTGTCTTTCCTTCCATCAAAGTATAATGCAAATAATTCTGCAGAAGTCTTTTCGTTCAATAACTTCTCTCTGGTTTTAGTTTTCTCTCTTCGTATTTTATGTCTGTCAATGACCCCGACTTCAGACCCAATATCAAACGAAACAGACGACGCTATCGCTGCTGCTGCCATATCTGATACTCCATACCTATCACATGTCTTCGATAATGTAGGAAAATCAACGCTTGAGGAAATTATTCTTTTCTTCTCAGGAATGTGTTTTTCTTTGGGCTGAATGAAGTTATCCGCACTTTTGGAACTTTCAGGCGCTGACGATGAGGATGTCAAAGAAGAACTAATCTCCAAAACAGCAGGGGTAGCAGTATTTATAGCAGTTTGGTATTTCTCTCGAGTCTGTTTTCTTCCCAAACTCTTTCGCAGCCTTTTTAGTGACAGTAACATCAATTCCACCGATTGCCATACTTCGAACATTTCTTTGGTCAACTAAAAAAGCTTGTTCTTGTTTCGGAACCTTTTTATCATTGGTTCAGGAGGGTGCAGTGATTGAATTCATTGCATTTGCATGCCGTTATATCAAAAAGGAACTTACCACTTCGCTAAAAACATTCTAATTTTTCTGGGCAGAGTCTCTTGAAGGTTTTTAGTAAATTCTTGTATTTTAAATGATACGCTTTCAACATCTGTATGATACTGGTTTTTGTAACAGTCGGAATAAATGCAGATCGCCATATATTTTCTATTTTGGAAGAATTTTATAGCATACCTACTCACTTGATTACGAACAGGTAGATTTTTGGTTTAATTTGTTTTTTAGAAGAGTTTCAGTGTGTTTGCGGAGGCAGTTATCGTTACCTAAATCGAATAATATTTTCCAATTATATATTTAAGCCTATAAGACACCTTTTTTTACTATTAGATACCAATTAACAAAAAAAAAAGAAATTTCGCTCCACCCTAGTGCTCAATTTTATTAACTCGTCTTCCTGTTGGGCGAACTCCTATTATATCCCACCATTAGAGTTCTTTTTCGATCGAGCATTGGCTAAGGGCGGACATAACCATGGTTTCACGACGTCCTATCAATCATATATCACGCGGGACTTAATCTTATCCCACATGTGACTGTTGTAACTAATCCACAAATCCGTGGAAAATCCAACAAAATAAAGTAAAAACATAGGGACGGGCTACAGTCCGCTTGGGCGAACTGTTGGATACCCTATTCTTATTCCTATCCCTCATAAGTGGGCGTGACAAAAGTCTAAGTATGGTTGAATTGTTAAGAACGCTCTACATATTTTGTTATATAACATTTAAAGGATTTTATCAAAAAAAAACGCTCCCTAGCTTAAACTTGGGTGTTTCAATAAAATTGTTTTATTTAATTGTGGGCGTGTCAGTAGGCGGATTTAAAAAAAATTAACACATGAGAATAAAGGGCCCCTAGAGAGTATATATTATAAATTTCAGCTCCCTAGCTCAAACTTTGAATTTTCAAAAAAAAAAAAAAAATTAATTGTGGGCGTGTCAGTGGGCGGATTTTGAAAATATTTACACATGAGCATAAAGGGCCCATAGAGAGTATATACTATAAATTTCAGCTCCCTAGCTGAAACTTTGGATTTTCAAAAATTAATATACCCTTAGAATAGGGTATAAAAAAATTATTTTATTTATTTGTGGGCGTGTCAGTAGGTGGATTTTGAAAAATTTTTATCCCGAGCAGTTTTAGGAGTCATAGATCATATATAAAAAATTTCAGCTTTCTAGCTCAAAATTCGTTTTTTTCCAAAATTTGGGTTTTTTGAGTTTGTGGGCGTGTCTGTGGGCGGATTTCAAAAATTCGTAAACTAGAGAGTATATGGTTAAAATTTCAGCTCTCTAGGTCCAGTTTAAAGGCCTAATTTTTGCCAACGGACGGACATGGCTAGATCGACATTACTATCGATGCTGATCATAAATATAGTTACTTTTAGGGGTCTACGGACAATAAGGTATGCTACAAACTATGCGTCAAAATTAATATACCCCTAGAATAGGGTATAAACAGTGAGTCCTAAACATCTTTTCACTACATAAACTTCTTTGCCAACCTATTTACTACAATTTAAAGCCATCGTAATAGTTCTTGCACTAGTAACATTTGTATACATACAAGTGGATAGAGATCTATTTAATTAATTAAATTCTAAGTTAAAACACAGAAAAAAAAACCTAGTTATCATAATTTATAAATACATATAGGTATACAAGTTCTTCGGTAATTATTCATTCCAAAATTGGTATTTAACGGCAATTCATATTACAAATCATGTACAGTGAGTCAGTCGCGGCAACCAGATTTTCCAGAAAATTAATTATAAAGATAAGTTCGTTCGTTCCCTTTTTTAAATAAATTGTACTTACTTTAACATGAACATGGTCTAAGTTTGTTTTTGTGGTTTGCGATGAGCGAAATAACATATTATGGTTGGTCTTGCAGGTCAATGATTTAAGCATTGATAATGGTTTTGAGAAGGGACAGTTTTGTTTTAATACGGGTGTTTAAACTGTCATAGGCGTACACCTCAGGTGATAGGGATTGAAAAGTGCATCCAAACCGGCTAACATCAGCCGTAGTTAAGCAAATAGCAATATCCCAGTGCCTAGGGAATCTCTTTTGTTCGGCTCAAAACAAATTCTTGGCATGAATATTTTCTTATGTTTTGTTGCCCATACCAGAGTGGAGGAAGCTAAAACCCACCCCAATCCGGCGAGTTAAGCTGAGCCTTGCCGCAAGCATGCCAAGACCTGCTTCCTTCGGTGGTATACTGAGGCAAAGAAGCAACAATAATAAGTGGCGCCCAACGTGGGGCCTTCTGCCTCATGGATATTCAGAATAGGTACACTGGTTAATAAGTGAAGATCTAATTTTTTTTTTAATTTTCAGTAACATTCAGTCACGGCATATACTATTTATGGTGTTTCGGTTGCGAATGTTCAAATTAAACAATTTTAAACTTTCATTTTAATTTTGCAAATTTTATATTTTTTACAAATGCAGTAAGTCCTTGAATATTTGGCAACTTCGAGTATTCACGTTGCGACTGCATTTCTAATAATCGTAATATAACTCGTATAGGCCGATCTTATCATCAGATATTTGAAAGACCGTTGCATACGAATATCTTTCTTATACATTTAAAAAAAAAAATTACTTCAAAATTTCTAAGATCCTTTCGCACAGGTACCTATTTGCTTTAGTCCGTCCGTTTAATTAAATATCAAACCAAACCAACAACTATTATGTTAATAGCTCATTAAAAACCCCAGACGAAAGATACAATACAAAACAAAACAAATTCTAAAGCGACATTTTAAAATATCTACTGTTTATGTTTTGGAAAAGAATGCCAGATAATTTTCCGAACACACGTTCAAGAGGAACCTCTAATTCGTTCAGAGGTCGTGGTTCTTCAACCAGAAGTAAGAATTTGTCTAACTCTTTGAATCAGGCCCCAACAACTTCTAAAAATATGGATTCCAGACCAATAGTGAGTCGTACTCCACCTGGTTCTAGTGCAGGTATAAGCCAACATCAGATTTTACCACATTTAGAAGATAACCCTGATGCAGCAATGCAAACGTCGCAAGCTGTAAATAACCATAGGGGGGATACCAATCAACAACATGGAAGTAATCAAGTGCAGCTAGCTGCACAAACAGATACCGTAAGCATAGCAGCCCTTACTTCAGCTTTTCAGAGATTTTTGGAGGCAAACCAGCGAGTTTTTATTCGTGAAATGCACTCTATAAGAGATACGGTAGTCGAAAGGTTAGACAACATAAATTTAAATATTCCAAATGGTAGTGTGCCAGACGTGCAGATAAATCCTCAAATACCTTCAAACGCTCGCACAGATTTTTAACAGTTTCTAAACAACGCTTCATTTTCTACACAAAATCGACAAGTACCACCGTGAAGTCAACAAACTTTTCCGGCAAGTTCAATGTGTAAGGTTGAAAAGTGACAAATCTCATTCGACGGGTCTGAAAATGTACATGATTTTCTATTCAATGTGGAAACCCTTAAGGAACGTTCGCAATGTAGCTGGGAGCATGTTCTCGCAAATTTTCATGTCCTTTTACAAGGCAAAGCAGAGGCATGGTTCTGGTATTTCCTTAAGAACACTCCAATTGCATCCTTTGGACAATTGAAGTACGCAATTGTTAAAGAATTCAGTAAAATAGAAAATGACCACGAAAAGATTTTAAGAATGTTTGCTCGTCGTCAAGGCCAAAAAGAATTTTTTGACGACTATTACACGGATTTATTGCGAATGAACTGTAGATTGAGAGAACCTTTAAATGAGTTGAAAATGATTGACTTCCTAAAGAAAAATTCGATGGAAAGTTTAGGACCTCTTCTGTTTTCTTACCAAGTACATAGCTTGGAAAAATTAAGAGATGTTGTGCGACAAGCTGAATCATTCGTTCAGCACCAGATGTCTCAAAGATACCCAAGTTATAGACGAGGAGTGAACCAAATTAACGAAACGATTTTGGGTGACAAGGAAGAGGTGAATGAAGGCCCCGAACTTGCTGCCTATTCAGCTGGAAACAGGCTCGATCGATCCAGATACCAATTGGATACTTCCAAATTTAAGTGCTGGAATTGCGACCAGATTGGTCACTCGTTTTACGACTGTCATTCGGAAGTGAGAAATCTTTTTTTGTTACCGATGTGGTGAGAAGGGCGTGTCCACACCCAATTGCCAAAAGCATACGGGAAACAGGAGGGTGATGGAGATGGCTGCCGGGGACTCTCGTTCTGTGAACCATACCCCGAGCCAATAGACCTTCAAAACGTATCTTTACGGACTCATGGAGAAACTAAAGATACAAAACCTATCCACAATCAAAATTCAATCAAACTTAAACTTTTGAAAAGGGAACCAATTATTACTTTAAATCCACAATCTTGTACTAATGATGCTAGTGTGCAAACCGACAATTGTACTGCACTATCTCTTCATGAGCGAATTTTGCGTTATCAGGATACCAGGCAAAGAATTTTCGGTACCTTGCATAAACCGAAAGTATCGGACAAAATTACAAAGTGTAGAAGTCGATACAAAAATAGAAAAGCTCATAAGAAAGAATTAGAGTTAGCTGTAATAAATGATACACGAGAGATGAGACCATTCCTGCATCTAAAGCTAGGTACCGAACAAGTGTATGCTTTATTAGATTCAGATGCCTCCATTAGTGTACTTGGAAAGAATAGTTTCGACTTTCTGAAGCGCAATTCCATTTCCCTTAAGTCTTTAAAGTCCACTATAAGTACCGCTGATGGAACTAAGCAAGCGATTCATGGTTTCTGCAAGATTCCGGTGGAATTTAATAACACTACCAAAGTAATAGCTGAGTTCGAATGCAGTACTACTTTATTATATATGTACACAGGTATGCGTTGTACGTTTTTATTCGTAAAGTTAATATGAACCGACTTCAGTTCATTTTATTTTATTTGCCATTTTTTGGTCCATTTGGATATATCATTTACTGTCCTTTGCAGTTTTTCTGTAACTTCTTGTGCAGTTTTTCCTACTGCAAGTACAGCAGTAGCGTCTGCAAAAGTGGCAACAGTAGCTTTCGTCATTTTGTGGTAGGTCGTTCGTGTATAGGAGGAACAGTACTGGTCCTAACACACTACTTTGCGGTACTCCAGCTTTGATGTGTTTCAATTCGGAGTACTCATTCTCTTGCTTAATTCTAAATAATCGTTGCATTATATACGACTCTAGTATTTCATGGTACTCTTTTGGAAGATATTTTTGTAGCTTACTGATTAATACTTTGTGCCAGACTTTATCAAAAGCCTGTGGAAGATGGCAGAGCATATTTGTTTTTCTTCTAAAACTTTTTCTATTATATCAGTTATTCTGTGGACCTGATCTATTGTTGAGTATTTATTTCTGAATCCAAACTGATGGTTTGGGATCAGTGTCTTTTCTTCTAGAATCGGATGGAGTCGTTTTAGCAGCAATGATATCGGCCGATATGACGTTACTTCACTGGGCAATTTTCCCGACTTAGGTACCATGATAACTTCCGCAACCTTCCACATGCGCGGAACATACCTTAGTCTGAACGCAGCATTTATTATCTGTGCTATTTTTTTCATACCTTTCTTAGGCTGTTTTTTCAGAATTTCACCTGTTATTAGATCAAATTCCGGGGCTTTTTTCGGGTTGATCTTTTCTTTTATTTCTTTGGCTATTTCCCTAGAGGTTACTACTGGAATCAATCTTTCGTCTTCGCCCATTTCTTCCGTTTGTTGTGAAATATCATTATCGTCGTATGGCTTGAAGACGTTTTCAAGATGTTCCGCAAATAGATCCGCCTTTTGTTTGTTTGTTTTAGCCCAGTTATCACTGCTGTTTTTCACTGGCGGAATGTATGCCGTTGGTCTTTTAATTTTTTTTTTGTATCCTTCCACAGTGAGTATTCTGTACTAGCATCGTTTGTCAGATTTGAAAGGTATCTTTCCACCGATGCATTTTTAAATTCTGCTATCCTTTTTCTGAGCTTATTGTTTAAGCTATTAAGTCTACTTTTATCACTTGGAGCTCTTGACAGTTGCCATCGCTTGCGAGCTCGTCTCTTTTCTGATATAATGTCGCAAATTTCGTTGGGATACACGTTTCTTTTTACTTTGCTATTTAATTCAGGCGTTGCAGCCCATGCAGCCTTTTGTATAGGTAGGGTAAAGGACTGTACTCCACTTTCTAATTGCTCTATTGTATGTATTAATTGTTGT
Organism: Portevinia maculata; assembly: GCA_949715645.1. Lineage (NCBI taxonomy): Eukaryota > Metazoa > Arthropoda > Insecta > Diptera > Syrphidae > Portevinia > Portevinia maculata. The sequence goes on along the minus strand of OX454528.1, from coordinate 28,439,625 downwards.
GGATAGTTCGATGCGTTTATCTATTAAATATCTGAAATATGTCCAGTCACGCTAAAGGGATTTTTTCTGTTGTTACAGTAACCTTATAGTGCGTAACACAGCGTAAGCATTTGTGTTTACAGCAAGCAGCACCTGGCACAATCGTATTTCATTGCATGCTTTTCGGTGCTACTTACTATACGAAAGAATAGAGAGATAGGAAAGAAGTGTTTGGGTGCAGTTGTAGGGCTTTTCTCCACGAGTGGTGTCTAAGATGCTTAGGGAGATTACGATTTCATGTATTCGATATAAAGTAATGGACTCGGCCGGGATACGAACGCACGACCTTCCATTCAGTAAGCGAATACACTACTACTGCACCGGTTGCCACCCGCGAGTTAGTTTGTTTACTAGACGTGGGTTGTGTTCCTTAATTATAATTTTATTACCAAGTGTTAGCAGCACAGATGAGTGATCTGAGTCAAGATCTGGCCCTTCCCGAACTTGGGTAGTATTTGAGGAATTATTCTTAGTTAAGAAGAAGTCGACAACATGTGGGATTTTGTTCCTATCTGTGGGGCAGTAAGTAGGATTTCCCGTTGAATGGTAGTTAACATTGTTTTTTTTTAATATACGAGTATTCAAGGAGTTCTCTTCCTCTTGTATTTGTTAATCTTGATCCCCAAGATATGTTCTTAGCGTTGAAATCTCCGCCTATTATGAATTTATTTCCGAATTTACGGAAGAGGCTATCAAAATTGTTTTGTTTTAGCCTGTAGCTAGGAGAACAATATGCCGCTGCTACCGTAATCTGGCCGCTGCTTGTTTTTATGTTTACGGATTTCGCTTGTATTTCACACGCCTGATATTTTTCATCTTCTTCGTGGCTAACACCTTCCTTAATTAAAACTGTGGCCTCTCCTCTTGCTGTATTTTGAGGATGTGGGGTTTGGTATGTCCGCGAAGTTCGTATTTTGTTCCAATTTTAAAATGTGTCTCGGAGACTAGGCATATGTCAATTTTGTTTATATCGAGAGTCGCTTGCAATTCGTCTTTACGATTCTCGAGGCCATTGGCATTCCATAATAAGATTTGTATGTTTTTAGCCATTATGTTCTTTTAGGTACAGTTCTTTTATTACTGTTTTGTTTTTCAAGGAGAGATATTCTTTCCAGAATTTTCTTATTATTCTTTTCCATATCTCCCATTCTGTTAAGAATTCTTTGCATATTAATTTGTTGCGGAATATTTTCGCGCAACAAACTCCACCTCCTATCCTCCTTTTCCCTCCCCATACCCTTCTTCTATTGGGTGGCATCTGCGAGGTCATAGGAAAGTGGAAGGCAACCATGGTCCCATCAGCCTTTGGGCCACTTCCCACGAACCTCGAAGGTACCACCCACCCACACAGGTACCCAACCCACATGAGTGGAGATGATCGCAGATGTCAGAGCGCCTGGTCTGGACAACTGGAACAACAGCGTGCCCGGGATCGCCGAGCAACCCAAAATAGAAACAGCAACTACTGACTCGACTAGGAAAAAATTATTTTGCTTAATATGAATAAAAACTCGTCGGGCGCAGTGGCTCAATGGTTAGTGTGTCGGACTACTAATCGAAAGGTCCCGGTTCAATTCCCACCAGGGCCAAGTAACATCTTGAGTTTTTTTCCACTGCCCCACCTCTTGCGAACGTTTGACAAACATCCAAGAGTATCAATTGTCATAAAATTGTAGGACCCTTCCACTTCGCAAAGAAAGTGGTTGGAGAAGCTAGGTTTTAGGCCCTCTATGGGCCGTTAATGCCTAATATTTATTTATTTTTATGAATAAAAACTCATTTGATTGCTTAAAATGTCTGTACTACCAATTTTTTCAAAATACTACTCTTTTTTTTATCTTCTCTACTATGTTTGAACATAGCGACATGGCGACGATGTAGAGGCTAGTGTGTTGGCTTGTGACCCGTGCGGTGCAGGTTCAATCCCCATGGGGAACAACAACATACGCCACCCAATCACATGCCTCTACACCAAAAGGAGGATTTCTGCCTGGTAGTACAATGGAACGTTACCGAGTCTGAGTGCTCTAGGATTTGGATTTCCTTTCTTTTATAAAAAAAAAAAATGTTTGAACATTTCTCTGTGGTAACGCCAATGTGCTCTAAATGTAATATATGTTTGTGCTGAAATCCACAAAAAGAATGTATCTTTTCATATCAGACTTAATTTGTGACGAAATTAATAAAACCAGTTAAAAATATCTTAATGCATATTATTGGTTGAAAACCTAATTCAATGGCCCGAGGTTACCTAAAGGCAACTTCTCATGAGGGTCTGCCTTAGCTAGGTAGGAAGTTGAATTTAGGTGGTGGTTGTCCTGGGCTCTCATCGCGTAACTTTTAAGACGATCGTCGTCCAAACGATTGTACTAAACGACGTCGTCAAAAGCTTGCTTCGTGTAACCGCAAAATCGCGTCGTTCAATCGTGTCGTCCATCGTTTAAACTGTAGACAGTTTGAGAACTACTAAAAACAACAAATGACATATCGAAAATGACATTTATGCTGTTATTGTTCAATATTGTTCTGTTACGATTCATTTCAAATCAAAATTCAATATCATGTAAGTATTCAATAACTTTTAGTTAAATAATTGATCTATAAATTAACGCACTAGGTCAGCAACGGCAAGGCAATTGGAATGTCTCATAAATTTTATGGACGAGCACCCTGAAATGGAAAAAATTATATTCCGAAAACCACACAGGGTAGGCAGATAAAGAACCAGCTGTTGGCTGTGAAATTAAATGCCATTGGACTACCCAATAAATCAGTAACTGCTTTGAGGAAGGTAAGTGTACAATAACCAAAGTACATAATATATAGAGATTCATTAAAGTAAATAAGTGGCAATCGCAACAAAATTTAAACATGTTGTTCTTAGTCAGGAAACAATGAAATTATTTTGCAAATTCTCGCCATAGAAGAACTTGAATTCGGTAAATTTGTTTGTCAAAGCCATGTATCTCACAAATAATTACTTTTGGTAGAGTAAAGTAACAAAATTAATTTGTTTATTTCAGGCATGGATCGATTTTAAATATCGGGCAAAGAGAGTCCGATCGAATTTTCATTTTCTTCGTCATCGAAAAACAACACATTGTAATGTCGAAGCATTTTTTTAATATTTACCAATGAATTTTGTACTTTTATTTAAAAACGTAATAAAAAAAAACTAAAAATCAAGCACAAAGTATAAAACAATTGTAAAATAGCAATCGTTCAATCACAATCGTTCAATCGTCGATATTTGACATTTCAACAAGTTATACGAAGCATTAGTTGAATCGTCCAAAAGACGTCGTCCAGACGATTCTACTATTTGTGCGTTACACGAAGCAGTACAATCGTCGAAACGACGTCATCAGACGATCGTCGTGTTACGCTATGAGAGCCCTGAAACCCTTGGCAGCATTAGGCACGCTTGCGATCGCACGGCGTTAGCTCGACGGTCGGTGTGAGATCTTGCTACCTCTCTATGTACACATGAATTTCGTGCCTAGTCTTAAAGGTCCTTTTGATGAATGAAAAGAAGTCTAAAAAGATTAAAAAAAGACTTGATGATAGAAAGAAAAGAAAGTATGCCCAGGAAAGAACTACTTGAAATTTGAAGGAACGTAGAGAGATGAAGAAATGAAGCTGATTCTGTTTCAAATGGTGGGAAACACACGAACTTGCCCTCCCCTTTGCACTCGGTGTTAACCAGTGCACCGTGACTATCCCTTGTCAGTCCATTTTGTAGCTGAGGTAGTCCCTTAAACTACCCTTGCGAGCGTCTACCCGATCACTGCCTTAATAGCGAAGAATTTTAACCGTGACAGAAACTCATATTTATTTCATATATAATTATACTTCAGTTGTAGGATATGTAAGAACAGATTGTTTTATTTCACCAAATAGCTATGTCACATTTCAATAAACAACAAAAAAACTATCTAATATCTTTAAAGGCATAGTGCTACGAGTATACTTAAGAACTTAGTATGTAGTAAATTTAATTGAATATCTAAATAGGTACTCGTATGTATTGGCGTGATTTTTGTTAATAAAATTAATTAAATTAGATGCAAATGTTTCATTTGTATTCTAGAGTAATTAAGTTAGGCTAGTTAAATGTGTACATAATGTATAAAAAAAAGGAAGCTAGCTTGCCAAAGAAATCTTAGAATGGTATAAAGCGTACTTACAATTTTCCAGGAGTAATTTTTACTGATTTTTCTGTGTGAACGCACTTTGTTGCATACGTTTATGTTTAATTTTTAATAACTAATTTCTTAGGCAAGTCATTAGCACTAGTTTAGCAAAATAAGGTTAGGTTAGAAAAATTGAATTTAAGCTAATCAATTTTATAGGGGTGAATAACCAAATTTACACAGTCACAAAAGAAATTATAAATTGTAGCACTTGTTATTATTTTAGATTAGTTTTGAAGTTCAATTAAAATATTGTGGTGTTTCTTTGGCATCTGAGGTGTTGGTGTAGGGATGTCTGCGAGGGTGGTTACGCTGTAACTGACCGCCAAGCTTCTTCATATGCTGAACAGATGCGTTCTCGTTATTTGCGTAGGCGCGCAGTTGTCAGAAAACTCAGGTTTTTGGGTGATCAAAGACGATCATTGTGGAAGTGCATAGCATTTTTGCTGCGGACGCTCCACTCGACTTATCTATACTTTTGTAGAAAAGCTAGCGAGCTTCGTATTGAATGCGCCCGCAGTGTCTGTGGACACATAAGAAGGGAATAAAAGCCTAATTTATGATGGGCAAATTGATGCGTTGGTCTTATATCCTGTTTCCGTCGCGGATATGGGAAGGAAATCTTTACATTTAAAACTTGACGAAATGCATTATAATAAAAAAAATATTTTTGCTGTTTAAGGCGTTCGCCACACGTCTTAAGAGATGGGATTAAAGAAACTTCGAATTTTAAATCAGTACATGTTTAAGGCTCAACCAACAACTTAATGTCCTCAAACAAATTTTAGCACCGCCCAAATTAATTCGGGCATGAAAGGGTTAAAGTGGGGCGAACCCCACAGGCGGACAGAAGGGATGCAGTGAAGTGGGAGGGTTATTATAATCCATTTATTCCAGGTCGTAACCTCGTCGATAAACGATAAAGAGAAAGAAAAAAAAATATTAAAGTGTTTCTATTTTTTTTTCGTTCAACTTACCCTCTTATAAGTTACCACGGGGAGGTAAAATAAGCTCAACTAATGTGCAGTCTCAGATACGACACTGGGAATCGCCAGGTTGATGCCAATCAGTGCTAACCCTAATCCCAAAACACCCGACCACCTATAACGCTATTCTATCGTCACGAAAAGCTTTCAGTAAAGTGCTTCTGTTCTTAAATTCTTTTAAGCTGTTTTATTCCTAAAAGATGTGTCTTGGAAGCGTGTTCCAAATTTTGCTTCTTCTGCATAAAACCAACTTTTTGACATATGAACGTCCTATTGATAAACTGCATTGCACAAATGAAACACTAACATATTACTATAATTTTCAGCAAGTATTTGCTCCAGCCCTTATGCCCTAAGATCTTGCTTATAAAATAGGTGACCAAGCTAAGCTATTTGCACAACATTTTCTCTTATTATATAATCTTCAAGTTGAGCCCCATTTAAACGGTGACACAATAGAAGGACATTTTGTAGACCCAATACTAATGACTGATAAATTATTAATGCATCCTGTGGTATGTGGGAAGCCGACAATATGATTGGGCGGAAATAACCAGATTTGAAGTAGATATACAGATTTCCTACATCATGACCAAATCTCCTGACAAACCTTCATGAATACTTAAACTCAAGGACTCAGTCTGTCGACTGTTATGAGTCTGGGTATCCGAAGTGTTTTGTACCTACATATGGATACATCATCAAAAAACCATAGGAAATGGCAAAAAAAATCGTTTTCGCACTTAACTCACATGAATTCTTAATACTATTATCTGGGTGGATCAATATCCTGTCAAATTATTCCTACTTCACTTTATTGTGTTATACTACCAAATGCCTGCACGTTGGAATCCGTGTAAGCATAGATCAATATGAGAAAAATACCTCTCAGCACAACATGACAGGGATGGGATCTCTATACATTATCCTAGACCTACCTATATTCTTCTCTCCTTCGATGTTGTTACTTGGAAAGTCTAACATTTTTCTCCACTACTTTTTCGTTCGAGTGAAACTATTTGGTTTTCCGGAACAGATTAGTGTTAGTGTTCATTTGTTTCAAGTGTTTAGTGGCATTAGTTGAAAAATCATTGATGTAGGAAAAAACTTTATCGCACGCTTTTTTCAACGCTAAAGATTGTAGGGCTAGCTAAGTTTAGCGGGCTGGTGGAGCAGATGAACTCTGCGTTTTTAAAATAACCGCAGGCACTAGCTAAGCTAAAATGCAAACTTTTAATGCAATCAGCTCAAATTATATTGTTAACAAAATTAAACTGTGCTGAAGGGTTTTTCATTAAGGACTTGACAACTCCTTTTTTTAAATAAAATGTGAACTACTTGAGATATCTCAACAAAAATTATTGGCTTGAATTACTATCAAAGCATTTATGAATAAAATTTGACTTCATTCATACACATAGTCCAACAAGTCTCCGTACAGCAGTATACTTTTTGTTTATTTTGTGATAAACTTTTAAAATATTTTATTAAAAGAAAAAATACTACCAGGAATTAAAGTAATAAAAACACCTTACATTTTTTCAACGAAAAAAATAACATTTTATTGGAAAAAACTTAAAATTTAGACAAATTCACGGCTCAAAGATTAAAAAAAGGAACTAAAAATTCTCCGTACACCAACATTTTTTTGGTAAATTGTCTTTAAAAAAATGTAAAAAAATTAACGGAATTAAAAAATTACAATACTTAATAACTTGTAGGACCTCCTCTGTTTTTTATTACTTCCTGCAGTCTGTTTTTTATCGAATGGACTAGTTTCGAAGTCGTGTCGGCGGATATCTTGTTCCATTCCTCAAGTAAAATGACTTTGAGGTCATTTTTGCTGGATATTATGTGCTCACGAATTTTTTTTTCCCAAGTGATCCCATAGATGTTCAATTGGGTTGAGATCTGGGGACTGAGCAGAATGTTTTATTTGCGTCCGCACATTATACAGCAACCATTCTCGTACGAGCATCGACGTGTTCTTGGGGTCGTTGTCATGTTGGAATATAAAAGAGTTGCCGAGACCCAGTTTTTGAGCACTTGAACGGAGATTTTCTTTAAGGATGCTCAAGTATCCATATTTATCCATGGTGCAGTGTGTGAATACGAGGTTTCCGATGCCGAAAGAAGCCATAGAGCCCCATACCATAACGCCGCCGTGCTTCACAGTAGTTGTCAAGTGAAACACATGGACAAAGAAAATTCCTTCTGGGATGAGGTTATATTTACTGATCAAAGTAAATTTAACATCTTTGGTTCAGACGGACGTCGTAAGGTGTGGAGAAAGACAAACACTGCTTTGAACCCCAAAAACTTGTATGTCTACCACGGGAACGTATGCAGCGGTCGAGTTGTTGAACCCAATTTTCGATGACTCGGCCGCACATTTCGACCGATACGGCCGCTATTTCTCGTTCAATATTATCTCTTAGCTCCTCTAACGTCGTCGGATTGTTGGCATACACCAACGATTTTATTTAAAATGTAAAAAAAGTTCAGAGGCGTTAAATGACACGATCTCGGCGGCCAGTAGACGGGCCCGTTTTTCGAGATAACATGCGTTCACCGAACTGAGAAATCAATAACTCGATTGTTGCAGCCGCTGTGTGGCTTGTGGCACCGTCTTGTTGCAACTACATAGCACTGATGTCCAATTCATGCAATTGCTCAAAGAAATAACGCTCCAACATGTCTCTGTAGCGAATACCATTTACGGTATCGTGACGGTCATTTTCATCGACAAAAAAAAACGGCTCAAAAGGCCACCGGCATGAAAACCGCACCAAACAGCGACTTTTTACAGATGAAGTGCTGTTTCATGTACCACATGAGGGTTCTCGCCCGTCCAGTAATGCATATCTCGCTTATTGACGAAGCCGTTTAACCAAAAATGCGTTTCATCGCTGAAGACGATTTTGGGATGAAATTCTTCATTTTCTTAGATCATGTCCAGAGCCCAATTCGAGAACGTAGGTCGCTTCATACGATCAAGCGGCTTTAGTTCTTGAGTCAGCTTGATCTTGTAAGGGTGTAGGCCAAGATCCTTATAAAAAATTTGCAATAATCTCAGCTGGGAGAGGCCCAATTCTTGAGAACGCTGTGAAATTGACTGATTTGGCTGTTATTCTCCACACCTCGGGCAAAACGTAGTCTTACTGGCACGGTAACATCAAAAAACTTGAGCGGGCTAAATCAATGGACATCTTTGTTCAATCAATAGCCGCCATTAGTGCCATGAGAATTTGCCAAACACTGAACTGGAAACCAAACGAAATGGGTCATTCGACGATCCTGCAGAAATACTTGGGCCATGTACCAACTACGGACTACATCACGCAATACTTAGAGTTCAGAGGACCTTTCTCGATTGCCTATCCCAGCAGGGAAGAATGGAGAAATGGACTCGTCCCCAGCACGCAAGCCATAACCGTATTTCCGGATGGTTCAAAAATGGAAACGGGGGTGGGGTCAGGCGTCTTTTCCGCACCACTGGCCATATCAAAATCGGTATGCCTCCCCATCCGCAGCAGCGTCTTCCAAGCAGAGGTCCTGGCTGTGACAACAGCAGCCCATGAGTCTGTGGTAAGGGCAAAACCACCCGATGGTATTACGTTCTTTATCCACAGCCTGGCATCAATAAAAGCCTTAACTGCAGCAGTAATAAAATCCAAGCTTGTGAAATGCAATCGAGAAGAACTCAAGGTTCTTGGTACTCAGCATAAGGTATTGCTCTGCTGGGTTCCGGGACAAAACAATGTGTGTCAGAACAAGCTGATACCTCTGTACTCATCCCGCCTTGCACTCTGAGGAAAATCGCTCCTCCCGCCAAAATGGGGCGAGATAGACCCCCCCCCCCCAACCCATAGTAAAAAACGCTTGCAAATAACTGTTCTTTAAAAAAACCGTTATTTTGTCTTGTCGTCTAAGTTATCGTACTCTTGCCGAGACGAGCTCTCCAACACACCGATAGGTAGGATAATGAACTTCACCAAATCAACAGGATGGTTTGTATCGAACAACACAGTGAGTAATTAGTCTCAGTTTTTGTAGACAGGGTTTAAAAAATGAGTAAGGGACAACCTGAGTGTGGCACTAACCCAGCCCGCCTACCTAACCTAACCTAACCTAGGCGCACCAACAGTGCTGGTACCCGCTAGTGTTTTATAATTATGTATAATTTATAAACGTAACCATCCTGAGTGAGTTCTAAATGTCTCTCCATAGAGCTTAGCAAGAATTCCTTCTGCTCATCGCTGGCTTTTTACATTTCTTCTTATTCTTCTATCTTGTTTTCATTTTCTCAACCCACGTTCGGAACAGATTTCTTCAACAGAAATAGTTCAAAAACACACCTCTACCCTTGCAGAATTGGGCCCAAGAACCCGAATAAGCCATCATTTTAATAAGCCATCATCCCGGCAACATCAATATACATACAGTTTCTAACAAACACTAACATATCCAATTTAAATAGCAATTACCGAACTAAGCTGCAAGTACTGCAGACTATCCTTCCTCGCGCTATAGAGCCAGCCTTCATGTACATCTGTAATTTATCCCCAAACACCATCAGCAGTCTTTGTTCATTCAAAAATCTCTATTTTAAATTGTTTTTTGCTCGTCTACATGTACTAGACTAGGATATGTCTCCTTCTCTCGATGTAATTGCAGTTGACATTCGAGCAAATATTTACCCCGTATTCAACGACGCACAGAAAGATCAAACATTCACTAGCCTCGCCGTCACCAATGAAATACTCCAAAACAAAGCGCAACTGCTGTTATTTGCCTTTAGGTTGCATCCATTTCAATGGCGGTTATTCTTGTGCCCCTTTCGCAGCCACCCATGCCACCCCGTATTTAACAGTCACCCATTGTCGTATACCATTTGATATCATGCAGTTTCCGGTACTCAATTTTGATGCGTTGCGTGGCGCAGGTTATCCATCGTCATGAATACGTTCTTATTCTCATGATAGGATAACAGAAAGACAACCATCCAAATGGCTTTGATTTACAAGCGCTTTGCCGGGACATTATTATCAGAAGGATACACAAACGCGCACCACAGCACATCACAACAATTCAATATAGTAGATTATGTTCCAGGACACACATTTTCATACTAAGTGGAATTGAAAAAAAATCCCTGAGCAACCTTGCATTGGGTTTGGCAGAAATGCCTTGCCCTACTAGTTCCGTTGAGCTTAAGGGGTAGGTACTTAGAAAACATTTGCCTATTGTGCATTTTATTTGTATCTTTGAAGAAAGGATTTTCTTTCTGTTACGATTCACTGCGGAGGGGTGCGCTTACAAAAGGATTTTTTTTTGGTTCTGAAAAGTCGAAGGTTATCTAACCTTTCGTGGGGCTTAAGTCAGTCAAAAACATGCTCCGATTTTCTGTGTAAACTGTAACCTTCTACAGGATTTATAATTTATTCGCCTTTGAGATGCAACAAATTATAGAACTGTCGGTAATAAGCTCCATGAAAGTCACTCAAATGTGTTTATCAAATATAGAATTTTGCGTCCTTGCTATCTACCAGTTGTTATGTGTTGTTTGTAATTTGTGTGTCTGCAAAGCTCCAGACGACAAATACTACCATAATGCGGCTTTCAAGCTGATGAAAAGGGTAGAACTGAATGTTAGAGATAAGTACTGTTCGAGGGGTCTCAGCTAAAAATGCATCCAATCCATCTTATACATCTTATGCATATACTACGTTTTTTACATTATCGCGTAGTGGCGCCCTGAGCACCTGCATGCGAGGCTGTAGTATATTCATATCGAATCTATTTCGCATGTTAAATCTACCACCTAAATGTTTAAACTAAACTGTTGATAAATTTACCCGAAGTAAAAACCGAATATGGTATATCGACACAGCTTTTAGACCACATTACCATTTCAGTTTGATATCGAAATTACGTTCCATTCGTTCCGTTCGAGACGGAAAGCTATTTAAACCATCGCGAATCGTCTTGTCCTTCTTTTTACTTTTAACCCACACCACTCGGCTGAACGATCTTGTACAACGTGAGAAGCCAAGAGTCATTTTTGTTAGGTTATTTGTTCAATTATAATTAATAATTCTAATTGCTGCTGGAAATTATATAATAAAAACAAAAGAAAAGCAAAAAGAAAGAAAACAAAGGTTTCTGCTTTGATGCTAATTGCGCGGGAATCCAGTAATCCGGCAATAAACGTGTTGGCTATGCAGAAACCACGTCAAAGGAGAATATGAAGACCATTTTTTTTGCCCCTGGTAAGAATTATTGACTCAATAAAAATCTGTCAAGAAAAATTAATATCGAGTTGCCCTTTCCCCTAGGCATTTTGAACGACCTTAGCAGAGACAACCGCCCATCATCGCCGTAGAGCCCCGCTAAGGTCATCTTTATTTTAAAATCGAGTTGTTCAGCAAGTGGTTCGAAAAAAATTAGCAACATGCTGGGACTTCACAAGACCCACATACTTAAATCTCGCCACAGCACTTCAAAAGTGATTAAAACAGACGCTCATCATCACCCAAAGCCGTAACAAAAGAAACATCAATTAAACCCGGACTCAATCTAACTTATCATTCCATTTACAATGAATTAAGAATCCATGTACCTATCCCATCAAATCAAATTCATCTTAAACCAAATACTCATTAAGTAATAAACTGCCATAGTGGCTTGGAAATTTAAGAAATGCTCCTCTTATGTTTGCATATTAACGCCTTAACAAAAAATTATATATACATCTTGGATCAAAGCCTTAGAAAAAGCAGTATATATTAATGAAATTATAACGAAAGTACCTACTTAATTCCTGAATCAACAGCGAACTTTGTGCACAAATTTCGGCGCTTCAAATCACCCCTTCGGGTAGGGGTCAGAATTTACCCGAGGTAGGCATGCCTGTCGTAAGAGGCGACTAAAGTCCAAAGCAAAAAATCAGCAGATCAAAACGTGAGTTCATTGCTTTTAACTACTTTTCTTTTGCTGTTTTATTTGTATACCCACCAATTGTTGCTTATTGTACATTTAGTTCATTAGATTCTTTTGTAAAACCTTCCTACAAATATCAATTTTCATATTTATTACCTTACTACAAATATGATCATTATCATTATACCTAATCCATTTAACCTATATATTTTTTTTTATTATAATCTATTTTTGTTTTTTTTTTCTTAAAATTATCATTTAGTATGTTGCATTTCAACTGACTTATTATCATATGCACCTATGCAGTTTACTTAACTTAAGCATTTTAATTGAGTAATAACTACATAGTCATACATTTTCTATATTTTTTTCTTTTGGTGACATGCATAAACATTATGTATGTATGTGTATAAATGAATTTGACCCCCCCCCCCCCCCATTTTTTTTATAATTAAAAGTTGTTTCCTTATTTTTTTTTTATTTTTTTTTTTATTTATTCATTCATTCATTATAAACTTATAGCTATGTACGAAGGGACTTAGGAAAGTTAGTTTTGAATGATACATTCCAAAATTTAATTAACAATTCCATAAATATTTGAAGTGGGGTGACAATCAGTTATAAGTAATTCATAGAAACAATTTTGATGGAAACAGTTAATGGGCTTAATTTTTGCTGAACGGGAAAAGAATATAAATGAAAATACATAACAATTCTAGAAAAACAATACTCTACGGAGAATTACGAAAAAACTAGCAATATTCTATGCTTAAGCTGATTTTAAAAGGGATTCAATGCTGTCATTATCATACGAGTATGTGAATAGCCAGTCTTTAACTTTTCTCAAAAAATAAGTAAAATGAAGTGTCGTTCTGATGAATAACGGTAGTTTGTTGAAAAGCTTTGGAGTTGTAGCAGTGTAAAATTGTGAGAAATGAGAACTACGCGTGAATGGTTCGATTACAAGATGCAAGTTATTTATACGTAGGCAGTAGAGTTGCGAGTTTCTGCTTGGGAAATTGCCACTTCTTTTAAAAAACTCTTTTAACACTTTATATACGTAAAGGTGTCTCATTGGTAGTATTCGCAGTTCCTTGTATAGAGGCCAACTTGCAACGAGTCTGTTTTTTTTATACCTAATGCGAACATGGGTATGTGCTAAGTCGCTTCGAAAGGTCGTTGAGATGAGTCGCTAAGTGAAGTATTCGGAATCCCGAGTTAGGGACTATTCCAAAAGAGAACGAGGAAGGGATAGTCATGGTGCAATGGTTACTGTCTGTTGTAAAGGGGAGGGTTCCTCCTGATGTCAAAACACCAATGACATTACATTTAAGTTTTAAGAAAGTTCATATACCCCTTTCCACAATAATACCTAAACTTCAGTCATAGTTTCTTTTAAATTTTTTTTATAGATCACTTCTCATATTCGGCACAATAAATTTAGTAAGCGTTAGGCTACAGCAGTAAGATCCCACCCCACCGACGAGTATACGCTGCGCAACCGCAAGCGTGCCAATGCTGCTGCAAACAAGGAATCACCACCTATCCCTGACCCCCTTATGCTTACAAAGCCGATGGTCGGCCGGTGTATGAGTCGAAGATGTGTCCAGAGTTTTAAACCCTTTACTCACGAAGGTACTATCACCCTAATGTGGAGTCCAATTGTAGACGAACTGCTGGAAAAATTACCCAACCTTGGCATAACTGTCAGGCGTACGCCGATGACATTGCACTAATTGCCAGGGGTAAGTTTGAAGAAACCCTTGATGACATCATACAAAGGGGGCTTAAAGTAACCAAGGAACGGTGCCATACTGTCGGACTCAACATCAATCCGGCGAAAACAACGATAGTACAATTCACAAGGAAAAGACAATTTCAAAGACTTAAGGACATTAGCCTATCAGGCACGACACTGATACCAGTTAAAGAAGTAAAGTATCTAGGACTTTATCTAGATAGTAACTATTCTAACGAAAACATATTGAGGAGATATCCAAGAAGGCCACCCGTGCTTTCATGATGCATCCTAGCGAGGAAGGAATGGGAATGCAGCCCAAACATCCTGTGATGGATTTGTATTGTATTGTATGTGCAGTGGGGTAATCAGTAGATGACAAGCACTTAGACCTATTGGCCCATTATACTTCAGCATAGCTGCCCGCTCGCTGGTTATTGGCGATTAGTAAGATACAGTGAGGGAGAACCTACCAGTAGCCTTGGCAAAGCGAAGAATATTAGCAAGTTCAATGTCCCCCATCTCATCTTCGTTGACGAATTGTTTGCCTATAGTGGTGAGCCTGATTCTGGCGAAAGCCGGACATTCACAGATGAAGTGAGATACCGTTTCATCCGCCTCCAGGTAGCACTCACATAGGCCCGAGCTCCTAATGTGGATGGTTTTGAGGTGCTCGTTAAGAGGACTGAAACCGGTGACGAGACCGATCAAGGGTCTCAAGTCTTTCCTGTTTAGTCCAAGCAAAAACTTAGCTCTGCTGATTTTCGGACCGTCCACTAGCTTCTTCGAATACCTGCATGAGACCAGGTCATGCCAGTATTCGGAATGTTGCTGGCGTAGAGCCGAATCCATTTCACGTTTGTGGACGGATGAGCAGCATCCTATAGATGGTTGTGGGCCAATGAAGGCTGTTGAAGAGCCCTTCCTGGCCAGAGCATCCGCTCTTTCATTTCCCTCGATACCTGTGTGCCCAGGAACCCAGGCAAGCGATACCGAGTTACATCTACCCAGACGGTTAAGCATAACCATGGTTTCCTCAACTATTTTTGACTTGAGAGAACCAGCCGAACAGGCTTTGATAGCGGCTTGGCTATCTGAGCAGATGTATAAGGTTTTACCCTTAATCCTTCTCCTTAACAGGATATTTGCGGATGTACATTGCAATTGTGAGACCAATGATCACATACGGAGCGGTAGCATGGGCGAAACGAACCAGTCTAGCCATAACAAGAGAGACACTCAGCAAAGTGCAAAGACTGGCGTGCCTGTGCATTACCGGAGCAATGCGTAGCTGATAAGAGCCATAAATGCTCTTGACGCCTACGTCATCAAGTCGAAACTCGTGTATGAATGCCTTCACGGGCTGAACAGACTGGGCAAGAACAGCTGAATTTCCATGTGCTTGGTACCTGGCCATGTTGGCATTACGGTCAAGGGGGCAGCGGACTCTCTGGCAAGGAAAGCTACTGAGGAACCCTTCATAGGTCCTGAACCGTTCTGCGGTATAGGAGAACACACTCTACGCAAAGAGTTCAAGAGACTGGAGGAAGAAACAAGGGCCAAAACCTTTCTCAACCTCCAAGGTCTGAGGCAAGCAAAGAGTATCAGCCGTAACAAAAACAACTTTAGAATCCTAACAGGCCTCCTCCTCACGGGGCACTGCAGACTCAAGGAGCACGTGAGGAAAATGGGTATATCAGACCCAGATTCTGCAGTGAAACCGCCGAAACTCCAGACCACATACTGGATAAGATATTTGGGCAGGCACCAAATAACAGACAAGGACATACAAACCATGGACCCACAGCTCATACAGAGGGGGCTCTGAAAGAGGATATGAACCTCTCCGAGGTACAAGCAGAGTACACTATATACCAATAGGTCTCAGTGTTATATACCCTAACTAATTATTATTATAAATATTAACCTCCCTGAATGAATCATCCTCCCAGAATGATCTGGTGGGGAAAGTGATATGGAAGTGCTTCCCGAACTGTAATTGGGGTATGGTGCAGTCTATGTTCCTTGGTGGAGATGCAAGTTAGTCTAGAATGATAGCGTGGCCAATATTCGTATTGATCCACTGTGAGGTAGCTTTTAAGCGGACAGCTGAATAGCCAGCAATTTGCCAGCTAAAAATATCGAGGGGTGTCAGATGAAGTAAAATGTCCAGTGTAGCGGATGGAGTCGGTCCTAGTGTCCCGAGAACATAGAAAGACGTATCCCAAACCACCAACTTGGATTTAGAAATAAACATTCGACGGAAGACCAAGTACATCGAATTACGGATGCTGTAGAAAGGCACTTGAAGAAGAACAAGTATGTTCCGCTATATTTCTGAATGTTACTCAAGTTTCAATGAAATAATGAACTCTTATATAACCGACCGACTCTCACGAGTACGGTCAGAGCAAGAGAATCCGAAACTTTGAAAATCGAAGCTGGCGTACCACAAGGAAGTGTCCTATGGCCAACCCTGTATCTGTTAGTTTAAGGCATGTCGATTACTCATGCCATTCTCTTGTATGGTTGTGAGATTTGGGCCGATGCACTCAGACAGGAGAAATACAGGAAGAAAATTGCAGCAGTGCAAAGACTAGGAGCACTTCGAGTTGCAAGCTCCTACCGAACAGTGTCGGAACCAGCCGTTCTCGTCGTCGCGGGAGTGACTCCGATCGATATCCTAGCGACAGAGAGGAAGCACGTGTTCGAGAACAAGACGGAAGCAGGTGTGGAATCGGCCACTGCAGAGGCGAAGCAGTTCAGCAAACAAGAATGGCAGAGAAGATGGAGCTGCGAAACAAGAGGTAGATGGACGGCGCGGCTGATCAGGAACATTGATGAATGGACGGAGCGGAAACACGGTGAAGTAAATTTCTATGTCACTCAGTTCCTGACTGGACATGGATATTTCAACCGATACCTCCACAAGATGGGCAAAGTAGGGAGCGCAGCCTGCAAATATGGCGACTCCTCGGAGGACGATGCTTACCACACCTTTTTCATGTGTAGCAGATGGGAAGCTGAGCGAAACAGGCTAGAGGCGGAAATAGGCATTTTCACCCCAGATACCGCCGTAAGCCAGATGACGACGAGTACCGAAGCCTGGAACAAAATATGTTCATTTATCGAAACGGTACTACGATCAAAAAAGAGAGAGGAAGACGAAAATATACCCTCACAAAACGGATGAAATCCTCATCGACACGAAAGAACACGCGAAGTGTTTCAGCAGGCACAGACGTCTTAGGCCACAGAAGACTAACAAGACGGCGTCCTTTTACGGACTTATAAACGGCGCCACCCTGATGTAATGCCAAGAGCGGTTCCAGGGTGGCTTATAGGCCGTAAGCGGGGAGAGTTTAGTCCGTGAGAGTCGGACACACCAAGTGGTGACGGCCTACCACTTGACGGTACATCACGTATTCTCTCCTCCAAAAAAAAAAAAACAACCCTGTATCTGTTATATAAAGGGTCTTTCATTAAGGACTTGATAACTTCTTTTTTAAATAAAATGAAATCTGCTTGAGATATCTTGAATAACTATCAAAACATTTATGAATGGAATTCGATTTCTTTCATGTGTCCACCACGGGAACGTATAGAGCGGTCGATACGTTGAACCCAATTTTCGATGACTCGGCTACATATTTCAATATTGGTTCTGTGCTCCTCTAACGTCGCCAGCTTGTTGGCATAGACCAATGATGTGATGTAGCCCCATAAAAAAGTATAGTGGCGTTAAATCACACGATATCGGCGGCAATAGACGGGTTCGTTTCTCGAGATAACTCGTTCACCGAACTAAGACTTCAATAACTTTATTGTTGCACCCGCTGTGTGGCTTGTGTGACCGTCTTTTTGCAACCACATATCACTGATGTCCAATTCATGCAATTGCTCAAAGAAATAACGTTGCAACATGTCTCTGTAGCGAATACCATTTACCGTAATGTGACGGTCATTTTCATCAAACGAAAAAATCGGCCCAATGACGCCACCGGCATCAAAACCGCACCAAACACTGACTTTTTGCGGATGCAGTGCTGTTTCATGAAGCACATGAGGGTTCTCACCTATCCAGTAATGCATATTTTGCTTATTTACGAAACCGTTTGACCAAAAATGCGCTTCATCGCTGAAGATGAGTTTGCGATTAAGTTCTTCATTTTCTTCCATCATATCGAGAGCCCAATTCGAGAACGAACGTCACTTCATATGATCAAGTGCCTTTAGTTTTTGAGTCAGCTTGATCTTGTTAGGGTGTTAGCCAAGATCCTTACGCTAAATTCGCCATGATGTGGTCTGGGAGAGGCCCAATTCTTGAGAACGCCGTGAATTTGATTGATTTGGCTGGTTTGGGACGGACGCCTCTACGGCAGCAATATTCTCCATACTTCGGGCAAAACGTAATCTCACTGGCACGGCAACATCACGCAGTGAACTTTCTGTCTCAATTTTTTTCACTAGACTATGAATTGCTTTTCTACTGGGACGAGAATTACGGCCGAATTGGCGTTAACGCTTTTAAAGTTGCGACAACCGACTCAGAATTTCGGTAGTAAATTTAATTTATTTGTAAACGTTGTTCCTTCATGTACGTCATTGTGATGAAAATGTTGATTTTACTGAATATTTTGACATTGACAGTTTGGTAATTGGTTTAAGTGTGAACGCACCCTGCAAGTTTGAAGTTGTAAAGTCGCTAACGAAAGACCCTTTTCAAGGGATATTGCATTGGACATCAATGCTATCATGGCCCCATTTGCAGATGATCCTGCTATGTTAGTGTCTGATAAATATATCGCGAATGGAAAAGAAAAACTGCAAAATGCATACAACAAAGTATGGCCGCAACTATGGCCTGTCAAACTTAATGAGACAGAATCAACTCATATAAAATTTACATATAAAAAGATACTGCAAATACTGCCAAATACCTTGGAATGACTTTGGATGCAAAGCTAAAATGGACAGAGCACATCAAGAAGAAAATAGAAGAACTAAACTTGAAATATAGAAAAATATTCTGGCTACTTCGAAAGAACTCTGACCTTTCTATCCACAACAAAATAATGTTATACAAGCAACTTGTAACGGATTTAAGCTGTTCCCCTTGAACATTCAATAAAATGAATGTATATTTATTGAAAATAATGAGTCTCATTGCCATGGTGTTTTGCTCAATCTCACAAAGAGGAGTCAATAATTTATTATTCTGAGTTTGTTGTTCAGTCGACAGTTGCGATAGGCATGCTTGCATATGGGCAACCTAGCTCGCCGGATTACGGATTGGGGGGGGGGGGGGGGGGGGGGGGTTCTTGCTCCTGTCGCTGAACCACCGTACATGTTTTACATGCCTGATTTTCTGAAAAAAATGCTAGTCAAATTGCATTTTCCTAAAGGTATACCCCGATTTATTTTAAGGTGACCACAGACCGTAGACTTAATGGATGGGAAGCGGAAGGTGACGGTTGATTCCCTGAGAGAATGGAGCCCTCCCTCTGTGGAAAGCCAATGATAGACATCCGACTCCATGGTCATTGTCTTTCTCTAATGTTTATGTGGCAATGACCCCTTATCAGCAAGTGAATCTATTCCAGGTTCACTTCCTCATGTCAGCGTCCATTTCCTGTAAAAGAATTGTCTTCCCTTCTGCACAAATATTTTAATCTTTCAAATCCATAATCCTTGGATAAACTGTCCAAGACAAACTAAATTAACTCTCATTAAATATAATTACTTTCAGTTTATTGTTATAATTAAATCTTAGATTAATGCTGTAATACTAGAACTTAAATATACCAAATTAACTCGGAGGGAGTAAGCTAAATACCTAATAAACTAACACTAAGAGTAATTAAATGTCTTACTGTGTGTGGGAGTATACTCAATAGATAATAATCATATCTTAAGATCGTACAGTATATGATCTGTCATGTATGTAAATGCGTCTACACTCACTTAGATGTTTGAATTGTTTTGAAAGTATCCCTATTTCTTTATAGAGGTTCTGAAAATAGCAAGGTTAGGTTAGGTTTATGTGGCTGTCGGCAGAAGCCGACACACTTAGACCAATTTAGGTCCATTGTGATACCACGTATATTATCTACCTCAACTCTGTAGATGGGACTGGCCAACGACACGCTGTTGTTCTCAAACGGTCCCCCATCTACGTACTAACCGCGCCCAACGTCGTTTAATTACGGTGATCTGACGAGAACCGATTAACTCAACGTGGTATGGTCGTTGGTTTGAGAATAGCAAACACTGCTATACTCTCCGATGATTCGGGTAGAAACGAAAAATATTCTCACCCCGGACAATCTCCTAGGATGGATCTTCGCTAATATTCGGAACACTCCGATTTGGTGCGATGTAAAAACACCGAAAGTATACGATTTCGGAATCGGGTACTTCGGTTCGAGTATTTGGAGATAAGTGCTTTACACTTCTATTTTGTTTTCGTAGATGGCGTCGTTTCAGATTTAATCTCACTTCAGATTTTAATTTTATATCTGTTTTTCATATAATTTTTCTTTCTAGAGAGTATATATTATAAATTTCAGCTCCCTAGCTCATTTTGAATTTTCAAAAAAAAAAAAAATAATAATTGTGGGCGGATTTTGAAAATATTTACACATGAGCATAAAGGGCCCATAGAGAGTATATATTATAAATTTCAGCTCCCTAGCTCAAACTTTGGATTTTCAAAAAAATTGTTTTATTTATTTGTGGGCGTGTCAGTGGGCGGATTTTGAAAAAAATTTATCCCGAGCAGTTTTAGGAGTCATAGATCATATATAAAAAATTTCAGCTTTCTAACTCAAAATTCGATTTTTTCCAATTTTTTGTTTTTTTGAGTTTGTGGGCGGATTTCAAAAATTCGTAAACTTGATTATTTCGGGACCCTAGAGAGTATATGGTTAAAATTTCAGCTCTCTAGGTCCAGTTTAAAGGCCTAATTTTTGCCGACGGACGGACATGACTAGATCGACATTACTATCGATGCTGATCATAAATATAGTAACTTTTAGGGGTCTACGGGCAATATTAAGGTATGTTACAAACTATGCGTCAAAATTAATATACCCCTAGAATAGGGTATAAAAAGACAAATGAAGTTTTAATGAAAATGAAAAAAAAAGACCCATTTATAAATAATATTATATTTGTTACCCAACACAAAATTAAATTACTTAAGGAAGAATTAAACAACATAGAATATGGCATACTTTGGGCAAATAAAGGAATTATAAATTCCTATATTTTATCAATTAAAGAAATTAATATAGCCGAACAAATAATAAAGAAAGAAAATATTCCTTACGGCAATATTGATGAAGCACTAAATTTTGCAGAAGTAAAAATTGCCACAAACAAAAATTCAATAGTTTACATCATAAGTATACCAAGTTTAGAGTTAAATACTTGTAGTAAACTCTTACTTAAACCCGTAAAAAAGCAAATTTTGTAAACAAATTAGATCTTGAAGGAATTTTGAAATGCCAAAAGAAAATTTTCGGGTTAAAAATAGATTGTAAGTCATATAACAATTTATCAATATGTCCTTATCGACATATACTAGATCTTAGTAGCACATCCTGTATTCCTAACCTACTCCTTAATATACAAGCCAATTACATACGCATAAATAATCAACACATTCCCACAATAGACGAAATCTCCCCAGGAGTTATCTTCCTCAATCGGTTCAACGGCACAATGCAACAAGACAACACAGATGCATTACCACTGGCTGGCACGTTCGTAATTCAATTTCAAAATTCAACGATTACCATCGAAAACAAAACTTACCTATCTGACAACGTAATATCCAAACTAAAGCCATTACCTGCAATCGCTCAATTCTCTACAGTGGAGGACACAGAAGAAATGTTATCATTGGAAATGATAAAAGAACTCCATTCTAGTAACACCGAAGAAATAAGGATGCTGGAATCAAAACATAGCGTCATCAGAGCAACAAACATCATATGCATTCTAGCGGTAGCAACTATTGTCATAACCTTTATAATAAAAGCAACACGGAAAAAGCGCCCAATGCATATCAACGTCAACAACAACCCTGATCCAGAAATCCAAATTGAGATGAGAGAAAACGCACAAACAGCAACTCCCTGTAAGAAAATCAGTGAAGCTCAAGGAAAAGTTTTAACACAAAAACCTACACGCATAAGTCAAATACCATTATTTTGACTTAAGATCAAACGAGGACGTTTGATTTTTAAGAAGGGAAGAGTTAACACCAAACACATTTAACATTCACCCACGCTCCACATGCAGGTCAACACCAAGCGCATTCCACAACCGATACCGGATACCCAGACTCATCACATCCGACAGCAACAGAGGAACCCACGCTCCACATGCATGTTGCTGAACCAGCGTCTGGCAAACGACACCTCCTCCAATCCCAATCCATAATCCCACATTCCTGCACGTAGAGATAAGGAAACCTAGGCAATCTATATACTCGTATATAAAAATCAATCCATATTTGAGTTTGTTGCCGGCGTTTGGCCAAACGCGTTAACCGATTCCAATGAATTTTTTTTCCATGAAAGGTGACGTCTGTACAAAGGATGTTTGGTATGTGCGATATATGTATCTGCATCGGTGTGTGAATTATGGGCATTTGAGTGAGTACACATGAATATGTGCATATGCGTGTAAATTCCGATGCAGATACAGAGATCGCACATATAAAAAAACCATCGTACAGTCGTCACCTATTTTGTTATCTTAACGCGCATATGAAAGAGGGAGACCAGACCAACGTTTCAAGCCTATTGTGGTGTTTGTGCGCACTTTCATTCTTGAGATATCGTGTGTTCAATGTTTTATTCAAATAACTCTTATTGAATTTTTTTGCATTTTTTTTGTGAATCGGACATCGGAAAGTTGCTATTCCCACATTGATAACAATCGGTGTGAAAGTGAATGAAAAGTGATTCTATCGAAGTTTTTTACTTTCGCTTTGTTGTTTGATTCGCACAAGTAAGCTGACATAGGCGCCTGCCAGACAAAAAGCACCTACCCTAAGCGGAACAGGTTGAGCTCAAATCAGGCAATCTTCGGTATTGGCCTGAGAGTGTTTCTGTGAAGTTTGGCCAAAATCGGTTTTCTTTTTTTAAGGGCAGCAACATAGGTACGTCAGATACCCGCTATAGACAATAATAAGGAAGTCTACTCGAACATATTGGCCAATAGAATTCTCGGGCACGGGCAAAGCCGGGCGGGTGCAGCTAGTAAGTTTTTATTTGTTACACTTAAGTTTTAGTTCTGGAGTAGCAGTCGAAATTGCAAGTTAAAATAAAAATAAATAAAGAGGCTTCTCCTCGAGAAAAAATATTTTTTAAATAGAAATAAACTTAGTTTTATTTAATTTATACACTTATATTTTGCTATATTTTCTTTTCATGGTACTTAAGATGATGGAGTGGTGACTGGTCGATCGTAGGCACGTTGGTTAGAGCTGGGTTTCGTTGCGGCTGGAGCGCTGGTCTCGACAGACGATTGTTGGCACATTGGTGTGGTGCTTTAAGGTAAAGCTGACTACTGTTGCGGCTGGAGAGCTGGTCTCAACAGGCGATTGGTGGCACGTTAGTGTGGTGCATTTGTTAGAGCTGACTAATGTTGCGGCTGGAGAGCTGGTCTCGACAGACGATTGTTGGCACCTTGGTGTGGTGCTTTGAGGTAAAGCTGACTAATGTTGCGGCTGGAGAGCTGATCTCAACAGACGATTGGTGGCACGTTAGTGTGGTGCATTTGTTAGAGCTGACTAACGTTGCGGCTGGAGAGCTGGTCTCAACAGGCGATTGTTGGCACATTAGTGTGGTGCATTTGTTAGAGCTGACTAATATTGCTGCTGGAGAGCTGGTCTCAACAGACGATTGGTGGCACGTTAGTGTGGTGCATTTGTTAGAGCTGACTAATGTTGCGGCTGGAGAGCTGGTCTCAACAGACGATTGGTGGCACGTTAGTGTGGTGCATTTGTTAGAGCTGACTAATGTTGCGGCTGGAGAGCTCGTCTCAACAAGCGATCGTTGGCACATTAGTGTGGTGCATTTGTTGGCTGACTAACGTTGCGGCTTTAACTAGAACGAGGGTGGATGGATGCTGCGATCCTCGTTACCAGCAATTCTCTGAATTGCAAGTATCGATTGCTTTGTTGTCGATGGACGGCTGATCCGCTCGTTCTCTATTATTGAATTAGGAATTTGTCTCAAGCTGATGTGCTCGTGTGGATCGATTTGCATGCGTCTACGCGCATGTGCCGACGATGACTTTGAGTTCATGCCCTTGAGCGCATGTGCTCTTGACGGAGTGATAGAAGAATTTCTTCCTTTACACGTTGTGACTCAAATCCTGACGACTGGTGGTAATACTCGACATAATTACGGTTCGGAGAAACGCATATTTCGATCGCTTTGCTCCTGATTGGAAGTGATTGACGGTGCGTCGTGTGGATGGTGGTTGAATTTTAGCAGTTGGACATGGTTTGTCCTGACGTCTGAGCCGTCAATGGGTGTTGAACTTCCACTTACCTCTCCGCAAATTTGCAAATAACTCTTTGCAAAAAAAAAATGTTCACTGCAGAGAGATGTAGGCAATCTCCTGCTTATTAAAATTTAAATCCACTTTGCAACAATCCCAGATTGTCGTCGGATGGGGACCGATCAGAATCCTTCGGTGGTTATCAAGAAAAGAGAGTGAGAAACTAGACAGCGCCCGTATGTCAGTGAAAATCAGAAAAGTTGACATTTGTGGACTGGCATGCCGGTGCTATGGCCTATTCACATCGTTTTAAGGTGTACTCAAATTAATGGCTCAAACAAAGTTTGAGTTTTTACTGGATGGTAGTGACAGCGAATTGATTTTATATTTAATATTTTATTTTGCCTGAGATTAGCGCGTTCAACCAAACAAACAAACAAACTTTTCAGCTTTATAATATACATAATTTTTAGTTAAATTTAAAAGAAAACTTGCTCACCAAAGAAAAAAAAAAAGAAAAGGAATCTCACCTGCATTTCCAAGGTATGAAGTATTTTAAGTCCAAAAAATTTGCAAAATTCAACTTTCGCTAAAAGTAAACGGGATCCCTCTATGAACGGCAACAAAAGAACAATAACTGACACTCCACTAGAGCCTAATTACACTAACAAGAAGCATAGCTCATATCCACAACACAAGATGGCAGTCGGAGATATGTCTATAGCCGAATTTAAAAATCTCCTCAGTGACTTGATCGCAGACCAAATAAAAGATTTGGCAACTAAACACGATTTTGCATCTCTAACTATCGAGTTGGATGCTTTACGTACGGCCAACTCACAACTGTGCCAAAAACTAAATGCCATGACGAAGCGGTGTGAGCTCCTAGAATCTCAAATTGAAATTATCTCGCGGAAAACAAATGAAAACTGTATGGTGGTACACCTTCTTCTAGACAGAGAAACCGACGGAGTTGAAGTAGCCAAACAAATTTGCCGTGGGCTTCTCAAGTTACAAGAAGGTGAAGATATTCACTTTAAAAAGGCACGGATAATAAAAAACACTCACGCACAGAGGAGCACTGTCTTTTTAGAATTGCACTCGCCAGATGAGGTGGAAAAAATAATGTCTGTCGCTTATCAACTCAAAGGTACTGCCATTAGTATTTCCCGAGAGCAGACACTATTGTACCGGCAAAAAAAGCAGACACTATTCGAAATCAAAAACAAACTCTCTGAAATTAATCCCGAAGCAAAAATCACAATTAAAGGCGACAAAATGCAAATAAACAACAAAATTTTGACTGCAGCGAGGGAGTGAAGTTAGCTGCGGGTGATAAGCAAGCACCATCGGTCTCTCAACTGACGTCACTTGCCCGCGAATCTTCGCATATTCTTAAGTCGATTACTCAATAGGAAAATAATGCCGTCTGCCAAAATATTATTATTAACACTATTAATTTATCAATACTCTCCTATAATATCTCTGGCCTAAAAAATAAACTTTAGCAACCAGACTTTTTTAAATATGTCTTGAAGTTTGATATAATAATAATTATCGAGACTTTTTTAGAAGAAAAAATGGAAGATGATTTCCGTAAATATTTTAAAGGTTTTAACTTAAAATTTGTTCCAGCAATTAGGTCAAATGTACATGGAAGAGCGAGCGGGGGTATTCTTTGTGGAGTGAAATTTAAATACAACTATTTCGTTGATGTCAAACGTATGAGAGATAGGCTTGTTGTTGAAATTTTATACAGTCAATTTAAATTAAATATTGTACCTGTCTACCTCAATTGCAATAACTGGCAAAACGATTTCGACAATTTACGTGGCTTTCTTAACGATTCTTCCTTGGAAAATATTATGATAATCGGTGATTTTAATGCTCGAATTAGTAATTTTCAAAACTCTCCTGCTTATAGTTTATTTACTTCATTCAGCACAAATAGAAATTCGAAAGATCAAACCTTCAATAGGGAAGGTAGGCTTCTGACGGAATTACTTATGGATTTCGGGTTGTATATGCTGAATGGGGTAGCAAATGGTGATGTGAGCGGCGAACTGACGTTTATTAGCGGCCAAGGTCAATCGGTCATAGACCTTTGTGCGATCTCGGGAGATTGGTTGAACGTGGTTGATGATCTGCAGGTGCCCATAGCCAGTTTCTCAGCGCACTTACCACTAGATGTAAAATTCCATCTCGTTGAGAATACCCGTCAGAGAATCCCAGTTAGTCTCCCCAAACTTAAGTGGGTCGAAAGTAGAGTTTATCGGTACAAAAATCTTTTGAATCACCATTGTATTGCTCTCCCACTGCAACCTGAGAGCGACTTTGATATGATTGGTGACAGTATTACAAGGGTAATCCACGCTTCGGCTCCTCCTGTGAACAACACCCCTTCGTTCACTCCTAAAAGCAAATGGTTCGACAGAGAATGTAGCAACTTACGAAAACTCTCTTTTAAGTTCTTAAAATTTTTTAGAGCTACAAACTCTTTTGCCTTCAAATCGTTGTACCTGCGCGAAAATAATGAATTTAAACAGTTATGCTATCAGAAAAAAGCTAGTTACCTCAAAAGTCTTGCAACTAGGTTACAACAGTCCAAAAACTCAAAAGAATTCTGAATTCTGGAATAATGTTCAGCGGAGGAGGGTCTTCACAGTTTTAGCTTTGCATTACCAAACACAATGGTATACTGCCCGATTTCCTTAGGAGAACTTAAAGCTTCCTTGCAAGCTATGAAAAACAACAAAGCTCCGGGGTGCGATGGTATTCCAATTGAATTTTTTTAAAAACGGAACAGACCAACTCGAGACTTATATTGAGGATTTTTTCAATTTAATATACAACAGCGCTTGTGTACCAACGTGCTTTACCAAAGCGCTTATTTTTCCTATTTTCAAAAAAGGTGATGTGAGTCGACCAGAAAACTACAGAGGCATCTCTATTCTCAATTCTCTAAGAAAGATTTTTGCTTCGATCTTATACACAAGACTTTCCAGGTGGATAGAGGATAATAATCGCCTCAGCATGTATCAAGCTGGTTTTTGGGCTGGTTTTTCCACCGTTGATCATATTTTCGCGCTGACTAGAATCGCTAGAAAATATATATAAAAAAAATAATAAGAAACTTTTTGTGTGCTTTGTAGTTTTTAAAGCAGCGTTTGATACAGTTAACAGGCAAGCTTTAATTTATAAACTGGCATCCCTTGGAGTGTCAAGAAAGTTCTTAATGTTGTATGCCAAATTTCTTTCGTCATCTTGCGCAGCTGTGTGGGATGGGTCGAACCTGTCCGAATGGTTTCAAAACATCTGCAGGCGTCCCTCAGGGCTGCATATTAAGCCCAATTTTATTCGCGTTGTACATTGATGCAATATCTGATATTCTTCCGGGTGGCGTTAACGTTGCGGGCAATCACATAAAAGTACTTCTGTACGCTGATGACCTAGTGTTACTGGCGGAAAATCCTTCTTATTTGCAACTGCAAATTAATAGATTGCAAACCTACTGTAAAACTTGGGATCTCCATATCAACGTCGCAAAAACCAAGGTCATGGTATTTGAGAACCGGCAGAAAAAGCCATCCTGGGGTAGGAACTTGGCGCCTTAACAACGAACAAATTGAGGTAGTTCGTGAGTTCAAGTACCTGGGTGTTTTGTTGTCGTATAATCTAAACTTTAACAAGCATGCCAGAGAAAAAAGTATTGAAAACTGGTACTCAACATGATGTGACCGAAGTTCTTCGCCAATCAAAACATTGACCTTTCTTCGAAGTATCAAGTGTTTAACGCCACAGTTAATACTTGTATGTGCTATGGTGTGCAGGCCTTTGGTGTGAGCCCCCTCGAAGAATTTGAGGCAGTCCAAAAATTCTTTTTCAAGCGTCTATTCCGGCTACCAAATGCGACTCCGACCTACGCTATTCATGTAGAGTCAGGTTTGCCTCCCATCTACGTGCGAAACTTGAAAGCTCATTCTGATTATTTAACCAGAGTGGTAATGAGAAGCGGGAATAATCTTTCCAAGACTATCTTAATAAGATTGCTACAAACCAATGCTTCTCCATTTAAGGATTGGAACCAGCTAGCGATATATCTCGAACTGAATGTCTCCTTTACTTTAACTACATAATGTAAAAAAGTGTGTATAATACGCCGACTTTTATATGTCTACAACCCTGCTTCCGAGTAAGCAATCTGTCCTTAAATGGTCTGTACGATATACTAAACGGAGCTAGGGGGTGGCTTGTTTTGTACAAATACTGCAATCATGCTCTGTTATATCGTAATAGCTTTTAAAAGTCCAAGCTACAAGCAACTTTTGCCGTTCTTCTTAAGTTATTGCTTTAATAATCCAAACTTTTTCGTTTATGTTTCAAATCATTTAAAATTGCTAATTATTTTGTGTTCTAAATCACTTCAAAATTATAAATCTTTATGTTGCAAATCATCAAAATTGTTGTAGACCCCTCGCTGATCCATTCCATTCCGTTAATCTAGTTTTATACTTAGATACTGATGTACAAATTGCATTTTTTTTTTTTTGTTTTATTTTATATAAATATATTTTTTTTTTTGATCTTTTCTGTCGACTAATTGTTAAAGACATAACGAATTAATCTTTTATGCTGTTGCACTTATATTACCCGATCAAACTACTTTTTAATACCCTAAATTGGCGGAAAACCAACGCAATGAATTTAATAGAAATTTGCGGCCGCCACCGCCGAATCGAAAAATCACCGAACTGTCAATGAGACAAGAAAAATTACGCAGAGCGCGAGTGCAACAATCAGCAATTAAAGTGCTGATTTCCCAGTAGCTCAGCACGGGGTGGGTTCAGGAAGAAAAATATTAAGATTTTTTTTTTTGTACCTGCACCAAAGGAAAGTGAAGGTACTTACTGTGGTGGGTAATATAGATTTTATATTCCCGGGTAGATCGAGGATCTGAAAAATTAATTAAAGAAAAAATGGGCGCCACACAATTTTAAGGTTAATTGTGAAACCAGGAATATTCGACCGGTGAAAACGAGCGAACAAAGAAACCAAAAAAAATAAGAACCAAAAGCGATTTTTTTTTTCAAAACGTTATAATGCTCCGTTGGAGCACGGCAACTTTATTCACGTTACTGCACAGCCGAGCGGGAATAAAAGAAAATCCCGGAATAACACACGATCACTTTTCCCGAGGGGTGGAAAATATTCCAAATTACTGGGTCGCGTGTCCCGTTGTTTATCGGGAAGGTTCGACGGCACTACCCTACCGAGTTTTATAATTTTTCTTTTTTGTTCGCCTAGCTAACACTTCTAACTAATAGATATAATACTTAGCTTTTTTTTGAATGAATTTCCTTAACTCCTTTTTACTTCCTCCTGCCGATTGCTAGGTTTGGTCCCGCTGCGACAAAAGTCCTATTGCTCCTACAATTATCCGGAGCACCCAAGTACTTTTACCCACCTCTATTCTTCCTTCTCGAACTTCTTTTGTTCACTTTTCTTTTTTTTCTTTACACAAAATCCCTTCTGGACGTTAACGAAACTTCTACTATCTCAATGCCTGGTCAACCAAGAAGTGATTTACCAGCTGGCTTTGTCCATTCGGCCGGCCGGCATCCTCACTCACACATCCATACATACGTGGGGAAGCAGAGCCAACGACAGTTCAAACACGACCATTCAGCTGTGGCGCTGGAGTGGTCAACTGTTTCGTACTCCCCCATTCTCACACATACTTAGACCATTTGGCGGTCCATGTCCCCTTCTGCTACACTATGTCCTCTCACATCAGTGCGCTGACATGACCCCGCTAATGTTCTCACGCCCTTCAGGCAACCTCTCACTCAGTGAATTCGCCCTTACTACTTAGCAATGAACAAACCCTCCGACCGACCCTGGATCTGCCTTAATTCAGCCCATGCCCTTTGACGTTTCGCGAAGTAAACAAATACATTCGAGAAAGAAAAATAGTTTTCCGACAAAATGCACCCAATTGCATTCGTGGATATTTTGAATAATATTCCCCCAAAAGATCAAAATCTCTCGGATAATTTCAGGAGAAATAGAATGACGACCTTTTTAATAAAGATAACCATCCCTAGAACCAAACGCAACAATCATTTAGGAGTGGAGGCAAAAAGAGCTGGTAAGTAAACGACTAATACTCGATTCTAAATTATTTCCCTATTCTACCTCGGTGGAATGATGCGCAGATTTTGGGGAAAGGGACATGTTGATCGTGTGTCAATCCTTACAGAGGTTTAATTTACGTTGGGCTCGCAGCCATTTGGTTTCAATTTGTGTTTAATCAAACTTTGTTGAATTTTCATTTCATCATTTCATCTATATTTCACCTTGGCGGCTCCGTCAAGTTTGGTGCGCTGTCCGAAGAGACATCCAATTTCCTTGTAGATTCGGTTCGCGGTGATATATTTTGTGTTTCTCGTTCGTGTTTTGCTACCGGTGTTGTTGTTTTTGTGTTTGTTATGAGGGTGTTTCACAGGGCCGTCCACCCGCACTCCTCTGCTGCTCCTTCGGTGCTCCCACGACGGAGTTTGGTCAAAAGGGAGCGTCATCCCTTCCCTCATCGTTCGTGGCTCACTACCGTGTCTATGGTAGATCTTGTTTCGCTTTTTGGGCCTTTGACTTGCTCGGACCGTCCGCCCGCGCCCGCGAATTTCATTTCAATTTGCAGGGTGGATGTTTCGGTGTCGTGTTTTTACCACCCCGCCGTTGCAGACCATTTGTCTGGTTGCAGAGTGCTTTTTGCTCGCACTCCACCTTTACAGACCGTCCGTCTGTAGTCATTTTCACAAACACCCGTCTGTATCCGCTTCCACAGACCGTCCGTCTGGTTTCCCAGACCGTCCGTCTGGTTTCACAGACCGCCCGTCTGGTTTCAGCTCTCTCTCTCTTTGGGGTCTGGGCCTCCTGCCCTCCAAGTCACCTGTGGTGGTTGCTCCCCAAGGCTCCAAAAACGTGGACCCATGGCTGATGGGACCATGGTTGCCCCTCCACTTCTTCAGACCGTGGGAACGCAGACCGATAAAAGAGGGAGTGAATAAGGAGGGTCAAGGGAAAAAGAGAAATGCTTAAACCCGAAATCTAGTGTTGTAAATAAGTATTTCTTTCTTTTTCAATTTTCCTTTTCAATTTAACTTCTATGTAGGTAATAATTTTTTTAATATCTATGAAATGTCATTTCCGGCAGACGGCTATTTCTGCCTTGCTCGTGTTCTCAAACACAAACTATTATACATATATTTCATGAAATAAAAAAAAATTAATCTAATCTATCTATTTTATTTTGTAAGCTGGCCCTTACAAACTACTGAAACCTGTTTTGACGTTTGACATCCAACAATGGGGTTGTACAAAGAAAACAAATTCTGAAATCAGCCAAACATTCCAAAACAATGTCCTTCGTGGAATAATAAACGCCCCTTAGTATATAAGAAATATAGCGATTTCCATCGTCACCTACAAATGGAAATGGTTAAAGAAGTGGTCAGATAAAACGCTGTATCACACAATCAGCAACTGCAACGTCATACTAACTCCGAAGAAGAAGAACCACGCATAGAGCGATGGGAAATTATTAAAACTTTAAACTTCGATTTTAAATTAAGGAAGAAAAATCATTTGCCGATGTTTCACAGATTGGTCCTGATTTTGGGATGGATTAAGTGGGTATTACTTTTCTTATGAAGATTTACCGTGCGTAGAGACAAGCAAACAAAAAATCCCACAAAACATCCACTTATACATCTAGTGCTGATTGCAGAGATCACTACTCACGAGACCCGTAAGATGGGAGAATAACTGGGAGTCTCTTGCAAAAGTCTGCCAAACATCCAAGAGTATCAATGGTCATGAGAAGCTTCTCAAATTTGGCGTACGGATTTGGCTTAAAATTGTGGCTCCCTTCCACTTCGCAGAAGCAAATGGTTGGAGAAACAATTTTTTTTTAAGTTTTATTTTTAACAGTTTTAAATATAGTCATTATAGTCGGTTATACTTGACAATGAAATGCACTCGCACCTTAGTACGCCTTCAAGACGACAAATCGACGGCAGCGATTAAATCTCAAACACCTCTCTTCCCTAAGCAGTTCTTCGAAATGTCAACCGTCCCGAAGTATTATCGTGCTTCAAGGATGTATTTCTGTAACAATCAATTACAACTAGAATAGTCACAACATAGAGCTCTTCTGAGTGTCATTTCACTTTCATTTCATGACTTGACAATATCAAAACATGTTCATTCCGAAACAGAAAGAAATGTTACGTATACGCTACCGACTCACTGTCAACAATACTCAGTCTTATTGTTATGAATCGCCGCTATGCAATTACCTAATGGTTCAACGTAAATAACTTATTTGATCTGAAATGGTAGGGGTTTTTGGTTGTATTCCTACCCCGGTCAGGTGCTTTTCGTGCCAAGTTCGATTTTACCTTTACTTGGTGAAGGCTGTGGTGACCTATCTGGGTATAAGAAAGGGGATTATAAAGTATTACGTTTCGTCTATTTCCATTGGTGATTTGTAATTAATTGCGTCATGGGTTTGGTCTTGATTTAATGTATTTTGGATAGAAATAGCTTGACCATATTCTGGAGAGGGAAAAAATAATTATTTATATTCAGGGGTTGTTTTGGAACAATCATGTTATATAAATCGAAATACGTATTGAATTAAATTGAAAAATGAAACGAAATATTTTGCTGCGAAGTAATTTCATATGGACTAACCTTGTTTTTCAGGTTGAAATATAAATTAGGTTAGGTTAGGTTTGGTTTATGTGGCTGTCGGCAGAAGCCGACACACTTAGACCAATTTAGGTCCATCGTGATACCACGTATATTATCTACCTCAACTCTGTAGATGGGACTGGCCAACGACACGCGGTTGTTCTCAAACGGTCCCCCATCTACGTACTAACCGCGCCCAACGTCGTTTAATTACGGTGATCTGACGAGAACCGTGGTATGGTCGTTGGTTGAATGAAATATAAATTACTTGCTGAAGACTTGAGGTGAGTTTTTCAATTTAATTAATCGATATAAGCCTTTTTTGTGTAGGCACTTTATATTAGAACCAATTTTAAGCCTTCTAGTGGTTGAAAACCGAAAGAGGAAATATAGATAGCGTAAAGCTTAAATTTAACAAATTTTGTTTTTTTTATTTAATTTTTTTTGCCCCCATCGGGCAAGGGGTCAGAATTTTCCCGAGGTAGGCATGCCTGTCGTAGGTTAGGTTAGGTTAGGTTGTAGTGGCAGTCGGCCGAGGCCGACACACTTAGCAATGGCAGGCCCATTGTGATACCACACGGATGTATCATCCTCCTACTCGTTGAACCAGTTGGAGCTTTTGATGAAGCTCGGCAGACTTTTTATGTCGGTGTTAATGAGATCGTTAAGATCATTGTAAAAGAAGGATCCTAAATGGAGTTTACGTCTTTGAGAGAGAGCAGGGCACGTGCAGAGAAGCTAAGAACCGTCTCCTCCTCCTCCTCATCCATACAGCTTCTGCAGAAGTCATTTGTATGTGGACGCCAAGCCTTGGTGCATGTCTGCCTATGAGACAGTGTCCGGTGATCACACCAATTATAGCACCAATGTGAAGTCTGTTTAGAGATATCAAACACTTAGAGCGTTTCAGATCCAGCTTTGGCCAGATCTGCTTTGTCGCTAGACAAGTGTTGCCACTTGTCCACCTAAGGTTACAATTCTCAATGGTCTGTCTCATAAACATGAGTTTTCATGTAGCGCTTGGGATGCCTAATGAACCTTTATCAGGTAGAAGGGGCAGTGTAGTTCCTTTTCTGGCGAGTTCATCCGCACTACAGTTCCCTGGAATGTCTGTATGTCCTGGCACCCAGCATAGGTGGATGTTAAAATGCTTCGCAATCTCCACTACAGATGATAGACAGTCACGGACTACGATAGAGTTTGTGGACCCAGAATTCAGGGATTTTAATGCAGCTTGACTATCTGAGAAGATCCAGATGTCCGTAACGGATATCACGTTCTTCTTCTGCCATGACAGGACTTCTTTAATAGCCAAAATTTCTGCCTGGAACACACTGCAGTGATCAGGGAGTCGAAAGGAGAGGCTGAGATTCAGCCTGTCAGAGAACACACCACCTCCTACCCCCTCGTCGGTTTTGGATCCATCGGTATAAAAATGGATCGATTTATTTTCGACATGTGGCCCTTCCCAGAATATTGAGGGGTGGTGTAGTCTATGTTACTAGGGAGGATTCTAATTTTTTTCAGAATAGATGCGTGGCCGATTTCATTCTCGGACCATTGGAACGTTGTTTTGAGGCGGATAGCCGCACTAGCAGCCACTTGCTTGCTAAAGATGTCCAGGGGTGTCAGGTGAAACAGAATGTCCATTGCAGCAGAGGGGGTAGTGCGCAGTGCACCACTCATGCAGAGACAAGATGTTCGTTGGACTTTGCCAAGCTTATCGCGATTTATTGCTTTGTCTAGGGCAGTCCACCAAACAACCACCCCGTACATAAGTATCGGTCTTATTACCGAGATGTATAGTCAGTTGGTAATGCGGGGTTGGAGCCCCCATTTATTACCAATGGCTTTTTTGCAGGAGAAGAGTGCTGCTGTAGCTTTACGAACTCTTTCTTGAATGTTAGGTTTCCAGCTAAGCTTTCTATCCAGAATGAGACCCAAGTATTTTGCCTCGTTCGAAAAGACTAGACTTGTGCCCCTGATAGAGGGGGGATCAATGTATGGAATTTTATGTTTCCTAGTGAATAGAACAAGTTGGGTTTTGTGGGGGTTAACACCCAACCCACAACGATCTGCCCATGTAGTTAGCTTGGTAATAGCGTTTTGGAGAAGTTGTTTCAGGGTGTTTAGGTGCTTCCCTGAGGCGGCAATTGCAACGTCATCTGCATAGGCAATCACCCTGCAGCCCTCCTTTTCTAGGCACATCAGCAGCTTGTTCACCACTAAGTTCCAAAGGAGGGGAGATAGGACTCCACCTTGTGGCGTACCTCTACTGACAGATCTTCTGGCCGATGTCATACCCAGTTTCGAGTTTATAATCCGACTTGTTGATTAATAAGCTCACCAAGTGAGTCATTTACCTTTAGATCTGACAGTGCATTTGCGATCGCGGATATATTGACGTTGTTAAAAGCACCCTCAATGTCCAGGAATGCAACCATAGTGTACTCTTTATGGTGAAGGGAGTATTCGATTGAACGTACTAACGTGTGTAAGGCTGTTTCAACAGATTTGCCTTCGCAATATGCATGTTGAGCCGTAGACAGAAGTCTTGTATCAATCTTAGTACGTAGGTGGATATCAATGTATGGTTTGAAGCTGTGTATCGCCCAAAGCAGTTTGTCCCTAGTAATCAGACCTTTGAAGTTAGTGGTACGTGCAATTGACCTAGATAGGTTTTTATTGCTAGTAACGTGGGAGCTACCTGTGAAATGTGTATCCAGTAGTAGATTGAGCGATTCTTAGCTGGAAGAGGTCCAGGAGCCGTTCGCCTTTTTTAAATATCTAGGCATACCTGGGTTGGTTGAGAGGATTTTTCTTAGCCTAGATGCCTCCGAAGATTCCTCTATTTTTCCACGGAAGAGTCTCCAAGACGAGCGTTTGGCTTTCCTTAGTTCCTTTTTGTAAGCATTGAGAGGTGCTTTGTATGAAGCCCAGTCGGTTTCAGCTTTTGTGAGCTTGGCTTGGTTGAACAGTTTCCTAGAACTGCTTCTTAGAGGTCCTAGTGCTGGGGTCCACCAATGCGGCTTCTTTTTGCCTCTAGGCCGTATGAGCGGGCAGGCAGAAGTCAGAGCCTTATTGAGGGCCGAGGTGAGTACCCTGACCCTCTTATCTAGCTCCATGGTGTTAGAGGGAGGACTTAGGAGTTCAGCTTTCATAGAACTTTTCAGCACTTCTCTATACTTGAACCAGTCATTTTTCCTATAATTCCTAAAAACTGGTTGGCGGGGAGGGTCATCAGCTAAACTGAATTGAATGTAACGGTGGTCACTAAAAGAGTGTTCCGCCGAGACTTTCCAGTCTATAATTTCCTGATGGATTGAGTCGGAGGCCAGAGTTATATCTAGAACCTCCTGTCTATCTTTTGTAATGAAGTTAGGTTCACTACCAGTGTTGCACACAATGAGATTAGTATTAAGAATATAATCAAAAAGAGACTCACCTCTGTCGTTGATGTCGGAACTGCTCCATACTGAATGGTGCGCATTGGCATCACATCCAATAATGGGTCCAGTTTTTTGATGTTCAGCTGCCGCGATCAGTCCCTCTAGGTTGACACCAGGCAAGGACCCTACGTGGTCATGGGCCAGATAAGAAGAGGCTATCCAATGGGTGCCGCGAGCAGT
This sequence comes from Portevinia maculata, assembly GCA_949715645.1. Lineage (NCBI taxonomy): Eukaryota > Metazoa > Arthropoda > Insecta > Diptera > Syrphidae > Portevinia > Portevinia maculata. The sequence goes on along the minus strand of OX454528.1, from coordinate 28,402,823 downwards.
CTCTAAACTCACCACGGTTGCATCGCGGTCGCTGAAATTACGGAGTAAAAATACATTTAAGCTACTTTTTGCCAGTATGCAAGTTCTAGGTTTACCTTTGTCTGTTGCATACAACAATTTGTATCCATGAGTCCGGAGTCTTCGAACCAGGCTGTTAACAATCCATGGCTCTTGGATCAGGACCATATCTTCTACATCTTTAGAAAGACGGATAAGAAGGGAGGCCGAAGCCTTTTTGGAGTGGTGGAGGTTGATCTGTATTAATCGCAACATTGATCGTCGCAATCAGGCAGAGGAACCTCCACCACGGTGTTATTTAGGGCTGAGTCAGAGGACGAGCCTGAGAGCTCGTCCTCACTAAGAAGGACTTTGCTGAGGAGGTCTTCCGTGTCCATACTAGAGTTGGTGTTAGCAGTGGACGTGGAGGGCTGAGTGGGAGCAGCCTTAATTGGGTCATCATCTTCCATGGATGAAAGGGAGATTGATGCTCCAGGATCAGGGGTGTTAAGTCCTGAGCCAGAGGGATACGGAGGCTTACAAGCGTCTGGGTCATCCTTTTTGTACACCCGAAGTGTGATCTTATCCCAACCGAACTGGATTGCGCCATTGGTCTTCGCCAAAGGAGCCAGGGATTCCTGATTGATCACTATTATAGCTGATCTGAAGGATCCGCTATGCTCTTCCAGCTTCGCAACTTTCCAGTCGTGGGTTGGGAGTGAGGGATTGCCCAGTCTGATGACCGCCAATACCTCTTCTGCTGGGGGGGGGGGGGGGGGGGGTCAAAAGGGATCCAAGCACGAGCCCTCGGTCTGCTCTGGATATCCTCCTTCGCAACAACCTCAAGCTTCGCTCCAGGCCAAACTTCCCCGAGTTTGCCTATGGCGATCTTATACACATCCAAAGATCTAACATCGTCATAGGCGACGAGCCGGATATGCCCTTGGTGTAGTCCGGCATCTTCAGTTACTGGAGCTGGTCCAGGATGGTCCTTCATGAAGGCTACGTAGAGGCTAAGTAGCTTATTTTTCATCTTTTCCATCGTTCGGGGGAAATTCTACCCTCCGGATCGCTGCGGTCGATCACCGCGACCACGATTTTGTCCTTTAGGACATCGCTGAAGGACTTTTGAGATTTGGGGGCGGAATGTGAGGTGGTGCTGGTGTTATGCACCTTAGATTTTTTGGAAACCGAAGTGGTTTCTTCCACCGATCTCTGGCGGTTGGACGTGAAGTCCTTGTAAGCGCTCTTGTCCTTCTCCAGGAGGCCTTGGGCCCATTTTAATTTTGCGATCTGCTGCGGTGTTCTGTCGGTCTCCAGAATATCTTCAAAGACCTTCAGAGTTCTTATGGCATTTCGCCTGTCCTTGTAGTACGCCCTCGAGGGAGTACTAGGATCCGTGGTTGGTTTTTTTGTAAGGCTAGCAACGGAAGGGCCCTGAATTGCCACAATCCTACCGCTGCTAGGAATTGTTTTGCCTATATTAGGCTCACTGCTGCTGGCAGCGACTGGACCACGATTACTCACAGTCGCAGTGTTACTCTTCGTTGCAGGAGCCGCGTCAAGGTCAGCAAGGTCGCCGTGCTACCGCCCGGTTTTGAAGAGATACCGGTCTTAATGTTTTTGTTTTTATTTTTATTTTGGTTTGTATTCATGTTTTAAACCCACGAGTAGCGGAGAAAGGAGGTCCGCCTGCACAGAGATCCGCAATATGCAGGTAAGCCTGGTTAACCCGGAGGTCGCCAGGTATCCGGATACTCCGTGGACGACTGAGCTTTTTTTTAAACTGGGCCCCCGCCTGACCGACTATCGGCACGGGTCGTATCACACCTTAAGTCCACCCCAGCGGAGAGTGGAAAGGGAAAAGGAGAGAAAGAATCAGAGGGAGAAAATCAGGAGAGAGGAGGGGTAGTGGAGAAAAAAAAGGGGAATTGGGGCAGGACGGAATGTCCTTTGGACAGTTCTTAGTGGATGTATGAAACATCGTTAAGCCTCAAGGCGACAAGATGACTACCCTTCGTGAAGGATGCCTGTCGTAAGAGGCGACTAAAATCCACCAAAGCGGAGACGAAAAATTTGCAAAAACGGCAAAAACTAAATCCAAACAATCCAGCAAGCTGAGGAAAAAAAGAGAATACCTCACAGATGAAGAGGAGCTTGCTTTGGAGACAGAAGGACAATTGAAGAAAAGCAAAAGTCCAACGAAAAAAACGTAAGGCAGAAGAAAGTCCTGAAATCTGTAAGAAATCATGATGGTGTAGTTACGGTAAAACACCTAACTCAAAAATTTAAACAAAATGATAAAAAACTTGAAAAGGTACCCATTGGCTTCAAAAGACAGCCAATACCACCACCAAATTTGGGTACGCTGACGATGTGTGCATTATTGTCAGCGGCAGGAGTTTACCAACTCTTTGTGAGCGAATGGAAACAGCGCTCAATAGTGTTGGGAGTTGGTGCCGCGAGCAAGCTCTGTCAGTCAACCCCGCGAAGACTGAGATGATGCTGTTCACGAGTAGAAGGGCAATACCTCAAGTGAGGTGGCCTTACTTCCAGGGCACTCAACTAAAGCTATCAAGCAAGGTTAAGTATCTGGGTATTGTTCTAGATCCAAAGCTTAACTTTTCTGAACATTTGGTTGCTAGGATTTCGAAGGCAACTAACATTCTCTGGCAGTGCCGTAGGATGTTCAGCAGAACCTGGGGACTTAGTCCCAGGCTGGTTCACTGGATTTACACGTGCATTGTTAGGCCATACCTTATGTATGGTGCGATTGTATGGTGGGCTAGAGCTCACATCCTCAAACGTCAACTGTCGAAGCTACAGCACCTTGCGTGCTTATGCATTACAGGTGCGATGAGAGGAACTCCCACTGCTGCTATGGAAGTGTTGCTCTGTTTACCTCCCTTGCAGTTCCTTGCTGAAAGTGAGGCCAGAAAATCACTATACCGCATGTGTGTAGTACTTGGACGGCAGGTCAATCTCGGCGATGGGGCCAGAGGTGCTAGGTACAGAGCTCTCTATGACAGCCTACCTGGCCATCGGGGAGGAGCACTTGACACTGTGTGCATGAAGCAAGTCTTTGAGGTCATCCTTCCTGAACGGCAGGAATGGAACAGTGAGGGGTGGAATGGCTTTAGGCCGGGAGATGTCATCGTCTATACTGATGGCTCACTTATTGACGGTATCTCCGGAGCCGGGGTCTACTCTAGAGACTGTCGGATAAATCTATCTGCAGCCTTGGGTAGACAAACAACTGTTTTTCAGGCAGAAATCTTTGCGATTGCCACTGCCGCCAATATACTGTTAAGGAGAAGGATTAAGGGTAATACCTTATACATCTGCTCAGATAGCCAAGCCGCTATCAAAGCCTGTTCGGCTGGCTCTCTCAACTCAAAAATAGTTGAGGAAACCATGGCTACGCTTGACCGTCTGGGAAGATGTAACTCGGTATCACTTGCCTGGGTTCCTGGGCACACAGGTATCGAGGGTAATGAAAGAGCGGATGCTCTGGCCAGGAAGGGCTCTTCAACAGCCTTCATTGGGCCACAACCATCCATAGGATGCTGCTCATCCATCCACAAACGTGAAATGGATTCGGCTCTACGCCAACAACATTCCGAATACTGGCATGACCTGGTCTCATGCAGGTATTCGAAGAAGCTAGTGGACGGTCCAAAAATCAGCAGAGCTAAGTTTTTGCTTGGACTAAACAGGAAAGACTTGAGATCCTTGATTGGTCTCGTCACCGGTTTCAGTCCTCTTAACGAGCACCTCAAAACCATTCACATTAGGAGCTCGGGCCTATGTGAGTGCTGCATGGAGGCGGATGAAACGGCATCTCACTTCATCTGTGAATGTCCGGCTTTCGCCAGAACCAGGCTCACCACTATAGGCAAACAATTCGTTAACGAAGATGAGATGGGGGAAATTGAACTTGCAAATACTCTTCGCTTTGCCAAGGCTACTGGCAGGTTCTCCCTCACTGAATCTTACTAATCGCCAATAACCAGCGAGCGGGCAGCTATGCTGAAGTACAATGGACCAATAGGTCTAAGTGCTTGTCATCTACTGATGACCCCGCTGCACATACAATACCACCACTAATTATGATCTCAGGAGTAGACAGATTTGGTGAGTTAAAAAGAATCATTGAACAAAAAACAAAGAGAACATGCAAGCTCACATCATATACCAACAATAATTGTATAATAAATCACTAATGAGCTAAGGAATATATAGGTGCAATGGCAATCATATGAAAATAAGGCTACTAGACCAATAAGAGTAGTCGCCAGAGGTCTTCACTTCTCGTGTGAGGAACATGATATTGTTGACGACTTGGCTAATAAAAAAATTATAATTTGGGAAGTCAAAAACCTAATTAAGAAAGAAAACATAGGGACGGGCTACAGTCCGCTTGGGCGAACTGTTGGATACCCTATTCTTATTCCTATCCCTCATAAGTGGGCGTGACAAAAGTCTAAGTATGGTTGCTGAATTGTTAAGAACGCTCTACATATTTTGTTATATAACATTTAAAGGATTTTATCGAAAAAACGCTCCCTAGCTCAAACTTGGGTGTTTCAATAAAATTGTTTTATTTAATTGTGGGCGTGTCAGTAGACGGATTTAAAAAAAAATTAACACATGAGCATAAAGGGCCCCTAGAGAGTATATACTATAAATTTCCGCTCCCTAGCTCAAACTTTGAATTTTCAAAAAAAATAAAAAAAAAAATTGTGGGCGTGTCAGTGGGCGGATTTTGAAAATATTTACACATGAGCTTAAAGGGCCACTAGAGAGTATATATTATAAATTTCAGCTCCCTAGCTCAAATTTTGGTTTTTCAAAAAAATTGTTTTATTTATTTGTGGGCGTGTCAGTGGGCGGATTTTGAAAATTTTATATCCCGAGCAGTTTTAGGAGTCATAGATCATATAAAAATAAAAATTAGATTTTTTCCAAAATTTTGTTTTATTGAATTTGTGGGCGTGTCTGTGGGCGGATTTCAAAAATTCGTAAACTTGATTATTTCGGGACCCTAGAGAATACATGGTTAATATTTCTGCTCTCTAGGCCCAGTTTAAAGGCCTAAAGACGGACGGACGGACATGGCTAGATCGACATTACTATCGATGGTGATCATAAATATAGTAACTTTGAGGGGTCTACGGGCAATATTAAGGTATGTTACGAACTATGCGTCAAAATTAATATACCCTTAGAATAGGGTATAAAAACAACAGAAAATGATGGGGAATCAAGCACAAGAAATAGAAAATTACCCCTTTTTATGCTCTCTTTTCGCAATCAAGAAGATATTGAAAAGGCATACGCCATTAAATCAATAATGATTTTATTGTTGTTAAGATTGAGTCACTTCGAAGAAGTCAAGATTTCGGGCATACGCAAAGCTATTATAAAAGAGCTTTTGCGTGCGTTAAATGTGAAGGAAAGCATCCAACAAATAGCTGTCCACTAAAGAAGGATGATAAAGCAAAATGCATCAACTGTCATAGAAACTACCCAGCTAATTATAGGGACTGTCCGGTAGCAAACGAGTATGAACAAAAGAAAAAGAGAGGTACTGCCAAACACCTTCAGAACCCTCTCAAAAATAAAAACAAGCAATAAGTAAAAGTTGAAAATAATATAACAGACAAACTACCAATTGCTGCCAAAACAAACACGCTAGTTGGGAATAACAAATCGTATTCCCAAATTGTAAAAAATCCACGTAAAGAAGAAGAATTATCAGTAAAGGAAATGCTTTTAACAATTATTCTAAGATTGGATAATCAAGATAAAATAATTACGCTACTAAACAAAGAAATTTCCACAGGAAAAAAACAACAAAATAATAATGATTAAAAATCTGAAAGTCGCAACCTGGAATGCAAACGGTTTACTCCAACACATCTCTGAATTTCAAATATTTCTATGTAATGAAGACATTGATGTTTGCCTGATTTCCGAAACCCACTTCAAACAGGGAACAAGGATTAAACTTAGTGGGTATCCCTATCCAGCGACAGTCCAAGGGAAGGTAGTGCTGTAATTGTAAAAAGTATTTTGAAGCATTATGAACTGCCAAAAATAGAAAACCAAACCATGTAAGTAGCGACAAAAACCATTTTGACTAAAAGCAAACAATTTAATATAGCTTCCATTGACATATACTGCCCACCAAATCATCGCCTACAGAAGAAGATCTCAATGACATTTTTTGAAGATGTTTATTCACGTTTAAGCTAGGGGTAATCAGGACTCCTAGGTAGGTACTTGTATTCTCGTACAATTTCAATACCCTCACCTTGAAACGTCCACCTTATCTGTATTATGCGGATCTTTGTGCAGTCGCACCTCCTTTCTCCGCTACTCGTGGGAACTTACATCAATTCCAATACACAAATAAAACAAAAAAACAAAAAATTAAGGCCGGTATCCCTCGTTCACCGGACGGTATCACGGCGGAAAATCTGTATAGCGGCAATGCTCTTGAGGCACCCAGTGGTGGGCTGCCCTCCGCTACTGCTCCTTCAACGCTGGTCAGAGGAAATACTGTGCATACTCATGGTTCATCCAGGGTAGCAACGGTGTAGAGGTTAGTGTGTTGGCGTGTGACCCGTGCGGTGCAGGTTCAATCCCAATGGGGAACAACAACATACGCCACCCATTCTCCAGCCTCTAAACTTAAAGGAGGATTTCTGCCTGGTAGTACAATGGACCGTTACGGAGACTAAGTGCTCTGGGATTTGGATTTCCTTTTTTAAAAAATAGTAGTTATTGTTAGATCTTCAAATTCTCATGGTAGCGCAAGAAGTATCCAAAACGAGCAAACGTCACTTAGCGGCTGCAGGAAATAACCCCCCCCCCCCCCAATGAAATAACCCCCGAAATGAAAGATGAAATAACTCCCCAAAATTTGTATGGAGGTGGGGATTTATTTCATGGCTTTTTGGGGACTATTTTCATACTTCAAATTGGGGGTTATTTCATAGTGAAATAAGTCCCCAAATTCAACTATGAAATAAGTTTTCAATCTGACATTAATAGCTTCGCCAATTGGTGTGATAAAAACGGTTTATCCCTGAACCCTACTAAATGTCAAAATATGACATTCTCTAGAAAGAATATACCTTCCACCTTTCAATATTCTTTGTCTCAGCATATTCTTTGTAATGTTGATAATTTTAAGGATCTTGGGGTTTATTTCGATCCCAAACTGGTTTTTGCCAAGCATATCAATTTTATTGTTAATAAATCTAATTCTATGCTGTGCTTCGTAAAAAGGTGGGCGAAAGAATTTAATGACCCATACGTTACTATGTCATTGTACAATTGTTTTGTCCGTCCGATTCTAGAGTATGCTTCACAAGTTTGGACGCCGTTCTACAACATTCATTCAAATCGAATAGAGGCCATTCAACGTAAATTTATTCGATTTGCACTTAGAGGACTTCCATGGGATGATCCTTTTAACCTTCCTCCTTACAGTCAGCGTATCAAGCTTCTTCAAATGTTACCCCTTTCCCAACGAAGGCTTAATAGCGATATCATTTTTTTACAGCAGCTTATATCCGGTCAAATAGATGCACCTGAATTGCTGTCATCTATTGACTTTAATTTTCGGTGTGGTGCCCATAATTTACGTAGTGTTGATTTATTGTTTAGCCCCCATCATAGAACGAATTATGGGAGGCATGAGCCCATTAGTCGCATGAGTAGAATCTATAATATAAATGATCATGTGATTGACTTGCATGTTAGTAAAATTAAGCTGAAAAATATTTTGCGTAATAATACTGTGGAGACCTGTGCAATAGAGATCTGGCAATGCTGCTACTGAACGCGGTATCAACTGGTTCCCCACTCCCAGCGGATTATAAGTATTGTGACTGTCACCGAGTGCGAACCTTATAAAACGTTTTAATAAAGAAGTCTTATCGAGTGACAATACTACATTGTGTTTCATTGTGTCTTAACTTGTCCAATTTGGAGTATTACATTGGCGACGAGGTAAATATTAAATTTAAAAAAAAAAAAAAACAACAGGAAAAAGCAAAGAAGATGAATAAATAAAATAAAGGTGTGGAGATTTAATTCACCATAAAAGTTTGAAAAAAAAATGAAAATAGTTCATGCGAGAGTGAAACATGTGATTGCCTGTTTCTTCTAGTGAGAGAATATGACACTGAACTGATTGCAAAAAATTTTATGGAAAAGTGAAACATATATATTCCTGTTTCTTCCAGTGAGGGAGGAAGACGGAGAACTGCTTGCAAAAAAGGTTATGCAAAAGTAAAACATGTGTTTTCCTGTTCTGTTTCTTCTAGGTAGAGAAGATAGAACACCCAGACAACCCTCATAGTGGACAGTGGTCAGGTGTCATAATAAGGATAAGAAAAAATACAGAATTATAAAGCAAAAACTGACAGGGCTAACACTTGTCAGAACATAATTTCTGAGCGGAGAAAAAGGTGAAGCGCTATATACGAAGCTGCTGTTGCCTGTTGCACAGTTTATAAGTTGTTTTATAGAAGAAACAATAGCAGACGTGTGAGTGATTTTCTTTTCTTTGCGGAATTACATTTTTAGATGTTAAATAAAAGTAAGCATAATTTCAGATAAAGGCACGACGAGGGGAACTGAATATTTAGATGTGGGATACAGGGATAAAACCCTTTCTCTGCGACACGATCGATAAATCGTTAATTCGGCTGGAATGGGAAAAATGGTTTAGATCATTCTCGCTGTTCTTGGAATCAGAAGAGATATTGGGCGCTACAAAAAAGAAAAGTAAGCTACTCCATCTAGGTGGTCCCCAGTTACAAGAGGTAATTTATAATATTCCGGGGGCGCTTGTTGATAATGTCACGGAAGGAGATGTGTTTACCATCTTGGTTGAAAAGCTAAACCAATATTTTTCGCCCAAACGAAACTCCACTTTCGAATGGCATTTGTTCAGGTCTCTCAAACCGGAGGAGGGGGAAAGTTTTAACAAATTTTTGGTACGACTTCGGAACCAGGCAACAACGTGCTTATTCGGTAAGGCGCAGCAGGACGTAGTAGACATAAATCTAAAGGATAAACTGATTGATGTGTGGGCTCCAGGGGATCTAAAAAAACGATTGCTAGAAAAGGAGCACTCGCTGGAAGACATTGTTGGAATGTGTCAAGTATACGAACAAATAAGGTGTCAGACTGAAGCGAAGCTTCCTTTAACTTCTACTACCGTTAGCAAGATATCTCTAACAAATGCGGAAAAGTCTTTCGTGGGGAAACGGGAGTGTTTTAGATGTGGGGGGAAGAGTCATATGGGAGATAACAACAATTGCCCAGCAAAGAGCGTGAAGTGCAATAGATGTGGGGCTATTGGGCATTTTGCTAGGAAATGTCAAACAAAGGTAAACAAACGGAAAAATACATCTGGGGAAAATTGGAGCCTGAAGCGATGAACCAGCAAAGGTCCAGTTTGTTAACGAAGTCAATTTGAGCCGCATAGAACCAGGTAGGAAAAAACCAGACCAATACTATTGTTTTCAGGTGGCAAACGAACAGGATGAGCACATGAGCGAGATGATCACTTGTTTTGTTGGGGGTATTAAATTACGCATGATCAGAGAGAAGGATTGGGAATACCTTAGCCACACTGCTGCAATATTAGGAAATATCCGAACGGAGTCACAGAACCAGTTTAGAGCATACGCAGGAAATGCCAATTTGGAGGTTCAATTTATATTTGAGGCTCCTATAAGCGTTGATCCACAAACAGAACTAATTGCATCATTCTATGTAATTAAGCAGGGCAAGCAATCAATCAGCCTTATTGCCAAGATCGGTCGACGGTTGGTGGTTGACTGTTTTCGATGTGTGCTGTTGTGAACGAGCGATTCATTTGGTATTTTTGTCAATCGAATTTTTTTAATTGACAGCGATTGACAAAATCCTTTAAAATCGTTCGTTCACAATGGCGCACATTAGGGGTGGTCAGTTATCAACTGTCGATTGATCTTCGCAATAAGGCTCATTATTAGGCCGCGAAACAGCGATAAGATTGAAAGTTCTAAAGTTGGGGATCGACGTTCACCAAATCGAAAAACTCCGGCCATTTCCCAAAATCAAGGGCATTCAAATACAGCTGTCCATTGACAATTCCGTCAGACCGATACAACAACCCCTGCGGCGCATACCAGCAGCGCTGGAGGAGAAAGTAGAAGAGAAGTTAAACGAGGCGATTGATCAAGATATCATCGAACCCGTTTACGGACCGAGTTCTTGGACATCTCCTATTGTTGTTGTATACAAGGAAAACGGAGATATTCGATTACGCATTGACATACGCCGAGCCAATTCGGCAATCCGAAGAGAAAATTTTCCGCTTCCGACTTTTGATTCGTTTCTCACTAAACTCAAGGGTGCTAAGTTTTTTTCCCGGCTAGACCTTAAAAACGCGTATCACCAATTGGAGTTAGATGTAGATAGTCGCCATATCACCACGTTTATAACCCATAAGGGATTATTTAGGTACAAGCGGTTATTATTCGGAGTCAATTCAGCTCCAGAGATATTCCAAAAGGTAATGGAAACCATGTTAGCCCCTTGCCGAAACACGCTTAATTATCTCGATGACATTATCGTTTTTGGATCAACAGAAGTGGAACACGATAGAGAGTTAGAAAATGTTCTAAGTGTCATCCGCGACAAGAACGTGAGTCTCAATAAGGAGAAATGTAGTTGGAAAGTAAAACAACTTAAGTCTTTGGGTCACGTTCTATCTTTTGTTGGCATTTCGGCAGACCCCGAAAAAGTAAAAGCGGTCTTGGAATTTCGATCTCCGAACACGAAAGAAGAAACAAGAAGTTTCTTGGGATTAGTCACGTATTTAGGAAAATTTATTCCTGACTTGTCGGACGTTACTGAACCACTATGGAAATTAATCAAAAAAGATGTGAAATTCATATGGGAAAAGGAACAGGAGCATGCATTTCAGAAGGTGAAGAACGCACTTATAACAATCCCAAATTTGGCATACTTTAACCATAAGAACCGTACTCGCCTGGTAGCGGATGCAAGTCCAGTTGCGTTGGGAGCAGTTCTTCTTCAGTTTGTGGACGAAGCCCCACGAGTTATTTCGTTCGCAAGCAAAAGCCTTTCTGAAGTTGAAAGACGATATTCGCAGACAGAGAAGGAAAGTCTGGCTCTGGTTTGGGCGGCGGGACGCTTCTATTACTATCTTGCAGGAATTGAATTTGAATTGGAAACGGATCACAAACCGCTAGAAGCAATTTTCAAGCCAACGTCAAAACCACCGGCTAGAATCGAGAGGTGGGTTCTGCGCTTGCAATCTTTTAAATTTAAAGTCGTTTACCAAGCGGGGAAAAAAAATATAGCAGATTCGCTGTCGCGACTTTGCAAAATCGAGAATTCTGATTGTGTTGATAGCCTTTGTGAACAAACCATTTGTGCAGTTATCGAGAAAATGGTTCCGCGCGCACTTACCATAAGTGAAATTGTCCGAAACAATAATGATGACGAGGAACTGATGGAAGCTGTTGAAAATTCGAAAAGCGACGGCTGGAGTCCGACGAGTAAAAATAAATTATTTCCATTTCGGATGGAGCTCTGTACATTGGGTAACATGTTATTACGCGGAAGCAGAATCGTGATACTTTTTGCACTGCGATCCGAAGTCTTAAATCTGGCTCACGAGGGGCACCCGGGAGAGACAGTTATGAAACGTCGACTCCGTGTAAAAGTTCGGTGGCCAGCAATGGAGAGAGACGTAGAGACATTCGTGAACAGCTGTCGTGATTGCTTATTAGTCTTACATCCTGCACGACCGGTACCAATGAAACGACACATGTTTCCAGATGGGCCTTGGCAATGTGTGGCGATGCACTTGTTAGGCCCAATGCCAAATCACGACTTTGTCTTCGTGATCATCTTCCACTTCCACCGAGATCATAGGAGTTCTGGAGGAAGTCTTTTGCAGACTAGGATATCCTAAATCCATTACAGCTGACAATGGCCGTCAATTTGTTAGCAACGAATTCAAGGAGTACTGCGAAGACAAAAATATAGAACTTATCACGTCACCACCATATGAATCGATATGAATCGGTAAATTTTAAAGCGTCTCCAAATCGCTAATGCAAACGGCGCTAACTATAATCACGCGATTCAAAAGTTTACACTGATGTATAATGTAACTCCAAATGGCACAACAGGTTAATCGCCATCTGAGTTATTACTGAATAGGATGATTAGAGACAAGATCCCTTCTGTCCAGGATATCAGTGAAGATATTCTCTATTCAGAAGCGCGAGACTTGGATACAGTAAACAAAGAGAAGGCAAAACAGGTAGCTGATATGAAACGGGGAGCGAGGCACAGCGACATTCATATTGGGGATAAGGTACTGCTTCGCAATGAGGTTCCTCGGAATAAACTTTCATCAAACTTTGATCCAACTGAGTTTACAGTGATCGCACGACAGGCCAATGAAGTGGTGGTGCGAGCGGATAACGGGAAGGTTAGCAGGCGGAATATTAGCCATGTGAACAAATTTTCGAGTTTCCCTGAAGCAGAATTATTTCATGCTACCGATGAAGGTAGTGCTCATCCTTTCTCTCTTTCAGGCACTTCTTCCCCCGGGGCTAGCGATAACAAAGAAGAACCTGAAAACACGAAGCAACCGGAATTAAGACTGTAGCTGAAAAACATCGAAGGGATGTGGAGACCTGTGCAATAGAGATCTGGCAATGCTGCTACTGAACGCGGTATCAACTGGTTCCCCACTCCCAGCGGATTATAAGTATTGTGACTGTCACAGAGTGCGGACCTTATAAAGCGTTTTAATAAAGAAGTCTTATCGATTGACAATACTACAAGGTGGCGCAAAAGTAATTCTCCTATCAGAAAATGCTATAAATTTTGCGATTGGCCCCTATTGTCAGTTCTGTTTTGACATTTGTGTAGTAAACACATGCCAAACACACGTTAATAAACAATGTTACGCTACACTGCTCCAGAACGCGTAATATTGGTGACTATTTATTTGAGCAATAATCGGTCGGTGACTTTGGCACAACGTGAATTTCGTCACAGATTTCCTACCCGTCCAACGCCTACTGGTGAAACACTGCGACGTTTAGCCGCTCGCCTCGAAGAGACTGGCACAACACGAGATGCTGCCAGGCGTGGCAGACCCCGGAGTAGCCGTTCTGCAGAGAATATTGCTGCTGTAGCCGAAGATGTCATGGAAGCGCCGTCGACATCGACCAGACGACGTGCCACGCAAATGGGTATCAGTCGACGGTCTTTACAGCGAATTTTGGTACAAGATTTGAAGATGTTTCCGTACAAAGTCCAGACGGTGCATCAGCTGTTAGCTGCTGACCGCAAATCGCGTCTAACATACGCTCAAGCCATCCATAATCACCACCAAGAGGAAGATGATTTTTCATCAAAAATAATATTAGTAATGAGGCCCATTTCCATCTTAGCGGGTACGTAAATAAGCAAAATTTACGCTTCTGGGGCACTGAAAATCCGCGTGTAACCCACGAAGAGCTATTACACCCGCTCAAAGTCACTGTATGGTGTGCTGTTTTCGCTGGAGGAGTTATCGGACCTTTTTTCTTCGAAGACGTCGCGGGCCAAACGGTTACTGTGAATGGTGAGCGCTACAGAGCAATGATCAACGAGTTCTTTTTGCCGCAACTTGATGAATTGGGATTGGAAAACATGTGGTTCCAACAGGACGGTGCAACGGCACACACTGCACGTGCCACAACCGATATGCTGAAGGATGCATTTCGCGGGCGCCTAATCTCCCGTTTTGGCGATTTGCACTGGCCAGCAAGATCGCCTGATTTGACCGCTCCAGACTTCTTTTTGTGGGGCTTTTGAAGTCGCGGGTTTATGTCAACAAGCCTCAGACTCTTGCAGCTCTTAAAGACAATATCCGTCAACAATGTGAGGACCTATCGCCGGAAGTTTTGGCCAAAGTGATGGAAAATGCCATAAAAAGGGCTCAAATGACAATCAACTGTGGCGGCGGCCATTTACATGACATCATATTCTCGACTTGATGTAAAAAAAATTAAAAGACCAAATAAAAATAATCCACAAGAAGAATCAAAGTTTTTCATTTTTTTTTTAAATTACAGCCAAAAAACATCGGAAGGTTATTTTTGCGCCACCTTCTACATTGTGTTTCATTGTGTCTTAACTTGTCCAATTTGGAGTATTACAAATACCTTAATGTCTTAATTTATTTGCATGATTTGTGTTTATGTTAGTATGTTATAGGTACATAATTATTGTATTTTTAATTGTTTTGTCCTTACTAACACCTGCACTAAATGATGAGCCTGTGGGAGCACTGTTAGTGCCGGCAAATTTCTGCTCGTGATAGTTGCTTGCTTTAAGCACTCCACGACACAGAACTGATAGTGTATTTAAAGTCCCCAAATTTATAAAATAAAACCTTGCACCTACTCCAAATCAAATAGTGACCCCAAGCAGGGGGTTGCAGGGGGACAGGATGCCCCCCCCCCCCCCCCCCCCCCCCCCCCGATATGCATTGCACTGTTTATGGGATTTCCATAATCATTTTGGGTAATTATTTCACACTTATTTGGGGACTTATTTCATCTTTGATTTTGGGGAGTTATTTCATTTTCCATTTGGGGGGTTATTTCATTGGGGGGTTATTTCATTGGGGGGTTATTTCCGGGAGCCGCACTTAGCAAGCATAAAATCACACTCAAACAGGTTGACATCGCTGTTACCCTCCCAACACAAGAAATGCTAAACAGAAGACGGCTGAAAAGAACAAGACCTATTGATTTGACCATATAAAAAAAACAGCAAATTGTATTTATGTATTATATCTATTCTACGTGTATTATATCTTCATAATGTCATTCGAATGATTTTGTTGACATTGGTCACAAATCAAATATATGTCACATCAGGCACGAGGCGTGAATTCTTGGGAAGCGGAAGCAACAAATGTTAAATTAAAAAAGTCATTTTCTTTTTTTCTTTTTTATTTTTATTTCTTTAAATAAACTTAATCATTTAAAAGGAAAACATTATTTTTAAAATAAAAGATTATATTTTGTACATTAAATTTATTCTTCTTTCTTTTGAGGCAAAGTTATCTATGACATTATCATGAAACTTTCCTCTAGCTTGTATTTCTTTCAACATTTTTTTTTCAATTGAAATTAGAGCTAATTGTGATAATCTTTCTTGCCCACATTTATTTCTTAGAAAATTTTTGATTCTTTTGAGGCACGAAAATGATCTTTCCACCGATGCGGTTGTTACGGGTAAAGTTAACATAAGCTTACATAGATTAAAGTACTCGGTGAAACTTGTATCCAAATCGGTTATAATTAAAAATCTTAATACCTCTTGAAGGTCTTTTTTTGACTTAAAATTCTCATTATTGAAAATAACCTTTAGTTCAGTTTTTAAAGCTGGAATATCAAAATATCCCGGATATGAACTCTGTAGGTTACTGAGCAAGTTAGCAGGAAAATTGTTTTTAAAATATTCATATAATGCTGTGTCCGAAAGTTTTAAAAACTCAAAACATGGCAGGGAACTGAACCGATTATCGATTTCAGAGATGATTTGGTGAACGATCGTTTCTAAAAGAGCTTTATAATGTTCCTTCGTTGGCAAGTGCATTTCAGAACGTCTATTGCTGTTGAAATTGGACAAATTCTCGTTTTCATTTAATTTTTTCCAAAAAGTTTCAAAATTTTTGGATTTTAGTAGATTAAGTATACTGTTTTTGAAACTATTAATTTGATTTAAACAAAATTGAACATCACTGGACTTGGATTGAAGAATTTTAAACAAAATATCACTTTGTGGGAAAAATTCGTTGAAAAAATAGAGAAGAACAATAAATTTTGTATCAGTAAAACAATACATCAGACCTTTCGATAGAACTATAGCTTCGTTGTCCCAATCTTCTTCGTTTTCTATAATGTTTTCGAAAAAGGTTAAAAGGTGTCCTTTCAGGTCAAAGATTGTTTGCACGATGCGACCATTATATTCCCAACGAGTTGGAGCAGCGCTAGGAATTTTTCTTTTTACAACCGCATTAAATGCTGCAACTCTTTTAGACGAATGGGAAAAAAATCTAACGAAGCTGTGTAAACTTTTAAAGAAACCGGCACATGGTTTTATTTTAGACACTGATTGAGATAACACTAAATTTAGTTTATGAGCAAAACAGTGAATATAATGGGCCACAGGAATGATTTCTTTTAATCTTGCTTGCAAACCGTTTGAATTTCCCGACATAACAGCCGCTCCATCGTAGCTTTGACACACCACTTTGTTAAATACATTCTCCTTTTTTAAAAATGGTACAATAAAATCAAACAAATCCTGAGCGGATCTGCCAAGCGAAACATCTACAAAACACATAAATCTTTCAACGACAACCCCATCTTTTCTAACCATGCGCAACATCACTGAAAGCTGTGATTTGTTGGATACGTCGGTGGTTTCATCTAAGAGCAGCCCCACGTAGTCTGAGTTTTTGATTTCAGCCCGTATTTCCTCTAGTAAAGTAGCAGCAACCGATGCAATAAGTTCGTTTTGGATATCACTTGATAAACCAGAAAAAACCGTTGAATTTTCCAAATGATGTTTTAAAATTGGATTGTACGAAGCTAGTAAATAAATCGTCTCTATAAAATTTCCCCTGTTTAATGAATTTTGCGATTCATCGTCACCTCTGAAAGGTAACTCCAAACACGCAAGATGGCAAGTAACATCAATTAAACTTTTTAATATTGCTCGGTTTCTTTTCACTTCTTCATTATATTTGCGAATAGAAAGCAAACGAGATGAATCAATTAAATTTTCTATGCGAACAGAGCCAAACATTTTTAATGAAACCATTGCACTTAAATGTGAACCGCACTCTTTTCCATGCCTTTTTCCGGCTTTTGACATATTGTTCATATCACTAAACCCAGTACTATTCCAAACAGTTTTTTCATTTGAAAACAGAAGGCATGGCCAACAATACAACTTATTTGTCTTAAGACAGCCTGCCAACCAAGAAAAACTTTCATAAAACTGAATAGAAAAATGCCTAGTGCATCGTTTTGTAACGGTGTTAATGTTTACCAATGGCTTCGTTCTTCCACCATCTATTATCGTTTTTTTTTCCTCAAACCCTCTAGCCGAAAATGGTTTATTCAAAACACTTTCTATTGCACAATTGCAGTTATTCATTTTTAAAACACTAAACAAATCGAAAAGTTTAAAATAATTAATATCGCCCACTTGAAAACGAAATGAAAAAAAAAAACACGAAACACTAACTTTTCACTAAAGCACTTGATTTTCACGACATAAACAACGCACAAGCCATAAGTGTAAGAAAAACATTTCTACCCCTTTTTTCAAGAAAATTTAACTCATTGACTGTTTAACAGTTAACCACTCAATACTTCTGTATCTGGTCTTTGGTTTTCTTTATTGAATTTTCGTAATGCATGCACTCAACTCATTCCTTACGTGTTGGTCAAATGGTAAGGAAACAGGATATTTTACTTTGACTTTGGTATGCGATTTGAGGTAATAAGGCGATATTGACGAATGCCCAGCTGCTGTGCATTCTAGGCATTAGCAAGCATTATAGCAAGCAAGTTTTTATGAGCATTATTTATAATGGAGTGATGTTGTGCATTCTCAGTTGGATTGGAGTAGAAGGGATTTCTTTTTGAGTTCTAGTTAGCGAAGAGAGATTATGATGTACGGTTTTTTTTTTAGCATTTTTTCTTCAGAGCGAATTTCATAAACAATAATAATGTTTCCATAATGATGTTTTAATTTATAGAAAGGATCAAAGGAAGATTCTTCAGTTAAACCACGACTTATTGCTTAACGGAAGCACTCATTCCACTCAATATATAGAGGCTTCGTCCCTGGTCACATCCCACACTACGTCTTTAAAATATATGCACTAAGTGTCGCTTAAGACAGATGTATTAAGTAAATACTTGGGATTTAAAAAAAATTAAGCAATGGCTGCTTCCTACCCTCTCATACGACCCAGAGGGGAAAAGAACGGACACTGGTGGACCTCAGAATTGGAAGCACTAAGAAATCATTGCAAAAGACTGTTCAATCTTACTAAAAGCCCAAGATCAATAACTGACTGGGACTCCAATAATGAATCCCTCAAATCATATAAAATAAAAACTAAGGAAAGCCAAAAGATCATCTTGGAGACTCTTCTGTGGCAACGTAGAAGAATCCTCTGAGTCATCAAGGCTAAGAAAAATCCTTGCCTCGAATCCAACTACGCCTAGCTGTCTAAAGAATGCAGATGGCTCTTGGAGTACTTCTAGCGAGGAATCGCTCAATCTGCTGCTTGATACTAACTTTCCAGTTAGCTCTAACATTACCGGCTATAGCTACCTAAACAGGTCACATGCACATTTAACTAATTCTTAAAGTTTGATTTCCAGGGACAAGCCACTTTGGGCGCTACAAAGCTTCAAAGCCTTCAAATCCGCAAAATCAGACGGCATAATACCTGCCGAACTACAGATGTCTTCGAATATTATCCTACTGGATATTCCTCAGGCTTGGAGAGAAGTGAAAGTGGTTTAAGCACCCAAAGCTAGCAAATACTCCCATGTAAGTCCAAAAGACGTCAGGGCTATTAGTCTCATTCCTCCTTAAAACGCTGGAGCAACAGATTGATATCCATCTTCGTACGAATATAAATACGCAACTTCCGTCTGCGGCTCAACATGCGTACTGCAAAGGCAAATCGGTGGAAACCCCCCTTCACTCTCTGGAATGCACCATCGAATACTCCCTTCACCGCAAAGAATACACTATGGTTGCTTTCCTAGATATAGAAGCCGCCTTCAACAACGTTAACACATGTTTTTTTTTTTTTATTATAATTTGCTTACGCTAAAGGGATTTTTTTTTCTGTTGTTACAGTACCCTTATAATGCTAAGAACACAGTGTAAGCTACTTGGTATTAGAAAGAATAGAGAAATAGGAAAGAAGTGTTTGGGTGCAGTTGTAGGGTTGTTCTCCACGGGTGGTGTCTAAGTTACTTAGGGAGATTACGATTTCATGTATTCGGTATAAAGTAATGGACTTGGCCGGGATTCGAACGCACGACCTTCCATTCCGTAAGCGAATACACTACTACTGCACCATTGCCACCCCAAAAGAAAGGAAGATGTGCAATCGGAAATGCGCTAATTGAACTGAAGGTGGATGGCTCGCTTGGTGAATTCATCGATGTACGCTCTCAAGTCGGATTATCAACTCAAAAGTGGGCGAAACATCTGGCAGGAGATCTGTCAGCAGAGGCAGCATACTTTCCTCCTTTTGTGGGACACTGTGGTGAATGAAGTGCCGATATGCCTGGAAGGGGACTATTGCGTTTAGATTGCCAATGCCTATGCCAAGACGTTGATATTGCCGTCTCTGGAAAACACCTCGACACTTTAACCGAACTCCTACGAAACCCTCTTAACAAGCTAATGAAATGGGTAAATCGTTGTGGCCTGGGTGTAAACCCCACAAAACCGAACTTGTCCCCTTCTCCAGAAAATACAAAATCCCATATAGTGAGACACCCTCTATCAATGGTACAAGCTTAACTTTTTCCGACGAAGCTAAATTCTTAAGTCTAATCTTCGATAGGAAGTTAACCTGGAAACCCAAAATACCAGAAAGACTCAAAAAAGCCACCGTAGCACTTTTCTCTTGCAATATATTCATTGCAATTGCCAACAAGTGGGGCTTACAACCCGGTATCACATACTGGCTGTACAATCGTAAGACCAATTCTTTCATACGGGGTTGTTATCTGATGGACCGCATTGGACAAAGCGATAAATCGTGATAAGCTGGGTAAGATCCAACATACAGCTTATCTGTTCATTAGCGGAGCACTCCGAACAACTCCCTCCGCTGCACTAGATGTTCTACCTTATCTTACACCCCTCGATATATTAAGCAGTCAAACAGCTGCCTTTTTCGCTACTTCACAGTGGATCAATAAGAATATTGGCCACTCTATTATTCTGGACTCATTTGGGTCTCTACCAAGTAACATAGACTACACCATACCCCAATTACAGTTCGGAAAGTGCTTCCAAATCACTGTTTCATTCAGATCATTCTGGATTCTGGGATGACGCTGCATTTGCGGAAGATAAGTCGATTCACTTCTATATCGATGGATCAAAAACTCGAGGTGGGGTAGGTGGAGGTATATTTTTCTCCGAAAGGCTAAAGCTTAGTCTCAATTTCCGTCTTGCTGATCATTGTGGCGTGTTCCAGGCGGAAATTATGGCGACAAAAGTAGTCTTGTAGTGGATGAAGACAAATGTGATATTCACTAAGGACATCCGTATCTTCTCGGATAGTAAAGTCCTTGGACTCAGTCTCTTCAAACTCCGTCGTAGCCCTAGACTGCCCTTCATATTTTGAGGAGATAGCAGAGCAGTTCAACATTCACCTCTCTTGCGTGCCGACGCCTAGAGACATTCCAGGGAACTGTAGGGCAGATGACCTTGCCAACAAATTAACCATATTCCCTCTTTTACCTGACAAAGGTTCTCTAGGTATACTTATCACTACATGTAAACTTTTGTTTAAGCTATTTGCAATTGAGAGAACAAACCTTAGGTGGACAAGGAGTAATACATTTCTACCGAATAAGCATAGGTATCTAAAAGTACAATGGACCAGTATTGAGTCTGAATGAACACGGCAAAAAAAACATATCTGGCAAAAGCTGGACCTGCGACGCCTTATCTACTATAGGCGTCATTAAAGGATAGTGGCTAATAGGCAAGCACTCATCAAGGCTTGGCGTCTATGCAAATGACTTCTGTAGAAGCTGCAGGAGGAGGTGAATCCACTTTACATCTTTGTACATGTCCAGCAATCTCACATAAAATTAACTCTCTTCTTGCTTAATGGTCTTAGTAACTTGGCTAACACAGACTAAGAAGTCTATCGCGCTTCATCAGAAGCTTTTATTGCTTTAGCGGGTAGACGGAGAAACTCCCTAGATCCACGTGGCATCGCAATGGACCTTACATTGCTGTAAGCTGACAACCACCTTAACCTTACATTTCCATGATATCTTTTGTCGTTAAACATGCTCGCGTTCGCATGAATAATAATCGAAGGCAAATTTTATGTTTATCTATTTTCGTACTTTGGTAGGTTCACTTCATCATAAACTCAAAATATGTTCTTCCAGTTTTGTTTGATTTTGGAACTCTCATCAATCAATCAAGATCCTTATTTAATTGGCTTTCAATAATTTAGTGAGTTGCTTCTCAGAAAATCCCTTTTGGAATCTAATGAAGCGGTTGTTAGCTAAGTGGTTAAGATCATTAAGTAGGAGATGGAGCTTTTTTATGGGAGAGAGCAGGGCAAAATCATTTCAATGTACGTCCAAATAAGTCTGGCTTTTAGGGGTTAGGTTATTTAAATTATAAATTATCTGTGAAGGTTTTAACTGAGGCACAATAATAAATGAATTCAAAAAGCGTTGGGAATTTTTACAATATTTCGTGTGGCCTTTTGTGCACCCCATCGAAGTTCACTGCCCTTGGCTGATGACTATATTAAACTAATTTCCTAGCGACATCGTTTTTTCACCCCCAACCTTTTTATACCCTATTCTTGGGGTATATTAATTTTGACGCATAGTTTGTAACATACCTTAATATTGAACGTAGACCCCTAAAAGTTACTATATTTATGATCAGCATCGATAGTAATGTCGATCTAGCCATGTCCGTCCGTCCGTCGGCAAAAATTAGGCCTTTAAACAGGACCTAGAGAGCTGAAATTTTAACCATATACTCTCTAGGGTCCCGAAATAATCAAGTTTACGAATTTTTGAAATCCGCCCACAGACACGCCCACAAACTCAAAAAAACAAAATTTTGGAAAAAATCGAATTTTGAGCTAGGAAGCTGAAATTTTTTATATATGATCTATGACTCCTAAAACTGCTCGGGATATAAAATTTTCAAAATCCGCCCACTGCCACGCCCACAAAAAAATAAAACAATTTTATTGAAAAACCAAAATTTGAGCTAGGGAGCTGAAATTTTTAATATATACTCTCTATGGGCCCTTTAAGCTCATGTATAAATATTTTCAAAATCCGCCCACTGACACGCCCACAAATAAATAAAACAATTTTTTTGAAAATCCAAAGTTTGAGCTAGGGAGCTGAAATTTATAATATATACTCTCCTCTATGGGCCCTTTATGCTTATGTGTAAATATTTTAAAAATTATTATTATTTTTTTTTTTTTTGAAAATTCAAAGTGAGCTAGGGAGCTGAAATTTATAATACTCGTATATACTCTCTAGGGGCGCTTTATGCTCATGTGTTAATTTTTTTAAATCCGCCTACTGACACGCCCACAATTAAATAAAACAATGTTATTGAAACACCCAAGTTTGAGCTAGGGAGCGTTTTTTTTGATAAAATCCTTTAAATGTTATATAACAAAATATGTAAAGCGTTCTTAACAATTCAACCATACTTAGACTTTTGTCACGCCCACTTATGAGGGATAGGAATAAGAATAGGGTATCCAACAATTCGCCCAAGCGGACTGTAGCCCGTCCCTATGTTTTTATATCCAATCGGTTGTTTTTTACATTATTACTTCCCCTCGAGGTGTACGTATCTTAGCTTCGCTTGTTTCCCCTTAGAAAGCCAAGCTACGAGTAATTCGGACTAAATGTAAACAGCAAACAAGACAACACAAAATGTACATCGAAAAATTTAATTACCTTCAGTGCCTTTTCCGGGATTGGTTTTTTTGCTTTCCAATTTGGACGTCGTTTCAAAAATATTTTTTTTTGGTAAATATACATATAGCTGGCATGAGTGCTGTATCCCACCACAATTTCTTAGTAGTAGACTTTGGTAAGTCATCAAAAAATAAGCCATCAAAAAATCGCAACAAACAAAACAATTTATTAAAGTGTTCTAAATGAAATTTTATTTGTGTTTTGAGGGGACGAATGGAATGATATTTAAGAGTAAAAACATGGATGCCCTTTGAGAGCTGTGCTACTGTATTCCAGTAGAGCTGTGTGTTGGTAGATTCTTTGTTTTACTAGGACGCACTCACTATAGCGGTGTTATAGCTGGGAATGTAAATCAACAAAATTTACGGTCGAGAGATAAATTGCTCAACAAAGTAATTGTTATAAATTGATCAATTGAATTAGTTGTCTATTTGGCATGTCATCAGTAGGTAGTGGTAGGTCTTTTTTTTTTTTTTTTTTTTTAAAGGAAAAGTGGTAGGTCTTAGTTCGTTTGCAACATAGGTTAGGTTAGGTTGAAGTGGCTGTTAGCAGAAAGCCAACACACTTAGACCAATGAGGTCCGTTGTGATGCCACATGTATCGGGAGTTTCGACCCCTACTCGCTAAAACCATTTGGAGCTTCTAATGAAGCGCGATAGACTTCTAACATCTGTGTTAGCTAAGTCACTAAGTTCGTTGACGAAGAAGGCTCCTAGGTAGAGATTTCTTTTATGGGAGAGTGCAGGACATGTGCAGAGGAGATGCGACGTAGTCTCCTCCTCCTCCTCATCCCTGCAGCTTCTGCAGAAGTCATTTGAGTAAACGCCAAGTCTTGATGCGTGCCTGCCTATTAGACAGTGTCCTGTGATGACACCTACTACAGAGTCAATGTGCAGTCTATTGAGTGAGATCAAACTCAAAGCTCGTCGCAGATCCAGCTTTGGCCAGATTTGCTTTTTTTTTTTTTTTTTTTTATAATTTGCGTGCGCTAAAGGGATTTCTTTTTTCTGTAGTGACACAGTACCCTTATAATGGTAAAACCACAGCGCAGGCATTTAGTTTGTTGCGCAAGTAGCTCCAAGCAATTCATTGCCTATTTTTGGGTGCTACTTACTGAAAGAATAGAACGATAGGAAAGAAGTTTGGTGCGATGGGATTTTTTATTTCTCAACAGGTGGCGCCTAAATTGTTTTAGGGAGATCAGTTTTTGTTGTGTGTATTCAATTTATAAAAATTATGGCCCTGGTCGGGATTCGAACGCACGACCTGCCAATCACTTTAGTGAATACACTACCATCGCACCATTGCCACCTGCACTAGCTTAGTCGCTAGACATGTATCACTACCTGTCCACCTAGCGATAGGTATACCTATAAAATCTTTCTCAGGTAGAAGAGGTAATGCGGTTCCGTTTTTGGCGAGTTTGTCTGCCCTACAATTCCCTGGGATGTCTCTGTGCCCCGGCACACCCAACAAAGGTGAACATAACTTTCATAAATAACTATTATGGTGCTCTGGGTAGCAGATGGAGCGCGAAATTAAAGCTTTCGAACTGACCATAAGTTAATCTAAGATTTAAGCTCTTAATATCTTTAAATTGTTGGTAGTCTTATGTACAGTCGACTCTGCTTAACTCAAATGACAATTGACCAGAATTTTCATTTTACTTAAGCGGAATTTTTACTTCTGCTAGCTTCGGATACTCAAAATGTACATATGTTCACTTAACCAAAGTAAACCAATACTCCACCCGAAAATCCAAGGAATATCAATCACATGTATTAATAAACACCAAATAGCAGCGAGATAGCGCTAACACATCTGTTCACTTATAATTCGTATTAATAAATGTGTTTAAAGTGATGAAGAACGAGTTGCTAACACAGGACAAACATATTGGGCAAGTTACAAAGCAAAACAAATCGCCTGTAAGTGTACGCCAGGGAAGCGTCTTTAGTCCGTTGATACTTATTACAGTCCTTGATTATTTACTTGAATTAAAATTGACGGACCCCAAAGTGCATCAGTTATTCCTTGCTGACGATGGAGCAATCATAGCCGAGAATCAAACGTCCCTGCAATGAGCACTCGAATTATGTGTATTAATAAAAAAACAGAATACTTGTGCCGCCCGTTCTCTGATCCACTCCGACCTATTCCTCAATTTCCTATGAATGGAAGAGTGATTCCCAACTGCGAGTTCAAATACCTGGGATATATGATCAAACGCGAAGCAAGCTGTTATGGCGATGTGGATGAAGTGTCGGGAAAGGTTAGGTTAGGTTAGGGTTATGTGGCTGTCGGCAGAAGCCGACACACTTAGACCAATTTAGGTCCATTGTGATACCACGTATATTATCTACCTCAACTCTGAAGATGGGACTGGCCAACGACACGCGGTTATTCTCAAACGGTCCCCCATCTATGTACTAACCACGCCCAACGTCGTTTAATTACTGTGATCTGACGAGAACCGATTAACTCGACGTGGTATGGTCGTTGGTTAAGTGCCGGGAAAACTCGCCCAGATTCTGTGATCGAAAAACGCCCCCTAACCTGAAAGTAAGGTTTTACACCGCAGCTGTGCGCCCGGCGCTCACATATATTTCACAATGTTGGACAGCGTACAAAAAGCATGTTGGCAAATTTACAGCAGCTGAGATGAAGATGCTTTGCATGACAGCATTAGTAACAAAGATTGATCAATTAAGAAGAATAAGTCAAGAGCCGTCACGTCAAAGAAAGTAGGTCGAAAAAGATGTAGCACGACCTGCTCAGCTGATACTGTCATGTTTAAAGGAGATATTCTACGAGCACAGTCAAAAAGGCAATATCAATCAACGTTCCAATACAAACGCGAAAGAAAGGCAGGCCTTAAAACTCCTGGATCACATATATATGCAGCAACAGCAGCATTTGATTGGCCCCAGCGACGAAGTGATTCAAAATCGGGACGCCTGCCGTTATTTTCTCGGGTCGAACCGGCAAAC
This sequence comes from Portevinia maculata, assembly GCA_949715645.1. NCBI lineage: Eukaryota > Metazoa > Arthropoda > Insecta > Diptera > Syrphidae > Portevinia > Portevinia maculata. Next base: position 28,376,956 of record OX454528.1, on the reverse strand, counting down.
CCCAAAGGCGGACCAGTAGGGATGCAGTTAAGTGGAAGGGTTATGGTCCTATTAATTCTGATCAAAGCTTCATCGTCATTCAGGGAGAAGAAAAAGATACTCATACTATTTGAGCACGGATCTGTTTGTTCCATTTCTTTATTTTATTGACAGCGCAAAGCTGTTCCCGTAGTAAGACTACCATATTTCAAATACAAAAAGAAGACTGCTGCGGATGGTTTTTATGCGAATTTCTAATTTCTTTTATATATTGTATTGTATTGTATGTGCAGTGGGGTCATCAGTAGATGACAAGCACTTAGACCTATTGGTCCATTGTACTTCAGCATAGCTGCCCGCTCGCTGGTTATTGGCGATTAGTAAGATACAGTGAGGGAGAACCTACCAGTAGCCTTGGCAAATCGAAGAATATTAGCAAGTTCAATGTCCCCCATCTCATCTTCGTTGACGAATTGTTTGCCTATAGTGGTGAGCCTGGTTCTGGCGAAAGCCGGACATTCACAGATGAAGTGAGATACCGTTTCATCCGCCTCCAGGCAGCACTCACATAGGCCCGAGCTCCTAATGTGGATGGTTTTGAGGTGCTCGTTAAGAGGACTGAAACTCAAGTCTTTCCTGTTTAGTTCAAGCAAAAACTTAGCTCTGCTGATTTTCTGACCGTCCACTAGCTTCTTCGAATACCTGCATGAGACCAGGTCATGCCAGTATTCGGAATGTTGTTGGCGTAGAGCCGAATCCATTTCACGTTTGTGGACGGATGAGCAGCATCCTATGGATGGTTGTGGGCCAATGAAGGCTGTTGAAGAGCCCTTCCTGGCCAGAGCATCCGCTCTTTCATTTCCATCGATACCTGTGTGCCCAGGAAACCAGGCAAGTGATACCGAGTTACATCTACCCAGACGGTTAAGCTTAACCATGGTTTCCTCAACTATTTTTGAGTTGAGAGAACCAGCCGAAAAGGCTTTGATAGCGGCTTGGCTATCTGAGCAGATGTATAAGGTTTTACCCTTAATCCTTCTCCTCAACAGGATATTTGCGGCAGTAGCAATCGCAAAGATTTCTGCCTGAAAAACAGTTGTTTGTCTACCCAAGGCTGCAGATAGATTTATCCGACAGTCTCTAGAGTAGACCCCGGCTCCGGAGATACCGTCAATGAGTGAGCCATCGGTATAGACGATGACATCACCCGGCTTAAAGCCATTCCACTTTGCCTTGTTGTAGTTTGGCCACGTTTTTCTGGAAATGACGCATGTAGTCAGCCTGCTCCATTTGAGGTTGGCTTTCTTGAGGTATTCTGTGGTGATATTTGCCTTAACTGCTCCGAGCGGAATGTGGACTAGTTCCGCCAGAGAGCAGTGGAGAGCTGAGCCATGCCTGGCCAGTTCGTCGGCATGTTCGTTTCCATAAACGTTACTGTGCCCTGGAATCCAGATCAGGGTAACCTTGAACTTATCAAGCAGTGCCAGCTCATTACGGCATTCTAGTACTAATTTAGAGGATATAGTGACCGAAGCGATCGCTTTAATGGCAGCCTGACTGTCAATAAGTATGGGATCCTTTGCCTCGGTGTTATGTTTGAGTGAAGTTTGATCTGGCGACAGGCTTCACGGATAGCCAGTAGCTCCGCCTGGAATACGCTTGCAGTATCCGGAAGTCTGTACGATTTTGCGATGTTTAAGGATTCCGAAAAAACCCCCGCACCCACGCCGCAGTCCATTTTTTAACCGTCGGTGTAGATTGTTTGATCGAAATCCCTTGTCACTTGTCCATTTTGCCATTCTGATCTAGTAGGGATTTGAACGACAAAATGTTTTGTGAAAGACATTCTGGGAATGATGTAGTCTGTTGAAGGCGGAACTAGTTTTCTAGGTAGAGAATCTAGAATACTACTGTGGCTGTAGGGTGATAACCACAAAGATAATATCCCAAAAATATTTTGTGGTGTACGCCACCAAGAAATAGCTAATCCTTTAAAGCAAATAAATTACAACCCATTTCAAAAACAACTGCCGATAGTATGTCCCGATACACAACCCGGATCCTTCCGACGAACACTGCCTCCGACTATTACGATCAGCTGAACGCAAAAGGGTCCGTCAAAACCAGTACTTTTTGTCTTGCAAACACACGATCTATGCCATTTCTCACACGGTGCCGTGACATAACCCCAAGCGTCATAAGCCCAAATTTTGAAATTTGGCCTTATGTCGCATTGTGAAAGTGACATAAGGCCAAATTTTAGCATTTGGTATTATGACACATTCGCTTGGTGGTGTTTTCAACAATTTGCCCTCTCACCTACCCCAAATCAAACAGTGACCCCAAGCAGGGGCATTGCACTGCTTATTGGATTAGTTGCGAAATCGCAAGTAGATTGCATAAACAGTACAATGCCTAAGGGGGGCATGCTGCCCCCCTGCAACCCCCCTGCTTGGGCTCACTGTTTGATTTGAAGTAGGTGCGAGGTACGGTTTCGAAATGTTGGCTTTATGTCACTTTCCGGATTTGGCCTTATGACGCTTTGTGAAAGTGACATAATACCAAATGCTGGAATTTGGCCTTATGTCACTTTCAAAAAGCGACATAAGGCCAAATTTCGAGATTTGGGCTTATGACGCTTGGGGTTATGTCACGGCACCTCTCACACACAGACAATTGGTCATTATTTATACTTAGTGGCAAATAGACAACGCGCCCTTTTCTTGGTTAGACTTTACCCTGGCTAGTACTCTGTAGTATAAATTAGGTACCTACACAATTCCTAAAAAATAATACTTGCACAAGTTACCCTATGGCATGCAACCCGACCATAACATTGTCAACCGTTTCACGTGATTAAACTTGATTAAACTTATAGTTTTTGTCAATAATGTTTGGGTTCAACCATCTAACTGATGACGTTAACTTTTTCACTCCGTTTTGCCGTTTTGATAATGAACTTTGTTCAAGTGTTTTTCATTGTGAGCACCGAATTAATGATTTTTTTATAGTATGTACATCAAAACATTCGCAACCTGAGAAAAAATTTCGATCTCTTTCTATCTCACTTAGAGTCTCTTTTAAACAAGCCTGATTTAATTTTGTTAACTGAAATATGGATTTTCGATAATGAGAAAGATTCTTATGAAATACGAGGGTATAAGAGCCACTTTAATTGTAATAACTCATACGCTGCAGGTGGTATTGTTGTTTATATAAATGACAAGGCTATGAATAATGTAATTGAATGTGTTACTTTGGATCTTAGGTGTTCAGACATGATAAGATTAAGTTGCAATATTAATACAGAACAGACGGTTATTCTTGGTTGCTACAGACTTCATGATAAGAGTAAAGAGGAATTTATTGATGAGCTACGCTCCCTATTAATTGCGGAAAATGTAGGAGACAATACTCGAAAGCTTGCGTCGTGCCTTCGACAAGATTGTGGGTGTCTTGCTACCTTCCTGGGCACACAACAAGACCACATGCGTTTGCATATATGTGCACAGACACATATGCAAGCACAGAGTCTGGAAGAGAAGCACCACATTGAACTCCATCAGTTAATCGGCACGCGTATTCAGAACCGACACATAATTTGCTCCTGCCCAAAGCAGCAGAAACGGCGTAATCCACCTCAAGACATCTTACTGGTAGACTCTGAAATCGTGTGCAGCCACAGCCACAACCCCATCAAAAAAAAAAAAAAAAAAAAACAAAAAAAAAGTGTTCCTTTTGTAGTATTTAATATATTTAGAGTTAAAAGTTTGAAAACAGAAAAAGAAGAAAAGAAATAGTGCGTGTTCAAATTAGTTAGCAAAATCTAAGCCTTGGAGATGTATATCGTCGCCTGAGAATTGTTTTGTTCCATACGCCATTGGCACTTTTTCGAGAAAAACGCATTTAAAGGTTTGCGTACTTGGTACTCCAAAACTGTGTGATACGATTTTTTTTTTATTTTTTTAATTTGAAGTTAGTCTTATAAAGAGTTCACCTACCAATTTCCAAAGTTTTTTGCCAAACCGTTAAGAAGCCACGTTAATTAACGTAAAAGTCTCCTTTTTTGACTTGTGTCCCACCTCCTACATTTTGAAATTGATTTTTTTTTCATACACGTGGAACACAAAAAAATGGATATGGCACAAAGCAATTCTCATCCAAAATGTATGAAACGCAAAAAAGCATGGAGTTGGATGCTACAATTTGAAAAGAAAAATCGATTTCATCTTTTTTGTCAAAGTTTTTATTTAAAAAATACAATAAAATAAGAAAATTAGTCAAAGTGTTTAGCATTAAACCAGTGTAACGACACTTCGCTGAGCAGGTTGGACCGGGTCTTGAGCCGGATGCGGGTAGCACGCCTTGCTATCCTTTTGCTTAGCTCGTCGGAATGGGGGAGTTCTTTGCATCGACCAAGACCTCGCTGCCGTTCACAAATAAAAAAAATGCGTGCTAAAATTAAGTGAAGATGTAGCCCACTTTACTGTATTCATAACCCAACCAACAATCAATCGTTACCATCCCTTGAGAGACCAGCTGAAATGTCTCTCCCATTACCCTCCCTACCAGTTGCATTTCGGAACACATCTTTTCCTCCAAAAGCCCAAATCAAACACGACTACAGATTCAAACAACAGCGGTTAACAGCATCATGATATTATATTTAATTACTCATTTTAACTAAGGAATTCATTTAATTGAAATACAAAAAAAAACATGTACTGAAATACATACTGTCCTCATCAGTTTGAGTGACTTCATTATATACTTTAGGTTTACTTAATTATTTAACTGTATGTTGTGGGAAAAAAAATGTAGCTATCGAAGAAAACGAAATCAATGCCATTTAACTGTAATAAAGCCAGCCAAATTTAATAAAAGAACCTTGTCATAATATGAAGCCAGAATTAGGGTCATTCCTGGTGCACTACTAGTCTCATATGTATCTATGAGCTTACGAAAGAATTAATTGGTACGTACCTGTTTCCATCTCCTTCGGCAGGCCTGCTGATATCGATGTACTCCTGCGTTGACACTTTTCCCCCACTCACTTCGAGATACCCCCCTTCCCGTTAATGCACCAAAAAAAAACACTAGCACATGAAGCGGTTATTAAATAATCAATTAGCTAATAAATTTAAGTTTAGAATATGGTTTCGTTTTCTTGGTTTGTGTTTTTCTTTCCTTTTTTTTTTTTTCTTTTTTTTAATATACAGATTTAGTTTTTTTTTCTTTTAGTTTGTTGGTTTGTTTCCAGGCGTTGGGCTGGGAAGTTGCCAAAGAAGATACGTTGAGGATCTCAAAAGGGGATCCAAACCCAAGGTGGTACGCGAGCGCGTGTGCCCCGCAAGCTGGGTGTTGTGGAATGCCCCTATTAGCTCCGTAAGGGGTCTGGGATTCGCAGCAAATTTTGAAGAATTTACTCCTCACTTGATCCCACTAAAAAAAATAATAACTTTTGGATTGGTGAACACAACGAAAAAAAAATGCATCCCACTACCTTTGGGGATCGTTTTTTTTTTTGTTATTAATTGCAACCGCACGGAGGCTTTTGTTCGGCGTGGAAGACCGCGACACGATTTAAATTCTTTTGATTGCAGTATATTACGAACGCACTTTGACTTTTGTGTGACTGAAGCGACTGCATAAGAGGATTAATTTAAATGCCACGGTTAAAATATCACGTACTGATGCCGTCCAACTCGTGCTCATACTAAATTTCTGCAAACTCAATTACCAGACCAAACCTCGCCAAGCGCATTGGTAACAGCATATATGTCAGGCGATCTTCCCGTTTTGCCAGAGAAAAAAAAAAGCTCTATGTACCAGCACACAAAGGCGCTTAGAGATTTATGTAAATAACACTACTGTGTTGTGTTCTTTTACTATATATTTTTTTTTCTACATTTAATTGAGGTAAGGTGCAACTGGGTAGCTCGGCATCAGCACATAAAAACCAAAATAAAAAAAAACCCATTACGATTTATAGACGGTTGATAATGGCCATTACAAAACAGGTTAATTGCTAGTTTGATTCAGAACTGCAATGGAGCTGAGGGACTATCTATTGTTTTAGATCTTTCGCGTGGTAGGTTCCAACCAGATTCCCATTTAAATCTTCGAGGATGTAATATGAAGATCCCAGCTTTTCCCTGACCCTAGCTTTAACGAAAGTAGGAGCAAGCTTTGCAGAGAATCCCTTCGTCCAATTGCTCTGAGCAAAATTTCTCCGGAAAATTTCCTGTCCCACCTTAAAATTAACAGGTCTGGAACGGGTATCGTATATGGTTTTGTTATGTTCGTAGGATTTCTTCATATTACCCTTCGCCTTTTCTCTATGTGACACTAGCTGTTCTTCTCGTCTTATATACGTATCAATATTACTGATCATACCGAGATTTTTCAGCAACTGATAGTCTGCACCATTGGTCACCATATTCTGACCGAAAAGTAGAAAATATGGTGTGCATCCGATGGACTGATGTATGGAATTCCTCAGAGCGCAGCTAATTCCACTTAAATGCTCGTCCCAATCTCGGTGGTCAGCAGCCACAAAGGCTCTAAGAGCGGCTCCAACGGATCGGTTGACTCGTTCAGATGGATTTGACTGGGGAGAATACAATGCAGTAGATGTATGAGTTATCCCATATGAAGTTAGGAAAGCTTTGAACTCCGAAGATTTAAATTGTGTTCCGTTATCGGATAAAATCACTTCCGGAACACCGAACGTGTGAAATACTTCACGCTCTAAGAAATTACAAATTAATTTCGAGGTAAACTTCTTAAGTGGCTTTAAAAAGTGAAATTTGGAAAAATGATCCAAAACTATAAGTATTCCGATATTACCCAACTTTGAACGCGGGAAGGGCCCGATAAGATCAATACAAAGCCTCTGAAAAGGTCTATCAGTAATTACCTGTATACCCATAGGTGGCCTTAGGGAAATATTGGGGCTCTTTGTGGATTTACATGTGTCGCAGTTAGACACATATTCTTTGACTTGTTTAACCATTTTCGGCCAGAACAAGTGCCTACGAATTTTCTCCAACGTTTTACCCATTCCCCCATGGGCTGAGATCAGAACGTCATGGGCCTTGTGGACAACACCTTCGGTTAATTCTGAAGGAACCCATAGTTTCCAAGAGTTCTGCTCTTGCTCACCCTCCTCAGTCGCATACTTCCTCCGACAGTATACAAAATTGTCCATGACTTTCAAGTCGGGAAACCGGCATTGATTGTCAATTATCTTCGTTTTTAGAGATTCATAACTTGGAGAATTGAAATATTGTGAAGATAAATCAATAAGTGAACCATTGTTATTCAGTTCAAGTATTTCTTCACAATGTGCTCTCGACAGGGTGTCAGGAACCACATTGGCCGTACCATGCCGATGTTGGATATTAAATACGAAGCCTTGTAGCTTCAGTGCCCATCGCGCCAACCTACCATTGAGATCAGTTTGATGCATAAGCCACTTCAGACTAGCGTGGTCTGTGATTATAGTGAATTCCTGCCCTTCCACATAAGAACGAAATTTCTTCAAAGCCAGAACAGCCGCAAGGCACTCCTGTTCCGTTACGGAGTAATTTCGTTGGGCCTTATTGAGCTTTTGCGACATATAGGCAATGGGAACCTCTACCCCTTCTGGGTTCAATTGGGCCAGCACCGCTCCAACTCCATTCTGACTTGCATCGCACTGTATGATAAACGGTTGTTCGAAATTTGGGTTAGCTAGGAAAGGTGCAGTAGTTAACGCTCTCTTCAGGCTATCAAAGGATAACTGAGACTCAGTTGTCCACGTAAAACGTTTACCTTTCTTAAGTAATTCTGTAAGGGGGCACGACATTTCCGCAAAATTGGGAATGAAGCGGCGATACCACCCAGCCATGCCTAAAAATCTTCGAAGTTGTCGTACGGTAGTAGGTGCTGGGAAGTCTGTAATAGCGGCAACCTTGTCTGGGTCAGTTTTCAACGTTCCGTTACCAACAATATAACCTAGGTACTTGACTTCGGTCAAACAAAATTTGCTTTTCCGAACGTTGATGGTAAGATTTGCACGTCTGATGAGCTGCGCAACTTCCTGCAAAAGAACCATGTGAGAACTGAAGTCCTCGGAAATCAACAGGAGATCGTCAAGGTAAACGAAAACTCTTTGGCGGAGGTGGTTTGGTATGACCTTATCCATTAGTCGACACATAGTTTGGGGAGCGTTGCATAGGCCAAATGGCATTACCGTGAATTGATAAAGCGGTCTATTCGGAACGGTAAATGCTGTTTTCTCCCGCGAATTCATTTCTAGTGGGATCTGCCAGAAGGCGTCCTTAAGATCCAAGCTAGAAATGAATTCAGCCTTCGGCAACCGACTTAAAATTCCCCCTATGTGCGGCAATGGATAAGCATCCTTGACCGTCACGGAATTTAACTTTCTGGAATCCAGGCAGAACCGCACTTTACCAGGGGTCCGGTGCAGCACCACTGGGGAGCTCCAGGAACTTATTGATTCCTCTACTACCCCTAATTCCAACATCCTGTCGATCTCTTTAAACATAAGCTTCTCCACCGCGGGTGAGATTGGAAAATGCCGCTGTTTTATGGGCTTCGCATTTCCAACATCAATGACATGTTCAAGGATACTTGTTTTACCCAGACCTTCCTCTTCGAATGACGGAAACAAAAGTTTAGCGGCTTCTAATTGTTTTTTCTGTAATGGTAGCAGTTTATGTTCATTTTCGTTCTCTGCCACTGAGCTGTCCAATTCAGACAGAATATGCGGTGCTAATTCAAAAGCCTTCCAAAAATCTATTCCTAAGTATAGATCCTGAGAAAGACTGGGTACAATAAATAATTCTATTAATTTCGTTGTATTGCGGAATGTTATTTCCGCCATTGTGCTACCGATAACAGGCTGCACTCTACCATCAGCTGTGCCAACTGAACTCTTGAATTTTTTAATTTTACAATTTGTCTCACTAATGCTTTTTGCCATCTCGGAACCTAAACAACTTACGGTTGCACCGCTGTCCAAAAGTCCGCTTATGGTTCTTCCAAAGACTTTCACTTCAGCGTATGGCCGTATGTCATTTGGTTTCAAAATAATGGTTGAAATAAGTTTTCGTTGAGTTTTTCGCACTGAATTCCAAAAGTTACGTATACGCAACGATGACCGTTTAGGTTTAGTAATTTCATTTTGTGAGAATATATTTTTGCGAATGGTGTTATATTTTTGTAATCGAATATGGTACGGAACGATATTACTAACCTGACGAGGCTGGGTTTCTAAATGTCGGGGGCTGTATATTTTAGTTGGAGATTTTAAAATAGTTGGTATTGAAATTATTGAGTCCGGGGCAGTTGTTTCGGATGCCCGCTGCTCTTGGTGGCATCCTTCCTCAAGTTTTCCGAGTTATTACATTTTAGACAATGCGGCTTATAGATATTAACAGCTCCACACCCATAGCAAAAGATTCGCCGGGGTTGCATACAGTCTTCATATCGATGACCTTTTTTATCGCAATTCCAACAGGTAAAGGATTTAGCCGGTACGGAGTGTCTTTCTTGGGAAATTTCTTCAATGTCAGAGACATCCGGACAAGAAGTCTGTTCACCATTCTCAGCAACCTCAAACACTTGCTTACGCATTGAAATATTCCCTCTATAAGGTGTCTTTCGAGTGTCTTCGATAAAGTATTCTCGCTTTCGACAGGCACTTCGGAGATGAGCAATTGAATTTATCTCTATATGGAGAAGTTCATGTCTAATTTCAGGTTTTAAGTTACGTATAACTGTCTCAATCAGTTCGCGGTCAGACATAGGTCTTTCAAGTTTATCAACTAATGTTGAAATCCTATCAAAATAGTCGTCGAAACATTCATGTTCTTTTTGTTTGCGACTGCGAATAAGATCACGAATATCGAAATCGCTCCTTAAATCGTTGTACTGACGTCGAAGCGCTTGACACAGAGTGTCCCACTTTATGGGTCGCTCTGTAGTCTTTCTATGAAAACGCCAGTACCATTCGCGCGCTTTACCACTGAATAATGAATGAACGTGATCACATAATAAGCTAAAGTTTCCACTAAGAGATTGTCTTGTTAGTGCTTCCACACGGTATAAAAACTCTTCGATTGGTATGCCGTCCGACGAACCATCGAATTTCAAATGCCAGTTGATTATAATCCCCGATATTTTATCGGGATTACCTAATTGTATTTGGGTGGATCCAGGGTTGTCGTTGGAATTCCACTGATCTCTATTAGGATTCCTTCCGGCTGACCTATCGTCATCTCTTCGATGTTGAGATTGGAACTGGCCGCTGGAATTTGCATTCCTCAAGGAATTATGGACCGATTCATCAATTATGGAACCTAGCATTTGTTTTAGGTTAAGAAATAATTGCTGTTGACTTTCACTTATAACGTCATTAACCATTATCTGAATTTCCTCCCGAAGTGGATCCGGATTTTGAAATGCATTCGATAAATTACCAGACTGATTAAGGTTGTTAGAAGGATTCCTAAATTGATTTTCTGCTAATACCGATTGATGGAATAAGGTATTTGGTAGAGGGGATTCTCGTCTTTGAGAACTTTTTTGAAATCTAGTGTTGGGACGTTGAGTTCTACTAATTGCACCTTTGCCTGTCATGGGTGAAGGTTTCTGTGGATTGCCAAGGAATGTGCCCTTGAGTTTAAAGCTTTTGATGTCGCATACAGCATTGCAGTTAGGGCAAACCTTAGATTTGGAACATGCATCAGAAGCGCACATCTTATGAAAACTGTGTTCACATGGGGTTATGATAACTTCCTTCCCATTGCTCAATCTGTCTTTACAAACCAAACAAATATCGACACTATTATTAAGTTCATCTAAATTCTCATTACTTCGATAAACCGCCATAATGATTTTGTAAAAAAAACGAAATTATTTAATTATTGTAAGAATTCAAAAGCAAAATATCAGATGCTATTTCTCACTGCTGAAAAAAAAAGCAGTCGTATTAATGTAATAAGGGTTGGTAACGGTTGACTGAGATTGCATATATGTATACAAATGATCACATAGGCATTATCCTCTCATTGGTTAAAATCCAGATATAATTCCCGATAATTAAATTCCGAATGAAATTGTAAATGCTTGACTTGATTCTCTCGAAAAGAAATCATTTATCAGAATATGTAAGTCCAGTGAGACGTCACAAAACCAACAGTGGCTCGCGTTCTTATACAGAACTAGCGGAATTCCAACTGTTTCAAATTCATGCCACTTTCACGGTACACTCCGATTATATAAATTTAAATTTAAAATTGTTTTTGCTATTGTATCTAAAAATGCGTGTTCCAATTATGAATTTTGGTCGACCAGCCTCGTATTACCACAAAAGCTGCTAACGAAATCCCCGAAATCAATTTTGGTCACGTGGTTAGGTGGAAAGTAACCTCAAAATGTTCTGCAGATACAAAAAGTTGAAGTCCTGAAGACGAAGTTTCCAGGCTCCACGTAGTTGGGCGCCAATTTATGTAACGACACTTCGCTGAGCAGGTTGGACCGGGTCTTGAGCCGGATGCGGGTAGCACGCCTTGCTATCCTTTTGCTTAGCTCGTCGGAATGGGGGAGTTCTTTGCATCGACCAAGACCTCGCTGCCGTTCACAAATAAAAAAAATGCGTGCTAAAATTAAGTGAAGATGTAGCCCACTTTACTGTATTCATAACCCAACCAACAATCAATCGTTACCATCCCTTGAGAGACCAGCTGAAATGTCTCTCCCATTACCCTCCCTACCAGTTGCATTTCGGAACACATCTTTTCCTCCAAAAGCCCAAATCAAACACGACTACAGATTCAAACAACAGCGGTTAACAGCATCATGATATTATATTTAATTACTCATTTTAACTAAGGAATTCATTTAATTGAAATACAAAAAAAAACATGTACTGAAATACATACTGTCCTCATCAGTTTGAGTGACTTCATTATATACTTTAGGTTTACTTAATTATTTAACTGTATGTTGTGGGAAAAAAAATGTAGCTATCGAAGAAAACGAAATCAATGCCATTTAACTGTAATAAAGCCAGCCAAATTTAATAAAAGAACCTTGTCATAATATGAAGCCAGAATTAGGGTCATTCCTGGTGCACTACTAGTCTCATATGTATCTATGAGCTTACGAAAGAATTAATTGGTACGTACCTGTTTCCATCTCCTTCGGCAGGCCTGCTGATATCGATGTACTCCTGCGTTGACACTTTTCCCCCACTCACTTCGAGATACCCCCCTTCCCGTTAATGCACCAAAAAAAAACACTAGCACATGAAGCGGTTATTAAATAATCAATTAGCTAATAAATTTAAGTTTAGAATATGGTTTCGTTTTCTTGGTTTGTGTTTTTCTTTCCTTTTTTTTTTTTTCTTTTTTTTAATATACAGATTTAGTTTTTTTTTCTTTTAGTTTGTTGGTTTGTTTCCAGGCGTTGGGCTGGGAAGTTGCCAAAGAAGATACGTTGAGGATCTCAAAAGGGGATCCAAACCCAAGGTGGTACGCGAGCGCGTGTGCCCCGCAAGCTGGGTGTTGTGGAATGCCCCTATTAGCTCCGTAAGGGGTCTGGGATTCGCAGCAAATTTTGAAGAATTTACTCCTCACTTGATCCCACTAAAAAAAATAATAACTTTTGGATTGGTGAACACAACGAAAAAAAAATGCATCCCACTACCTTTGGGGATCGTTTTTTTTTTTGTTATTAATTGCAACCGCACGGAGGCTTTTGTTCGGCGTGGAAGACCGCGACACGATTTAAATTCTTTTGATTGCAGTATATTACGAACGCACTTTGACTTTTGTGTGACTGAAGCGACTGCATAAGAGGATTAATTTAAATGCCACGGTTAAAATATCACGTACTGATGCCGTCCAACTCGTGCTCATACTAAATTTCTGCAAACTCAATTACCAGACCAAACCTCGCCAAGCGCATTGGTAACAGCATATATGTCAGGCGATCTTCCCGTTTTGCCAGAGAAAAAAAAAAGCTCTATGTACCAGCACACAAAGGCGCTTAGAGATTTATGTAAATAACACTACTGTGTTGTGTTCTTTTACTATATATTTTTTTTTCTACATTTAATTGAGGTAAGGTGCAACTGGGTAGCTCGGCATCAGCACATAAAAACCAAAATAAAAAAAAAACCCATTACGATTTATAGACGGTTGATAATGGCCATTACACCAGTGAGTAAAAAATGGCAGAGCAGATCAGATCAGAAAAGTACAGCTTCGAGTCATAATGTTCTCCTCTCAGCTGCGAAATTTCAAATAGATAATCCTCTTTGTTTTCTAGTGAATTTCGGGTTTTGAGTGAGCATTGCACAGTCAATGTTTGGCCTGATGTCGATTTGATCACAATTTGAACTCGTTCCATGTTATTCTTTCAATTTTTTTTTAATAAATATGCGAACATTTGTAACATTAAACTAAGAAATATGATATCTCATGCCAAACAAATAAATCAGTTGGCATCAGTACAATTTGAATTTTCAAATCTGACACATTTCACTCACTTGCCCTGCCTCAAAACTAGGTATAGAAAAACTTGTGCTAAACTGATCTGCACAGCTTCATGGAACACAAATTGACAGAATTTAGAACACTTTGCGGCAAGTTTTTTACTCATGGAACACCAAATCTTGTACTTTTCTGATTTTTTCTGTACTTATCTGTGCAGCTAAGGTTCATTAAACACTAGGGTGGGTCGAAAAATTAAATTTTGTCCGATCGTTTTGGAATAGCAACTAAAATGTGACCCGAAGCTTTAAAATGCGTGCAGATATTTTTTAAATTTTATTTTTCTAGTCGGTCTACCCGCGCATTTCATTTGAATATGAAGAAAATTTGGAAAATCTGAAAAAAATAGGTTGATTTTATTGGTATCCGTGATTTGTTTGGCAAAGGAATTAAAATAAGTACCTTACGTTAAAAATGTATTCTTATTCTAATTTGATTAAAAAGGTTAACAAAAACAAGTAGGCGGCAAAAGCAACGTAGGAGCTTATATATTTTTTCTGCCGTTCTGTCTTTACTTCAAAAGTTTCCAATCAAAACGCCAAGTTGTTTACAGAAGTTTGAAGTTGCAATAATTAAGTGCGTGAAGTGTATCAAATTAAGCTTAAAACAGATACCCGAAAGGAACCAGCCATTAACGATATCGCGGAAATTGTTGCGGTCAGATTGATAAGTATATGGTGCAAGGCTTTTATTCCAACCGTTACCCTAAAGCGCGTGATACAATTGTTGAAAGTATACCACTCTAAATGTAAGAAGTCGATCAAGTCTTGGAAGCGACTTTCAAGTCCTAAAAAGGCAGAATTTGATATAAGTGCTAACAAGCTTTTTGATATTTGCTCATGCAAATGCAAAGATTTGAATAGATGTAATTGCTCAAAAGAAAAAAAAAATCCGAAAGCAGAACATAATTTTGTTATTGATCAGAGATCGGAGAGAAAAATGATAATAGGTGGCAAAGACTCTTTAGCAACAACCAAAAATGAAAAACATCGTCATAGGAGCGAAAAACTACAACTATACTATAACGAAAATAGTATTACCAAAAAAGATGCAGTAGTGAGGAATTTTCCATTTCATCCGATGACTCAGAAAGCAGTCAAAATGACGATTATTTGCCGTCAACATCAGTGCCACGTGAGCGTGAGAGACGAACAAAAATATCACTTCTGAGACTGCCAACATTGTCCAAAACATGTGATCGATATGGTGTATCTGATCCAGCTGCTGCAGCAATTGCATCTGCTGTGCTTTATTACATCAATCAGCTGTTGATGTAATAGATACGTCTAAGGTACGTCGTGAGACAGCAAATGTTCGCAGAGATCTGCGTTAAGAGCAGTTGCATAAATGTTCCAGCACTATATTTTGATGGTAGGAAGGACAAAACATTAAAGATTGTTGAAAAAGGTGCAACAAAATACCGCCAACTTATCTTCGAGGAGCATATATCCGTCATCAAGGAACCAGACTCTGTTTACATCGGTTACGCTGTCCCAAGTGACGGGACGTCTAAGGCTATCGAACTTGCTATTTTTCAGTTGCTTTCTTCGCAAAATATTTCCTTAAAGGACACAAAAGCTGTTGGATGTGATGGAACAGCGACAAATACTGGAAAGAAAGGCGGTATAATAAGACTTATGGAAAAGCGTCTAGAGCAACCCTTACAATGGATCATTTGTTTGTTACATATGAATGAACTTCCCCTGGGATACCTGTTTTTGCACTTAGATGGCACAACCACTGGACCAAATTCTTATGCAGGTAGTATCGGAAAGCTTCTGGAAGACCGTGAAAAAAAACCTATTGTGCCATTTGAAAAGTTAGAGGGGGGTGTATTGCCGGATATTGGTGACGTCAAAGACCTAAGCGGTGATCAAAGCTACCTTTACCAGATATCGTCGGCTGTTGTGAGTGGTGAATGCTCTTCTGATCTGGCGAACAGATCTCCAGGAAAGATGTCTCACGCTCGTTGGTTAACGAAAGCTAACAGAATATTACGCCTGGGGCCTAACTCTGTAATTCTATTCGAAAGTTGTTTCCGATTCTAATTTCAAATGATACTCTGTATAACTTTCGAATCGAATGAAAATGTTGCAGAGAAACCTTTGCAACTTTCGAATAAATGTTCCGAGACTCGCGCTGTTTTTGTCAAAAATGCCATTTTAAATTCAAAAAAAAGTCTAATAATTTTTTTTTGATTAATACAATTTATTCGTTGATAATTGAATTTCCCTTTGAATATGGATTCAGTTGCTTTGTGGCAAAGAAAGATAATAAGAGACAATTCCAACAGAATGGGTTTATCAAGTAAAAGGTAATGTGATATAAAACGAAGTAATTTATATTTACTTTTACTAAATATTATTTCTAGTTTTGTTCGTCTTTCAAAAGATGCATTTGTGTATGTTTTGAACAGCATAAGTTATTATCTTAGGGAAAGGAAAAGATCGTCTTCAATACCTACAATGATGAAACTAAGTGCAAAGCTTAAATTTCTTGCACAAGGTGGATACCAGCAGCAAATATGCCGATTTCGATTCACTGGACTGGTGCAGCAGACGGTTTCAACATTTATTTCCGAAGTCTGTAAAGCTATGGAAAAACCAGGTGTGTCCAAAACATATAGATTTTAATATGACCAATGAGGAAAACATAAAAGCAAAAAAATATTTCCATTTGAAATCTGGCATACCGAGAATTGTTGCAGTCGTAGATGGGACACACATTCAAATGATTAGACCGATTAACAATGAACATTTATTTTTCAATCGGAAACTGAAGTACAGCATAAATGCAATGGTGGTAAGTTCACTTTAGAATCTAGTTCTTGATTTCTTTTAATTAATTTATGGAGCTTTGTTTCTTGTAGATATGTGATCACCAGATGATTATCCGAGCTGTTACTGGATGATACGGTGGAGTATCCCACGACCCACATGTTTCCATTCTTCATATCATCATATTAATATTTATTATGTTTTCTTCAATTAATTTATAACATTCTATCAAAAAATATTATTTATGTCTTTTTTTTACATAAATACTTATATTTTAGCTTTCAGCAAAACTTTTCCGTATGGTAAATAGATATCGAATGAAATTTCCGAAATTCGAATGTATTTAGCAACGAAAATAGAGTTGTGAAGTACCATATTTCCGATTTTCGAGCAAATGTATCTAGATAAATGAAATTCGGATATCAATTTCCGATTTTCGAATTACAGAGTACATATTTTCCGAATTCGAACGATTTAACTTTAGAATCGAATTACAGAGTTAGGCCCCTGTATGTTTCCACAAAGACATCATCTAAAAACCTCAAATATTTGGCCACATTCGTTGTTACAGTTTATGCACCTGTTTGGTTCGAGATAAAAGTCCATCCATCGTGTAATGATGGATCAAGGCATTTTTGGAAGCTAGTTTCTAGTTCACGATATCTTCCATTGCAACTTAAAATGGTAATAGATCAAGTTATTAAGCGTAATAGTTTCTTTGCTCATCCGGAAATATTTTAATATCAATGCTGGCAGATCCCCAAAAACACATTCGAGAGCTTGCTGGCAGGAGAATTTTAAAAGCCAGGCGTAAGATTAATTTCGAACAACATCTTCGTGTTTTCACTGTACCGGACATAAATCTTAATGCAAAGTCGTACGTTGAGCTCATAGACTGGCAACAAGAATATCAACAACCTCCTCCTCTTCGCGATATAACAGATGAAACACTGCTTTCGCTAGTGGAATCAGGAGGTGATGACATAATACCTTTTTTAATGCTTCCATGTCACACGCAATCTGTAGAACGATCAGTTAAAATGGTAACAGAGGCTTCGATGCAGTTGTGCGAGAAAAGCTCCAGAGATGGTCTCATCAAAGCAAAAATAAGTTCCAGAAAATCTATGCCAAAATTCGAAAGCAAGCAAGATTTTAAAGTTTCCACTGACTAGTTTATGAATGTTTTTTCATCAACTTTTGCATGTTTTTAATAAAAAAAAATATTTCCGTTCATTGATTCTTATTTTCTTATTTTATTTTCCAACAAAAAAAAATTAAAAATCTTTTCAGAATAAAGTGTTGAAAAATATCGAAAAATTGGCGAAAACACAAATTTTCAAAATCAATGCGCGGGTAGAAAGAAGGTTCTTAAAAAATATTTTTTTTGGTTTTTAGTATCCCTTAGATAGGGGTCAAACTTTGATCACTATTCCAATCCAAAAAAAAATAAAAATAAAATGTTCATACATCGATGACCAACCCTATTAAACACATCTATTGAAACCATATGTATTCAATGATTTCCTGCTCGCACGTCTGCAACTAGGTTTTGCGTTTGCAGCACTATTCATCACCGCACCGAATTCATATCTTCATAATATCGAATATTATCTACACAACTGTAATGGAGGTGGAACAAACCAATACTAAAATTTTGTTTGCGATCAGTGTTCCACATACATAGCTTTTCTTTAACACGAGTGCACGAAGGACAAACCAATTCTCAACTTTGTTAATATTTTCTGTATCTCTTGTCGCCGCGATATGCACGTGGAACAAAACAATTCTCACAAAAAAATTGCGATAAATTATATGGAAAATTTGTCCCAAACGCCAAAAAATGGTTTATGGCACAAAACAATTCTACAAACTGTTGATTTTGGTGGATATGGGACAAAGTCGATGTTCGATATCTCGGGTTTGGAAAGACTAAGAGCAAATCGAATCACAGATTTAAAAAGAGCATACAAATTTACCATAGAATCCGTTCCTAACTCAAAAACGACAAAAGTGGCGTATGGAACAAAACAATTCTCAGGCGACGATATATCTCACTTTCTCACTCTAGTTCGTGTTTTTTTTATATATAAATTATAGTCCATAATACTTAGTGCTTCCATTTGTTTTAACTTGTCAAAATTCTTAATACTTGCATAATAATCCTATCTATAAATTTGTCAAAATTATCTAACCGCATAATAGTGGTATATTGGTTCTAAATTCAAAATAATATACCTTAACAAATAACACATACATGCAAAGCACAACATCAAAGCAGCGGATCATCGAGACATGTCCCGAGAATCTACGTATGGATAACAGGTAACAGAAAATACATTTTGTTGAATGAAATTAAACCTAAACCACTATTACACAATTATACACATCATCATTAAATAGTTTTTCATATAACATAAAAATATCCAAAAATTCTTAACTTAAATTCAACTATTAATCTGAAACTAATCGAAATTATAAATTTGCATATAAAACATAACAACAGTTTTCATCCGTTTACACATTTCAAGCCCTGTGAGAGATTTTATTGGTGGGCATTTACACTCAAATCACTTGTCTTTTTGTTTATTTGAGTGGTTTATATAAAGTGTGATTTTGCACTCAAGCTTAAATTTTGTTATTCTTTCTTATCATCTGATGAAGCGTTATTTTTTTAATTACAATAAAGTTGTAAAGTAAACAACAATGTGTTGTTAAATACTTGCCTAACAGTCATTCCCATCATGTCTCATCAACCTTTAAAACAGCATCCGGTATACATTCCAGCTAGCATACGAAGCCCCATCAAATAATTATCCCTCATCTTCCACAAACAGCTGATTGATATGTTGATTTGATTACCTAACAAATCAGCTGTGATATAGTGTAGACTTTTGAGGCAAACCGCAATATTTTGATACTCTCTCTGAATTACGTTGTCTTTTTACTCTCTAGCGGTGGTATGATCTCTTAAGATCAACTTTAAGTCTGTTCCGTTTTCTTTTCTTCCCACACCCAGCCCTGAGCAGCCGGAAAACATTTGTCAGAAAGGAGGCATAATGAGAGAAAATGGAATAAAGTGTATACAAATTTGTATACCTTTGCTTCCTTCAATTTTAATAGCAGTAGTCATATGGATGCTGCAGAGTGCAAGTACGCATTCCACAGCTCTAAATATGCTACAACTCTTACTCGAACTCCCTTGAAAATTCAAGAGTTTGTTACACTTTTAAATCCGCGGATAAACTACTGATTGACACCGGTTGCAAAATAAATAAAATACGCGAAATATTTTGCGATCAATACACGAAATGAAATTTAATCAAACTGTCAAACCAAAACAAAAAAGTGTCAAATCCAACAAAAATATGCTGGTTTTCCGATCGCTCAGCTGGGGTGGGTTCAACAAAAAACGCTAAGATTACGCTAGATAATCGGAACGCTTTAGACATTAGCGAACCTACAAATAAAAGTTGTGTGCTGAAAACTGAAAGAAAAGTGAAATGCCGACCACCGAAGAATTGCGAACTGAAAAGAAAGTTCCAGAAAAAAGAAAAGAATGATTTTTTTTTTAAATTCTGGCTCGCCAAGGCGATTTATAAGGGGGACACTTCGACCTATAAAGATCTTTTGTGCCGTATGGGCCAGAAAAATTTAATCTAGTAGAATTTCGACTTTCCATGTAAAGCGGACAATTTTACCAGTAGAAGAATTCTTTATGTCCTCAGGGCTCATTTGTTCCCCAAAAAAGATCTTCTTTCTAATTCCATTAAGGGCTGGACATTCACATAAAATGTGTTCAGCTGACTCGTCCTCTTCAAGACAGAGTCGGCACTCAGGAGAGTCTGCTATTCTCATTTTCTGTAGATGATATCTTTAACCATGGTGACCAGTAAGGTAACCTACTAAGTTTTTGATATGATGCCTGCTTAGGTTTAGACATTTGCTGGCATTTTGATTGAAGGGCCGAATGGCTCGTTTGGCCTGTCTTAGACCTGGGATGCTTTCCCAAAGATGGATACATTTTCTATGTTCCCAGCTAAAAAAAAGAAGAATGAATTTGTAAAGAAGTCAGGGAATGGAGAGTGGTCCTTGTCTTGACAACAAGTTTAATCGCCCAGTGAGTTGAATTTATTGTAAATTTTCTGCGTGCGTATAGTCAAGCATTTATTATATTATTTAAAATTATATCGGTTGAAGTTTAAGAAAAACCCCACGCTGTACGTGAAACAACAAATTGGATCCACAAAATTGCATAGGTAGGCCTGTGGAATTTAATCAAAAGATTCATATTTGAAGGCATAATTATTCTTAATAGAGAATTGCGGATAACTTTTGCAAAGCAGAAGAGTGTTTTTGTGACTCCATACCCTGTCTGCAAATTTGACGCACGAGGGCACAGTAGAAAGAACAAACTCTCGCCAGCCAGCGTGAGTACCGAATGGCCAACTCCAGAAAACATGTGATAACCCAGCTTATACCTCGCATCCAACCACCCACAATGAAACATCAAGCAAACCCACATGCCCAGCAATCAAACCTTCATCATCCCAACAAGACTTCATTTGTTGACTCCTCATCCTCTAAATTAACTTCAATGGTCACAGTAGTAAATTAATTGTGTTGATAGATACGTATAGTGCTAAACAAGGGATCTACTTAACCTTCAAGCGGGCGAGCGGTCATTCGTAACGGCATCGGTCGCGCGTAGTCGAAAAGACCTATGGGATAACTGATAGAAATAAAGCATTAATTATCCAATAATCATTTATTTGTTTGTACACAGATATATTATCATTGTATTTAAAGTATATAGCTAAATCTTCTAAATTGGCGTGTGACGTCTTCAAGGATCATATGCAATAATCCGAAAAGTGCTGGAATTTCTACAGCATCAGTCAGTTTGCAGGCACGTGGTCTGTCATACGATGGTGTTTTTTTTATTACAAATTCGTTGGAATGTCTTAAAACTTTTTCTATGATATTTTCCGTAACGAATAAACTCCAGGCTTGCATAAACGTTGTTACCCCCACGGCATTCCTATGAGTACCTACCTAAATCTTCAGCGAGAATATTTTGTACTTGAGGCCTCACCTTGTTGTTGTTGGATTCTTCCCCCTTCGTTACTTTATCTCGTCCCGTAAATTAGCTGTTTATATCTGAAAGAGGCAAATTGTCCTCATCTGAATCCTCAGCAGATTGAGATCCCTCTGGAACGATGTTTCTGAAAATTGGTCGCTCTGATTCACTCTGTTCTTCATCTTCTCGTAGTAATTCTTAGAGTATTGCACTTCGTGCTAGCGGGCTAAGACTCATTTTATAATTAAAAGCAGTATAACAAGCTTAATTCGATATCCGAAGAAATACTATATCGCGTTGACCCTCGCGCGTAACCTTTCCGACGACAGGCGCGTGTTGTGCTTTCGACGCCTCTAAAACAACAGCGATCTGTGGGACGAGGGGAGCGCTGCTTGCGGAGGTAGACTCTTTATTTTGCTCGCAATGACAAAGCGATAGGCTACTAGAAATGAGAAGTACATGTGACAAGTAATAATAATATTATGAACGAAAATGTATTGAGCACGGTCGATTCGACACTGCGCACCCGCTTGAAGGTTAAATTTTAGTTTACAAGTTGTATTCTTCAAAATGCACTACAATGGGAGGGTTCCTCCAGGTGTCAGAACACCCACGACACCCCCACTGATAACGTTTATATACCCACTTTCATTTCTTTAACGTTTTCCCATTTTTATTTTCGTGATAAGTTCAACGAGACCTAATCATTGATAACCTCTGCTATGCGAGGTCGCAGTCTCCTTCTCTCTATCTTTTCTTTATACTTTTTCTTTATATTGGCACGATATTTTTGTGCGCAAGGGAAAAAACAGCAAGATCCCACCCCACCGACGAGCTGATGCCGTGCACCGCAAGCGTGCCAACCGCTGCTTCATAGCAAGGACCGCATAGGTCGTGGAATGCCCTTTCCCGCCACAGTTTCGATTTTTCGCTGATGAAATCAAAAACCTGTAATTTGCTAAAAGTCTCCAGTAACATCATTGGTTCTTAATCGAGTTATATTGTTTGTGGAAACTAATCTGGGTGCCTGGACACAGTGGATACGCAGGCAATGAAAAAGCAGACGAACTAGCCAGAACAGGATCCGCATCCCCATCCATGATGCCCAGAGCATTCTGCGGGCTATCAATAAGCACTATTAAAAGCTGCATCAAAACTTGGCTTGAGGAAAAGAAGCTCCAATTCTGGAGGGAAACCGAAGGAAACAGGCAAGCTAAAAACTTTATGCCAAACAGCTGCCACAAAAAAACGAAACAACTACTACAACTAAGCAGAAGTCAGATTCGACTAGTCACAGGCTTCCTCACAGGGCATTGCCGTGTTAAAAAACACCTGATGACTATAGGCATAGCACAGGATAATACCTGCAGATTATGCAACGAAGACGTTGAAACAGCAGAATACATACTATGTTAATGCAACTGCTTAATCAAAACGTGTCAACGTTATCTAGGTAAATTCTACCTTGAAGCAGCAGACATAGCAGCCAGCTCTCCCAAAGAATTAGCCGCCTTCCTAAAAAACTGCGGCATTACGTACGAGCTCTAAATGGAGGATATCACAATAGGCCCACAAGCGGCCGCAGTGATCTGGCTACAATATACCACCTCCCCCCAAAAATCTAATCTAATCTATATTGTTTGTGGATTTAAATATTTAAGCTAAGTAGTCACAATATGAAAAAGTTCGCCACAGACTAAGGTCTGATGTTTCATTGAATTTTTTAAATTAAAAAGAATCCTCCCCAAGGGACCAAATATCCTTTTTCTGATTTCTAATGTCTTTCACTCTCTTCAAGTGAATATTAATAAAATGCGAAGCCTTTACCATCCGCAGTACTACCGAACACAGTGAATATGTTTGTTTGGTTTATTCCCTTAAAAACAAGAACCTCTTAGGATACGAAAGTATAAAAAAATGACATGAACTTAAATCTATTGCGATTCAATGGATCATATTACTTGGGCAATGATAATTTTTCATTTAATATCAATTCTGCGTCTGAAGTAATGACCTTCTTTTGATTTTCCTCCGTTCGCTTCTTCTTGTCGTCCCTTTCTTGTTGCCATCTTCTTGTATTGTGCTGGACTTTGGATAAGTTCATCACCCCACACTCGGCTATCCTGCTTTATGAGTCGACTTTGACTATATCGAGTTATCTTGCATTTCATCGTCATAGGTATTTATGCCTTAGTGGAAATCCTCTTCGTTAGGATGTCGGCGATAGTTGCAGCTCGTTTATTCAACGTCCTTGCTCGCTACTTCTTCGAGTTCTGAGCAACGCATTGACTTCATAAAGTCAAAGTCAACGCTTGTTGACGCGATGCGGGGTCCTTACTGATTTACCACTTTACGGACATGGTAACGACCGATGCTATGGTTATATTACACGCAACTAGGAACTTTCTGGATGAAGCTTTATCATGGCGCCGAACTGTGTGCGCTTAATGTCTACCAATTCTCTAATCTCGTTCTTTGTTGGTGGTTTTCGTCGTTTGTCAATTGTCATACGTCGCTCGGTTTTCTTTTTGCGTTTAGAGAATGTTTTCTGCGGCTGTCTCAAGCTCCACCATAAAAACGCTAAGCAGTCTTTCCTTGACTGCTCGGATCGCTGTTTGTTCGCCTTCCGGGCAGAAAAATGGGGTCATCTTTATGCATTCTGTGTAAATTGAGTTTAAACACAGCTGCAGCTTGAAGTTATGATAGTACCACTTGCTGGGATCATTCGGACTAAGTATGGTGAGAATAGAAATAATTACCCGATTTATTGGTTCACTTGTATGTTACCTGTTGTAATTGTCAGCAGCTGTATCTTTTCCGCATAGTAATAGTCCATAAGTGCCTTAAATGTTATTTCCAAAATTCGACAAATCATGCAAAGAAATTGAAACTCAGCACAGATGACCTCTGTAGAGGATGCGGGGACGAGGAGGTGAACGAGGATGCCTCTCATTTCCTCTGCCACTGCCCTGCACTCTGTCGTATTAGAAACAACGTTTTCGGTAGACATTTCCTCCAGGACTTAAAAGAACTCTCTTTCAAGTATGTAAAGGACTTGCACAAGTTCATAAATGCGTCGGGATGGATTGTAAGCCCGCTAGGTTTTTCATAGGTTTTTCATTGGTTCCTAAGTAAGGGAACCATAACCCCCAGGTTACCACAAAGGGTTTACATTGACCTAAGTGTGACGGGCGCAGGATTATCTTGCCCCGTCAACCCAGTAACCTAACGTAACCTAAGCCGATTGAAGCCTTACAGCGTCAGTAACCTCCCGGAAGCTCCACCACAAATTGGCGAGCCCGGCCTCTCCCAGAAACGCCCTAGATAACTTAATCACCGCCCTGAATCCAAACTGGTTGTCCGGAATTACGTTATTGTCCTCGACCCACTTCAACAGGGCTCTATTGACAACTTTTTTAAAGACCTTGGTAATATTCGGAAGCAAACTAATTGACCGGAGATTGACAGGGTTCGTTCTATCTTTACATCTTTTTCGGAATTGGGTCTACCACAGCTACATTCCAATACGCCGGGTAATGTGCATTATTCAGAGCATTGTCAAAAAGCGTGGTACAAATATCTACAGCCTCCAGAGCCAGGTGTCTCAATACGACGTTTGGGACACCTTCCACCCCCGCCGAATTTGTATTCTTTAGTAAGTCGAAGATGCACAGAAGCATATCCTTCGACACGGACAAGAGCGATGCATCTCGGCCATTGGCGACAACTGCATCAGCATGGCTTTCACCATTGAATACGGTGAATCTGTTATTCTCAGATCGCCAATTCTCAATTTCGGTTGGCAGATAGAAGTGGCTCACCGGAGCCCTATTCTCAATGTCGTGGTTACTGCGAACAGGATTGTTAACCGTATACACGGCCTCGAAACAAGCGCCCAGCAAATCAACCTTCTCCTTTGGGTCCTCGACCACGAAAAAACCGGCGTTTGAAGTGATACTTTCTAGACTTATTCTAGTAGTCAGTACTGTCTGTCTGTTTTCTATTGTCTGGATGATTCGGACACAAGGAATATCATTGTGATCCTTCCTCCTGAGCAATTTATTTATCTGTGGGAACATATTCGGACTACAGGTTTTAATAGGAAGAATTTTATTGCTCCAATACAGACTCGTTGCTGTCAGTAAATTGCCTGTACAGCCGTTTTAGCCTCGAGAGCAATATACTTTTCTGTCTGTATAGTACATCGATTGTAGGGTTTCTGTACTTTTCTGTCTGGTCGTCGTCGGAACTTGCTACCCGAGGAAAAATTCGTTCCATAGTTCGTTTGATGGCGTCTTTAATTTGCAATAAATGCCGATCAATGTCATCATTTGTCATGTTACTGTTTATCGGTGGGTCGATCCAACTCGAACGTATATGTCGCTTTAACAATCTGCAGAAGCGCGACCATTGTGCCCTTGGATAATCGAATGAACACACTGCTTCGTACTCCTCCAGCTGCGTTTGCTCGTTCGGGATCCGTATTGCGGCGGCGACTCCGTATTGGTCACTATCGTACTCAAACGCACGCAAAGAGTTCCGCGTGTTTTGATCTATGTTCGTCTGTTGAAGTCTTGAGTCCATTAAGGCCAAGTCCAAGAAAGTACCGCTTCTTGGGAAAGAAGGGATATCCGCCGCGTACAACTCGAGTTTGTATTTTGAGGCGCCACTAATTGTGAATCTGGTTGCCCTGGGATTTGCAGTAACATTTCCCCATGCCGCATGCTTGGCCTTAATATCTCCGGCCAAGAAGTAATAATTATCCTCCGAATTCAGCTGCAGGCTACGATAAAGTGCCTCGAGCTCTGTCATATTGGTTGGGTGGAGGTACTGCAGGTGCGTATAGCGACACCACATACATTCTCCTCCGGCCATGGAGAGGAATGTATATGATGTGTGCTTCCAACATCTGGAACCTACGCACGTCCCAGCTATATATAACTCCGCCTTATGATTGTTGTCCTCTTAATACAGCATTTGATACTGGGGATAAGGTCATAATTCCATATGTATTTGAACTGTAATAAATGTAAGAAAATACTAACACATTTGATCTAAAATTACAAAAGATTCGTCCTCACTCCTCAGTCATCAATTCAGGTGTGCATTCCCCAACATGGCAACCAATGTCCGATTTGCAATTGAACTCTGAAGATGTGATATGAAAACGACAGAAGAAAATACTCGTATTGTTATCAAATAGAAAAACATGAAATAAGACAATCGAAAGGATCTAAAATTACAAAAGATTCGTCCTCACTCCTTAGGCATCAATTCAGCTGTGCATTCCCCAACATGGCAACCAATTTCCGATTTGCAATTGAACTCTGAAGATGTGATATGAAAACGACAGAAGAAAATATTGTTATCAAATAGAAAAACATGAAATAAGACAATCGAAAGGATCTGCAATTTTACTACACAACATGTGAATTTCACTTTCAATTAAATTCACTTTCAATTAAATTCACTTTCAATTAAATTATTCATTTGACATGTAATTCCAAGACAAGCATTCAAGAAGGATAACAACACTCAGAACACGCATCAGATAAGCGATAGTATCTGTGTACAAATCGAAGATCATAACGACGGCACTCAGAGTCCTTGTAATAAATTACATGCAAATATACCCTCCCCCACCCTTTTGTGAGATAGCGTAAACGTACCCACACACTTAAGCGTGTATTCTGTTAATTTTCGGAGGCCCTTGCACATATACGGTACGAAAATAATATCAGTACTCTCATCAATGTATAAATTGCTTAATTATGCCTTCATGTATGTGATTATAGCAAGTAGGATGCATTGAATCTATTCCGTTTATGTTTTGTTGTCGTCTATCGAATGGAGCGGTGGTGAATGGCAAGGACAGCATTCATTGATTTTGATGAACACACGCATTTGATTAAATGAAGAGCGATGGCCTGGCAAATCAATTCGATTAGAAATTCTGTTGATTAGAGTCAACCTGAAATTATATTGGCCATC
The DNA here is from genome assembly GCA_949715645.1 of Portevinia maculata. Classification (NCBI taxonomy): domain Eukaryota; kingdom Metazoa; phylum Arthropoda; class Insecta; order Diptera; family Syrphidae; genus Portevinia; species Portevinia maculata. The sequence goes on along the minus strand of OX454528.1, from coordinate 28,349,567 downwards.
AATACATGCCACCGAGAGACTGAGAATGAGAAGGCTCACGTATATTGTGTATGAGCTAAAAGGAGGACCTATAATTTGTATGAATGCTGTTGTAAATTAATTGATCATTGTCAATTCGATTCGTTCGATAGTATCTGACGCTGAGGTGTGGGCAGATAAAATAATTCAATCGCGCATCAACCAATAGGTGTTATTGATATCTTGAAATGTGCCCCGCCACTTAGAGCTCCTGACGATAAACGTTTTAATATGCGGATAAATATCATGATTTTTCGGTGAACACACTCATCATCATACAACGGGAGTTTTTTCTTTGGTGGTTGATATCCAATGGTGGTATCGCCATTCTCTTTGATGATGTCGAGATACCAGTTCCACATGTTGTGAGCAGTAATTGAATAGTGGAATGTCTTTGGGTCAGGTGTTCTGGTTAAACCATACAGACGAGTCAGTTTGTTTATGGATCCTTAGGCTTAGAAATCTACTGCTACTAATCACTGTAATCGCTGAACACTATCTGGTACTGTTTTGTAGAGGGTGTGCTTACGAACTAACGCAGGTGATTGCCTTTGCGACTAAGGCATTGAGAGCAGCGGCCCGGAATTCATAGGAATCCTCCTCCTCCTAATATGGTCAGTCAACGTGGGAAATAATGTGGGGGATTACCAATTATCTGCAAATTAAAAAAAAATTATTTGGTCAATAACCCACTTTGTTCCTTTTTATTAACTACTCGCCACTTACCTTTACAATCATTAAAGATGGCGAACAAACTCAAAACCCAAGATATAAATGGGATTTGACCAGTAGTACCATTTCAAAGAAAAAAAAAACAAGATTCGCCATGAACCTCATTTTTCCTTGTTGGAGAGTTCTTTTCAATAATGGTGGTCACCGGCAATGGTCGTAATTTCCATTTTATTGTCGCTTAAACTAAGTCAATTTGTAAAAATTTTATTTTACTCTGGTAAAATAAAGTTTCTCTAGTTTTCATTGGTTGTGTGGCGTAAATTCATCGCTTTAGCTGGTGATTGCGAAACATATGTTGGACGAAGAAAACGAAGCCCGGGAAAGATCATTCTCGCAGATTTGCTGGGTAAATCATTTTTTTTTATTTTGATTGTTTTCGTGACGTTAGTTATTAACCATTTGATCGCCTTAGCTACTGAGTGCGTAACATAGTTGTTGGATGGACAAATCGTGAAGGGGTATTTGTCAAATACCGGTCCCGACCCACCAGCAAGTACGCATCAGTGCTATTGCACCAGCGTGCCAACAACTATGCTCTATCACCGACGTGTCCCCACCAACAAATTAACGAAATCGCACCAACCAAAAGTCAACACATCTTCTTTATCACCATCTGATCGTCATCAAACGTCAAATACTAGAGAGAGACATCGAAATCTTCAATACCAGTAAGCAGTTGCGACGGACATCCTAGTCCAGGTCGCCACCCCACCTGTACAATATATAGGTACTCGTATACGACAGCAACAAACAAAACAAAATTATGTTGAGAAAATGTAGAACGGGAACATCAAGTTCAATCCAAGTCAATTCCAGGTCCTGCAGTATGTAAGTTTTTAGAACTTGTATTGGTGATATAGTCATTGATTTTATCCACCTTTTGAACGTGTCGCATTGGTCCAATAGTGATCAACCGGGATTGCACCTATAGCATTTTGTTGACCGTGAAAGTGCCTTGTTTATTTTTTATAATGTACACGCACTAAAGCGATTTTTTAGTACCCGTATCATATATTGGCACACAGCGCGCTTTAGATACGGAAAAGCAATTTGCCGAATTTTGACGGCTTTTTTGGGGGGAGGGGGGGGGGGGGTCAACATGCCCTCCCAAGACGTTGCGTTACTCTAGGTAACATCCTCTTAGTTTATAAGTGAAATTAAGTAAGCTAGGGCGTTTCTGCGAGAGGCCGGGCTCGTCAACTTGTGGTATTGCTTTCGGAAGAAGATTGACGCTGTAAGTCTTCAGTTAGCTCACGGCAGCGAGTGTGCACACGACGACGAATTGGGATTTTGACCAGTTATTGCTCAAAGCAACGAGTGCTCAGAATCATAATTATAGTTAGAATACGTTAAGTAGTTTACGTAAGTAGAATAGGTAGTTTTAAATTTTTAATTTGTTTTATAAAATATATAAAATTTAAATAATGATGCCGAGTTTTAAAAAATGTCTCGATGAATATATAATATGTAAGATTACATACATTATGCACATATTTTGGCCTTAACAGGCCCATGCAGGGCCCAGAACCTAGCTTTTCCAACCACTTTCATGCGAAGTGGAGGGGACCTACAGTTTTACGCCGAATCCGAATTTGAGAAGCTTCTCATGACAATTTGATACTCTTGCATTTTTGTCAGAATTTCGAAAGAGGCGCCAACAACACGCGGTATTCCCAAGTGGTCCCCCATCTAAGTACTAACCAACCACGCCTTACGTTGTTTAATTGCGGTGATCGAATGAGAACCGATTGATTCGACGTGGCAAGGTCTTTGGCATGACAAGGTCATTGGCATATGTAAGATTAGTTCGTAAAATATTTGTTAGGCCGAAAAGCAATAATTATAAGGTTATAGTTAAGTTTAGAGCGTCCGCATAAGGACCAATAAATAAGAATAAGTATCCTGTTAATTTTAAGTTAGATTTAATCATATTTGTCTAGTATGTAAGTAGATATCTAATAATGCATAAAAAATTAATTTCAAAATCAAATGCCACAGCGCGGACGTTAAGGAAATTAGGATTAGAAGAAAAGGAGAGATGCCGATGCACGTTGGTTTTAAATGTTTGTAGGTTATAATGTTAAGGGAAAGTATTCCACGTTCGTGTTGTACGGCTTAGGAAAGATTCTATGAACTTCACTTGAGGGTGAACTGATGAGCATTCATTGCATGGCGGACATTAAGGTTAAAATGTTCAAGGGGTGGAATGCAACTGGCTATTTCGTTCGAGCACTTATGATGGAAATAACGAAAGACAGGAGACATTACCACGATGACTAAGAGAGTCAATCGATCTCGCGACGTCTTTAGAAGCATTAAATTCCAATCTGTTAGTTTCATCCCACTGAGTTATGCTGTTAAGATCGGAATTTGATGAGCTTAACATATGTTGCCGTTCCAGTTCCACACCCGAAGAAGAGGGACGTGACCCAAGAAACGAATATGAGAAGCTGAGGGTACTGTCATCAATAAAAGAATGGATTGGATTAGAATTAACAGACAGGAGATAATTTATAAAAATGAGAAAGAGAGTCGGAGACAGAAAAGAGCCTCGGGGAACACCAGCATTTATTTGGTGAGTTGCAGACTTGAAACCGTCCAAAACAACTTGAATTAAACGGTCCGAAAGGTAAGTTGTAATCAATTGAAGAAGATTATCATCGATTCATCATCATTTATCATTTTCGACAAGAGATCTTGATGCCACTTCCACTTTTCGGCGAGATATGTCATCAAATCACCAGTGGACCTGTTGCTGCGAAAACCATACTGCCGTTCATTAAGAAGTTTTCGCGATTCAAGATATTTCATGACCTGACGGTTGATCAGCGTTTCATTGATCTTACAAAGAAGGGACGTAAGTACAATTTGTCGGTAGGAGGAGGGAGAAGAAGATTTGTCTTTTTCGGTACAGTCTGGACAAATGCTGTTTCCATCTTCTCGGAAAGAGCCCTGCAGAATAGGACAGACAGAAAAGTTTACGCAGTGGTTTTGCTAGCGTAGAAGAACACCTCTTCAGAACGATAGGGGAAATACCATCTGGACCAGCGGATTTGTGAACGTCAAGATCTTGAAGTACTCTAGCCACTGTACGAGTGCGAAAGTGGACTGGTCCCATGGAGAATTCTACGCGCTCGAGTACAGGGGAAGACACGGCACAATCTGAGAGCGTTGAGCTGACTGCAAAGTGAGCAGCAAGCAGATTGGCCTTATCTATAGAGCTGACAGTTAGAATGTCATTGTAAATGAGTGTCGGGATAGATGACGAGGACGAATTCTTGATGTTTTTGACAAACGATCAAAAGTTTTTACTACCAGTGGGACTTTGTAGTATTTTGTGCCTCAGCTATTGGTCGTAGGAGAATTTTACACGATTAATGTGTGCATTACAGTCATTTCTGGTTCGTTTGAAACTTTTTCCGGTTTTTCTCAGATGGGTTGGCCTTATAAGACCGAAAGCTTACCTCCACCTCGAGTCACACAACGCGTTTACCTTGGGCTTGATACTTTTTATCCGGTTAGGGATAAAGCATTTCATACCGAATAAAATCATGTTTGTTGACATAATCAGCAGCAGCATCGACGTCGCTGTAGAGGAAGCACAGCGACCGGTTGAAACTCTTAAAGAAACCGTTTAGTTTTTTCCCAATTGGCTTTCTCGTATTGCCATACGGTTATTTTAAGGAGTTCCTTCTTTAACTATGCGGCCGGCACGCATACGAGAAATTCGTTGATATGACACAATGGTCTGACGAACCTAGAGGCGATTTTACGATATAATCGTATTTTTCAGGGTGAGAGGTGAGAAACAAGTCCAGTGTGTTGGTGGTTTGACTGCTTATGTCCGGTATTCGTATTGGCTCATTTACAAGGTGAGTGAGATTGTTTACCTCAGCAAAAATCTCAACATACCTTCCTTCGGGTGTTGTCTGTCCAGAATGTCGAAGCCAATGTGAAATGTGAATATCGAAATCGCCCGCAATGACGAATTCAGTACGACGATGAAGGGTCACAATTCTTGAAATGGAATCAGACACGGCATCAAACTCATTATAAGTTGAATGTCTGTGCAAGTTGGGGTTTCTGTAAATAAAACAGTAGTGGATTAATTGCCTACGGACATGAAGTTTGAGCCAATTAAATTAAATTCCGGATTGGAACACTGACCATATTGGGGCTGAAGTTGGTAGGCTGCGTCACTATGTATATAAACGGCGATACCGCCATTGGGAAAGAATAATGGCACTAAGTTGTATCCTGGTAGACTAAACTCTGTTAAATCAGAGCCAAGGCTAACCTGGGTTTCATTAAGTGCCAAAACAGCTGGTTTGTTGTGGAAAGCGTGGGCGTATAATGAAAAATATTGTTTCCTTAAGCCAAGAATGTTAATGACATCCACCACAACATTCCTACACAATATAAAATACAAACATAACTGAAAACACAAACTCCTCCAACGCTTCCTAAAAAACCTAAAAACCTAAAAAGCCGTGAAGTGAAGATATGCGTTAGATTTCCAATTTAGTTTAGTTAGATTTCTTGTAACGTAAATATTTGATTGATCAGTAAGTCTCGACCACGTATGCAAGAACTTAGCGGTTGCATTAACACAAGCGCGCTATAAATATTAAGAAAAAAAAGCGGCAAGTGCGAGTCAGACTCGGCCATGAAGGGTTCCGCGCAAATTATAATTATTATTTACTTAGGCATCTATTACAGATTTATTATTAGAAAATAGTGGTTCACTTTTTACGCATAAGGTTTATGTTTATGAAATTAAATGTTTATACCCTATTCTAAGGGTATATTAATTTTGACGCATAGTTTGTAACATACCTTAATATTGCCCGTAGACCCCTAAAAGTTACTATATTTATGATCAGCATCGATAGTAATGTCGATCTAGCCATGTCCGTCCGTCCGTCCGTCCGTCCGTCTGTCGCCAAAAATTAGGCCTTTAAATTGGACCTAGAGAGCTGAAATTTTAACCATATACTCTCTAGGGTCCCGAAATAATCAAGTTTACGAATTTTTAAAATCCGCCCACAGACACGCCCACAAATTAAAAAAAAACAAATTTTGGAAAAAATAAAAAATTTTTATATATGATCTATGACTCCTAAAACTGCTCGGGATAAAAAATTTTCAAAATCGGCCCACTGACACGCCCACAAATAAATAAAATAATTTTTTTATACAATATTCTACGGGTACCTATATTAATTTTTGAAAATCCAAAGTTTCAGCTAGGGAGCTGAAATTTATAGTATATACCCCCTATGGGCCCTTTATGCTCATGTGTAAATATTTTCAAAATCCGCCCGCTGACACGCCCAAAATTAATTTTTTTTTTTTTGAAAATTCAAAGTTTGAGCTAGGGAGCTGAAATTTATAATATATACTCTCTAGGGGCCCTTTATTCTCATGTGTTAATTTTTTTAAATCCGCCTACTGACACGCCCACAATTAAATAAAACAATTTTATTGTAACACCCAAGTTTGAGCTAGGGAGCGTTTTTTTTTTTTTTGATAAAATCCTTTTAATGTTATATAACAAAATATGTAGAGCGTTCTTAACAATTCAACCATACTTAGACTTTTGTCACGCCCACTTATGAGGGATAGGAATAAGAATAGGGTATCCAACAGTTCGCCCAAGCGGACTGTAGCCCGTCCCTATGTTTTTTTTTATATTTGAGTTGATTGAATTTTTTTTTTTTTTTTTTTTTTTTTTATAGAGTTTCTAATATTACTCCCAAGCCATAGTAATATTATCGTTACTCTCAGCAAGCTGAGAGTTACCTATCCTGGTTAAAAGCACGAGACTTGGAACCAGAACTAGGCTCGGACGAATAATAGGGGTAGGTGGAAAATCGTACATGCGACTCTTTCTCACTTAAGATAAGAAAACAAAAACCACCTCCCTTCGAAACCTGCATACTACAACTAGGTTATTCCTATCTAGTAGTTTTATTTAAACTGTAAATTACGCGTTTGGCAGGCAGCTTCCCAGTGGAGGCACCTGCTAATACCGCCATAAGCACGCGGTTACATCTTATTGCGCTAATTCAAATGGTTTTATCCTTTGTAATCGGCGCACTAGGTTAGTATCGTCTCGAATTTGTAGCATGGTGATATTGCAATGACCGTGAAGGCGTGTCTGTTGTTTGCAGGCAAAATGTTTTATTTCATCTTCGACGGTAGCCATAGTTAGGTCTCTGTGGATATCAGTGTTTCTGATAAACCATGGTGCATTTACTATTTTTCTTAGCACTTTGTTTTGAAAAGTTTGTAAAATTTTGATATTACTGGATTTGGTACAACCCCAAAGTTGTATACCGTATGTCCAAACCGGTTTTAGTACTTGCTTGTATAAAAGCAGCTTGTTCTGCATGCTGAGTTGGGAAAATCTAATAAGCAGCCAGTGCATTTGTTTACATCGAATGGCGAGCTCTTCGCGTTTCTTCTTGACGTGCGGTTTCCATTTTAATTTCGCATCGAGTGTCATACCCAAATATTTTGCCTCGTTTGCGTACGGAATTCGTACCGAATCAATGAAAATGGGTAAGTTGTCTACCTTTTTATAAGTAAAATTCACGTGCGTTGATTTGGCCTCGTTGAGAGCAATACGCCAAGTCTTTGTCCAATCACAAATTTTGTCAATAGAACGTTGGAGTTTATTAGTTGCTGATTCAACGGTATTACTGACCGCTAATATAGCTGTATCGTCTGCAAATGTGGCGACTGTTGTGCCTTCTTCTTGAGGAATATCACTAGTGTATATTAGAAATAGGATCGGTCCAAGAACGCTTCCTTGGGGAACTCCTGCCGCGATTTCTTTAAATTTAGAGTAATCATTTCCGTGTTTTACACGAAAGAGTCTGTCTGATAAGTAACAACTAAGGATATCAGATAACTGTTTCGGAAAAGCTTGTCTTAGCTTATGTTTCAACCCTGTATGCCTGAATGAAAGGTAAATTGCGGCTTACGATTTATGATGTATTAAAAAAAAAACTACTTACTAGATCTCGTTCAAACTAATTTTCGGTGGAAGTTTGCATGGTAATGTACAATATATAGTTTTTTTTAGTTTTATCATTCTTGTTTCAGAAGTTACAGGGGGGGGGGGCACATATTTTACCACTTTGGAAGTGTCTCTCGCGCAAACTATTCAGTTTAGAAAAAAAATTATGTTAGAAACCTCCATATCATTTTTGAAGACCTATCCATAGATACCCCACACGTATGGGTTTGATGGAAAAAAATTGTTGAGTTTCAGTTCTACATAAGTATGGGAACCCCGAAAATTTATTGTTTTTTTTTTTGTGTGAAAATCTTAATGCGGTTCACAGAATACATCTACTTACCAAGTTTCAACAGTATAGTTCTTATAGTTTCGGAAAAAAGTGGCTGTGACATACGGACGGACAGACAGACAGACAGACATGACGAATTCATAAGGGTTCCTTTTTTTGCCATTTGGCTACGGAAAGTAAGATTATTAATGCAATGAATGCCTGTTGTTCTACCCTATCTAAATGAAGTCTGAAAACCAAGGTGTCTTGGCAGTGTTGCTATTGAAGTTGAAGTAGATTTTGCCATGTCGGAATATATTCCATCAGTGAATGTGGGGAAGTAATTTCGATTTCAGGATGGTTGTAGTGACGAGTCTGTGAGTATGTAATATGCTCATCATTACTAAAAGGGCCTTTGCTCGAAATGAGTTATGAATCGGCCATGGTGTCGCTATACTGTGCAGGTATAGATGATGGAGGGAGGGAACAACTCAGGGAACTGGCTTCTACCTGTAGGTTTCCCCAATTCTTTCTGGGTTGGTTTATATTTGAAAGTTGAGATACACATAATTACAATTGGTTCGTTTGACAAGCGGTTAGTGTGGTTATGATTCTTTTTGGACATGTAATTTAAGTACCGTCGCTTAGTTAGTCTTGATCACAAGAACCCTCTGCCTGCCAACTAAACAACCCCTGGATTGTGCCACTGCCCGGGACTTCAAGAGTGACGGGTTTTCTGCATGGGAACACCTGTCCTTTATTGCTTGGGCGACTTGCGAGGATACCTCTAATTGATATCAATCGATTCATTAAAAGATCCAAATGATTTTGTTATTTTCATATCCTACCAGGCACTACAAGGGTACTTACACTGGCCTTTTGGCCTCTGGGTGATACATGCAAAAGGTCTTGAAATCAGCCACAGCTTGCCTCTTACAGTCTTAGATTTGACGTTATTACTTTATATTATGCGCGGCTTTAAAGTCGATGAAATATGATATTTTTCGGTTGGCATTTTATAAGGTTTCAATTTATCATCATGACGAATGACAATGAATGACAGAATTTAATATTCTCTGATTGAAGTGTCTTTTACTTTTGTCAAGTTTGCAAATGACATTAATTCCATACGTGAGTTGCGCACTTACCCAGACACAAAAGATATCATCAATAGATTGCCAGTCACATTAATCATTTGCGAGATGAAAAGTATCTATGAGTGTGCCTTCTTTTGCGGGATGTCCTTTGTACCTGCTGCGCTATATACATATGAGTACACTCGTATCTCTGCGACATTTTTTTTGAATGTGATTTATTTTTGAAAATCTCTCTGTCAAATAATTTATGCGTTGTGCTCGCAGTCATAACAAATAAATAAAAATAATGGAGCTGTGTACGAGTATGTGTGTTGATTCGTTAGTTTGTGGCTTTGCGGGGTTTCTACTTCGAATAATACACGCAATTTCCAAATAGTCAACTGGAATAGAAAGATTATATTAGTAACATTATTGAAATTGGTCGATGTGCGCATTTTGGAGGACAAACTACTGATTAGCTTCTGATAATGTACCTAGTGAATATGGTGATGGCACGTCGTCATCATTCAACTGAAAAAATTTGGACGGGAAATTTCGCATGAAAGCCTAAATTGTAAAATTATAACAATTAAGGGACCACAATATTATGCAGCACCCAAGGCAGTGTTGCTGTAGATACAATAAAAAACAATGCGGAGAGTGAACCTGGAGGTGTGCCCGCGAAGGTTAGGTGTAGACCCACTGATAGAATTTTAAATCAACTTAGTGAAACCTTTATACTCAGCGTCCTATTGTAGTTTCGGCAGCCCAATTCATCTTACTATCAACAAAAATATTTTCCTAGAAATTTTCTAAGGTTTCGGATTATTCCCCCACACTCACGCAGTATTTGATTTGATTTGATTTGATGAGCCGTTTCGGCATATTTCCTTGTCCCGACAGAACCCCACAATCGGGCCAGCAGGGTTGCAATTGAGTGCGAGGGTTATGATCGCTTTAATCTTAATCAATCTTCCCCATCATTAAGGAAAAAGAAGAATATAGTGTCCTGACACAACTCCCCTTCATGCCCGATGTTTCCTATAGGCAACTTTGTGTGTTTCAGCTCCTAAGTTCCGTAGTTTTAATTTTTTGTGCCAATATCTTTTTCACACAATATATTGTTACCTATGTTTTGAATATTATACAGGGCAGGCCAAATACAAGTTTCTTTTTAAAAATGCAATAAAATGAACAAAATTAATTTTTTGCCATCTTAGTAAGACCAAATATTCCCATTAATTATGGAACACAACGTCGTTCAAGTTGCCTCGGCTGGCTTCGCAGTAGCGCATTCTGTCACTCCAATTTTCCAATACATTTTTGATTGTTTTGGGCCGGAGGCCCCGGGCAACAAATTAGTGGAGGCCCCCTTATTGCGAATCGAAGTAAATTATCTTAACAAACATACATATATAAATATAGACAAAAAACAAGAATTACATAATATATGAAATTATATCAAAGCGCTAACAAATGGAATCTTGCGAGCTTTTTTTGACGAAAAATCCTTGATGATTACGCTGAAATCCAGTTCCCGCATTAAATCGCTTTCAATGCTGAGTAGGGATAGCTTTGATAGACGGTTTTGTCCCGACGCAGTTCGAAGTCTATTTTTTTAAATTTCCATTTTTGAAATTAGGCGCTCTCCAGTGCACTTAGACACCATCAAAACCAAATACATTCTGAGTGCAATTTTAATGTTTGGGAATGTAGCTCTAAAATTTTGATCTTCAGGAATGTGATAGTAAAATAGCTCGGTAGATTGGTCTGTACTATAATCCTTTTTGTATAAGTTGATCAAAGATAGAAATTGAACCAACTCATTAACAAGACTAGGCTCTAAATCATCTTTGTATACTTTCACCAATGCCTCTGCTGCAGCATGCAAATTCGCAGCATGCATTTTCTCTATGTGATTGAGAAATACAAAACGCGAACGTATAGCTTTGTATGTATGCAATCTTTTAGTAAGAGAGACAACTCGTCTTTCGTAAAAGGTTCGATGCTTCATTCCTCATGATGTCTTTTTGCTCCTTATCAGAAGATATGATGGTTAGAGATCCTTCGATTTCAGAATAACCATCGAAAATGGGTTTGGTAGCTTCGGCTCGACAAGACCAATGAATATCGCTTAGCTTTTTTAAAATGCGAAATTGTCCGCTTTTCTTCTGCCATAATTTTTTAGTCAGAATTTGGTATCGCTCTGTACTTGCTGTGCAAAACGTATATAAATCCTGAACGAAATCCAACAATTGAACAGCCGATGGACAAGAGTTAGCAGCTGCCTTTCCAAACAAACGCCGACACAAATGATTTCTCTCCAAAATAAGAGACTGCATTCCTTTGTATTTACCACTCTGTCATATGATTGGCCGCGACAATCCAAAATGTCTATTTGATGGTCACCTAAAAATTTTAGTAAACCGTTTGCTATGGCCTCGCCGGTATGGCCGCAGTTTGGTAAAAAGGTGAGAAATCTTTCTTTTGGCATCGATCCTTCAATATATCTAACAACTAGAGTTAGTTGATCGATATGAGACTCGTCGGAATTTGAAATATTGGTTCCCCTGTTTTGTGGAGGCCCAGGGCTGTAGCCCCGCATGCCCTCCCCTAAATCCGGCACTGTCTGTAGCTCACGAATTGCTTAGATAATATTGGCCTTAAGTGCTTGAATCGTGTTCGCATTGTTGGCATAACATCGGGCCTTCACGGTTCCCCACAAAAAAAGGCGAAAGGGGTCAAATCGCAGCTCCAAGGCATTCAATTGAGATCGCCAAAACAGCTGATAACACGATTTCTGAATTTGGTGCGCAAAAGATCGATTGTGGCATGAGCTGTGTGGCATGGCGCGCCATCCTGCATGAACCAGAGGTGGTCTAAATCCATGTCTTCAATTTCAGTTTAAAAAAAAAATCGGTTAACATGGCTCTGTAATGCCCACCGTTGACCGAAACGTTGTTCCCAGCCTCATTTTCAAAGAAACATGGTCTAATGATGCCACCACTCCACAATCTGCCACAAACTGTCACTTTCTGTGGATGCATTGGCTTGTGGACAATAACGTGCGGTTTTTCCTAATGCGGCAATTTTGTTTGTTAACGTAGTCGCCGAGATGAAAATGCGCCTCGTCAGAAAAGATGATTTTTCGCCCAAAAAACAGCAGCCACATTCTCGTCTGTGTACGACGACAGGGACCATGAGTGTTGTCCACTAGCATATCAGTCTAATGAACTTTCTGCACAAACTTGCGTACAGCAGGCGCGGTGGGTGCTTCATTTCGGCCAAAACTTCTTTTCAAAAAACGCACTGCACATCACTCACTTTGAAAATAAGTTTTCAATATTTACCAACGTTCTTCAAGCGTAAAGCGGCTCATTTCGTTCCGCGGGGGTATGATACTGACTTTCTTTCAAGATTTCGAGCGGGAAACAGCTGTCAGTGTCAAAATAACATATGATTTAAAAAGCAAACACTAGATGGCCCACCCGTTATATATAACAGCGGATGGTTCCAGAATGTAATCGGGTGTGGGAGCCGGAATTCACTTACCAAATACTTGCATTACGATAACTATGGAAAAAAGTCAAAGCGTATTTTAAGAAGAGGTCCACGCCAGCCAGCCACATAAATACATTTTGGTTATCAATTAAAAAAAAGGGTTTTTTGACAATAACTTCTGTCTATAAGGAACCATGCTAAACGTTTTATTAAGGTGCTTGCCAGGGAAACAGAACAGCCCTATTCGCTCTTTGAATCTGATGGGCCGTTTGCTCGCTAGGAGCTAAAAAGCGCGAACTGTTTCTGAGTCAATCTGTTTCCAAATAATATTTACCATGGTTCTTTAGAGGCAGAAATATAGAACTTAAGACCAAAAACCCGACTGCACATTAGCTCCACTACAGGTGTCATTACAGGAGATAGGCAGGCACGCACCGAAGCTTGTCGTTTATTAAAAACGACTTCTGCAGAAGCTGCATGGACGAGAAAGAGGAGGAGATTACACTTCACCTTCTTTTTACATGTCCTGTTCTCTCCCATAAAATAAATCTCTTTCTAGGAGACTTCTAGCTTAATGATATAAATGACTTGGCTAACAGAAGTCTATCGCGCTTCATAAGAAACTCAAAATGGTTTAACTAGTAGTGAAAAAAAAACCCTAGATCCGTTTGGTATCACAATTGACCTCAACCTAACCAACCTAATCTTTCGCGTTCTAATAATATCAAAAAGGGTTATAACAGGATGGCGCACGAATCGTGCTACAAAAACAAATCGTCATAACTTTTTTTCTGTGTGAGTAATCGGGTTATTTTATTTTTTTAATTGGCAGGTTACTATTAAGATTTATTAAAATGAATGCTTTGGATACCGAAAAGAGGATTTGGATAGGGCAGCGGTACCATGCTTTGCAGCTCTTCATTTTCGTCCAAAGGGAATTTAGGCGGCAGTTTGGCGGCACTCCCCCGATTAGATGGACCATGAGGCTGGTAAACATGTTTGCCGAATCTGGATGCATCGAATACCGTACGATCGAGGCCCCATTGTTCGGGTTCAAGCCACGATCGCGGCTGTAGCATCGTCAGTTCAGGCAAATCCAAGCGTTTCGACTCGGTTCAAATATGGCGACTTCAAATTGTTTCAGTACAAAGTCCAAATTGCAAGCAAGTTAAACCCTCAGGATTTGCCTATTCGCCTGGAATTTTTGCCAAAAAATGATTGAAATGACCGAAGAAGACAACAGCATGATAAATTGCTTGTTTATGTCTGATGAGGCCTATTTTGATCTAAACAGCAATGTAAATAAGCAAAATTGCCGTATATGGAGTGAATCAAATCCAGAGATACTCCATGAGACGGTACTGCACCCAGAAGGAGTCATTGTGTGGTGCGCAGTTTCATCAAGGTGAATTGTGGGGCCATACCTTTTTGAGGAAAACGTTGTAACAGTAACTGTCAATGGGGACCGTTATTTAAAAATGTTGAAGGAGGTTTTTTTACCCAGAACTACACCCAAGGAGTATCCGTTTCAATAGCAATTGGTTCCAGCAAGATGGAGCAACTGCACACATAACCAGACCGGTTATGGCGGAGCTCCAACGAAAATTCCCAAACAAATTAACATCCGGAAACTCCACTTTCCGCTCGCCCCCAAATGTCATCTGACGTGGCTGCACCAGACTTTTTTTAATGGGGTTATAGGAAACAACAAACTGGCGTGAGGATACCGGCACCACAATAAAAACAACAGTTCAATGATCGGTTTTGGGAAGCCGTGAAACATTGCTGTAACTGCAGCCACCGCATGATGTGGTAGCAATCACAAGTTGTTGTTGTTCATTCAACATTTCATTTAAAAGTTTTTAAAAAAAACATTGGCACAGAAAATATACCGAACCCTGTATAAACGACCAATTTTAGTTTCCAATTCACCATTTACCCTTTCGAAAGTCATCTTATTAAGTGGCAAGCGGATACCTGAAGTTAGTATCCAGCCAACATTTTCAAAGCGTCGAGCTATATTTTCAGAATGCCAGTAACTCCTTTCATGTCAAAATAATGGCATTTGACAAATTTTACCCAACCCTTGCATAAAATTTCGCATCAAACTTGACACCAGACCAGGCACACACATACCACTTTGCCATCACCACCGGAACTACCTATCCCACTCTAAAATGTACCCAATTAAAGTGCCAAGTTTAGTTACAATGACTATTTATACACTTTAAAAAGTATCTTTCTCTAGTTGACAATAACTTAAAACAAAAAAAAAAGGAATTTACTTTTTGAGGTAGGTACAACTATGACGATCCCTATCCTGTTGGTTAATTAAACAGAAAACTACAGTTTCAAATGACTTCTTCGTGAGTAAGGACTTTTCTACGCTGTGTGCCTTGGTCCTTGAATTGAAGAAAACTTTTGCAATTAGAAAATCCTTAAAGCTTCTAATAACATAATGTCCTTGGGTTACAGATGTAATTGAACTACAAAATAAAACCGCACTCAACATTGGTGTGGCCAGAACTCTGTCGTTTTCTCTCTTACCCTGTGCGTGTGTTTCTTTGTGAAGCATCAGACCGTCAGATGGAAGGACAATGGAGTATGGTAGACAACAGCAGTTCAAGCTGAATCGGTTTGTGTGACAAGTTTTATTGAAGGTTGTCGGTTAGTTGCTTGGTTGGTAGTTCATTTCTAATCCCATTTAGAAGATAGAAGGACAATTTTCTTCGTCTCTTTGGTCTAGCTGAATGCGCTTCAATGTGGTTTTATTCATTCCCCCCTAAACACTCTCTCACTCCGTCGGTCGTCTTGACAATTTTGAATGTAAAGGGGCTTATGTGTGCAACTTTGAAAAACTTCCCGAAAATGGTAATCAAATGTTATTCGATGTTGAAGTTAACTAACAGAAAAGAGTTGGGTATTGTAATGTGGTTTGGTTGGGCTTGGCTTGACTTTGCTTTGAGGGGCCTTTTGTCGCCAATTGAAAAGGGAACTTGTATTAAGAACATGGACCTTGTTTAAATCGCACCATGTGAAGGAATTACGATGTTATGGAATGTTTGCCTTATACTATTCAATATTTCCCCTTAGAGATTTATTCAATGACTGATTGACCCTTGCCCCTATGGTGCCGCATAGAACCTAAAAACTCAATCGATTGAATGGCGCAAAGTTTACTTGCATAGCATATCGGGAAACTTATCAATAAACGAAATATTGATATTTGTTACAGCCTTGATTATCTGCTTGAAGGAAAAATGACAGACTCTACTAAAGTGTATCAGTTATTCTTTGCTGACGATGGAAATGTCCCTTCAACGATCACGGGATATATTCGCCGATGTCGAGTATCGTTATACTCCAAATAAAGAACAATAAATGTGCTGCCTGTTCTCTGATCCGCTCCGACCTATTACTTACTTAAGGTGGCGCAACAGTCCGGGATGACCTGGGCCTCAACCATCAAGTGTCTCCAGCCGGCACGATCTTTGGCCAGCTGTCTCCAGTGTAATGTTTCGATTCTGTACCCGATCTTTTTTAATATGGGATCACTTCTCGGAGGTGCCGTGACATAACCACAAGCGTCATAAGCCCAAATTTTGAAATTTGGCCTTATGTCGCATTGTGAAAGTGACATAAGGCCAAATTTTAGCATTTGGTATTATGACACATTGGAAAAGCGTCATAAGGCCAATTTGGCTTTATGACGCCTGCAACCCCCCAAGCAGGGGGGTGCTACCCCCTATGCATTGCACTGTTTATGGGATTAGTTGCGAAATCGCAAGTAGATTGCATAAACAGTACAATGCCTATGGAGGGGGGTATGCTGCCCCCCTGCAACCCCCCTGCTTGGGGTCACTGTTTGATTTGGAGTAGGTGCGAGGTACGGTTTCGAAAATTTGGCTTTATGTCACTTTCCGGATTTGGCCTTATGACGCTTTGTGAAAGTGACATAATACCAAATGCTGGAATTTGGCCTTATGTCACTGCGTCACCATACAAAAGTCAGCATAATGCAGACTGAAGTAAAGAATAAAATTAATCCCAACACGAAAATACTGGGTGATCATCACGATGGTACCAACATCTACCTCAACGACAGCATGACTGCTCACACAAGAGAGCTTTTCAATGCGGCGAAGAAAACAAAGGTGGATACAAAATTCAAATACATGTGGATGAGGAACAACGCTATTATATTTGCGAAAACAAGAAGGAGACAATGCAATTAGAGTGAGATGTATAGAAGACCTTAGTGGTATTTAATTTTGTCAGTTTTTTCTCTACTAAATTTTGTAAACAAAACTAAAATGCATTTATCTCCTTCATATTATGCAAAACATTGTGAAAGCCCTAAGCTAAATAATTTGTCTTTTATCCATCAAAATATTCGTAGCATGAGAGCAAATTTTAATTCCTTTGTGTCACACTTAAATGCACTAAATTTTGATGTTGATTTTATTATTTTATCTGAAATATGGGTTTATGACGATGAGCTATCTATCTATAATATTTCGGGTTATGAACTTTTCGGCAACTGCAATAATTCTTATAGGGCAGGTGGTGTTGCAGTGTTTATAAAGAGTTCGTATGCAGCCAAATGAGAAGTAAAGCGCATTAACATGAGCAGTGCCGAAACGATGCAAATTAATTTTACGATGAGCAATGTTTGTATCGCTTACATGAGAATAATCCGAATAAAAATATATTCATTCATCAGATGGATGATATTCTTAGAGGTATAAAATCGAAGAATTTACTGATTTTGGGCGACATAAACATTGACATCTTAGAAATTAATCATGACTCCAACAACTATTTGCTTCTTATGTCGTCTTATGGGCTCAATTCACTTGTAAATGAACCAACTCGAATAACAGATGAAACTCAGACGTGTATAGATTATATATTTGTAAGATTTAATAAGAAATTTGAACCCAAAATCTGTAGTGATGTTATGGAATGTAAAATTGCAGTTCATTGCCTGATTGCTTAAAATTAGATCATTTAATACCAAATAATTTTTTTTTTTTCTTTTTTTAAAACGGAAATCCAAATCCCAGAGCACTCAGATTCGGTAACGGTCCATTGTACTAACCAAATAATTTAGGTGTTACTAATCGGTACATTCCATTTCAGACGAAAGAAATAGTTGATTTCAAGAAAATACATAAATAATGATTTAAAATTTTAATTTTGGAAAGAGGTGTATGAAGAAGCAGACCCTTCGCTGGCATACGATAACTTTTTAAACATTTTAAAAACCCACATCAAAAATTCCACCGTAATTCAGTCTACTTCGCAACATAGTTTGAAATCAAAACGACTTAAGCCGTGGATTACGGAAACCCTTCTAAAAATGATTGGCAAAAAAAACTCGTTGCGGAAAAAATTAAAACGCAGCCCTCGCAACCTAAGACTCAAGCAAAAATTCATCAAATTTAATCAGGATGTTAAAAAGGAAGTAGAAGCTTGTCGGGATAGATTTAATTCTATGAAGCTCGAGAATTGCAGAGGAAACATTACTGAAGAATGGAGGGGGGTTAATAATATCCTTAATAGGCAAGTCACCAGGGAAAAAATAATAGAAATCGAAATTGAAAAGACTGTAGTCTCAAACCCAGCGGATATTGCTAACGCTTTTAATAAATTCTTTGTATCTGTTGCCACTGAATCAAAATCCTGCTCTCCGCAATTTGATTGTAGTTGTGACCTATATTCAGATATATTTTGCGATAGGTTTAAAAAAAAACTGTTTTGTGTTCGAATCTTTTACTTCGTATGAAGTTTATAAATATATTATGTGTTTTGACAATAAGCAATCATGCACATCCGATGGTATTACAAATTGTCTCCTTAAACGCATTGTATTTTATATAACAGATATATTATCCCATATATTAAATAAGAGCGTGAATTGTGGTATTTTTCCAAAATCGCTAAAAGCTGCTGAAGTTATTGCATTGTATATAAAAGGCAATCGAAAACAAACATGCCAATATAGAACTATTTCCCTACTTTCCACCTTTTATAAATTATTTGAAAAGCTTATGAAACCACGCATATGTTCATTTAAAAAAAAAAAATTTTTTTGAGCGATAAACAATTTGGATTCCGAGAAAGTATGTCCACAGAGGATGCCATTCTTAACAATAAAAAAAGCACAGTAGCTTTATTTATTGACATGACCAAGGCATTTGATATGGTCAATCATAATGTTAGATCGTGTGTGTGAAAAGAAAAAACGAACGAGTAGTTTGAGAGTTTAAATCAGAGTGCCATGTTCATTTTCTATTCATTTCCTTCTTGCCTACGATCGTCACCAATTCCAGGTCAACCACGCAATCTGTGTCAGACCCATTACTCACTTGCCTAATTGCGAACACATGCGGTCATTGTAACCCTAAACATATGCACTTGACATAGTACACGCTGCGGTGGGTCAGTACTGCTTAGGTTTGTTACTCGTATGTGACACCGCAGTGTGTTGTGTTGCTTTATTGTTGACATAGTTCGATTCGCTTCGCATTCTTATTCCGGTATTGGCTTTGTTGCCGATGACACATTTAGAACATGTGGGGCGCATAATCGAACTATATCGTCGTATTGCATGGGCAGTTCGTGGGAATTAGGTGTGGTCTCTAGACTATAGGCTGAGGGCACAACAATAATATTCTGCTGGATAAACTCTACAAAGCTGGATTCAGGGGATCGGTCTATAATTGGTTAGCCTCATATTTAAGTAATAGGTCTCAAAGAGTCAAACTTGATAATGTCTTCAGCGAAGAGATAGAAATAGGAGTCGGTGTACCACAAGGCTCTGTTTTGGGCCCGATTTTATTTTTGATTTATGTGAATTCCATATTCGAACAAAATTTTAGTAGCAATATTAAAGCTATCGCTGACGATATGGCACTTACTTAAACAAGCAACAATTTATTTGAGTCCTTAATCAAATTACAAAGGGATTTACAAATTTTAAGGCAGTGGTTTGCAAAACATAAACTTTTGATAAGCGAATAAACAAAGCTTATGGTTTGCAGTCTTCAAAATTTGGAACCGATTGATTGTGAAGTATACTTTCACTCTGATGCATGTGAAAAACTTAGCATGTCCCTGCACACTTGTGATAGAACAAATTTTTATACAAATGCTTTCTGTTCCTCGACTTGTTTTAAAATTGAATCAGTTGATAGTTTCAAATATTTAGTAGTTTTAATCGACAAGAATTTGAATTGGAAGGCACATGCAGCTGAGTTACAAAAGTATATGATGGCTGTTACTCGAAACATGTTCATGTTAAGACTGTATTGTTCTAAAAATCTGGTGTTAAAGATATACTATGGACTCGTACATTCGAAACTTGCAGTATGGTATATCGAGTTGGGGAGGGACTTATTTCAATACCATTGAGCCTCTTGTATTAGCCCAAATGCATATACTAAGGATTATTTGCCACAAGAATAGGTTATCCAGCAGTTGGCCCCTGTTTCAGGAACTCCGCATCTTACCCCTTAAGCATCTTTACGTCTATAAAGTACTTAAACAATCCGAAGCTCAAATGTATATAGCCTAAGAGTCAATACTAAAGCTCTTGTTAATGTGCCAACCTCAAATAAGCCTCACTATTCAAATTTTTTTACTGTAACTGCACCTAAACTTTTTAACAAACTGCCATACGACATAAAAGTTTTAAATAAATGTAGCGTTTTTTTAAATAAAGTTAAAAATTGGCTTTTCGAAATGGATAGCTCATAAGTCAAAAATTTACTCATTAATATTGTTTAAGTAACAACTAAAAAAAAACAACGAAAAAATTTGTCATTTATTTATACCCCTACTTTAACTTCAATATTATATCATATATATGCATTTGTCAAATCAATTCATTCATTTTTCTTTTTTCTTTGGTTAATACCTACATACATAAATAAAAAACAATACTTTCTCTTTATTTATTTTTACAGAGCCATATTTCGCTGAATAAACTTTTTAAATTACGTTTTACCCCACAAATTATTTATTAAAAAGATCATTCGCCACTAGTCTTTTTTTTATAATTTGCGTGCGCTAAAGGGATTTCTTTTTTCTGTAGTGACACAGTACCCTTATAATGGTAAAACCACAGCGCAGGCATTTAGTTTGTTGCGCAAGTAGCTCCCAGCAATTCATTGCCTATTTTTGGGTGCTACTTACTGAAAGAAAAGAAGGATAGGAAAGAGGTTTGGTGCGATGGAATTTTTTTTCTCAACAGGTGGCGCCTAAATTGCTTTAGGGAGATCAATTTTTGTTGTGTGTATTCAATTTATAAAAATCATGGCCCTGGTCGGGATTCGAACGCACGACCTGCCAATCACTTTAGTGAATACACTTTTGACTTTGAAATTAATTTTTTTATTCATTGATAAATATCTACTTACATACTAGACAAAAATGATTAAACCTAACTTAAAATTAACAGGATACTTATTCTTATTTATTGGTCCTTATGCGAACGCTCTAAACTTAACTATATCTTAGAATTATTGCCTTTCGGCCTACGAACTATTTTACGAACTAATCTTACATATATATTCCTCGAGAAAATTTATTAAAACTCGGTTTCATTATTGGGATTTTATATAAAACAAATTACAAACTACCTATTCTACTTACTTAAACTACTTAACGTATTCTAACTATAATTAGGATTCTGAGCACTCGTTGCCTTGCGCAACAAGTGGTCAAAATCCCAATTGCTTTCCGAGCGCCTGGCAGTCGTCAACGTGCACACGCGCCGCCGTGAGCCAACTGAAGCCTTACAGCGTCAGTCAACTCCCGGAAGCACCACCACACGTTGGCGAGCCCGGCCTCTCCCAAAAACGCCCTAGCTGACTTAATCTAACTTATAAGCTAAGAGGAAGTTACCTAGAGTAACGCACCGTCCTGGGAGGGCATGTTGACCCCTCCCCCCTCAACAAGCCACCAAAATTCGGCGAATTGCTTTTCCGTGTCGAATCTATCCCTCTCCGATATTGCGGTACTAAAACGGAGGAGCTCATGAGCATTGGCGACGTCCCCGTCATGGAGTAGCCGCTTATCTCTCGCGCTGCGGTAGCGATGGTATAAGACCGGAATACCATCCCTCGTCTGTACCAGCCCTTTTGCATCAATATGGATAAATGCCTCTGGCGGGATAAAGCCAGACCGGAGTGTACTCTCTATGTACATTTCACTGGGGTAGTAAGCCCCAAATATCAGACTATTGTCGCTGGCCATCGCCCCTGCAACGTGCCTTCGAGTGACCTTAATGAGGAAATTGTCAATCCTATTCAACTGAGCCCCATCGTATAGGACCTTGTTGGGATAGTATTTTATATAGTTGGATTCAGGCGTTCGGAACAATCGGAGACAGGTCCTAAGACATTGTCTCTCCAAAACCCGAATCTTTTCCATATAACTAGGCGCTATATTAAACCACAATGGACAGCCATAAGCGATGATCGGCCTTATAAGGGCCACGTAGCAAATGACCTTCACTCTGGAGTCAAGTTGACTGCTATGAAACAGTCTCCTTGTCAGAGCATAAGCCTTCTTGGCCCCAGCAAGACAAGCAACTATATGTCTATCGAAATATAGATACTGGTCAAGCCAGATACCTAGATATCTAACTACGCTTCTCACCGCCAATGGCTGCCCATCCTGTCCAATAATGGCCAATTTCTTCCAGTTTTTTCTGGTATCCCTAGAGGCCCCAGCCAATGGAGTTCTGAACAAGATTGTTTCCGTCTTCTGAAAGTTGATTTTCAACTTCCAGTCGTCGCAATATCGCTTAATTTGATCGAAGTCACGCTGCAAAAGGATATTAATGACCTCGATTTTAGGACCTGATCTGTATGCCACCAAATCATCGGCATACGCTATAGCATGTCTGAGTGAACCTACCAGATCACTCGTGTAAATGTTAAACAGGATCGGAGAATTGACCGCCCCCTGCTGTAAACCGTTTTTAATTTGAAAGACTCTGCTCGAAGTCACGTTGCCACATTTGACTACGAACTTCTTTCCCATAAGCATATTATAAATTACATATAGCAAAGGTTTGTGCATCCCCCGCCTGGTCAACTTGTAGAAAAGTCCCTCTAACCATACGGTGTCGAAAGCCTTCTCAAAATCAACCAGACAAGCACCCGTGCATTTTAGTGAATACACTACCATCGCACCATTGCCACCTTACATGGCTACAGAATGAATTCCTGTTATCTTTTTCCTTTTTATAATGCATTTTAGAATTGTGTCACTATTATTGTTTTGTAATTATAATTGTAAAAAAGAAAGGAGATAATAAATAATATATAAAAAAAAATAAGATCTTCTTGCAAGAGCACTGGAAATGTTGGTGCTGCTATACGTCACACATTTATTACAAGATTAATTTAATGTAGCAATTTCAAGTAGGAATTTTAAGTGGGCATTTAAAATATCAAGGTTAATTTTAGATTAGTATTTCATTAGGATTAAATGTATAAAGCTATGGATGTTATTACTTAAGTTTGATTTTACGTATTTATATAAACTTAGATCGATAGGGTTCGATTCACACACATAAGTATGGATTTCGCAATTGAACCAGGGCGCGAGGTTGCTTTCTTTTATGGAATTGGAGTTATTTCGTGATACGATGTGAGAGGTGATGGTGCCTATCTGACTTTCTCGAGACGACTACTGTTCGATAGTCGCGGGCCGTGGAGGTTAAGAGTGGAACCAAGTGAGAGTTTGATCTTGGCGCTTCACATAGCGGGCACCTCGCTGATGATGATACGCATGTGGTGTTCGGCAGGCCTTTAATTTTGTAGGATGCGATATCGTCCTCTTTATTCCTCGAGTTGATGTTTATCCCTGAATAGCTCTTAACACTTTTGCGGTAGTACTAATAAGAAGCTAAATTACGAAAGAAATAACACCCCTTTTCGAGATTCTTCTAACAAAATGACACTATTTCTTATTACCTTAACCTAGATGCACTTAGTTTTAATTTTAATCGAACCGAACATTTATCTTATGTAAGCATTACTTAGGATTAAATTTTATTCCGTCTCCCCGATTTAGTGAGAGTAGTCAAGACTTTACTGCCCAAGTTCTCCGGATAAAAGCAAGTCTTGGATGGCGGAAAGTAGACTTATGACATTAGCGGACGTGTGAGTTCGTAAATTTCACGATACGAAGTTGACCTGTGTTCTTCAATCCTCGTACTAGCTCACATAAACTCTCTTACCTCCGGTCGGTAAGAGAGTTTATCGTTATGTATTTTTTTTAAATTTAATACCTAATTATGACAGACCTCTTGCCACATCTTCTGGGGAAGTCGATGTCATTGTACAGTCCGCACAGTCCGCACAGTTCGTCGTTGTATCTCCATCTCCATTCAGCGTCTATACAGACGGATCAAAAATTACCCCAAGAATTTTCCTCTCAAAACAACCAAGAGTGACCTCATCCGCTTTTGATAGAGTCCATTCCTCTGCACCATAGAAAAGGACTGGGATTATTAGGGTCTTATAAAAGGTCACTGTTCGAGAGAGGGCTTTGCTACTCACTTGCTTTTCTAGCCCAAAGAAACAGCGATTGCCAAGAGCTATTCTTAGTTTGACTCAGCGCTGGTGTCATTGCTTCAGTTCATTGCGCAGCCTAGGTAGACAAAGTCCTTAACCACCTCAAAGTTATATCTGTCTATATTGACATTCTGTCCGAGACTTCGGTATTGGGTGTCCTTTTTTGATGACATCATATACTTTGTCTTGCCCTCATTGATCGCCACACCTATCTTCGCCGCCTCCGTCTCAATACTCAGGAACGCGCCAGTGACATTCCGCTGCGTTCTACCGATTATGTTGATGTCGTCGGCGTAGGCGAGTAGATGGACGGACTTTTGAAAGATAGTGTCTCTGGTGTTTGTATTTGGGTTTTGCACTATTCTTTCAAGAACGATCTTGAAGAAGTCACATGAGGCAGGAAATCTCAGCCACATTCTTAATGGGCTCCCGACCCGTGGAGAGTCTCTGCCTGAGAGATTTCAGCCTTCCACCAAGCGATGGCTTCGTCTTTAAAGCGGAGGTTCGGTATTCCTTGTCGTCTCGAACCTGGCGGCTGGAAGTCGAAAACCCTCATCGATGAACTATTATTGTCCCTTCGCTTGATCTGGAAAAATTTAGTCGACGTATTTTAGCTATTTCGACTAGATCCACATCTTGGTGCAGCTCATAGAGTTCGCGGCTATGTCTTCTCCTCAATTCACCCTCCTCGCACACAGGACCAAATATCCGATGGAGTATTTTTTTCGAAGAGCCCAAAAGTAGCTCTCCTTTCCAGCCTATCGTCCAGCACTCCGCACCATAAAGCAAAACTGGCAGTATAAGTGTTTTGTAGAGCTAACACTTGGTCTTCCGAGTAAGAAGGTTTGATCCCATTTGCTGTGACAAACCGAGTTTCCTGGGATATGTCTTCTTTGGATCTTCACTAAGGTGTCATTTGTGGAGTTGATTTTTACTCCGAGGTAGGTGAACTCCCTTACTACCTCGAAGTTACTGCGCAGATGTTTGGTTGTTGAAAGCAAGTATCTACTTCGTTTTGTCCTCGTTGACTTAAAGACCAAACAATTTTGCCTGTTCTTCAAACGCGGTGAAAGCCTCTAACGGCACACTGAGATCGGCCGATGATTTCGGTATCGTCCGCTTATCCCAGTATTTGGACGGGTCTGTTGAAGATAGTGCCTCCGCATTGCCACCTGTCCTGCGCACTGTCTGCTCCCGAACGAAATTGAAGAAGTCACATGCCAGCGCATCTCCTTCCGGAATCCGGTACAAGCTTGGAATAGTTCGGAAGAGCTGTTTCCTTACTGCTCATTACTGCTCATTGCACCGCGTGTTTTCCAGTGTCACACAACACAACTGTATCAGTTTCACCTGACGATGATTGCTATCATAATATGCGGCTTTTAAGTCGATAAAAAGATGGTGGGTCTCGATTTGAAATTCATTTGTCTTTTCCAGGATTTGCCTCAGTATGAAGATTTTGTCTAATGTCGATCTGCCTGGGCAGAAGCCACACTGGTACGTGCCGATTAGTGTGTTGCAGAACGGCTAGAGACGTTCACACCGTATGTTGGATAGGATCAGCCATATTCTATAACTCAAAAAGTTCCCTTTACTGAAAGGAAGGCTCTACACCGCAGTTGTGCGTCCGGCGCTTACATATTATGTCGAACAGCGTACAAAAAGTCAGTATGTTTCTTTATTCAAAGGAATATTCCGGGTAATCCATTTCATTGTTTCCTTATTCATTCTGGAATAAATGGAATGCATTCTTTTTATTCCTAGAGAAAGGTGGAATAAAAGAATATTCTCTCGTTTGAGACAGCTACATGTGAGAAAAAAAAATGGAAGCAACAGCAAGCAGTCAAATGGCTGTACATATTTATTTTTAAAAATGTCTCCTGGGGACATAAAATGCCTCATTGATCTCTACGAGAGACATCAATTTAATTTTGACACCCAGATGAAGTCAAAAGTGTGGGAGGATGCATCGGGCGAGATTTTCGATATAAGATCAAAGCACCTTTCTGCAGGAAAATGCATAGGAAAATTAAAAGCCCAGTACAAAAAGATAAAAGACCACAACAACACCAGTGGAAATAATCATAACTACTGGGAACATTTTGAAGATCTGGACAGGGTCCTATATAAGAGGCCAGAAGTAAATCCGCCGACTGTGTGTTCGAGCGACGACTCGGCAGTCATCCTGAATGACTACATCAGGCATCAGACTTAGGATTTTGCCGACGTCATGACAGACGAGACCTTCCACAACGCGTCAAGAGTTGTGGGCAAAAGAAAAGCGCCGGTTGAGGAAGCAAGGGCGAGAAGACACTCTGAAAAGATGCAGAGAACCGATAAGTTCCTAGACCTAATGACTAGGTTGGTGGATCATGTGACTGCAAATCGACCACCATAAAAGAGTAAGTATATTTTGTTTTATTATACCTATACAATCGTGTGTTTAATTTGTGTTGTTCTTAAGGTCATCCTGGATATGTATATTTGTATTTTATTTCTTTTTATTTAATTAGTTCATGCGTCTCTGCGAGATCGCATGTGTATATATTTACTAAATAAATTATATTCTCCTTTTTATACCCTATTCAAAGGGTATATTAATTTTGACGTATAGTTTGTAACAAACCTTAATATTGCCCGTAGACCCCTAAAAGTTACTATATTTATGATCAGCATCGATAGTAATGTCGATCTAGCCATGTCCGTCCGTCCGTCCGTCCGTCTGTCGGCAAAAATTAGACCTTTAAACTGGACCTAGAGAGCTGAAATTTTAACCATATATTGTCTAGGGTCCCGAAATAATCAAGTTTACGAATTTTTGAAATCCGCCCACAGACACGCCCACAAACTCAAAAAAACAAATTTTTGAAAAAAATCGAATTTTGATCTATGACTCCTAAAACTGCTCGGGATAAAAAATTTTCAAAATCCGCCTACTGATACGCCCACAAATAAATAAAACAATTTTATTGAAACACCGAAGTTTGAGCTATGGAGCGTTTTTTTGATAAAATCCTTTAAATGTCATATACCAAAATATGTAGAGCGTTCTTAACAATTCAACCATACTTAGACTTTTGTCACGCCCACTTATGAGGGATAGGAATAAGAATAGGGTATCCAACAGTTCGCCCAAGCGGACTGTAGCCCGTCCCTATGTTTTTATATGAATTTATTTGTTTTCTTGTTGGTTTTTTTTAAGGATTTTCTCTTTTTTTGTTTATAAATTACTGTTTCTATTATTTTTTTTAACCATTTAGGAAATGTTTGTTACTTTTTATTATTTTATTATTATGAGTGCGTGATAATACATTAATAAAAGAACTGAATTTAAATAGCTTCTGAAAAGCAACTTCTTCTTTTTATTTCTTTACGGCGAGGTTATGATTAGCATTTAAGGGATCATAACTTTTCCAATTTACTGCATCAATAGTGGTCCGCTTGTGGGGTTCGCTAGTTCAACAACAACTAATATTGGCAGGACTCCCGATTGCGAAACTTCTACACTGTGGGCGATGGGTAATGCTAGTGTTGTTGCAGCCTGGATTAGCCTGGATATTCAGGTTAATGTTAGAATTGTCTAGATAGCAGATTCGCGAACGATAAAATAAGGATCTTTATCGTTCTTTGTCGATCTTCTTACAAACTATAAATAAAAGGTTCGCCAAAGATAAAATGTTCGATCTTTAAAAATGTATAGTTCTCTCACGAACGAACTGTATCCTTTTTATTCTGTATCTCTCGTTCGTAAGAGATCGGAAAAAAAGAAATTCAGGTAGAATATGGTTTACTCGCGATAAGGATCCGTAAAGATCCATAAAACAAATCATTCTCGATTCGGGATTTATATTTTCAATAGTTATTATTTTGGTTGAAATGGGGAAAATAAAGACATTTGTGTTAAATTAATATGTTTCTTATAATGAAAAAGCTGACGAATCAACTTCCCTACTTTGTGAGAGAAAATTGAGCTTTTTAAAACATTGGGCAGCAAAGAGGTTCTTCTAGGAAAACTTGCACAAGTAGTGCTGGCATTGCCATCAACTCAAGTCTCTGTTGAACGGGCTTTTAGCGCTGTACCAGTTTTTTTTTAACAAAAAACAGAAACAAACTATCCAAAGAAACAATAAATAATGTTTCGTTAGTTAAACTGAATTCATATTTATTCCAAAATCTTAATATTTAATAAAAATACTTTTGGCTTATGTTCTTTCGATATTAAAATATGTAATATAATTTTCATGTAAAATTACTTTTTTTTTCTTATGAGAACCATTCGCGAACGGATCTCCAATAGTTCGAACGTGATAAATTCGCGAATAAACTATATTTTACAGAACGCAACAGATTTGATTCGATCGTGAAAACGAATTTTATTTTCAAACGAACCGAAAAATAAAGTGATGAACGAATCATATTTTATCGTTCTGCGAACCTTGCTAGATAGTCGCCTTTTACGACAAGCACTGTTTTTTTTTGGGGCAGCAGTAGTGACATTCTAACCCGTCCCTGCACGGGTAAGCTACTAAATTACAATTGTTGAGAAATATTATTTCGTTTAGTTACTGCAATACGCTCGACATTTGCATTGAAATTTACAGATTCTGTATTGTCAAAATCACCAACAGAATCTATGTCCTCGTCTACAAAATCGTTGTTAGCCAGACAAAAATTATGTAGGATACAGCCCGACATTGTAAGAAGAGGATTGTTTTCCGGTATTCTGGAATTGAGCTTATGCAGTCGTCAGAATCTGGTTTGAAGTAATCCTATAGTTCTTTCAACTGTTACCCGAATCTTGCAACTTTGCTGTACTTTCGCTGCGTTTCATTAAGGGCTCCAATATTCTTAAAAGGAGTTAAGATGTATGTCATTAACCCATAAGCTTGGTCACCCAGTGAATGTTGATCAGCACGAAAAGAAACTCCACATTAACAAAATATACGCAAATCAATTATTATAAAGCGGTCGAATTGAAATCCTTACCATTAGAGGGGTATAATTTCAAAACTCTTCTATTCCACTTTTATTCAAAAATGAGTTAAATATTAGAAAGTGTTCTTTAGAAGGGCCCTCATCTAAGTATTTAATTCAAATTTTTCAAAACATGTTATTTCCTATACTTTAGAGTACTTAAAATGTGAAGTTTTTTCAAAACTACACTCAGTCGTTTAATTCAATACTTATTTATTCCCATATAAACTGAATTCCGCACCAAACCCCTTCTTTTCCTATGCAAATCAAAGTAGCCGGTTTCAAAACTCATGTATTCCAATGACATCAAAAATGGCGGGAATTTTTGTGAATTTGAGAATATTCATTGTTAAACTACGAGTAATTTAGTGTTGCAATAATTGTTGTGAAGAAAACAATCTTTGGTAACCTCGCAGATAAAAGCGCTTTTTACTACACAAGATGAAATCAAGTCTAATAACGGTGCAGGGTGAAGTTTTTTATAAGTCGGATGTGGCAGCTGCAAAATCTGTGATAAAAGCTGGAAAAAATTTTCCCGCATGAAAATAAATGCTCTACCTATGGGTGTTTTGATTAAAGATGAGAAGAAAAGGGGTACAGCAAAGCTGCTGTCACTACACTGCGGCGCTGAGTGGGAAAAATCCGATAGACTTTTGTTTTACAAAAGACTTATGGATGAACATCTTGATATAGATCCTGAAACAAGTCAAGTTTGTGAAGAACAAGATGAAATCAAAGATCTTCGTATATAAGGCTTTAAAATATTTAATTTAATTTAATTTGTATGTTCCTTAAATAATTCGACTGAAACTTTTGAAGTTATTTTTTTATTTGTTTTTTTGTTCCTCTTTTTGTTTAAGTAATTTAAATACATTACTGTGACGCTATTTTTAAGTTTTTTAATAGTTAATAATATTTTTTATTATCCAGTTTTGAAGACTGTTGATATTTTATGTTTTTTGTTAAGTTTTTTTTCAGATTTAAAATTTTCTTTTACGTAAAACAAAATGAATTATATCGACAAACAAATTTTCTTTCTTTTCAAAACTCCTCTATTCCTAAATAGGTTGAATCAAAAGTCAACTATTCCAATCGTAATTTTCAAAACTCTTCTTTTCCATATTAAATTGATTTTTTATAATTTTTAGGTTTACCTTATAGGTTCAAACCAATGAGAAATGGATAAAGATCATTTCAAGCTTGCAATGTAGCCTTCAAACCAATCGCTTATATCATTTTAGTAGCTTTTAACAGTTTTTTTTTGTTTTACTCAAAATTCCCAAAAGTGGAAAAGAAGAGTTTTGAAATTATACCCCTCTATTAATCTTTTTAAATAAATACGATCTTCGGAATAGGCATGCATCATGTATATTAAACCATCTTCACCCACGTAGCCATCTATAAACATCAGCTTATCATGGCAAACAACTTGAAGTACCTAATATAGAGTGGAATTTTTTCCTGTTGATGTAGGAATTCGGGAACAACTTCAGTTTTGCTTTTGGAATATGAGTAGGTAGGGGAAGGTCATGTACCTTGGTCCGGATTTTATAATTTTCACTACAACTTTTTTTCGGGGCAATTTTTTAATTTTTTTTTTATTGATATCAGCGTGTATTATATTGGATATTAAATATTGTTTGAATTTTTTCTTAATAACTTACCGTATGCCTGGAAAATCCTATTTTATAATCCAACCTCAAACGGTCCGTGAATGTACCGTGGCCTGTTAGTGTATGTACCTTGGACCCAAATATATTGTGTTCATTAATGTATCTTAATTCATTAAAAAAATACAATCTATTTATTAATTCGTTAACAAAAAAATATTTAAATTAAAGTATAAAGTATTAAGATAGATAATAAGTAAATAAGGGAAAAAGTTAGACAATTAATCTTTTTTTCTGGCAGCTGTGAGCACCTCCGAAATCGACCAATCACTTTCGGCTTCGAAGTCATGATGATCACTATTAGGATCGTTAGCATCATTGGCGAGAAAGTCCTGTGCTTTTTGCTTTGCTGCTCTCGGTTTTACATAACGTCTGATTTCGACCGTCCGGCGCGGCTCTTCCTTTTCGTTTTCCGAAGATGAAGATTGGTTTAGCAAATTCTTTTTTACAGTTTTAGCCAATTTCTTTGTTTTCTTTTTTTGCGCTTTATTAGCTAGAAATTCCTGTTTTTCAAGGGTATCCGTGAGGATTCTACTTTTCCCCAATCTTCTTCCACCTCTTTTGGCCAATTTTCTGGTTGAAGCTTTGCGGAATGGTCTTATTTGTATTGGTGAAATAATTTCTTTTGGGACCTCATCTGAAAAAGCAACTGCGGATGTTGAGGGTCCGATTTCGTAGAAATAAGAAGCCGAGGTCATCGGCGGCGGAGCAGTTACGGTTGGTGTTGGTGGTAAAATACCTGGCTCTGTTACAGGTTGAATAACAAGGGGCCTATCAGTTACGTATGATGACAAAAACTCGTCATCACTGAAAATATTTTCTTCCACCGGCCAAATTCCGCTTACCTGAAAGCCTTTTATTATATTTTGGCAGGTGAAAGCTTTCGGGAAAGCCTTTCCAACAATTTGCACCACATCATAGATTGTAACTGGCTTTCCAGGATTAGACAACATCCAATCATTTGCGGCTTTATTATAAAATGTTTTATAAGCTCCGAATACCGCTCTATCGAGTGGCTGCAATTTGTGGGAGGTGTGAAGCGGTAGTGTAAGCAAAATAACATTATTTTTTTTTGCCTCCTCTATTACAGAAATAGCAATGTGGGTGTCGTGGTTGTCCATTATCAAAAGTACTTTCTTTTCTTCAGTTGGTTTGACGAATGAAATGAAATGTTTCAAGTATTTCTGAAACAACTGCTCAGTAGACCATCCAATTCGATTAGCACCTCCAATCGTTCCTGCAGGAGCTCCATTAAGCATATGCTCTTTAAAATGTACGCGTGGAAAGATAAGCATTGGAGGCACATGGTTTCCGATCGCATTCACTGCAGCTATCATGGTAACATTTAACCCTCGTT
This sequence comes from Portevinia maculata, assembly GCA_949715645.1. Lineage (NCBI taxonomy): Eukaryota > Metazoa > Arthropoda > Insecta > Diptera > Syrphidae > Portevinia > Portevinia maculata. The sequence continues at coordinate 28,317,350 of OX454528.1, read as the reverse complement.
CTCCTGATGTTACACCTCCTATTTGTTAAGCACCTTTTTCAGCCAGAACTTTTGGCGGAACATGAACCGTGGAATTACCTATTAAAAATTGTATGAAATAACATTTCTGTATGAAACTTAGACCTAAATTGAAAACTTAATTTTTAACTGTTATTAGCTCAGGTGAAAACTGAAATCTGGATAAAATATCTTTGTAATTTTGAAAGAAAGTTTTCACGTTGGTCTCGTTAAAGCTAGTAGCCCTAGAAAGGCTGATGGCCTCGGGTTTTCGCAGAGCAATCGTTTGGTGGCGCTTAAGAAATAATTTAAGCCAGTTCCTGCCGGCTGCGCCCTGTTCGAACCAGTTTTTGGAAATTTACTTGTTATTGCTTTCCGCAAAGTGGTAGTTGATTCGACAAAAGAACAAAAGAAGAGTTATTTGATCCCTTGTGTTTAGTGATGCGACGCATTAACGTGGTTTTGGAGAGGTTGAACATCCTTGCTGCGGTTATATTTATTTTGTAGCAAAATTGTCACAATGGTTGATTAATACTATTTGTACATAGATATGGTATGATCTACCTTGCTAATGAAAATATTACAAATTAAATGCAAGTACTAAAACAGATTGACAGATTGCGAAGGAAAAAGCTACTTAAAAAACCTTCATTTGAATTATCACAGATATTAAAGTATATAATTATACAGGAAATTATTAGGTAATTTCGTAAGAAATCTAATAAATTAACATGAAAGGTAAATAAACGTAATATAAATATAATAAATAAATAAATAAATACAATTTATTTTTTTTTATTTTTTTTTTTGATTAAAAAGGAATTCCAAATCCTAGAGCACTCAGACTCGGTAACGTTCCATTGTACTACTAGGCAAAAATCCTCTTTTTGGTGTAGAGGCATGTGAATGGGTGGCGTATGTTGTTGTTCCCCATGGGGATTGAACCTGCACCGCACGGGTAACAAGCCAACACACTAACCTCTACACCGTCGCCACCCTTGAAAATAAATACAATGAATAGGTACGTAAATAAATATAATATAATAAATAAATAAATATAATAAATAAACAAATATAATAAATTAACAAATATAATAAATAAACAAATATAATAAATAAACAAATATAATAAGTTAATTGATAGAATAAAAAAAATAAATTAAAATAATATAAATAAACAAAGTACATTATAATATGTATATAACAACAAGTAGTATATATAATAAGCAAATAAATAATTACACAAAATCATACAATAAATAAATAAATACAAAATCAAAACAAAATTATACAAATACTGAATAAATGAAATATGTAACGTGTTAACACCTAAACCTAAATGATAAATTTACAGCATGAAGAGATTTTAATAAGTACATACATTACATATATATATGAAATCGACAAGTTTTCAAAGTAAGAATGAAGGAATAACGAACTTACAAAACATGATTAATAAAACTGCGGTATACATGGATTTTCCATTATCCACTACTTCTTCCACAGCACGCCGTAAAGCATCAATGTCCACATTTGGTCTTGTTTTTCCAGACTTACTTCTTGGCATATTCCTTGAAGGAAATGGAAACAAGACTGTTAAGCATTTTCAAAAGCATGTACCTTGGACCGGTCCGAAGTACATGCTTAGACATAGCTCCAAGGTACATTCACTATACTTTTTTTACAAATAATAAATTTTAGCACTTTATCTTGCACAAATATAGCAATTAAACTATTGAATAATAGAATTTAGATATATACTTACGTTTTGAAACCAGTAACTTAAAAATAATTTAATAACTGAATGAACAGAACACCTCACAAAACGGTGCCGTGACATAACCCCAAGCGTCATAAGCCCAAATTTTAGCATTTGGTATTATGACACATTGGAAAAGCGTCATAAGGCCAATTTGGCTTTATGACACTTCGCTTGGTGCTGTATTCAACAATTTGCCCTCGCACCTACCCCAAATCAAACAGTGACCCCAAGCAGGGGGGTTGCAGGGGGGCAGCATGCCCCCCATATGCATTGCACTGTTTATGGGATTAGCTGCGAAATCGCAAGTAGATTGCATAAACAGTGCAATGCATATGGGGGGCATGCTGCCCCCCTGCAACCCCCTGCTTGGGGTCACTGTTTAATTTGGGGTAGGTGCGAGGGCAAATTGTTGAAAACAGCACCAAGCGAAAGTGTCATAAACCCAAATTGGCCTTATGACGCTTTTCCAATGTGTCATAATACCAAATGCTAAAATTTGGCCTTGTGTCACTTTCACAATGCGACATAAGGCCAAATTTAAAAATTTGGGCTTATGACGCTTGGGGTTATGTCACGGCACCCAGCTGACCAGCATGCCTTTTTACATACCAAATCTATATGCCACAGACCTAAAAGAAGGAATTATTAATGAGTAGCTCGTAAGAAAATTAATTGCACTAGAAAGCACTCGGTGTTAGCCAGGAACGACAAGGTTTATTTGTTTGTCTAGCCAACCACTGTCAACATTACTGAAGATTCCATGCTCTTCATGAATTCAACTTTCTGTGCTTTGTCTTTTTAAACGAAAATGGATTTTGAAAGTTTGGTCATCAAACATAGGTATAATTTGCTCATAGTAAAGTCTATTTTTTTCAATCTCGCGATCGTATTCGTTTGCACTGGCTTCATCACTATCACTATCAAAAAACAGTTGCCATGCCACAATTCCCATATAGGTAATGCAATTATTTAATTCTTCCATTTTTCCCTCAGGTACATATCTAAATAATCAAGAGAAAACAAATAACTATATGGATTGACTTGACACAAACAGCTTAGATGAAGATGCTTTGCATAACAGCAGAAGCAAAAAGAGCTTGAAGAAGTTCCAAGATCCGAGAAAGCCTTCACGTCAAAGAAGCTCTATCGAAGAAAAATGGACATGGCCTGCTCAGTTGGTGCTGTCATGTTGAAAGGAGAGATAATATAAACGCCGTCAAAAGACAATATCAATCAGCGAACAACCGTGAAAGAGAGGCAGACCTAAAACTCTTGGATCGCACAATTGCAACAACACCAGCATTTGATCAACCTGACTCACTGACGAAGTGATTCGAAATCCGGAGGCCTGCCGATACTCTTTGAAGTCAATCCGGCGAACTCCACAGGCGGAACAAATAGGCATGCAATGATTAACTGTGTTGTTATAGAAGAAGAAGATGATAATAAGAAAATTACCAACAAGTTTCGTAATATCGATTGAAAGGATTTTCCATGAAAAAGCATCGCAAAGACAGTGATTGACTCAATCTGTGATTGAAACATAGGGACGGGCTACAGTCCGCTTGGGCGAACTGTTGGATACCCTATTCTTATTCCTATCCCTCATAAGTGGGCGTGACAAAAGTCTAAGTATGGTTAAATTGTTAAGAACGCTCTACATATTTTGTTATATAACATTTAAAGGATTTTATCAAAAAAAACGCTCCCTAGCTCAAACTTGGGTGTTTCAATAAAATTGTTTTATTTAATTGTGGGCGTGTCAGTAGGCGGATTTAAAAAAAAATTAACACATGAGCATAAAGGGCCCCTAGAGAGTATATATTATAAATTTCAGCTCCCTAGCTCAAACTTTGGATTTTCAAAAAAATTGTTTTATTTATTTGTGGGCGTGTCAGTGGGCGGATTTTGAAAATATTTATACATGAGCTTAAAGGGCCCCTAGAGAGTATATATTATAAATTTCAGATTCCTAGCTCAAACTTTGGATTTTCAAAAAAATTGTTTTATTTATTTGTGGGCGTGTCAGTGGGCGGATTTTGAAAATATTTATACATGAGCTTAAAGCGCCCCTAGAGAGTATATATTAAAAATTTCAGCTCCCTAGCTCAAATTTTGGTTTTTCAATAAAATTGTTTTATTTTTTTGTGGGCGTGGCAGTGGGCGGATTTTGAAAATTGTATATCCCGAGCAGTTTTAGGAGTCATAGATCATATATAAAAAATTTCAGCTTCCTAGCTCAAAATTCGATTTTTTCCAAAATTTTGTTTTTTTGAGTTTGTGGGCGTGTCTGTGGGCGGATTTCAAAAATTCGTAAACTTGATTATTTCGGGACCCTAGAGAGTATATGGTTAAAATTTCAGCTCTCTAGGTCCAGTTTAAAGGCCTAATTTTTGCCGACGGACGGACGGACGGACGGACGGACATGGCTAGATCGACATTACTATCGATGCTGATCATAAATATAGTAACTTTTAGGGGTCTACGGGCAATATTAAGGTATGTTACAAACTATGCGTCAAAATTAATATACCCCTAGAATAGGGTATAAAAAATATAGCAACCCAATCTGTCGGCCGCGATAATCACCTATTGTAAGGTGAGGTGATCGTAAAAAGGACGATATAGTATGAAAACAATCTTTCGTTCGTCATGAATACGAAAAGGGTAAAATGAAGGACTCAAGAGTGAAAATTTATTAATATCATTGAATTGCTATACAACATTGAAATACTTTTATACATTAAACAAGGATAAAGCGGAATCGAAGCATAATTTCAAAGAAAAAAAGGGTTCAGTTATTTTCCAGGGTCTGTTTCACGTTGACATAAATATTACCTTAATGGGAATGGGGGATTTGGCAGTTTTTTTGTACCCGAATGTGGGTTGCTGTTGCTGAATTTGTGTGTGATGCGGATTGAGGACTGAGGTACAGATTTTCAGATTAAAGAAAACTGGACTAATCGTTGATGGTCTTGAACTCCTGAGAACTTAAATTGTGTTGGAGATGTATCCGAATTTGAATGTTCATTTTTCTTTTATAATTTGTGAGGACTGAAAGGATTTTTCGTATCCCTATAATGATGGCCTATGCTGGGTGCCGGGACACACAGATATTTCAGGGAATTGTAGGGCTGAACAACTCGCCAGAAAAGGAGCCATACCGCCCCTTCTATCTGATAAAGGTCCCTTAGGCATTCCAATGTGTAAGACAGGAAAAAAAGGTGCAAATATTATCTTTTCTTTTTCTGCTTTTTTTGTTATTTATCTTTCCCCAGTTTTAATCAACCATCCCTTATCTAATACGAAGAAGAGAAATGCCTCTATTTACCCATGGCATCCTTCAAACGATAGCGATTTGCGGGATTACCCCGATCATGCGATGTTTGTTTCAAGGGTTACCATTTGTGGTAATCACAAAAAGAAAAGCCGCCGATGCATACCAGATGTGCCAATGCTCGTACCTTCACCTCGTTAAAGGAAACGGGTATACGTATACGTGCAAGGACAATCATCCCTCTAGCCAGGCACCGATCGGTGTTTGTGTATGCGCTTATCTCCCACATTCCTTCTAAGGAGATAATTTGCTTATCCTTTAACTGGTTCATACCAGAGAGATTGTGTATCCGTACACCGACAAACACTCCTTATCGCAACGGAGGAATTTATGACCATACACCGGACGGTGATCATGTGTTAATTCCCAGTCCATCTCCTATTCAAAGAGAGGATTGAGTTGTGGAGGAGAACCAGGTCACTAAGAAAAGTACCTTTGAGTTGTGCGGATCGTTAAAACCGAGTGAAGAGTAGTATCCTTTTTAATAATTGTGATCGTTTCAAAAATAAATCTGCAGGGAAAGAACGTGTGTGTTTTTCACTTGGTATAGTTTGTAATGTAGTTTTAAGTGAGTTATTCACTGAGTGCATTTTGTTTTGTAGCTTTAAGTGAGTTATTCACTCGGGTGCAGTTTGGTTTTGTAGATTTAAGTGTTCTAGTAACTTTTCCATCGTTTGACAGTGATTGTCGAATGTAAAGTTGTAATATTGCTTGTTCCATTAGAAACAATATTTGTTTAATGTAGAGAAGTAGTTCTTAAGAATCGATCCATTGTGCGCTTGCTATAGCATAATGGATATTCGATGGATGTATTGGTTAAAAAAATAGTGCACGTTGTGCGATGGAGTGGATGTGTGGGAGACGGTTGGGCAGTCTATTTCCGTTTATATTTCAAGGTTAGTGGTGTTAGAGTATCCATCCGTTGGGCGTGGTTGGGGGTGTGGTTTCCTCCCTAGCCATCGAGATCAATAGGAATGGTGTACTCCCGCCGACCGTTTGTTTCGTCGACTCGCTGTGGGTGTTTCCGCTTGTCCGACAATTTGTTCTGGCACACGGAGATGTGCGGTTTCCTGCCCTGTGTGCTGTGTACGTTGAGAAGTGAGGAGAGCCCAACCATCCGAACGTGGTTAGGGGTGCGGTTTCCTCCCTAAAGAGACGTCAGGGGTTGGAGGTAGATCGGCTTGCTGGGTGTTTCCGCTTGCCAGATATCTCTCATCACACGGGGATGTACGGTTTCCTGCCTCGTATGCTTCGTACTTTTGTTGCAACATCTCTCGTCCGCCGCTGCAATCGTTGCCGTTTTTGATCTTTGAAGAGTATTTGGTCTTAATACTTTTAGAATAATAAGTAGATATAAAGTATTTACAGCTGTGCTCATATGGCCTATTCTTTCATTTTAGTGATGCAGCTGATTATGACACACTCCTTGCCCCGACCGGAAGCGACCTCGTCGAGATAATACGCCTTAAATAAATGCGTTAAAGGAAATATTACAATAAATAAATATTACTTCTTTATGAAAAAAAAGGCTTTATAGTGTTTGTTCATTTCTTCGTTACCTATTTAATATCTTTCTTACACATGCAAACTCATGTTTATGAGGGAGGCCATTGAGAGAACTAACCTTAGGTGGACAAGTGCCAACACTTGTCTAGCGACAAACTAGACTTGGCCAAAGCTGGATCTGAAACGCTCTAAGTGTTCGATCTCTCTGAACAGACTGCACATTGGTGCAACAATTGGTGTAATAACCGGACACTGCCTCATAGGCAAGCATGCAACAAGGCTTGGCGTCTATACAAATGACTTCTGCAGAAGCTGCTCGGACGAGGAGGAGGAGGAGACTATTCTCCACCATCTCTGCACATGCCCTGCTCTCTCAAAAAATAAAACTCTATTTTGGATCTTTGTTTTACAATGATCTCAACGACCTCTCAAACACCTGCATTCAAATTCTTTCAAGCTTTATCAAAAGCTCCAACTGGTTCAACGAGTACAAAGAAGAAAGATCCGTGTGGTGTCACAATGGACCTTTTTATTGGTCTAAGTGTGTCGGGTTGTGCCGACTGCCACTATAACTTAACCTAACCTAAAATGTGGGCGCAGAGTTTGGTGTATTGGACAACTCATCTACAGATCTCAGGTTCAACTCCCGCCGGAGCCAAGTAACATCTAAAAGTTGTATCCACTGCACCACCTTTTGCGAACGTCTGACAAACATCCAAGAGTATCAATTGTCATGAGAAGCTTCTCAAATTTCGTCAAAGCCTTCGACAGAATCAATCACTCACTATTGATAGGAAAGTTAGCCAAGCTTGGGTTTCATTCTAACATCTTGAAGTGGCTTTCTTCTTATCTTTTCAATAGGAAATGTATCGTCGAAGTTGATGGTTTTTTCTCGAACGTGGTAACTGAAACTTCTGGTGTCCCACAAGGAAGCCATTTAGGGCCGTTGCTATTTGTACTCTTTGTAAATGAAATTCCTCAGCTTTTCACAAGGTGCGAATGTCTGTTATTTGGAGATGATTTCAAAATGTTTTGTAAAGTCTCCACTTTCTCGGATTGTTTAACATTCCAGCTTGAGATGAACCTATTTTTACAATGGTTTTCCGAGAATGATTTGGAGCTTAATTTGCCGAAATGTAAAGTTTGCACGATTTATCGTTCTCACAGTCCCTTGCTTCACTCATACGAAGCTGGACGTGTTGCTTTTAGTAGAGTTTCTGAGGTTAAGGATCTTGGGGTTAGTTTCGATAGTAAATTATCTTTCAATTTGCATATTGACTACATTGTCTCTAAATCTTTTTCCCTTCTGGTTTTCATTGGAAGAAATTGTGAAGACTTTCGTGATCCATTCGTACTAACAACTATTTACTGCTCTTTAATAAGATCCAGATAAGAGTACTGCTTTGTAATTTGGGATCCTTTTTATGGTGTCCACTCTTCTCCAAAAACGATTCACTCGCCTTGCTCTGAAGAGATTTAATAGGGACTTTGAGCTTCCATCTTATAATAGTCGCTGCTTATTGTTAGGCCTGCATACTCTCGTGGTTAGGAGAAAGATGCAGTCTTTGGTGTTCCTGAAAGATATTGTCTCTAACAGAATCAATTGTAGTGAACTTCTTTTTAGTCTACCATTGTATGCACCATGCAGAGTACTAAGGGACAGACATTTGTTTTTACCTCCGGTACATAGAACAAACTACGGTTTGTCTGAACCCATAACTCGATGCATCTGTTTGTTTAATTCGGTCGGTAATAACTTGGATTTACCTTCAAATCGGGATTTATTTAAATGGGACGCTCTTACTGCTCTAACTTCAATCTTTCTTAATTAATACCAATTTTTTTATTTTATTAACTCATGTTATTATAATGTTTTTGTAATTTTATATTTACTGTATGTACCTTTATTACTTTATGCGAAATCTATTAAGGTGTAGATGAATGGTAGATGAATGAATAAATAAATAAATAAATAAAAAAAAAAATTTGCCGTACGGATTCGTCTTAAAATTGTATGTCCCTTCCACTTCACAAGTGAAAGTGGTTGGAGAAGCTAGGTTTTAGGCCCTGTATGGGCCGTTAATGTCATTTATTTATTTATTTTACATTCAACTAATGGTGATGAAAGTCGGGCACAGTGGCTCAATGGTTAGTGTGCCGGACTACTAATCGAAAGTTCCCCGGTTCAATTCCCCGGGCCAAGTAATATCTTGAGTTTTTTCCACTGCCCTACCTCTAGCGAACGTCTGACAAACATCCAAGAGTATCAATTGTCATGCAAAGCTTCTCAAATTTGCCCTTCGGATTCGGCGTAAAATTGTAGGTCCCTTCCACTTCGCAAAGAAAGTGGTTGGAGAAGCTAGGTTTTAGGCCCTCTGTGGGCCGTTAAGGCCTAATATTTACGACAGTGCTTTTAAATAATCCTACAAAAAAATGTTCTAAAAGAATAAGAGCAGAGCGGACATTGAAAAGGTGAGCTTATAAATTTGCCTGATGAGGTCGAGCATGTCGTACTTTATTCTTAAGCATGTGGTGGTCAAAATAAAATTCCCATGTTGTAGCTATGTTTTGACGGTTATGGGACACACAACTACTTTAAAAATCATTGATCATAAGTTTATTTTGAATGGCCAAAACATTTGAAGTGTGACATAAATCATGGGCTTTGTTGAAAAACAAAAGAAAACATAGGGACGGGCTACAGTCCGCTTGGGCGAACTGTTGGATACCCTATTCTTATTCCAATCCCTCATAAGTGGGGGTGACAAAAGTCTAAGTATGGTTGAATTGTTAAGAACGCTCTACATATTTTGTTATATAACATTTAAAGGATTTTATCAAAAAAAACGCTCCTTAGCTCAAACTTGGGTGTTTCAATAAAATTGTTTTATTTAATTGTGGGCGTTCAGTAGGCGGATTTAAAAAAAATTAACACATGAGCATAAAAGGCCCCTAGAGAGTATATATTATAAATTTCAGCTCCATAGCTCACTTTGAATTTTCAAAAAAAAAAAAATAATAATTGTGGGCGTGCCAGTGGGCGGATTTTGAAAATATTTACACATGAGCATATAGGGCCGATAGAGAGTATATATTATAAATTTCAATTTCAAATTTCCCTAGCTCAAACTTTGGATTTTCAAAAAAATTGTTTTATTTATTTGTGGGCGTGTCAGTGAGCGGATTTTGAAAAAATTTAATCCCGAGCAGTTTTAGGAGTCATAGATCATATATAAAAAATTTCAGCTTTCTAGCTCAAAATTCGATTTTTTCCAAAATTTTGTTTTTTTGAGTTTGTGGGCGGACTTCAAAATTCGTAAACTTGATTATTTCGGGACCCTAGAGAGTATATGGTTAAAATTTCAGCTCTCTAGGTCCAGTTTAAAGGCCTAATTTTTGCCGACGGACATGGCTAGATCGACATTACTATAGATGCTGATCATAAATATATAGTAACTTTTAGGGGTCTACGGGCAATATTAAATTAATATACCCCTAGAATAGGGTATAAAAAGTGGATTGAATAATGCTACCCTTCATAAGACCTGAGCTTCACGAATTTTATATAAATCTAAAAATTGCGAACTCTGCATTGGATTCGCTTCCAGATACAGAATTTGGGGAAGCAGACCAATTTTCAGAAATACTCGTATAGTATTATTTATTTCAATATTTTTTTCTTTCGTTATAAACACCTACTTAATGAAATATAATTTATTTGTTTTGAATTGTTATGTTGTTTATTGATTTTACTAATACTTATAAGTCACTTTTCGAACACAATGTTAATGGTCGAATGAGTACAAGCCGCCCGATTTCCTTCTTTACTACAAAATATAACAAAATCCGGTTTGTATTTTTGAGTTCGGCATAAGTAGTAGTACTAGTAGTAGTAGTGGTTTTATTAATTCATAAAAAGTGGTATTTACAAAACAGTTGAGAAAAAAAAAAACATAAATCTTTTGAGGCATGGCCGGAAGGGCCGTCAGCCAGATGATATCTCTTGTTAATACATTTTCGAGTTTTGTGAATTAATGGTGCTTTGGTATCAAGTTTGATTAAATTTAAAATTCAAAATTTTTCTCTTATTATTTGCTTTCTATATGTAAGTGCTATTTTTATATATTGCGATAATTTTTTCCAATCTGTTCCATTTAAAATTGCTATGAGGTCCGTTCGTTCCAAGTAATTCCGTTTCCATATTTGTCGCCGTATCTCAGCTAGAATCGGACATCTTGCGATGAAATGCAGTACATTTTCCCTTTCGTTGCTGTTGCATAAGGAGCAGTTAAGTGTTAAGTCATTGCGATGCGGTATGAAATTAAGCGGTAATAGTTCCCCTCTTGCTCGGAATACCAATGATATAGTTTCACTGTTAAACTTGTCGTTGAAGTAGCTGGCTTCTCCTAAATCGTGTTGGAGTTCAGGATAAAGTTCCCTATGTACTGAGCTTTTTGCTCGCTCAATGTTTTCTTTTCTTGTTTTAGAATGGAGCTTTTCGAATAGGTTATGAAGGAATGGCGTCCATTCTGATAAATTATCCAAGCTGAGATTGAAAGAGAGTTCACAAAAGTCTGCTAGATTTTTCCATTCCTCAAACCATGAGCTTTGCGACCTTACTACCGAGACTGCAATCTTTCTTGCTAATTAAAGTGGAGTTTTAGAGACGTGAGATACAGTGGTAATAGTCCAGTTTCCATGAGTAGCATGTAGTTAGGTGTTGTGTCAGGTAGTCGAAATTGCCGCTTTAGAAAGAACCTTAAGAGTTTTTCAGTGGTTTCTGACCGATTCCAGCCCCATGCTTCCGCAGCATAAAGCATTATTGATCTGGACGTTGCCAGAAAAACTTTAAATTTTGCGCTAGCTGATAGGTCTTTATTTCCGTAAACATTTTTCCATATCGTCCCGATCGCATTTTTGGAAGAGGAGAGCTTTTTGACCAGTTATTTTTCCAGGTTCAAGTTGCTTGTTATAGTGTAACCCAAATATTGGTATTCCTTTACAGTTTCTATAGCCTCTACTCCATAGCACCATTTTTCGTTTGCAGCTAATCGTCCTTTTCCTCTCGGAAAGACCATTGTTTTTGATTTGCTTAGGTTAATAGTTAGGTTCCACTTCAAGAAGTACTCGCGCAATTTATTTATCATTAGCTGAAGGGACTCGGGTGATTCAGCTAAATGGACTATATCATCTGCGTACATCAGTATTTTGATTTGAAAGTTCGGCATAAGTAATAGTAGAAACTCACAGTTTGATTAAAAAGAAATCGAAAATTGAAAGTTTTATAAAGTTTTTCCCCTTTCCTCAAAAATTGCAATTTTTGACATTATACTCCTTTTACCTTAGCTTATTCTCTTTTATGGCTAACATAAATTATATACCTACATTAAATTCACATGAATTACCTGATAAAAATTAAAAGTAGGTATATCTGAATCTGGGAATTAATTATAGAAATAAAGATGGGTTAGTTTTAGTTTAATTAAAATACAGGGTGGCGCACCAATTGTGCTACAATAAGAGATTCAAATAACTTTTTTTTAATCAATGAATTTTTTTTTATTTTATTTTTTTTTTATATCGAAAATTCAATTATATTTTATATTTTATCTAATTGTTCTTAAAGATAATAGACCGTAATTGACCTCCATGCTCATCCACGCATAGTTTTTTTTTTTTTTTTTATAATAAGCGCGCACTAAAGGGATTTGTTGGGACCCTTATAATGTATAAGCTGCACAGCGCGGGCGTTAAGGAAATTAGGGTGAGAAGAAAAGGAGAGATGCGGATGCACGTTGGTTTTGAATGTCTGTAGGTTATAATGCGTAGGAAAAATGGAGCGGGGAAGAGCATTCCACATTCGTGTTGTACGGCTGAGGACACCTGATCAGAAAATTATTCATTGTGGCCTGAAAGGTTAAATCGTGATCGCCTCAATTATTGTTTTAATGGACTGCTTCAATTCAGTCAAATTCCTTGTTTTCGTTTTGTACACCTCTTGCTTGACATAAAAAATTGTAGTCATTAACTGTATGGGCCACAGGGCCTAAAACCTAGCTTCTCCAACCATTTGCTCGTGCAACTGGAGGGGACCTACAATTTAAAGCCGAATCCAAACGGCAATTTCGAGAAGCTTCTCATGACAATTGATAGGTACTGTTGGATGTTTGTCAGACAGGAACAGGACAGGGCAGTGGAAAAAAGTTTATGATGTTACTTGGCTCCGGCTTGATATAACCGATCAGGTGACATTTGGGTGCCAGCGGAAAGCTGAGTTTCTGGATATTAATTTGTTTGCGAATTTTCTTTGGAGTTCCGCTATAACCTGTCTGGCTATGCGTGCAGTTGCTCCATCTTGCTGGAACCAAATGCTGCTGAAACGGATACTTCTTCGGCGCAGTTCTGGGTAAAAAACTCCTTCAACATCTTTAAAAAAATGTCCCCATTGACAGTTACTGTTACACCTTTTTCTTCAAAGAGGTATGGCCCCACAATGCACCTTGATGAAACTGCGCACCACACAGTGACTCGTTCTGGATGCAGTACCTGGAGTATTTCTGGATTTGATTCACTCCATGGCAATTTTGCTTATTTATGTTGCGGTTTAGATCAAAATGGGCCTCATCAGACATAAACAAGCAATTTATCAAGCTGTTGTTTTCTTCGGTCGTTTTAATAATTTTTTGGTGAAATTCCAGGCGAATAAGCAAATCCAGAGCGTTTAACTTGCTTTCAATTTGGACTTTGTACGGAAACAACTTTAAGTCATCATGAATTATCTGTTATAATGACCGTCTGCTAACTCCAATTTGCGCCAATAAGTTTAGAGTCGAAACTCTTGAATTTGCCTAAATTAACGATGCAACAAACCCAAACATAGCGATCTCGATGGTACGGTCTTCGTGCGATGATTCCAGATTCGGCAAACATGTTTACTAGCCTCATAAGGGTCCATCTACTGGGTGGAGTGCCGCCAAACTCCCGCCTAAATTCCCTTTGAACGGAAATGAGGGAATGCAAAGCATGATACCGCTCCACTATCAAATCCTCTTTTCGGTATCACAAGCATTCACTTTAGTAAATCTAAATAGTAACCTACCAAATTAAAAAAAAAAATAGCCGATTACTCCCACAGGAAATAAGTAATTACGTTTTGTTTTTGTAGCACGATTCGTGCGCCATCCTGTAGTTGAGATCTGTTAGTGTTTCATTTAATGGCATATTGATTTGGTACAACTCTCATAAACATTTAGGAGAGAGGGTAGACATGGTCCAACGGCATTTGTCCGTTAGAATGGGTTGGATCCTCCAAGTATTGAGGTCTATAACTAAATTCGTACGGTTTGCTAAGAGTTGGCGTAACTTGTATTATTCCATTGTTATTATTACATTGGAACATTCGTTGGAAAGCTACTGTCATTGTACGTCATTTCAGTATATGTCATTCATTTGAAGCGTAAACAACAATAATTTTTTTTCACACAAATATGTCGAACTTTGTGCCTGAAAAAGTGTTTTTGCGGGCAGTTCTTCTTCATTACTTTAATATGAAGAAAACTGCTGCCGAAAATCATCGTATTTTGGTGGAAGTTTATGGTGAACATGCTCTAGCTAAGCGAACGTGCCAAAAGTGTTAAGTGACACCATTGCTGTTAAGATTAAGAATCCATCACCTTTCATTTTCATTTCTTAACACGTCAGTCATTAACAGTCATCAACCGTCAAGTGAATGCCATGCAACCGCAAGCGTGCCAAATAGCTGCTAATGGCGAGGATCATCCATCTCTTCATCGAAACCGGCAAAAGGACACACCTGAACACAACACAATTCAACAATGGAGCGAAATTTAAAATGGCACCTCTTGTTGGATGACGCTCTACATGGATAAAATTCATTAAATCCAGAAAGAAAAATCCAAACATATAGACAGGCTACAACTCTGATTGGTCCGACTGTTTGAACCTCTATTCATATTCCTATCCGCAAAAGTTGCACTGAAAGGCTTTGGTTTTTCTGGTTTTATAATGAAATGTCCAAAAGTTAATACTTCTTCCAAAACGCCCCTACAAGTTGGCGTTGCAAAAAACTTTGTAGAAGTGAAATGTTAAAAAAGACATTGTACCTAGATCCCGACCATTGTCGATTATGTAATCGGACCTGAAGTCATGCTGTAAACTACCTAAGACGGGCGCTTAACACGAAGCTCATGTTCTGGCAACAGATCAAGTACGCATTGGAGCGAGACTCGAATATTACAGCTTTTTTGAACCTACTGATGGCAAACTGGGAAATGAAGGCCCCATGGCCAGCAAACGCAAACTCCTGATGTCGATTACGCATTGCATTCTCCTCTATGGATGCGAGACCTGGGCATATGCACTTCGACAAGGACAGAAATCAAATGACAGCAGTGCAGGGACGAGGAGCTCAACAAATGCTACCCGTCCTGGTCCTGGTGATCGCAGGTATGATTCCTATGGACCTTTTGGCGGCAAAGCAGGAATATATTCATGACAAACGGGTTGGAAATGGCAACACGTTATTCAAAAGAACTTACAAAATAGCAGTGGCAAGTCCGTTGAAACTCGGAAAGAAGAGGAAGATGGAAGTCAAAGCTCGTCAAAAATATGATCAAGTGAAACGCACATAAGTTAAAGGTAAAGTAAAGTAAAAGATACCCCAATTTGCCAGTACGGGCACTCTCCAGCAGAGGACGCCTCATGCACACCACACCTTTTTCGTCTGCAGTGGGTGGGAAGTGCTGCGACGGGATTTGGAAAGAAGCATAGGCGTCATCACTCCGGATAACATCGCTGGGAAGACGCTACATGCGACCAGAACTAGAGACAAGTCTGCTTCTTTTAACAATCTGCCAGTTTGGGGATTCTACAGCAGAGGACGCATCATGCACACCACACCTTGTTGGCCTGCAGTAGATAAGGATTGCTAGGACGGGATCTGAAAAGCAGCGTCGGCGTCATCACTCCGAATAATATCGCCGGGAAGAAGCTAGCGTGCGACCAAAAATGGAGACAAGTCTGTTTTTTTGAACAAGCCATTCTCCGGACAAAAAAGGTGGAAGAAGACCGAAACAGAGAGGTATCTCAATACGGTATACGGGCAAAGGCGCTTCAGGCAACAGAAAACTTAAGAGACGGCGTCCTCTTATGTCCATAAAAAACGGCTACACCCTGATCTAATGCAAAAAAAAAAAAATATTTTGTGAAGAAATGTCAAACCTTTTCGAATCGTGTCACTTCTGTGAGAAATCAGTCACGATTTTGTTGTTTTGTCCTCATGCAAATTACTGAATTCAGAATAAACTCATCCTATGTCCTGGAAAATAGCGGCACAGCAGTTAAACTCCCATACATTGAAAGATTCATCAAAGATACATTTGCGATGACGGAAGGAACTTTTTATTTTTGAGGATTTAAGCTGAGCTATAATTGTAGACCAAAATTATTTATTAAAGGACTGCGATGTACCATGTGGATATCTTTAACTGATTAAATTAAATCTAAGTTATCGTCCTCGTCGTGAGAGCAATGTACGACTAAAAAGGCATATAACACTTCATACTGTATCTTTCATGCGTACAAAAATGAATGGTATTGGCAGAACTGTATCTGTGTCTGAATATCGAAATTTTGATTCAAAGCTGTTACTCGATAGATGGCTATAAGAATAGCTACACACAGAGGACTATATACCAACATAACCGATTTGATTGATGACTTTCCTTCACAAAATATTTATTTCAGTCAAGGTTTAGTATCGCAATAAGATTGTGTTGGGTTTGGTGTAATAGATATTTGTAATTTTTAATAAGATAAGTGACTTTGAAGGGAATGTGAGGGTTGAATGGATTAAGGATGTGTGTTTTGGGAATTGTACGAAACAAATTGCTAGATAAATTGAGCATTCTGAGGGGAGTACAGCGCAAGGGCTTATTTAATATAATTAAACGTCTCAGGTCTCACTGACTTCGAATAATACGAGTATGTACTTAGTAAAAACAAAAACAATCCAACAAAACTTCGACCCTAATTTTATTAGGTGCTCTTTTTAGTAGTCAAATTCCTACGGCACTATAATATCTATGTGGCTGAGCCAAAGAACGCTGCACATATTCCGTCCCAGCAACCCCCCATCAGCTTTCTTCGTTTCGCGAACTCAAGCCAGATGGCACCATGATGTCACAGTCTGTTGAGTCTGTTGATTACGAAAGCGGTTTTTTGCTTGGAGGTATTTCACATACAGTCCGACTGCGACATATGCGTGTTGGGATTGTAAATGGCGTTGGTCATGCGCTGTAATTATAATTTAAATTTTATAAAGAGCAGGAAACATCAACAGTCGTGACAAAAAGTAATGAGACACTTTAAATTTAAAAAAATAAATAAAAATTCGTCATTAACGACCCATATGGGCCTAAAACCAACCTACCTACAATTTTACGCCGAATCCGAACGGCAAATTTGAGAAGCTTCTCATGACAATTCATACTTTTACATATTTGTCAGACGGTCACAAGAGGTAGGGCAGTGGAAGAAACTCAAGATGTTATATGGTCCCGGCGGGAATCGAACCGGCGGCCTTTTGATTAGTTTCCGACACACTAACGACTGAGCCACTGCCCCGACAATGAGACAATTTGGAGTTGATAAAACTTTACACTTTGAGCCGAGAAGTTTAAGCACAGTAAAATGTACCTGAGGCTATCAGGTTAAAAGAAGTAAGCTTTCGGTCATTCAAAAGCCAATCCTTCTGGTGAAAGCCCGGAAGAGATAAACGTGCCGGAAATGCCTGCAATGCTCACATTAATCGTGTCCAATTCTCCTATGACCAAAAAAGGCAACAAATACTACAAAGTCCAGCGGGTAGTAAAAACGTTTGGTCGTTTGCTAAAAACTTGAAGAATTCGGCCTCATCATCTATCCTGGCACTCATTTACAATGGCATTCCATCTGCTCTATAGATATAGCCAATCTGCTAGCTGCTAACTTTGCAGTCAGCTCAAGGCTTCCTGATTGTGCTTTGTCTCTCCCTGTACTCGAGCGCGTAGTATAGGTACTCCATGGGACCAATGCAGTTCCGCACTCGTACAGAGGCTAGAGTACTTCAAGATCTTGACGTTCACGAATCCGCTGGTAAAGATGGTATTTTCTCTATCGTTCTGAAGAGCTGTTCTTCCTCGCGTCTCTTTCATATTCTGTTTGAAGTGCGACTGGAATGGATGTTGTTTTCAAGGGCGACTATTCTCTCGAAAATACGTTTGTTTGTTTTGCATTGCTCTTCAAGTTTCGCAAGAATTAGGGAAAAGGCGTGGGATGCTGGATCCTGTGAGCTACCTCTATCACCGTTTTCCAATGTTGCAACTTGAGTAGGAGTCCTTACGTAAAAGTTTCTTGCTTTAATCTCCCGTGAGTTGTCGGTCATGTAAGTGTCATCAGCAGTCATCGCCCCACTTGAGCATACGACTGCACTTCAATAATTGAAGATTTTGTCTCTATCACATTTACTTTTGGGTTTTTCTATATTACCCGATCGTAAGTCAATATTGACGGATTTTCTTTCCTTCGTTGCTTTTTTCGTAGCTATTTTCGGTCTATTTATAATTATTGGTTTCGGATGATTTCCTCTGCAGTTTATACAACTGGCGGGGGTTTGCTTATTTAGGTAACACTCTTCCGAGAGATGTTTCTCCGCGCATTTCACTCATGCCGGTCCTTTCTGACAGTAAGTCTGCGTGTGATTAAAGCCTTGACACCGCTTACACTGCGGGATCGGTCAGGAGCTCTTACGCATTAGCTCGATTTTGACCACGATATTTAGAATAGTCTTAATACCGTATATCGCATCTTTAATTTCGTCCTAATCAAAAATTTGCATTAATTGTGGAAGTCCGCGCTTTACAATTTTTTCCTCGAGTGTTGCTTCCCCTGCTTTAATATTGACGGCGTCAAGAACTTTAAAGCCTTTGTATTGAAGGTTGTTCATTATATCTTCTTTAGTGCACGAAGGGTGGAGTCCCCTTGCAACAACACGGAAAGCTCTTTCTAACTTATTTTCGTAAGTAAACCACTGAATCTTCTCGGCATTCAATTTTCGGGATACTCCTCAGTAATCGTCGGTATGATCAACATTAACTTTCCACGTATTATTGCGGAGCGATGTGGGCTTATAAAGGGTCTTTCATTAGCGACTTGACAACTTCAAACTTTTGTGTGAAGGCGCCCTTAAACCGATTACCAAACTGTCAATATCAAAATATTCAGTAAAATCAACATTTTCATCATGGTAAAGTACATGAAGGAAATATGAAATGATGTCAGATTTTGCGTAAGGATCTTGGCCCAGACCATTAAAAGATCGAGCTGACTCAAAAACTAAAGCCACTTTATAATATGAAGCGACGTGATGGAAGAAAAAGAATAATTTCATCGCAAAACCATTTCCAGCGATGAAGCGCATTTTTGGTTAAACGGGTTAGTCAATAAGCAAAATATGCGTTACTACACACGTGAGAGCCCGCATGTGCTTCATGAAACAGCACTTCATCCGCATAAAGTCAACTTTTGGTACGGTTTTCATACCGGTGGCAACATTGGACGGTTTTTTTTCGTTGATAAAATGACCGTCACGTTACGGTAAATGGTATTGGCTACAGAGACTTGTTGGAACGTTATTTCTTGAAGAAATTGCAGTGATATGTGGTTCCAACAAGACGCCACTCAGCGGGTGCAACAATCGAGTTATTGAAGTCTCAGTTCGGTGAACGTGTTATCTCGAGAAACGGACCCATCTATCGGCCGTCGAGATCGTGTGATTTAACGCCTATCTAGACTTTTTTGTATGGGGCTACATTTAATCATTGGTCTATGCCAACAAGCCGGCGATGTTAGAGGAGCTCAGAGCCAATATTGAACGAGAAATAGTCATCGAAAATTGGGTACGAACCGCTGGATACGTTCCCATTGTGGACAAATGAACGAAGTCGAATTTCATTCATAGCTGTGGGAATATTTTTTTTGAGATATCTCAAGTAGTTTTCATTTTATTTAAAAAAGAAGCTGTCAAGTCCTTAATGAAAGACCCTTTATATTAAGAAAAAAAAAAGTAGCTTCTTCGACCAATTGTTTGTGCAAAGTGGAAGGGACCTACAATTTTAAAGCCGAATCCGAACGGCAAATTTGAAAAGCTCCTCATGACAATGGATACTCTTGGATGTTTGTCAGACGTTCGCAAGAGGTGGGGCAGTGGAAACAACTTTTTAGATGTCCATCATAATAACCTTTACGCCACTGCGTCCACCAATCTAGATCATGACCTCGTCGTTACAGAAGAGAGGTTCTATAGCGTGATCCTGAGAATTATTCTGAGAAAGAGTGAAATGACAATTGTATATGTGTATACAGTACCTGTAACGTATCCTTAAAGTATGAAATTTTTCCTCTTCTGGTGGTGAGGCTATGATAATCATAAGGATCAAAGTGTTTATAGGCATCCCACTTTATTACACTCCTACTAGTCCGTGCTATTGCATATGTGCGACTCATAAGCTTTTGATCCTACTTCATTTTTTATTTTGCTGACTTTTCGTTTACTTCTTTTGCAAAGATGAGCGGCCAACGAATTTGCATTTGCTTACATTTTGATTGAAGATATAATACGTCCTTTTGAACTCAGTAATTGAACACTAGCATTGAAATGTGTTAACCCGATTCACATAAAACTCACTTTGATGAAAGATGCCTTTTATATTCTCATAGCTGGGTCCTTAATTTATACATTTTCATATTCCCATTATTTTGGGATACCTCCTTTCAAAGAAGAACTGTTTCGTATATATTTCTCTCTCATTTCTCAGAATGGGAAAACACATTTAATTATTTTCACCAAGAAGCACTTGGTCAAGCACACAATTTCTCATCGTCCTTTGCAATGATGGAATATAAAACAAATAATATCCTTTGAAGATCTGTCAAAATAAATTATCCTTGTCGAGAGGGCCACCAACTTAATGTGCTCACATTTTCATTAATGCGGTTTTAATGAATTACTCGTGCTCTGTAATTTTGCAAATGGAAATCACTGGGGCTTTGAATTACTCCCGGCGCGACACGAGTTCGCGCCGCTTCCCAAAGCTCGTTATCCAGATAGATTGTGTAATTCCAATTTTATACTTTGTGATTAAGTTCGACAAGGCAAGTCGAAATGTCACATGGAAATAATTAACATCATGATTTATATTATGACATCGAAATGGGAAAATTCTCGGCAGAGCTACTTATTTACACTCTATGGGCCTTGATGCTATACCAACCGAAGAATTGCACAGATCAGCACCGGATGTGGGCATATGATGAGGTATAGACACATCCGACTTAGATTATTCGATTCAGGGTTTTTCATCTTCGTGTATTCTGTTTATTGGAGTAGGTAACCCTGGATTCCATGCCTTTAGGGCGAAGGGAAAGTTTTGATGACTCGTAATTAGATTTTGAACTGGAGTTGCCTCGGCGCGGTTGTTAGGGGGGATTTTCTGATTATAACTTCAGTTGGGCACAGAAAAAGAGAAAATACGAGAACCTTGGCCATTGAAGGATGAAATGAAAATTACTGTCAATGGAAGAGTAAGATCCAACGTGCTATCGTTTTCAAAGGCAATCGAATTCGTTTCAAGTCCCGGTGGTATTATTAAGATTTTGATGGGAAAGATAAGTTGTTTCGATGGTTTCGATAGCAGAGCATTTGATTGTTAGTTCCGGAATTAAGTGGACCATGAAACGAATAGTTAGGGATTTCCTAAATTACATATACAACATCCTGTGAAACGACCGTTGGCCTTGAGCAACTAATGAATGCCATATTTATGCTTTGACAATGATGGACCACAATGTGGCCCATTAATAGCATTGCTGTTCCCAAATTTCGCCAACAAAACTTTGCCGATTCTTCAAAAAATCCCGTACCTATTCGATTCGGATACCCACATCTATCATACTCACACACTCGCATGGCCATGTGGGACGATAATAAATCACCTCCTAGATAACCGTTCAAGACGCATATTAAGCTAAATCATTTGCTTGTTACTGCCTTTGTTGTTATTACTGAAAGGAATCCCCTTAGGGGTAGTAATGCGCTCTCCGGAAATACTAAAGACAGTCGTTAATTTAATCACTTATGTGTATAATCGTTTTCGGTTAAGGGACGCACTTAAATTTCCCCAAAATAATTTGTACTCATTCTCAAATTTGCATATTCCCCGGATACCTAAAAATACAAAAACGCTCTTGGGTTCTAAGTATTCTACCCACACAACACATGAGTAACCACAACTTGAGGGCATATAAATGTCACTGCAGTGCAAAGAAACATTTATTATTTGACAAAAGTATCTGGGAGTAGGTGTCATGCAACCTTATAAGTGTTTCATTGAGATTAATGACTTGTGTGGCGAACTTCTTGAAGGAGTGTGAAGAAGATGACCATGAGTGCATGTTTTTGAGGATGGACATTTGGTTTCGTCCTTTTTAAGATTTGAAGGAAAATTTGGATAGGGTGGATAGAGTGGAACTTGAATCTGGGTTATATGTATAGGGAAGCCACTTTAGTGCATCAGTGCAGGAAATAGTGGATGTGTCCAATAGGGTGGAGCGAAATTTTTTTTTGTTAATTGGTATCTAAAAGTAAAAAAAGGTGCCTTATAGGCTTAAATATATAAATGCAAAATATTATTCGATTTGGGTAACGATAACTGCCTCCGCAAACACACTGAAACTCTTACTAAAAACAAATTAAACCAAAAATCTACCTGTTCGTAATCAAGTGAGTATGCTATAAAATGCAATCACTTTTTTTGAATATCTAGTTAGCCACGCTTTTTGTTTCATATCAGTTCCCTATTTTTTTTCCGTGTGCATCAGTCATATAATCGTCTTTTTTACAAATTTTAAACTAAACTCTTTAAAAAAAAACATGCAAAGAACGCGAAGTGTATTTAAATGTCCTATTTTTGGCGATTCTTGTGATATGAAAGCAAACGTTCTGCCTACTTATGAAGATGCAATAATGTACTATGAATGGACGAGACATCAACTTAAGTTCAAATTGGAAACTGCAAAAGAGCCCACCTTTCCGGAAGTAGCAGCTATAGTAACATCCAAAATAGAAAATATATGGCGATCTGCATCTATTCCGACTGTTACAAGAACCAGAATCATACTGATTTTGAAAGCATATCGTTTAAAAACAGGAATTTACTAAAATCCGTCAAGAGACTATCCCCAGAAAAATTAAAAAGTTTTCAGCGAAGTGGTAAGTTCCTTTTTGATATAACGGCATGCAAATGCAAGGAATTCAATCAGTGCACCTGCACCAAAGATAAAAAAGCGGCCAAGTGCGAGTCGGACTCGCCCATGAAGGGTTCCGCGCGAAATATAATTATTATTCACTTACGCACCTATTACAGATTTATTATTAGAAAAAAAGTGGTTCACTTTTTACGCATAAGGCTTATGTTTATGAAATTAAATGTTTTTTTTTTATTTGAGTTGATCGAATGAAAGGTAAATTGCGGTTTACGATTTATGACGTATTAAAAAAACTACTTGCTGGATCTCGTTCCAACCAATTTTCGTTGGAAGTTTGCATGGTAATGCACATCATACATTTTTTTAGTTTTATCATTCCCTTATTTTAGAAGTTTGAGGGGGGGGCAACATTTTACCACTTTGGAAGTGTCTCTCGCGCAAACTATTCAGTTTAGAAAAAAATGATATTATAAACCTCAATATCATTTTCGAAGACCTATCTATAGATACCCCGCACGTATGGGTTTGAAAAAAAAAAAAATTTCGAGTTTCAATTCTAAGTATGGGGAACCCCCAAAATTTATTGTTTTTTTTCTATATTTGTGTGAAAATCTTAATGCGGTTCACAGAATACATCTACTTACCAAGTTTCAACAGTATAGCTCTTTTAGTTTCGGAAGAAAGTGGCTGCGACATTCCCGGACAGACAGACAGACAGACAGACAGACACACAGACATGACGAATCTATAAGGGCTCCGTTTTTTGCCATTTGGCTAAGGTTCCGTAACAAGCTTTTTTAGTTGACCAAAGAAATGTTCGAAGTATGGCAATCGGTGGAAATGATGTTACTGTCACTAAACGGCTGCGAAAGACTTTGGGAAGAAAACAGACTCGAGAGAAATGCCAAACTGCAACTGCTATAAATACTGCTACACCTGCTGTTTTGGAGATTAGTTCTTCTTCGACATCCTCATCGTCAGCGTCTGAAAATTCAAAAAGTACGGACAACTGCATTCAGCCCAAAGAAAAACACATTCCTGAGAAGAAAAGAATAATTTCCTCAAGCGTTGATTTTCCTACATTATCGAAGACATGTGATAGGTATGGAGTATCAGAGAGGGCAGCAGCAGCGATAGCGTCGTCTGTTTTGTTTGATATTGGGTCTGAAGTCGGGGTCATCGACAGACATAAAATACGAAGAGAGAAAACTAAAACCAGGGAGAAGTTAATGAACGAAAAGACGTCTGCAGAATTATTTGCATTGTACTTTGATGGAAGGAAAGACAAAACCATAAGGTTTACGCGCCATCTTTGTTCTCCATCACAAATAAACCATCGTGCAAGGATGGTACACAACATCTTTTTAACATAGTTATGGCCTCCAGATATCTTCCAGAAGAACTTAAGAACGTAATCGATCCTATCATTCAGCGGAATGGTTATTTTGCGCATCCTAAAAACATTCTTCTTGCTATGGTAACAGATAACAATAAACATATAAGAGAACTGGCAGCTCGGCGCATATTAAAAGAACGTAATATGCCTCGGTCTTCAACACCCAGGCTGTTTGAAGTGTCGCTTATTAACTTCAATGCATAACGTATATCGATTAAATAAATTGGCAAGAAAAGGTTTCTGACCCACCGATTATGCAAAATTTTTGTGACCAAGAAATTCGGAGCATCGTGGAATCTGGTGCTGAAGGTGAAGTTTTCTTTTTAAGACTCCCGTGCCATACCCAAGGTGTTGAACGAGCTGTAAACATAACAACGGAAGCTGCCACTTCTCAGTATACCAAAAAGGGCCGACTAGGCGCAATAAAGGCCAAAATAGAATCACGGAAGACAATGCCTAAATTTGAGACAAACAAGATTTTAAATTATAAAATACATAATGTTTATTGTTACGAGAATGAATTTTATTTTTTGTTTATATTGAATTAAAATTCTAATTATCAATAGTACGTATATTTTACGCACTTTTATATATCTATTTAGTTTTATATTATTTTCAGCCACATCTGTTTACTAAAATCGTGTATCAAATTTTTTTTTTCTTTTAGCATAACGCACCAATCCTCCCCTATTAGAATTGCGAATCACAAAAAAATGTTTTTTCATACATCCGTGCTCCACCCTAGTGCCCAAGCAGAATTATCAGCAGCTGTTAATTGCGCCTCGGGTAGTCAGAGTGATAGGGTAAGTAGAGATCCACCACCGGTCCCACCATCCAGTATTAAAATGATTGACATAGCTGTAAAAAAAAATGCTAAAAAAACAACAATCTCTGATGGTGTACCAGCGGAGCTTTTTAAATATTTTTAGGTAAGGTGTATGCAGTATGCACCCTTCTACAAGAACGGCGATCATATGTCTTAATGTCGCATAAAAGATCCTCTCAAAAGCACTGTGTGAAGGTCTGAAGCTTTTCTGGAACACACTTATCTGAACTTACCAGTGTGGCTTCTGCCCCGCAGATCGGCAATAGACCAAATATTCACACTTAGGCAAGACCAGTGAATTTAAAGTCCAGACCCACCATCTTTTCATGGACTTTAAAGCGGCATATGATACGAGTATCATTCATCGCCATGAGCTCAACTGGGCGATGATTGGATTTGGGATCCCGCTAAATTTCATCCAGTTGTGTCGCGTGACGTTGGAAAACACGCGGTGCAATGTTCAGTATGGAAACAGCTCTTCCGTACTATTCCAAACCTGCACCGGATTCCGACAAAGAAGATACCCTGTAATGTGACTTCTTCAATCGTAATCGTTCTCTGGATCAGATAGTGCGCAGGGAACGTCAATACGGAAGGCACTATCTTCGACAGACCCATCCAACTACTCGGCTACTCGGACGATGTCGACATCATCGTCCGATCTCAGCGTTCCGTGTTAGAGGCTTTAATGGCGATTGCAGAAAAGGCAGAATTGGTTGGCCGTAAAGTTAACGAGGACAAAACTAAGTATTTGATTTGAACAAACAAACAACCATCTGTGAACCGACGAGGTCAAAACTTCACTGTCGATAGCAGCAACTTCGAGGTAGTTAGGGAGTTCACCATTCACCTACATCGGAGTAAACATCAACTCCACAAATGACGCCTTAGTGGAGATCCGACGAAGAAATTCCCTAGGCAACCGTTGGGTATGGCAAAACAAATGGGTTCAAAACTCGCAACACCGAAGACCAAGTGTAAGCTCAACAAAACACTGATACTGCCAGTTCGGCTTTATGGTGCCGAGTGCTGGACGATAAGCAGGAAAGACGAGCTAATATTGGAAACGAATGGAGGAGAATATACAACCGCGAACTCTATGAGCTGTACCAAGATGTGGATATAGCAGAATAACTTAAGAGGCCTCTACCCAGAATTTTCTACAAAAATGGGAACGTGAAGCGCCATCTGTCTTTGATTTGCAACATACATAGTATCTGTTTGAGAATAAATTTGCGTGATTAGCGTGATAACTTTGGAACAAAAAAAAGGGAAACTTCCAATCCAGATGAGGTTAAAATAGCAAGTGTCAATTTATTCGTTCGATAAAGAGTGACATAATGTTCAGGAAAAAGGTGTTACCATAGACACAAGTTACAATGTTTAGAATTCAAGCAGAAATTGATTCGAAACAATGCTAGTTCTGTTTTATTTAACAATTATATGAAGTTAAGTTAATTAACATGCTCCCCACCTTGAAGAGGCAAGGACTATTCAATAGGAAGACTGCATAGTTCGGTGATTGAACGCTTAACGATGGATGGTGGAGTTTTGACAGAAACGACCCTTACGGCGCTATCCTTTCCCGGATGGAGTTGTACTACTCGGCCCATTTTCCACTTTAATGGCGGTAGGTTTTAATCCTTCAGTATCACGAGGTTGTTGATTTTAATGTTTTTGGAGAGACCCTCCCACTTGTTTCGACGTTGAAGGCCTTGGAGATACTCTAATGACCAACGTTTCCAAAATTGCTGCGTTACCCACTGAATCCTTTGCCAACGAGAGAGACAATTAAGGTTGTCATCTTTTAAACTGTGCCGTTAAAGGTCCACCTACAAGGAAATGGCCTGGTGTTAAAATATTAAAAACATTAGGATCGTTTGAAATAGCAGTGAGAGGCCGCGAGTTTAAAATTGCTTCGATCTGTGCAAGGGTAGTAACCAGTTCAAAATATGTAGGGGAGGTTATATGAAGTAATCTCTTCATGTGGAATTTAGCGGATTTTACCGCAGCTTCCCAGAGAACGCCCATATGCGAGGATCGAGGTGGTATGGTTTTCCACTGAATATTATCTGCTGCGCACATATTTACTATTGCGTCCGTATTTGCGCTGTTCATGAAAAAATCATATATTTCGCGGAGCTCATTACGTGCATCAATAAAATTAAGTCCGTTGTCGCTGTAGATGGTGGAGCAAAGACCACGACGACCGATGAAGCGCTTAAGGGCTGCTATGAATGCTGCTGAAGTTAGGTTGTTCACAAGTTCTAAATGAACCGCACAATGAAACGAAGACACAGACGTAAGCTTTGTTTGGTGCCATTCCCCTTCTTCGATAATGAACGTTAAATGGGCCACAAAAGTCTATGCCCACAGTAGAAAAGGGTCTATTCGGTAACACACGCGATGAAGCTAGCTCACCCATAAGTTGGTTAAGAGGAACAGGCTGTCATCGAGCGCACAAAACACATTTCTTACCGATCATACGCGACAGAATTCTTCCATTTACAGGCCAAAACTGCTGACGGGCTACTGCAAGAAGATTTTGATGTACGACATGGCCATGCTTTTCATGGAGATAACGTACAATGGATATTGTAAAGACATGCGATTTCGTAAGAAGAACTGGGTGTTTTGAATCAAACTCCAAATTGGAGTTTCGTATTCTTCCTCCAACTCTCATCAAACCATTTGCATCCAAAAAGGGCGACAACGATCGGAAGCTACATCCCTTGGAAACAAAGCCATTTTTGTTCAAATATTGTAGTTCTTGGCCAAAGCATTGCCTTTGCATTTTCCCCAAAACTATGCGTAAAGAGTTTTTGGCTCACTCGCCGTAACTGGTCCGATTTCTCTTTCCTTTCCAGTTTCGTTAGCACGAACGTTGAGTTTGAATCTGTATATATATGAAACTACACGAAGTAAGCGAAGGCATTTAGTTTGTTGCGCAAGTAACTCCAGCAATTCATTGCCTATTTTTGGGTGCTACTTACTTTAAGAATAGAAGGATAGGAAAGAAGTTTGGTGTGTGATACACAATACGAAAGTCTGGGCCGAGAAACCATAAATCGGATTTAAGTAATTGTGAGGGGCGAGCACCACGAGAGACAATAGCCGTGTTTTTTTGCACGTGGATATAGGGATGGCATCAGAAAACAACTATCGCCACTTAAGAATTCATCAAAAAAAACTTGGCAGCACACATGCACCTATGACATGCACCGTGACACAGCTGTAAGTTGTAGTTAAGAAATTTGTATTGAAAATCCTGAAATTGAAAAATATATACTTCCGCCAATTGAAATTGATGCCAAGCATATTCTAAAATTATGAAAAACAATTGCACATTAACAGATTTGCTAAATTCAATTACCTTTATAATGAAGTTCAAAAAAAAAACAATAATAAAATCACGAACAAAATATTCGGCGGGATGTGTTAGTGGTCGGAGGGATGTCAAACTTTGACATTTGCTGAAAAATTCATCGCATGAGTTCATCCGAAACGAAGAAAATGGGTTTTGGAAGCACTGTTTATCCCCGCTAACTGACTTAGCGGCGATAGCTATCCCCGCTAAAGTTAGCGTATATAGGATAAGTTGTTGTTGTATTTTACATGCAAATTTCAAATTATCCCTATATCCGCGTGCAAAGAAACACGGCTAATATCTGCAGGGTTAGGTTTAGAACTGATGTGTCACCATTGATTGATTGTGGTGGTCTCTTGAATAATCGCCACTCTATTAGCAACATAAGTCCTCCAGCTAGAAGAATCAGCAGAGAGCCAAGTCAGCACGATTGATGAATCCGTCCAATAGAAAACTTTCTCAATTGGAGTATTAAGTATATTTAATATTCTGTGGACGAACTGTGACATCATCTCTGCAGCACATAACTCCAATCGCGGCAAACAAGCGGGAGCGACCTTTGACTTGACTGTTAAGAGCCTTACCGTAACGCTACCATCATCTTGGCTTGCTCTAAGATAGACACAGGTACCATAGGCTAGCTCCGAGCTGTCAGAGAATGTAATCCCTGTTTCGTAGGAATCACCATTCTAGGTAATTTCAAATCCTGCAACAGACCGAACTCTTGACGAAAGGTTGCCCATTTATCCTGATACTCCTGAGGTGATGGTTCATCCCATGATAATTTAATCTTTGCAAGAACGATTACGGGCTTTAACAAGCCGAGTGGATCGAACATTGAGAGATATCTGATAACACGGAACGTTTGATCATCTTAAAGGCGCTCTTCAAACTGTCCGCTTGGTACATGAATGAGTCCGATGCTGGTTCCCAATAAATACCAAGAGTTTTTATGACGTCAATACTCTGCATTTTAAAGTGTGATTCCCTTTGGTCGGTGGGAATATTTTCCAGCAAGATGGAAGAATTCGCACACCATTTCCTCAAATCGAAACCTCTTTTCTTAACATCATCACGAGTTCATATTGAAGTTTTTATGCCTCTTCTATTGAGTCGGATCCTGTAAGAACATCATCTACATAATAATCTGATTGAATAGACTTAGATGCCAAAGAAAAAAACTCTTTCTCTTTATTGCCTAACTGATTCAGTGCACGCGCTGCAAGGTATGAAGCAGAGGAGGTGCCATATTTGACAGTGCATAACATAGGTGCGTATGGGTGTAGCAGTAGACTCTCTCCATAAGATCAGCTGGAAGTTCCGATCAGTTGGATTAATAACAACTTGCCTATACATTTTTGTGATGTCAGCTGTTGTCGGTAAAATGCCGCTCGCATGCAAGTTCATTTTTAGAAAGTGTTGTATGGAATGTGGAGTGATGTTCAATTTCGCAGAAAGACTTTAGACGCTGTTCCAGCTCGTTATATTCGAAACCATTTTCTGTAATCACATTACAGTGAGCGGGATTATTTGCGTGCGATGGATAAGTGCCGGAGACGACCCAACCTAGAATAGTGTATTGTAGGAGTGTTGCACTATTTCCTAACTTGATGCGGCCATCTAGTAATTAAGAGAAAAAGAGTTCAGCTCCAATCAGCAAATCGACCTTTTGAGGAATTGCCAATGTAATGCTGGACGGTATTTCAAGGTTTTGGGTATTGATTTTTTCAGAGGGCAGAAACTCAGTTATCTTGGGTAATATGATTGCTTCAATGGTTGTGACAAAACTGTTTATTCGCGATTTGAGGGTGATGAAAGCCCTGTGTTATGCTTGCCTCGTGTAAGATGATATGCCTGAGTATGACTGATTTGTTTCAAGACGCTTTACTCCTAAGCTTTGTGCAAATTGATCGCTTACAAAATTAATTTGTGATCCGGAATCTAATAACATGCGGCAAGGAATAGCTGAGCACTGATTGTCGATGGCATATACAATAGCTGTTGCTAAGATTGTTGATGGCTTAGCGCGATTCAAGGCAACAGTATTGTTAGCAATATTAGGCATGTAATCACTTGCATCTGCGTTGAGGGAAGTTTCTCTAGGGTCTTCGTGAAGTAGCGAATGGTGTTTTTGTCCACATGTGCGGCAATTGGATGAAGTACAGCTCGTCTTCGTATGCCCATACTTAAGACAGTTGTCGCAAAGTTTCAGAGATGACACCTGCAAATTCCTTTCGTATGGACTGAATCGACGAAATTTATAGCACCTAGCAATGACATGACCGGCTTTTGAGCAGAGAGCGCATTGTAAGTTGCTGGTAGTGGCGAAACCACGTGGCAAGTGTTTGACTCTATTGTCTACCTTATCGCTAGCACTTACCTTGGGTACAGATGTCTGGCTTACCATTCCTTCTAAAATTTGTCCTCGTTTATTAAGAAATATCGACAGCTCTTGATAGCTCGCTGGACGATCAGATGGTGAGTTTTCTTGCCACTTTATCAGCGACTGTGTGTCCAGCTTCGAGGTGATGATATAAACGATTAAGTCGCCCCAGTGTTCTGTAGGGCGTCCAAGCGATGCCAGCGAACGAAGATGTACATTAAATGTGTCGATCAGGTCGCGAAGGGATGATGATGAATTCCTTTGTTTTGTCCCTTTCGCTTAGGGACCCGAGTAGGTAGTGGAATTTACTGACATTTCTGAGGTTGGGTTTAATATGGACAAGTGATTTGAATGCATCGTAATATGAAATCCAATTCGTTATTTTTCCAGAAAAAAATGGAATGTTAGCCTCAGGTAATTTGATGGATTCTGATATCGCTTTAGATTCTCCCGACAAGGCTTCCTGCTGGGATTCAGTTTTATGGAGTAGTGTTTGGAAGAAAGGTCTCATGGTGTAGTACAACTCTTCATAAGTTGGGCGTTCTTCCTTCTCAATCTCTTCGGGATCAGCATCTTCCAGCTTACTTGGGGCATTTAAGCGAATAGAGAGTTCCGCACGTGTTGCCTGGTTCGCCTTTTCCGTGGCAAACTCTTTGAAGCGATCCAGTTGCTTTATTATTACGCTCCTCCGATTGCGAATAGTTTCCGCCTTAGTAGTCATTTTCGAGTTGTTGGTTAAAACCGCGTGAAACTTAAATTGTCACAAAATAGTCGAAAACAAAACTAATGATGTCCTGATTTTTATCTCGCGTATCACGTCGGGGTCACTAAATTGTTTGAGAATAAATTTGCGTGATGAAACTTCCAATCCAGATGAGGTTAAAATACTCGTAGCAAGTGTCAATTTATTCGTTCGATAAAGAATGGCATAATGTTCAGAAAAAAGGTGTTACCATAGACGTAAGTTACAATGTTTAGAATTCAAGCAGAAATTGACTCGAAACAATGCTAGTTCTGTTTTATTTAACAATTATATGAAGTTAAGTTAATTAACAGTATCCACTTGCAATCCACTCGCAATCTACTTGCAATGGGACTTTAGTGGGCGTAACTTTAGTGATGTATGGCATGACAAACAGGTTTTGTAGATTGTAGGTATCGTATATTGATAGTGTGTGTATCTTTTAGGGTTGTTTTTCGTAAGATTTGGAAATCAATGCAATTTGGTTCTTGATATTTTGTTCGTCGTAGAAACAAGAATCAAATGAATGTTGGAGTGAGAAGAAACAAATAAGGTAGGTATCCATCAGCTAAGCGATGTTTAATGGTATGGTTTTGGGTGCAGGGAAATAAGTCTACGGGAACTAAGTCCACTGAGGGTGTTAGTTCCCACATAGTGGGAAATAAAACCACTTTCGAGAAGTGGGCTTAGTTCCCATGTAAAGTGGGAAATAAATTCCCAAAACTCTGAGTGGTTTTAGTTCCCTTTTAATATGAAGTTAATTCTCACTGTCGACTAAGACCAAAATAAAATTAAAGAGTCAAGTAGGTACTTTGAAATTTGTATAAACAAAGGAAAAATTAACTTTTAACTGAGACAGAGTAATATAGGTACCGTGACCTCGCACCTACTCCAAATCAAACAGTGACCCCAAGCAGGGGGGTTGCAGGGGGCAGCATGTCCCCATATGGATTGCACTCTTTATGTTATTAGTTACGAAATCGAAAGTAGATTTCATAAATAGTGTAATGCATATGCGCGGGCATGCTGCCCCCCTGTAACCCCCCTGCTTGGGGTCACTGTTTCATTTGGAGTAGGTGCGAGGTACGGTTTTGAAACTTTGGCTTTGTCACCATGATAAGCTTAAGATTTCGCTTAAAGAGTGTTATAACTAACTGCACTTTACAGTTTTTTGTCTAATTCTAAATTTTTGATGTTAGTTTCCTCTTCTTATTTTTGAATGTGTACTAAGTTCCCATAAAAAAATGGACTTAGTTCCCACTTTACATGGGAACTAAGTCCACTTCGCGAAAGTGGTTTTATTTCCCACTATGTGGGAACTAAGTCCCTCAGTGGACTTAGTTCCCGTGGACTTATTTCCCTGCACCATGGTTTTGAGTTGTGTAGGTACAATGCACATTTTGCAATACATATTTTCTGTACCTAGTAGGAAGTACGTATGCAGTCAAAGTGTCCTTATTGATTATTTTATTATAATGGCTAGCTTAATAATAGAGCAGGGTTTGTAAAATATCGCTTAAAATAAGGATCTTTATCGATGTTCTCACGAACCATAAAAAATAAAGTTCGAGAACGATAAAATTTTCGATCTTTAAAAATGTATAATTCTCTCACAAATGAACTGTATCCTTTTTTTCTGTATCTCTCCTTCGTGAGAGATCGGGATTAAAACGTTGTACCCTCTTATCAATAGAAAGTCACTGCTCTCAAATGAAAATAAAATAATTATCCATAAGGTAATTTGTCAGGCAATTCTGTTATATGGATGCCAAGCATGGGGAAATTGTGCAATGTGCCATATTAAAAAACTACAGACATCTCAAAATAAGTTGTTAAAAATAGCCGTGTTTCTTTGCACGCGGATATAGGGATAATTTGAAATTTGCATGTAAAATACAACAAGAACTATTTAGCGGGGATAGCTATCGCCGCTAAGTCAGTTAGCGGGGATAAACAGTGCTTCCAAAACCCATTTTTTTCGTTTCTGATGAACTCATGCGATGAATTTTTCAGGAAATGTCAAAGTTTGACATCCCTCCGACCACTAACACATTCCGCCGAATATTTTGTTCGTGATTTTGTTATTATTTTTTTTTCAAACTTCATTATAAAGGTAATTGAATTTAGCAAAAATTGTTTTTCATAATTTTAGAATATGCTTGGCATCAATTTCAATTGGCGGAAGTAAATATTTTCAATTTCAGGATTTAAGCGGCGATAGTCGTTTTCTGATGCCATCTCTATATCCGCGTGCAAAGAAACACGGCTAATGATGCTTAATCTACCGTGGTACCACTCAACATTGGACATTCACGATAAAGCGAATGTTGAATTGATCTTAGATACAATTCAAAGACTTAACTTACGTTTCCTAGACCGCTGTGAATTTTCTGACAATCCTCTTCTAAATAATTTAAATACCGTATAGTGGAGATGTACGCTATTATTTCTTCCATTTTGTGTTTATTCGTTGCTTGTATATCTATATTAACTTATTTGTATAATAAATCATTAATTATTGATTTATTTGTTTGTTTAACTATGTATTTATTTATTTACCTATTTATTTATTTATGTCCTACCTATTTATTTTTTTATTTGGGTACCTATTTATTCATTTATTTACCTTTATTATTTATTTATTTATAATATTATTCCAAAATCTTTATACTATGTAATAAACATACTTTTCACTTATGTTCTTTCAATATTAAAATATGTAATATAACTTTTCATGTAAAACTACTTTTTTTTTCTTATGAAAACCATTCGCGAACGGATCTCACATAGTTCGCACGTGATAAATTCGCGAACAAACTATATTTTACAGATCGTAACAGATTTGTTACTCGGCCATTTTTTTGACGAGCTTTGGCTTCCATCTTCCTCTGCTTTCCTATATTTAACGCTCTTGCCACTGCTGTTATGCAGGTTCTTTTGGCTCCCATGTTGCCATTTTCAAGCCAATATCCGCCTGTTTGTCATGAATGTACATATTCCTGCTTTGCCGCCAGAAGGTCGATAGGAATCATACCTGCGATCACCAGGACGGCTGGTTCCGAAATCGCTCGATACAGGTAGTCACTTGTTGAGCTTCTCATCCCTGCACTGCTGTCATTTGCTTCCTGTACTTGGCAAAGTGTATTTGCCAGGTCTCGCATCCATAGAGGAGAATGGAATGCGTAATCGACATCAGGAGTTTGCTTTTGCTGGCCATGGGGCCTTCATTTCCCAATGTGCCACCAGTCGGCTCAAAATCCAAATCCCAGAGCACTCAGACTCGGTAACGGTCCATTGTACTACCAGGCAGAAATCCTCCTTTTGGTGTAGAGGCTGGAGGATATGCGGGAACACCAACTTTTAGGGCCGTTTTGGAAGAAGAATTAACTTTTGGACATTTCATTAGAAAACCAGAAAATACAAAGACTTTCAATGCAACTTTGGCGGATAGGAATATTGGTTATGGTAACAAACAGTCCGACCAATCAGACTTGTGTCTATTTGTTTGGGTTTTTCTTTCTGAATTTATTGAAGCAATGGTGTCGTTGACCTATTAAGACTTGGAGGATCCCACCCATTCTAACGGACAAATGCCGTTGGACCATAACTACTCTCTCTTCTAAATATTTATGAGAGTTGTCCCAAATCAGTATGCCATTAAAGGAAACGCTATGACTAACACATCTCAACTACAGGGTGGGTCCTGAATCGTGCTACAAAAACAAAACGCAATTACTTTTTTTCTGTGTGAGTAATCGGCATATTTTTTATTATTTGGCAGGTTACTACATATTTAGATTTATTAAAGTGAATGCTTTGGATACCGAAAAGATGTTTTGGATAGTGCAGCAGTACCATGCTTTGCAGTTCTTCATTTCCGTCCAAAGGGAATTTAGGCGGGAGTTTGGCGGCACTCCCCCGAGTAGATGGACCATTATAAGGCTGGTAAACATGTTTTCCGAATCTGGAAGCATCGCACGAAGACCGTACCATCGAGATCCCTATGTTCGGGTTTAAGACACAATCGCGGCTGTAGCATCGTCAATTCAGGCATAGGTATCCAAGCGTTTCGCCTCGAAACTTATCGGTGCAAATTGGAGTTAGCAGACGGTCATTACAACGGATAATTCATGATGACTTTCATTTCATTTTCATTTTCATTTATTATTATATTATATTTCGAGAAATATTTGATTTACAATGACACATTAAGATTTGAATCTTTTATAGTATCTAGAATCTAATATACATAATTTTCCTGATAAAAAAAAATAATGGAATTATTAGAGACTATATTATTATAATATTAGAATCATATACAGAAAGATAAAAAAAAAGTTTTAATTAGAGAAGTGAAAAAATAGTTTCCTCTTAAAGGCTGATGGTGCAGAAATTCTTTGCAATTCATTAGGAAGTAAATACCACAAACGAATCGCAGATACATAAAATGAGCGTTCTGCTATGTTGCGTGAGTGCCGCGGTAATATTAATTTCAAATCCCTTTGTGAGCGCGCAAAAGTAGGAATTCACTGAGATAATTAGGACATCTATTGTTGATGACATCATGCAGCTTCAGAAGTAACCTGAACCTCAAGTACTCACCCAGCTTAATACCAAAGAGAGTATGTTGTAGATGTGATACACTGGAATACCTCGAAATAGAGTATATAAACCGAATACAATCCTTTAGAGCAACATTTAATTTGTGCCTGCATTCACAATCCAGAATTGGGTATACTGAACAGTTGAAAATGAAGGATGGCATAATTAATGACTTTACGAGGTATATTTTGATATTTGTTGATAATAAGTTCATGGAAGATCTCAAGGTTCGTAGTCCATAGTAAATATGTCTAATCGTGGCTGAAATTTCCCCACAGCAGCTAAAGTCACTCTTTATTCTATATAACAAGTATTTAACATCCTTCACATAATCAATGGTTTCATTACCAATAACAACTGGGGTAAAATAAAAAGACTTAAACTTGTTTCCAAACAAAGTCTGAATTCCAAGCAAGGTTTGCTCTGGATTTGCCTATTCGCCTGGAATTTCGCCAAAAAATGATTGAAATAAGCGAAGAAGACAACAGCTTGATAAATTGCTTGATGTCTGATGGGACTCATTTTGATCCAAACGGCAATGTAAATAAGCAAAATTGCCGTATATGGAGTGAATTTATTTATTTATTTTTTTATCTATTTTAGACGTAATTATTAAATATTTGAATTTATCCTTTTTTGCTTATCTTTTTCATTTTTGTTATAGATTGCTTTTCTATCTAAATTGCTGTAATTTGTTTTTTCTAACTTCCTTTTCACGCCAACCTATTCTTTATACCCTATTCTAACATACCTTAATATTGCCCGTAGATCCCTAAGAGTTACTATATTTATGATCAGCATCGATAGTATAATGTCGATCTAGCCATGTCCGTCCGTCCGTCTGTTGTCCAAAATTAGGCCTTTAAACTGGGCGTAGAGAGCTGAAATTTTAACCATATACTCTAGGGTCCCGAAATAATCAAGTTTACGAATTTTTGAAATTCGCCCACTGACACGGCACAAACTCGAAAAAAAACAAATTTTTAAAAAAATCGAATTTTAAGCTAGAAAGCTGAAATTTTTATATATGATCTATGACTCCTAAAACTGCTCGGGAGAAAACATTTTCAAAATCCGCCCACTGACACGTCCACAATTAAATAAAACAATTTTATTGAAAATCCAAAGTTTGAGCTAGGGAGCTGAAATTTATAATTTATACTCTCTAGGGGCCCTTTATGCTCTGCTCTTGTGTTAATTTTTTTTTAAATCCGCTTACTGCACACGCCTACAATTAAATAAAAAAAATTTATTGAAAAACCAAAGTTTGAGCTTTTTACAAAAGCTTCGTAGAGATATTTTTACAAAATATGTAGAGCGTTCTTAACAATTCAACCATACTTAGACTTTTGTCACGCTCACTTATGAGGGATAGGAATAAAAATAGGGTATCCAACAGTTCGCCCAAGCGGACTGTAGCCCGTCCCTATGTTTTTGTTTGCCTTTGTACACCCCACACGAAGTACCAATTTCCAAATGTGGCATCATCTCTATTTTTTTTCTAAAAATATAGATGCCACTAACTATTCTGTGTGTACGAGCATTACATCCATGTAAAATTGTTTAAATAATTTGTAAACTAATTTCTATACTATGTACATATTTGAATAAAAACAAAATTTAATTGAATTGAATTGAAATTGAATCTAATGCAGAAAGATGGAGCAACTGCACACATAGCCAGACAGGTTACGGCGGAGCTCCAAAGGAAATTCCCAAACAAATTAATATCCAGAAACTGCGCTTTCCGCTGGCCCCCAAGGTCACCTGAACTGACTGCTCCAGACTTTTTTTATGGGGTTATGTCAAGCCGGGCCAAGTAACATCATAAAGTTTTTTTTCCACTAACCCAGTTGCGAACGTCTGAAAAACATTCAAGAATATCAATTGTCATGAGAAGATTCTCAAAATTGCCGTTCGGATTCGGCTTTAAATTCTACTTGCACAAGCAAATGGTTGGAGAAGCTAGTTTGTATGGGTTAATACCCAGTATTTTGTATGTCAAGCAAGAGGTGTACAAAACGAAACCAAGGAATTTGACTGAATTGATGCAGTCCATTAAAACAATAATTGAGGCGATCCCGACTTCAACCCTTCAGGCCGCAATGAATAATTTTTAGGTGTAGCATATGCGTGGATGAGCATGGAGGTCATTTACGGTCTATCATCTTCAAAAACAATTATTTATTTAAAAAAAAAAGAAATACATTGTTTAAATATATTAACTTTTATGGGTCTACGGGCAATATTAAGGTATGTTGCAATCTTCGCGTCAAAATTAATATACCCTTAGAATAGGGTATAAAAAAGTTGTTTGAATTTCATATTGTAGCACAATTTGTGTACCACCCTGTATATCCATTTGTTATGTTATGGGCCACCTTCCATAAAAATGCTGTATTCTCTCTCCTATGAAAACGACGCGGCAATGGTTCGACGGATTCTATGGTCTGGGACCTTTAGTTTTGTCGTATTTAGAAAAAAACAACTCTTAAAAAAACAATATTTACTTTCTTAGAACAATGGCGGGCATTTTAAAATTGCACCTCTTGTTGGATGACCGTATACTTTCTACCTTCATATGCGGCGTCTGTAATTGTACGTTAAAGTCATGTCCATAGTTACCTACCGAATTCCATGATTTCATAGTAATTTCTTAGCTCGCTGTTAAACAAAAATAAAACACAAAATTTGATATAATTCTTCTTTTTTCACTGGGTATTCATGTTCGACTTAAAAATCATTTTTTATTTTCTTTCAATTGTTGTTTTTAACAATATTTGGAATTTATATACAGAATTAAAATTAACTATCTAAATAATAAAAAAGTTCCCCACAGACGGGATCAGTATCCCATTAATCCGGATCATAACTCCACCGTAGAGGAAGAAGAAGAATCAAACAATTTTCTTACGATAACTTTTTTTTAAATATATTTTTTTTTTATAATTTTCTTATTTCTTACATAATATAATTTTATTAGCTTAATTTTTTTCTTCTATTAACTGTAGTTAGACACACATCA
Source organism: Portevinia maculata (assembly GCA_949715645.1). Classification (NCBI taxonomy): domain Eukaryota; kingdom Metazoa; phylum Arthropoda; class Insecta; order Diptera; family Syrphidae; genus Portevinia; species Portevinia maculata. The sequence goes on along the minus strand of OX454528.1, from coordinate 28,278,084 downwards.
GAATTGAAGTGGCAATTATTATCTTTTTTTTTATACAAACACTATATAGAATTTCATATCTAACGCAATGTAGAAAACTGCAAAGATAAAGATACGAGAAAACTGCATCTAGATTTAGGTTTTTTTGTTTTTTATTTTTTTTTTTTTTTTTTCATTCCAATAATAACCAACAAGAATTTAAACTTTTATTCAGATTAAACTTTTATACTGTATAAATAATTTTTTTTTCTTAACTCACTCCTTTTTTTTTTAAATAATTTTTATTATGCTTTTCTGTTTTATTTACAATAATTTGATTTTAAATATTTCTTTATTTATGTTACAAAAGTACAGATATATTCTCTTAGATAAATTTAGTTTTGATGTAGACTAAAACGATATATTTTTTTTATTAATTTTTTTGTATGCATGTAAGTCTTTTCTTGTAGTAAAAATTGCATTTTACTATTTTCAGAGGAATTTCATTTATTTTTGTTATTGTTATCAGTTGATTTTTTGCTTATTGAAAATGGAATTGATGGAAAATGGTGGTTATGGTGTTACGCAAAATAAAACATAAGGAAGGAATAACCTATTAATATCCCTTAAAAAGTGGACAAAATCTAAGTATTGGTGAATTGTTTTTCACGTTTTTAAAAGGATTTTATCGGAAAACAATGTTTTGGTAAAAAGAACGCTCCCAAAATATCGGCATGCCAGCAAATTTTTTATGGAGAAATTGTTAAAAACGACTTTATCTACATACTTTGCGAAGAATAGGACTTTCATTTCCAAAGATTTCTTCAATAAAAAGGATTTTTTTTTTCAAATGGTGGTCGTGTCAGTGGGCTGATTTTAAAAATCCTTGAACTTGAGCATTTCTTGCGCCTAGGTTAGATTAGGTATGGTTATAGTGGCAGTCGGCAGAAGCCGACAAACTTAGACCAATAAAAAGGTCCATTGTGATACCACACGGATCTATCTTCTTCCTACTCGTTCAACCAGTTGGAGCTTTTGATAAAGCTTTAATGTCGATGTTTATGAGATAGTTGAGATCATTGTAAAAGAAAGATCCCAAATAGAGTCTTTGAGAGAGAGAATAGTCTCCTACTCCTCCTCGTCAAAGCGGCTTCTGGAAAATTCATTTGTATAGACGCCTTGTTGCATGCTTCGTTATGAGTGTCCGGTGATTACACGAATTGTGGCACCAATGTGCAGTCTGTTCAGAGAGATCAAATACTTAGAGCGTTTCAGATCCAGCTTTGGCCAAATCTGTTTTGTCGCTAGACAAGTGTTACCACTTGTCCACCTTAGGTTACTTCTGTCAATGGCCTTCCTCATAAACATGAGTTTGTATGTAGCAATTGGGATGCCTAAGGGACCTTTATGAGGGAGAAGGGGCAGTATGGTCCCTTTTGTGGCGAGTTCATCCGTTCTACAATTCCCTGTAATATCTCTGTGTTTCGGCACCCAGCACAGGTGGATGTTGCATTGCTCCGCCATCTCCGCGAGAGATGATTCGTAGTCTAGGACTACGACGGAGTTAGTGGTGACAGAACCCAGAGATTTTAGCGCAGCTGAGCTATTTGAGAAGATTCGGATATCCATAGCTTATATCACGCTCCTCTTCAGCCACGATAGGACTTCTTTAATCGCCAGGATTTCCACCTGGAACACGCTTCAGTGATTGGGGAGATGAACCCCCTCGTCGCTTTTGGATCCATTGGTGTAAAAGTGGATCTTTTCATCTTCGACAGGGGGCCTCCTCCCAGAATGTTCTGGGGACTTTGAAGTTTTTGTCAAAACGGTACTGAGTGGTGGTTTAGTCCATGTTGCTAGGGAGGATACTGATTTTTTTTAAAATAGAGGAGTGGCCGATTACATTCTCGGACCACAAAAAAGTTGCTTTAAGGCGGACATCCACACTAGCAGCCGTTTGCTTACCAAAGATATCAAGGGGTGTCAGGTGAAACAGAATGTCCATTGCAGCAGAGGAAGTAGTGCGCAGTGCACCACTCATGCAGAGACACGCTGATCGTTGGACTTTGCTTATCTTATCGCGATTTATCGCTTTGTTTATGGCAGTCCACCAAACAACCACCCCGTATATAAGTATCGGTCTTATTACTGAGATGTATAGAAAGTTGGTAAAGCGGGGTTGAAGGCCCGATTTATTACCGATAGCTTTTTTGCAAGAGAAGGGTGCTACAGTAGCTTTACGAACTCTTTCTTGTATGTTAGGTTTCCAGCTTAGCTTTTTATCTAGAATGAGATCCAAGTATTTAGAAGACTAAGCTTGTGCCCCTGATTGATCTTCCAATTTCTTCAGATGGCAAAAGTCTTGTGAGTTTGGGTAGTACCAACGCCTGTACTTGAACGTTGAAATCAGAGCTAAATCTTGGAAGAATTTGGAAATCCACTCTGCTATGCGAAACTCCTGCATCAGTTGCGCCTAGTCCACTGGCCTTGGCGGAGACCTTCTGTTTTCGTAGATGTAACGATTGAGCCACTTCTTCTGTGACTATTGTAACCTACATCGTTGTTTTGCTCAATATGATGCAGTTGTCTTTTAAACTGATCCAATGGACCTTCGCATAATAGTGAGTGTGTCACATTGTTCTGTTTGTGATCACAGAGCTCAGTCATTTGCCTTATGTGTTCCTTATAAGTATAGTATTCGGTGCATTAGCTGGTTAAGTTGAAGAAAACGATTGCTTTCCATGAACTTGCAATCATATTCGCCTGGCCCACGTCTTCAAAGAAGATGCCTGGCTGATAGTTGAATTTTTTAATTTCGACTTCGTTGATGAGTTGCGGAGAAATAAATACTGGACTTGGTTTTGCTGAGACTATCGAAACCAATAAAAGATAAGTTAGAAGAGTAATTCCTTTAAGTCTCGAATTCGTCTTATTTTTGGGTGATTTACGCCATTCCGGACCAGTCCACCACAATATGTGATCCTTTAATTGGTCTGGCGTTATACCTCTGGATGCACAGTCAGCAGGATTGTCGACGGATTTTATGTATCTCCAAGAACTTGGATCGGTAACTTCCTGTATTTGCGAAACTCTCTTTGCCACAAACGTTTTCCATTTGAATGAGCATCCTCTGATCCAGGCTAGGGCAATTGTTGAGTCGGTCCACGCGAACATCCCATTAACTTGTGAGCCAAAAATCCGTTTGAGTTCCTTGAGAATTTTCGATATCAAATGAGCTTCGCAAAGTTCCAACTTAGGAAGCGTAATTTTTTGTCAGATCGGTGCCACCTTAGTTTTGGCTGTTAACCAAGTGATTTTGTAAGTTCCATTTGCTAATTTTATTCTTGAATAGACTACTGCTGCATATGCGCTTTCTGAAGAGTCGCAGAAACCATGCAATTCCATCTTCTGAGCACTATTTGTTCCTATCCATCGAGGAATCCTTATGTCCTCAATGGCTGCAAGACTGTTCTTAAAGTTGACCCAGGTATCTGATAACTCAGGCGTGAGCGGCTCATCCAATTGAGGTTAGATTTCCATAATTGCTGCATTAGAATTTTTGCCTTGATAGTCACAGGTGCTAACCAACCCAGTAGATCATACAATTTTGCAATTTCGGATAGTGTTATACGTTTAGTTGGTTTTTGTTCTCCTTAAATTGCTTGTCGATTGCTATTTTATACTGGAACATATCGTATGATAGATTCCAATGAATTCCCAATGTTTTTATGGTGTCTTACTTGTCAATCTTAATTTCGTGCTGGTGTTGCGCCTCTGTAGATATGCCAGTAAGTAACTGTAAGCTGTTGCTGCACCATTTCCTTAGATAAAATCCAGCTTCTTTTAGTAGGGCTATAAGTTGAGCCTGTGCTTCTCTGCAGTCTTGGATCGTTCCCCGCCCAGACATCACATCATCGAAATAGAAGTCCTTTTGTACTATCTCGGCTGCGACAGGGTATCGTAATTGTAACAGCGTTTTGACGGCAAGATACGGTGCTGCTGATGTTCCATAAGTAATTGTTGTTAATTTATAATCTTTGATTTCGTCATTGGTGGAATCTCGCCATACTACGCGCTGGTAGTCCTGAAGTTTACTACAGATTTTTATCTGACGGTACATCTATTTGATGTCTGCCGTGAACACGTATTTATGTCGACGCCACCGCAATATAATGGTGGAGCCTTGGCCCCACAAGCATCAATTTATTTAAGCTAATGCCAGTTGATGTCGCTGCAGATCCATCAAATACAACTCGTAGTTTAGTTGTTGTACTATCTGGTTTATGCACAGCATGATGTGGCATATAGTAAACTTCGTTTTGGGATTTATTGCTGGGGTGTACGTCAACCATCTGACCTAGATCTAAGTATTCCTTCATAAACCTGATGTATTCCTTTCTGAGTGGTTCATCGGTGCTAAATCTTCTTTCGAGTTGTAGTACTGCTGATCGACCGGTATGCAGACGACGTACCTTCCGTCTGCACCACGGTAATGAGTTTTTTGATACGAGTAGATTGCCTCACATTTTTGATCATCAGGTTTTTGTAGAATACGATCAGCTACTTCTTCTATTTCCCAAAATCGTTTGAGCTGCTTATCAATGGATGTTTGCACGACCATTGCAGTTATTCTCCTATCGTCATTATTATATTTTGTAGAGGTTCGGCCTGTTATGAGCCAACCTAACTTCGATCTTTGCGCTATAGCGGAGCATCTTGACCCTTTCTTCACTCCATCTAGTATTACGTCACCGTATATGTCTGCTCCTATTATTATGTCTATACGGCCGCGATTGTTGAATGTTGGATCCGCTAGCGTGAGGTTTTTAAATTGATGAGTTATTGATCTTCCAATTTCTTCAGATGGCAAAAGTCTTGCGAGTTTGGGTAGTACCACCGCCTGTACTTGAACGTTGAAATCAGACCTAAATCTTGGAAGAATTTGGAAATACACTCTGCTATGCGAAACTCCTGCATCAGTTGCGCATAGTCCACTGACATTGACGGAGACCTTCTGTTTTCGTAGATGTAACGATTGAGCCACTTTTTCTGTGACTATTGTAACCTGCGAGCCCGGGTCAATAAGCACTCTTAGCACTCCGCTATGACCCTGCTGGTTCTTTGCTGTAATGACTGCCGTAGCAAGTAGCATATTCTGTCCTTGATCGCCATGACTTGACTGAACCTCTGACGTGCTGCTGTGTGGGTGATCATTGTGTCCGGTTTGATCTTGTCGCGTACGTTGTTTGACCTTTTCAAACCCATCAATATGTAGTAATGAATGGTGCCTCTTATTGCAGTGCTTACATGTTCTTTTGCTGATGCATTGGCTCAGCATGTCATGTCTTAAGCAGTTGATGCAGAGCTTAGACAGCTTGGCTTGCTCGTATCGCTCCTTAGGTGTCAAGGCCAAGAATTTTTGACATGAGTAGATAATATGGTCGCTATTGCAGATAGCGTAATTATTAGCTTTTGATGCTAGGTAAAAGTTACGCAAAGTGTGCCTTGATTCATCTGCTGGCTTGAGATGCTTCTGCTTTACGGGTGATAGTACCTCAAGTGATTGGTATCTTCTCTCCAAAAAGTCAAGGAATGTCTGCAAGGCATCTTCTTTGATTGTAGAAGTCCTTGCTCAAATATGCTTTTGCTTTCTTGGTCAAGCATTTTTGAGTTAAGATGTATTATCATCGGACCCCAGGATGATGTATCTACCCCCATATTTTTGAGCGCTGCCAATCCGTCTTTGGTAGAATCAAGCATTGCCTTCACTTGTGCCGCAGGCTGGTGGTTTGTATGATAACATCCCCTCAGCATTTTTTCCTTATGCATTGACATGATTTTCCGCTCGTTCGCGTATCTTGAATTTAAAGCTTCCCATGCGGTCTGATAATTGGCGCTGGAAATTGTCAAGTGCTGGATCAGCTCTATGGGGGAACCTTCTAAATGAGTTTTTAGATATTCCATCTTCTCTATTTCACTCAATGAAGTCTTGTTGTGGATGAGCGTCGAAAATATGTCGTAAAACGAACTCCATTGCAGGCAATATCCTCTAAATGTCGGGATTTTTATAGTAGGTAATCGTGTCTCCGACATTTGTGTTGGTTCTCTTTCCGTTTTCAGCGATGACACTTTAGAGGCCATCTTATAGAGACATTGATTTACCCCTGTTTGCATTTGTTCGTATTTACCGGTTCTGACGTAATCACCTCTCTCTTCCAATGTCGATAGATCTGCCATAAACTGCTCGTGTAATTCAGTCAAAGCTTCCCATTGTTCAATGAGTATCCTTTGCTGAAACTCATATACCTCCTTGGTATAATTACTGAACGTATTTTCGAATTCTTCGATATTATTTTCAATTGCCTTTATTTTGATGTTTATTTTACGTAGGAGTAATTCTTGATGGGGATTGTTTTTTGGATGCAAAGATTCGCCCTGTTGGTTCCTGTTATCGCCTTCAGAAATTGTGCTTGCCTGGGGAGTTTTTGGTTTGGCTCCCTTTTCGTCATGTTTTGCAGCAATACTGGCAGCAAGACTTTCTAGACTTCGCTGTGTACTTTCGTACATCTCTTTCACCAATTGGTAGGTGTGTCTCTGCATGTAAGGTGTGTCATGCTTAACAAAGTTTTTTACCTTGGTGTGGTTCTCATCGAACTCTCTCCAGATGTCATTTAAAATTGATAGCCGCTCTTCAATGTACTGGCTTGTTTTTCTGGTAGAACTGTTTTTTCCAATGTTTGTTGTCAATCTCTCCAATTCCTTGTACAATGCTCTCTGCCTTGCTACAATTATGACGATCTCATCTTGATACATATTGATTGATATTATTAATAACACATAATCACTACCAGTGTTTGTCGCCCAGGCAACGCGAAAACTACTTTATATATATGAGTTTTATTGTTAATTTTACCAATGTTTGTAGCCCTGGTAACGCGAATAGATATTTTATATATGTGAATTTGATTTTTAATTTTACCAATGTTTGTCGCCCTGGTAACGCGAATAGATATTTAACTTATCTATATTTTTGCTTCGAAGGACCAATTTTTAATCACAAGGAGTGGACTGTACATCCATAGGTCGCTGGTTCATATCCGGCTCGAAGGACCAATGTTTTAGTCACAAGGAGTTTTTGTCATCTAAAGATCTCTTACCGCTGTAGGGGGAAAATCAGTAGTGAAATTAAGAACAACTCTCTTGTGCAGTTCAAAAACGAATCAGCTAGTTTATTTAAATCTATCTTCTTAAATACTAAAATTATGCTTACTAAACAGAATGTACAGATTAAATATAATATGAAAGTAGTGCAGACATCAAATGTGCAATATGATACAATTGTTTTTCTGGTTCAAAGTTTTAATGTGGGATGTGCTAAGCACAGATAAAAAAGTAATAAGAGTAATTATTGCTGTTGTCATCACAACAACGGGTGTTATCTACGTTTTACGTATATTCCAAATAAAGTAATATATTTGGCCTGGATTTGAACGCACGATCTTCCAATCACTAAGCGAATACACTACTACTGCACCGTTGCCACCTGCATTTATTTGGCTTGATATCATACAAAGTGTGTTAGAATCGCAATTATATCAGTTTAAAAGTATGATGTAGTACGGCTTCGTGAATTTGGATCTGGTACTAGCTATGCAAAGAAAATACGTCATACGTTATAACTGGTATTATTGCGATTTTCACAGTATTTTGCCATTTTAAATGTCATTTTTGTTGTTTTCGGCCGCCATGTTGATATATTTTCCAATGTATATGCGCTGTACTCTGAAACGGAAACGGACTAATCACTCACGCTCTAGAACTAAAGCAATTTATTAAAGACAATCACACTGATGTATTGATGATATCTTAGACACACTCTACCAGTAATAGGTTTCTTAAAATACTAGGCTACGAAATCTACAACACTAATCACTCTGCCGGAACTGCACATGGAGGCGCCGCAATAATCATCAACAAAAAAAATTAAATCCTCAGAACCTGTTCAATATAAAAATATGAGCATTCAATCGACATCAGTACAACTAGAAGACAAAGAAGGTCTATTCACGGTGGCAGCAGCATACTGCCCCCCTAAACATAAACGAACTAGTGCTCAGTACGACGATTGCATTAATACACTCGGAAGCAGATTTATAACGGGTCCGCCATCTAACGTTTTTTTTTTTTTCAACTAGTGCTTATTTCGTGAATGGTAACACTTAGCTCATGTCTGATTTGACAGATAATTAGTTTTATCCTTCCGCTGAACGAATGCGGTTGTGTATACGCTTAAACAACGCTGGGAAATATTGCGACATTACTTTGAAAATCATGGTAATGTTGCAGAATGTGTGCGGAAATTGCGTACGGATTTTGGAAGAAGAGAAGCACCGTCAGCTCCGTATGTTCGTTATCTTGTGAAAAAAGTGAAAGAAACTGGCATCCTCATCGATAAACCAAAGCGTGAAAAGCCAAAAACAGTGCGTACACCCGAGAATATTGCTGCTGTGACAGAAAGTGTGCGTGAAGTGCCATCAACATCAATTCACCGTCGTTCTCAACAATTGAACATTTCGGAGACATCATTGAGACGAATTTTGCATAAAGACCTTGGTATGACGATTGGACCGATCGTGTAGGCTACTGCATGGCCAGCCGAGGCAGCCATTTGAATGGGATTATTTTCCATTATTAACCGAAAGGATTGTACTTTCAAATAAAAAAAGAAATTTGAGAAAATATTCAGTAGTTTTTTTTATAGCATTTTCAAAAAAAAAAAGAAGTTATTTGGCGGACCCTTTAACTGCAGGCGATTTCAACGCTAAGAACGTGGACTGGGGCTCAAGGCTATCGAACACAAAAGGAACACTTTTACATAAAGCAATCTACAAACACAACTGCAAATATCTCAGCACAGGTGAACCTACGTACTGGCCCACTGACCCAAATAAACGAACAGATATTATTGATTTTTGCATAGTCAAAAATATTCCATTAAAAGAATTAACGATAAAATCTCGATTTGAACTCTCATCTGACCACTCCTCTACATCTTAAATACACATCCGAAATAAAAAATATTCCTATTCCACATCAGCTCTATAACCGTATGACGGATTCAGTTAGTAAGACTACTTTCGACAACTCATAAACAAATTTCTACTAACTAGCAAAACGACGTCGAACGCGCAATAACCCACTTTAACGAAACAGTCAATGATGAAGCTATTACAACGACGCCAGTAATCAGTCAAAAAGAATATAAATACTTTACACCATCTACCATACGACGACAAATACAAGATAAGAGAAATCTTAGAAAGCAATGGCAGTCCAGCAGATTTCCAGAGGACAAAAAATAATACAACAAAGCAATAAAAGAACTAAAAGCAAGTCTGAATCTAATTCAAAACGCACAAATCACTGACTACTTAAAAAATCTCTCGTCTACATCAGAAAAAAATCACTCACTATGGAAAGCTACAAAGAAACTTAAAAACAGGATATCTCATGAACCACCACTTAAGAAACCAGATGGATCGTGGGCCAGAACGAATCAAGACAAAGCTCTTACTTTTGCTCAGCACTTTGAGCAAGCCTTTACAAATGCAAAGGACGGTGCGGAAATACCACTTCAACCTGACATAAACTCCTGCAATCTAAGGATAAAGAAAATAAGGATAACTGAAATTGAACATTGCATTAAAAAAGACTAGACCACACAAAAGCTACAGGTTATGACTCCTTAAATGGTAAAATACTGAGTGAACTTGCCAGACAAGTCTTAAATTCCTCAGACACATCTTCAATACACTAATCCTACTAAAATGGTTTCCTAAGACTTGGAAGGTTGCTCAAATCATTCCAGTGTTAAAACCTGGGAAGGATGAAATATACACATCATCCTATAGAAGACCAATAAGCCTGCTCCCGATATTAGAAAAAGTTTTTGAGAAACTTCTATATAATCTGCTGACACCAATCATGACTAACAGCAACTCAATTCCTGTCGACCAATTTGGCTTCCGCAGTCAGCATTCGACTATCCAGCAAATACCATCACAACTGACTTAGAGGAAAAGAGGTACTGCATTAGAGTATTTCTGGACGTGGCAAAGGCGTTTGACATGGTTTGGCACAAGGGACTATTACACAAGCTGCAGAACCTCCTCCCACGAGAGTTTTATCTTAATAAAAAGCTAATTATCAGACCGCCACTTCTGTGTAAAGATTAAGGACCAAACCTCAAACATTCACCGATCGAGAGCAGGATTTCCACACGGACCGGTACTGGGACCACTGTTATATGTTCTGCTGATATTCCCTCTCCAAGGGGCTGTTCATCGATGATTGCTACTTTTGCTGACGACACTATCCTGATGACTTCAAACGAAAACCTTGAGACAGAAATAGTTCATGCTCGACAGATCTTGGATAACACAATAAAATGGTTTAACAACTGGATTTAACCCATATATGCCCAGTGGGTCGAAAACGACCCATTTACCTTTTTTCTGCAAATTGTCATGTAAACAATAACACAAATGAAGAATTGCAAAGAAATATAGTTTATTTGCAATATGAAAGAGTATATGATACTTTAAATAGGTAGGTGGCGAATTTTTTGTTCAACTCGTTTGAAAAAAATGCAATTACAAAAGTTAGTTTTCTGATGTGGTGAAATATTGTTGACTTGAGTTCTAAAATGTTAGTATTTTCGGTCCTTTTTTATATTTTCGCCGTAAAATTGATATATTTATTACAAGAATGTTAGTCTGATCTATACATATGTACAGATTACAGAAACCGATTGACTTTATTATTACTTGAAAGTTTTACGGTGAAAATTGCATGGGTCGAAAACGACCCCATGGGCATTTGAGTTGCTACATATTGAACTGAACTTTTCAGGTATCGTCGTAGTCTCCTTATCCAAGAAATACTAGACATTATCGATTCACTAGGGGATGATAATAATATTCGAGAAGTTGATGTCTATGTCGATCCTCCTGGAGATGGTGCATTATCCGATGGCGATTCAGGTTGTGAAGAAGATATCGATGCTGGCAGATTCAACAGGGTGCATTTACTTGCTCCGGCTGAATTGATTATAAATTCACACTGCAATGAAGATCCTGAAAATGGTGAACCAAATATCCCTCCATCTACAAGTAAAAATCAACTGATAAAGAAAAGGCTTCGCAAGTGGATCAGTACAGATTTACCACCAATAACCAAAGAATGGCAGCATCCCCTGCCCCGCTCTATAATAACTGTTTCAAATGATAGCGAGCCTCTCGATTTTTTTTGAGCTTTTCATGGGTGAAGACATAATTATGCACATCGTCAAAAATAGCGTAAAATATGCAGTAAGTAACCATAATATTAGTTTTACTGTGACATGCAGCGAAATATATTGTTTTATTGGAATCCTCATCTTGAGTGGCTATGCACCACTACCAAGACGTCGAATGTATTGGGAAGTGAATGAGGATACAAACAACGTCCTTGTGTCCAAGTCGATGAGGCGCAATCGATTTGAAGAGATATTTCGATATTAACATGTCGCCGATAACGAAAATCTACCTCAAGGTGACAAAATGGGCAAGGTTCGCTATATATTTGACCTTTTGAATGAAAAATTTCTGTTGTATGCTCCAATTGAGAAGAATATAAGCATTGATGAGTCCATGGTACCATATTATGGTAGACATAGTTGTAAACAACATATTCGTGGTAAGCCCATTCGCTTCGGTTTCAAAGCTTGGGTGGCAGCCACACGCTTAGGATACTCTCTGCAAGTAGATTTGTATCAAGGATACTTTGTTTTCAGGATTTTGCGACAACTTCTTTATATCGTCTATGCTGCTCAGCAACTTGAGTGAAAAGAATGTAAAAGTCACTGGAACAGTTCGCCAAAATCGAGTTGACAATTGCCCTCTTTTGGATGTTAGACTTTGCAAAAAAAAAAACAAAGGGGTTTTTATGATTTCAAATATGACACTAATGACAACATATGTGCAGTTAGGTGGAATGATAATAGTGTGGTGACACTGTTGTCAAATGAGTACGGCGTTCATCCGGTACAAAAAGCCAAAAGATATTCGGTGGCGGCTAGAGCAAGAATAGATATTGATCAACCAAATGTCATCAGTCAGTATAATAAATATATGGAAGGCGTAGATCGACTTGATGCCAATGTAGGAACATATCGCATTGGTATAAGAGGCAAAAAGTGGTACATGCCTTTATTATTTTGGCTTATCGATGTAGCAGTAAATAATGCTGCCCTATTAGCCAAATCATATGGGGCAAATGTCGACACTCTTGAATTCCGTCGTAGTATCGCCTGGGCCTTACTTTTGAAACACGGAACAATGAGATCACAACCTGGACCCATGCAAATTGTTGCTAGAATAGTTCCTGCTGTAGTTCGCAAATCATCTTCAGATCATAGATTCTTACAGGCCAAATTCGCAGACGATGTGCTGTTTGTAAAAACAAAACAACAAAAATATGCAGAAAATGTGATGTCCATCTTCATGACAAATGTTTTGTTGAATTTCATGTCTGAAATTTACGTATTCAGATCTTTCTACCGTAGTCAAAAAAGTGTACAAATTCTGTTATATGTAATATTTGTAATAAAAATATGTTTGTGTTTACTTGTTGCGTTTTCTCATATCGCATTTAGCCCTCAATTCATTTCTAGCATAAAGGAACCATATGTGCCCAAGGGGTCATTTACGACCCATGCCCAAAACATACTTCTAAGTTAAAAAAAAAACTTAAAACTAATCTTAGGAACCTTTTTATATTATGCATATAGACCATAATAACTAAACATGATGAGTTTTAAAAGAAAAAAAAGTTCTGGGCATATATGGGTATATATATAATCAAGGAGGACAAAACCCAACAAGTCATATTCACAACAAAACTGAACTACACTCCAATAGCTCTCAAGATAAAGGACGAAACTATACCAATTGACAAATACTTGGGTATATACGAGTACTTAGACAACAAGCTTACCTGCAAATACCACATACAAAAGAAGAGGGATCAAATACATTCCAAGCTCAGTACCGAGAACAAACTGCTTTTATACAAGCAAGTGCTAAAGCCGGTGTGGACCTACGGTATACAACTTTGGGGTTGTACCAAGAAAACAAATGCCAATATTTTACAAACTTTTCAAAATAAAGTGCTTAGAGAAATTGTACAAGCACCATGGTATATTAGAAACGACGATATCCACAGGGATCTCGGAATTCCAACAATCGAAGCTGAAACTAGAAGCTTCGCGAGAAAGCATAGAAACCGACTATTCGGACATACCAACAATACAGTCCGACAAATCTTGGATGAGAGCAATTTATTGCGCCGACTACAAAGAATGAAACCGTTCGACTTGGCAAGATAAGATTAACCGCGCCTAAATTGCGGAACATGCAGGATCTTTCATTGGAAAGTAACCTGTCAAAAGTTATTATTTCGTGATAGAAAAATTGCTTGATAAGTTATATCTTAGTTGCAGTATCCATCAATCTATCGAAGGGAGGTGTTTTTAGTCAGTAAAAATCTGACACTACTATGAGCACGCGCTTGCTATTCTCATAGTGTCTTTGGAAGATCTTCACCTACACTCTTAGAAAAAAAAAAAAAAAAAAAAAAAAAAAAAAAAAAACAATTTAGATGGCTCCTTTACAGGAACTCTAAACTATCTACAAATAACAAACTGTTGTTATACAAGGCCATCATAAAACCAATCTGGACGTACGGTATCCAACTCTGGGTGACGTTGAAGAAAACAAACATAGCAATTATTCAAAGGCAGCAATCTAAAATACTACGATGTATTGTCAATGCGGGCTGGTATGTTTCCAACTACGACATCCATCGTGACCTTCAAGTGCGAACAATTGAGGAAGAAGCAATAATCACAGGCAGAAGACATCACATCAAACTGTCAGTTTTTGCAAACGACGAGATAAGCTCACTACCACGAAAAGAGATACTCGGAAGAAGAAGACTGAAAATAACCAGACCTAGTGACATGATAAGAGGAAACTCTTCATAACTACTACATGATATATGTACATATACTCCCAAATTGCTCCAAATAGAGACTGAAGGACATTGTTCACTCAGCCTAGAATAAATCCCATGATTTCATTGTAAAAAAAATGTACCAAATGTCCATCAGGACAGATGTATAATAAAGGTGCCGTGACATAACCCCAAGCGTCATAAGCCCAAATCTCTAAATTTGTCACTTTCACAAAGCGTCATAGGGCCAAATCCGGAAAGTGACATAAAGCCAAATTTTCAAAACCGTACCTCGCACCTACTCCAAATCAAACAGTGACCCCAAGTGCAAGGGCAAATTGTTGAAAACAGCACCAAGCGAAAGTGTCATAAAGCCAGATTGGCCTTATGACACTTTTTCAAGGTGTCATAATACCAAATGCTAAAATGTGGCCTTATGTCACTTTCACAATGCGGGCCAAATTTCTAGATTTGGGCTTATGACGCTTGAGGTTATGTCACAGCACCTTAATAAATTGGAAGTTAAAAAAAATATGCCATGTACGCTTTATTTGAGTTTAATGTCATGAAATGAGATTTGTTTTCTCATTCTTGAATTCGAATTTGGCAAATCTGTATGATAAGGATCGGCGTACCACAAGCGACAGAATCGCGTACCACCATTTGAGAACCGTCGGTCTAGACCTTCGCTCTAAAGTCGAATCAGCGCCCTTAAATAAATACACTGAACCTCCATAACCACCATCCAAACCTATTTGCTTATATTACTCGTATTTGGTTATTTCTGAAAGAAAATTAATGTTGTTTTTGGAAGATTAATATACCTACGTATCTCTTTACAAAACCCACTATTTACATAAGTTTGGAAAACTCTGAACAAAAACTCACCGCCCAATTTAACTGCAAAAGGTCCTTCGAAATTACATTTCGAAATGAAAGAAAAAAGAACAATGGAATCGATAAAGTTTAAAAACCACAGAAAATATGCAGAGCCCGATGCATATGACCACTTAGCGGACCGCCAAAGCCATTGGGTGCAGCTTCTCAGACACAACTCTCCGGAACTCGTTGTGTCATCAGACAATCTTTAATCGCATTTATATTGATGTTATCCTCCAGATCACTAGATGAGCTGTATCCACTCAAAATCCCACTGCTGCTACTCACAACCCCAGGCGGTATTGCCGTCATCATCGTGGTCGTCGTCAGTGGCCCCCCCGTCATGGTTGTCAACTGATGAAATTGTGGCTGCAGATTACTATTGCGTCCTAAACTGTGATGATGGTGATGATGTTGGTGCTGCTGCTGTTGTAGTTGTTGCTGTTGTTGGTGTAGCATTGCCCGACTGAGGCTGTTCGTATTCGAAAGTAGACTACCTCCGGATGAGGGTAGTGTACCCTCAATTAAGGATGGTAACGTGTTACCACCGCCGACTCCCCCAATTCCCACAGGACTACAACTAGCTGCGAGTGTATTCGGCATAACATTTGTTAAACTCGTACTCGTCACTGGCAATGTGGCTGTTGACGCAGCGGAAGAAGTCGGTGAAGCTATAATCATTCCTGCTCCATTGAGTTGCATACCAAGAACGCTCGGAGATACGCCCGTTAGCATAGCAGGAACTGAGCTACCACCACTGCCCCCACCGAAAACGGATGTCGGTGATATCACCGACGAGGACATCAGATGAGAGCGTGTGTTTATTTGATTGTATGTGACCGGAACACCTGGACCATTGGATGAAGTCGAAGTCGATGAAGTTGTTATAGTCCCTTGATGCAGAAGTGTATCATAGGGACGATGCTGTAATAGGCCAAATGAAGATAAAATAAATTCTTTTTGAACAGAGTCCACAGACGGAAGGAAACAATCATTTGCGCAAATACAGAGCAAAAAGACTAAGGGATGTGTGAAGCCGGAGGTGGGCGGGCCAGAGGTCGTCAGCTCATGCCTTTGATTCGGTGAAATGGTAAAATTGTGATGTTTGCACGTTGGCCGAACACTGGCCCAGAGTGAGTTGGCTTTAACGATGTAATTGGTTTTTTTTTCGAATGTTCTCCTTAAAATGGGAACAAATCTCTTTTTAACGTTTATTTGCCAGGCGAATTGATCCCTGATGGTATGGTGGAAAAATTGAATTTCATGATGAAATTAACCTACAAATTGTTCTATCTCGCTCTCTGGCCCTGTGCGTGTACGTGTGTCTGTGTTCTGCCATAAATTTAACGACTCGTATAAGAGGTGAGCAATTACATTGGATGAGTCAACAAATGGACAGAAATTATTTGCTTATGTGATATTGGAAAGTCGGCGTTAGTCGCAGATGGCAATTGTTGACTAAATCGATAATGTTTAAACAATATTGAAGGACACTAAGGTAAAGGGTCTTTCATTAGCCACTTGACAACTTTAAACTTTCAGTAGGAACGCACCCTTAAACCGATTACCAAACTGTCAATGTCAAAATATTCAGTAAAATCAGCGTTTTATCGTGGTGAAGTACACAAAGCCGTTTACAAATAATTAAAATTTACTACCGAAATTCCAAGTCAATGTCCGCAGCTTTATGATCGTTAACGCCAATTTTCGGCCGTAATTCTCGTCCCAGTAGACAAACAATTCATAGTGTAGTGACAAAAATTTGAGTCAGCATATTCGCTGCGAGATGTTGCCTTTCCAGTGAGACTACGTTTTGCCCGAAGTGTGGAGAAAATTGCTGCTGTAGAGGCGTCCGTCGCAAACCAGCCACATCAAGTAATTTCACTGCGTTCTCAAGAATTGGGCCTCTCCCAAACCACATTATGGCGAATTTAGCATAAGGATCTTGGCCAACACCCTTACAAGATCAAACGAACTAAAGTCACTTGATCATATGAAGCGAAGTACGTTCTCGAATTGGGCTCTGGACATGATGGAATAAAATGAAGAATTTCCTCGCATCATCTTCATCTTTGGTTAAACGGCTTCGTTAATAAGCAAAACATAAGTTCCAGGACAGGTGAGAACCCTCCATGAAACAGCACTTCATCCGCAAAAAGTCACTGTTTGGTTCGGTTTTCATGCCGATGGCGTCATTGGGCCGTTTTTTTTTCGTCGATGAAGATGACCGTTTTGTTACGGAAAATGGTATTCGCTAGAGAGGAACGTTTTGTCTTTGAGCAATTACGTGAATTGGACATCAGTGATATGTTGTTCCAACAAGACGGTGCCACAAGCCACACACAGCGGGTGCAACAATCGAGTTATTGAAGTCTCGAGAAACGGAACCATCTATTGGCCGCCGATATCGTATGAGTTAACGCCTCTAGACTTTTTTTTTATGGGGCTACATTAAATCATTGGTCTATGCCAACAAGCTGCCGACGTTAGAGGAGCTCAGAGCCAATATTGAACGAGAAATGAATATTGCCGTATCGGTCGAAATGTGTGGCCGAGTCATCCGTTCAACGTATCGACCGCTCCCGTGGTGGACATATGAACGAAGTCGAATTCCATTCACAAATGTTTTGATACTAATTCAAGCCAATAATTTTTTTTTTAAAAGGCGGGCGTCTGAAATAGAAATGCTAAGTTTTGCTCCTGTTTGCAACAAATGATTTTTCCGGTGTATTAATATTTCTATTTTTCTCAGCAAGGTTTCGTTTAAGGGATGTATACTTACGTTAGAGTTGGGTGACCATTTCGACATTGGTGGCGGGGTAAAATGTAGGTCAGTTAGTCCATTTGATCCATTTCCTCCACTGCATCCGCCACCGACTACAATAAAATTACATAAAGGAAACACGTTAAAAGGGCAGTTGATAAGTCAGTGACTTTAATAAAAACAATATTAATTGTATGGTCTTTTTAAACACCTTTCAGGAGTGTATTTCGAGTTCTTAAGCCTCTAAAACAACAAAATCTCTTGATTTGCTAAGGTCTAAGTTCAAAAATATGCTTCATTTCAGTCTGTGATAGAAAATCATTCTTTTTTTTCCTCTTTAAAGACAAGGTTATGATGTTTTCTGAGGGGATCATAAGCAGGGTCGGAGGGAGCCTAAGGGCCGACTTTAAGGGCCCACCGCTCACCTGTTAATACCACAGAAAGAACCAATAAACCAAATGCTAATAATTATGAACTTAGCATACGTTAACTACATCCTAAAAATTATTAAGGTGAGAAAAATTAACAGAAGATATTGGCAAAGAAATCGTCAATCTTACTTTAAATATCAAGTTTCTGGGCTTAATAAATTATTATTTGAACTTATTTCCGAATATCGAAACAACGAATGGAATAAAAAATTAAGTTCACTTGAGAAAAACGCCAAACCTTTCTGCAATATTGCAAAGTTGTTAAAAAACAAAAATTTGCAAGTTTCCTTCTTGACAGATACAACAAATTTATACTGCACTGATTTAGACAAACGCCCTTGCGTGCAGATTTGACCACAATCACAATTTAGGGAACAAATACTTTTGTTAGTACCACTATTCAAAATTTGTTGGCAAGTCATACCAATCAACCATCTTAAATGGATTATATCACGGTAGAAGACAACGAATTATTAACGACTTACGAAAACGTTAGACCAAAGCATTTGACTCAATTAAACAAATCTACATTAAACAAATGCCAATATCTGGACAAACAGTTCTAACATTTATCATGAATGCCTGCATAAAGATAGCATATTTTCCTGATAAATGGAAATTGGCCAAAGTAGTGCCGATAAAAAAAGCTGGTAAATAGGCTGAAAAAATTTAAAGTTACAGGCCAATTAGTCTTCTGAGCAGCCTCAGCAAAATCTATGAAAAAGTCTTAAAGGAAAAAATTGCCAAGCACATTTTCCACAACAATTTGTATCCAAAGGAACAAATTTGGCTTTAGACCTTTTCGTAGAACGACTCCTCAAGTGCTTAGGATTTGTAACCATATAAAAAGGCATGGTTCAGTAATCAAATCTACTAAAATGATACTACTCGATATCGAAAAGGCTTTTGATACCGTTTTACATGACGGACTTATATCCAAAAT
This sequence comes from Portevinia maculata, assembly GCA_949715645.1. Classification (NCBI taxonomy): domain Eukaryota; kingdom Metazoa; phylum Arthropoda; class Insecta; order Diptera; family Syrphidae; genus Portevinia; species Portevinia maculata. The sequence goes on along the minus strand of OX454528.1, from coordinate 28,259,057 downwards.
GATAAATTTAAATATTCCCGCTTATAACTGTAAAATTGTCCGCAGTTTCTTGTCAAATCGTTGTTTTAAAGTCCTCGTCAGTAGTGGTGTCTCCAACCTAGTGTACTTTTATTTATCAGTTCCCCAAGGCTCAGTTCTTGGGCCTATTTCATATAACCTCGGACTTTTCGCGTCTTCCACATTGTGAGGCAGCTATTTTCGCTGATGATACTGCAATATTCTCATCTCATGAATTCGCTCTTGACATTGAGAGGAATCTAAACAATGCGATGGAAATACTACAAGGATATTACAATAAATGGAAAGTAAAATTAAATGAGGAGAAGACAAAAGCTATATTTTCACTAGAAAGAGAAAAACTTGTTTTCTCCCGAGTGGCCGCTTACAGGTAAATGGGAAAGACATTAGTTGGGAGCTTTCTCTAAAATATTTAGGAGTATATCTAGATACCAAGTTGACATTTATTACTCATATTACAAATACCCTCGAACAAATTGCGATTGGGATTAAAATGTTGTACCCTCTTATCAATAGAAAGTCACTGCTCTCAAATGGAAATAAAATAATTATCGATAAGGTAATTTTTCAGGCAATTCTGCTCTATGGATGCAGAGCATGGGAAATTATGTAATGTGTCATATTAAAAAACTACAGACATCTCAAAATAAGTTGTCGAAGATGATGCGTAATTTACCGTGGTATCACTAAACGTCGGACATTCACGATAAAGCGAATGTTGAAATGATCTTAGATAGAATTTAAAGACTTTACATATGTTTCCTACACCGCTGTGAATTTGCTGACAATCCTCTTGTGAATAATTTAAATACCTAATAGTGGAGATGAACGCTATTATTTCTCCTTTTTGCGTTTTTTCGTTGCTTGTGTAACTATATTTAATTATTTGTATATAAATTCATTAATTATTGATTTATTTATTTGTTTAACTATTTATTTATTTATTTATTAACTTGATTTACTTTTATTATTATTGATTTACTTATTTTGTTTATTTATCTATTCGGGTTTATTTATATCTGGGATAATTTTGTTGCAACATGTAATTTTTGTTAAATTTTCATTTTGTTAACCCGTTAGTAAGTTTTTAATTAGTACCTGATTTGGCGTCTTTCCTATAGTACAGTAAAAATACATTGCTTCATAAATTTATTAAATACCAATATCTATTATCTAAGTATTACATTTTTTTTCTTTTTTCTTTTTCAATTGTATGATTTTTCGTTTTTCCAACTTAAATCACTTATGTTTTGTAAATAATATTTCAGAAGAAAGATAAAAATTATCATATCTCTGTATTGTAAAATGTGTGGTAACCATAGTACCTAACTTTGTAAATTTATATTCGAAAAAAATCTATCTTCAACTTTTTATAAATACTCGTAATTGAAGTATGACAATTGTTGTTTAAATGGAAGAAATATCAGCTATATATTGTAATGTAATATAATAACTCTTTCCAAAAAGCTCCTATCCTTGTTATCCGTGATAAGATCCGATTTTGTGTTTGGTATTATCAATGAATCAAGCAGCTCTTGCCCCAGGAGAGAACGTAGCCTCGATTTAATGCGGAAAATCGACTCACAAAAGTTACTTGCGTAAGCGAGATTGTGAAGACTACAAAATAAGCGAGGTCTAAGTTGGAATACGTACTGATGTACATGTTATAATGCGTCCAAAAATTGCATTTTAAATACATTATCCGACCTGTGTCGTGGAATGCTTAAAGCAATCAACTATCAAGAGCAGAAATTTGCCGGCACATAAAATGCTCCAACAGCCTCCTCATTTAGTGCAGGTGGTAGTAAGTACTGTTGATAGCAAGGAGTTTACCTACCTTGGAGTAAGCATCAACTCCACGAATGACACCTTAGTGGATATCCGGAATTACCTTAGGAAAGCGCTGCTTCTTCGGTTTGGCGAAACATTGGTATTTCCACTATAATTACTCAAACGAAATAGCAAATTGCATTCTTCCCTTTACAACGTTTTAACCGCAATACCTGCTGTGCAAGAAACGCGCGACGTACAGTGAAATACAACGAATCTTTCCTTACCCGTAGAACACGAATAAGGAATGATCTTCCCCGCTCCATTTTTCCTATACATTATAATCTACAAACATTCAAAACCAATGTGCATCGGCATCTCTCCCTATGTTCTAACCCTTATTTGGTTAAAGCCCGCGCTGTGTAGATATTACATTATAAGGGTATTAAAAAATCCCTTAAGTGCAAGTACATTATACAAAATAAAATAAAATTTATAGCTGCTTGACTATCCGTATATAAATGGATGGTGGCATTCGTGGAGTGTCTGAAATAGGTCTGAGGGGATCAGATAACGCGCAGGACAGAGTGTTTGTCTTTTTTGGACTAATACGATAGCCATTCTCCTCCAAAATATCCACCCATACATCAAGTGCTCAATACAGGGAGGTTTGATTTTAGCTTATAACGGCTCCATTATTTGCACTTTGGAGTCCGTCACTTTTCCTTCAAGCAGATAATTAAAGGCTAATAAATATCGAGGGACTTAGGTCGCATCCCTGGTGTATCCCGATATTGATTGAGGACTGCTCGCTGATCCCATTTCAATTTTTCCTTTGCTTCCTTATGGTTAGGTTAGGTTAAGGTGTCTGTCAGCTAATAGCCAACACACTTACACGCCACGTGGATCAGCGGAGTTTCGCCCTTTACTCGCTAAACCATTTGGAGCTTCTAATGAAGTGCGATAGACTTCTTACATCTGTGTTAGCTAAGACACTGAGTTCATTAAAGAAGAAGGCTCCTAGTTAGAGATTTCTCAGTGACTTAGCTAACACAGATGTAAGAAGTCTATGAATAGACGCCAAGCCTTGATGCGTGCTTGCCTATTAGACAGTGTCCTTTGATGACACCTATAGCAGAGCCAATGTGCAGTCGGTTAAGTGATATTAAACTCATAGAGCGTCGCAGATCCAGCTTTGGCTAGATATGCTTGGTCGCTAGACATGTATTACTACCTGTCCACCTAAGTTTTGTACTCTCGACTGTAGAAGAGGTAATGCGGTTTCTTTTTTTGGTGAGGTCATCTGCCCTACAATGCTTCCTTATCATGTCCATGTTTCTGGAGCTCCTCATAACAAACCTCTTGATTGCCTGTCAATAACTTTTCTCAAAGGCAACCAACACCATATGCAAATTCTTTAGGGAATCACGCTATTCGTTCTACCATGATCCTTAAAATTTGGATTTCATCTGTAGTTGGGGTCATCAGATAGCCTTACTATTTTCCGCAATCGGCCCCCCGGGGAAAGGATATACTAAAGTACGTCCAAGCGGACTGAAGCCTTTCCACCAGTTTTTGTTTAGGTATGCATCTCTTAATAATAAACAAAAATCACATTCCAAAGTTTGACCACAACCAGCTTGTTATTATGAAATTAGGCTACCGATTTGGTTTCTCGTAATATACTCCAGAGTCAACTTTTCATAACCCTTCAGACAAGTACATACTTAGCACCTTGTTGAGTGGGTATTTTTTTGAGTTTCGCCAGCATATACATGTTTTGTCATTTGTGGGCATGCATATACTTAAATACCATTGGGAAAAGAATCAATCGAGTTAATACCTAAAAATTATCCCATGACAAATTAGAGCGACTACTAAACCAATCCTCAATCGCAGTTCATACAACTTAATCCTAATCCTTACATCCCCAACTAATAAGTCCAACCAGTCCTTCTTACTTACCAAATTGTGATGGTATAACATCGGGATCACGTTCGTCTTCAATTAGCTCTTCCGATGATGATTTCGTCTTAATGTCCGTATGTTGCCACCGTGGCTTTTCCAGATTGCCACCCTTCTGTAAAAGTACAAAAGAAGCAAACGCCCTTGTGATGCCGGCCGACGTACAATGTCATTAAGATATTGCTCTTAGACAAATTACCTTATATCCATCACCTGACTGAATACCTCCAGTCGCTGAGGCTTTTGTTCCATGCTGTCGATTCCTTCGGAGATTATGCAAAAACGTCATCAGGAATATCCGCAATGCAATAGCCAGACTGATGGCAATAATGGTAAGTACACCACCCACAATCACTGGGGACAGTGACATAGATTTATCATCTTCTAACACATATACGCCAAAGATTCGACATTTTGCATGCATGCATTGATTCCAGGCGTTAAAGGGAAAAAGAGTAACAAGATGCATGGCATTGATCAGAAATATGTTGTACTTGTAATCGCTCTTGTTGTGCGCTATGTCTGAGCAATCATATCGCTGCCATCCACGCAAACATACCGGAAGCAAGGATAACATTAATCATTTTTGTACATCCGTGGAACGATATGACACTTTGACACCGAGGAAAGCGACACCTTCAACACCGCATTACACTCACCTGTTTTATGTCCTTTCGAACCAATTACAAAGTCGTGTATGTGGTATGCAGAGCTTCGTCCTTTTTGATTAAAAGAATAGATACGAACTTTCATGGAATTATTTTCGGTTGTCATCATCGTAGTGAGAGTGTCGAGGTTTTCCAATATAAATTGCGGCTCCTCTGGGTTGGTGAGGTTCAATCTAAAATAAACGGAAATTGATTTTTATTTTAAGATAAAAAAAATTGAAAAAGTGTGGTTATAAGTTGAAGAAAATGCCGAGTGTTTGTTAGTAAAGTGAAAAGATTTTGTTTAACCAAGATCGCTTTCGTTTTTGCTGGTTTAGGTAATTTGAATCTCTTTGAGCTAAAAAAATCTGTTATGGCGTGGAAAAGGAATATCATTTAATCTTAATTGGGTTATGTCGAGTTTAAGCATTTTTTTTTTTTGTTTTTGCAAGACTTTCTACAGTGGAGCACTCAGACTCAATACTGGTCCATTGTACTACCAGGAAGACACACCACTTTTAGTGTAAACAATTTAGTCGTTTTCCTAAGAAAGACGAATAGGCGCTTCAATGCGGGTGGCAATGGTGCTGTAGTAGTGTATTCGCTTACTGAATGGAAGGTCGTGCATTCGAATCTCGGCCAAGTCCATTAATTTATATCGAATATATGAAATCGTAATCTCCCTAAGCAACTTAGACACTAACCGAGGAGAAAAACCCTACAACTGCACCCAAGCACTTCTTTCCTATCTCTCAAATCTTTCTAATAGTAAATAGCACCGAAAAGCATGCAATGAAATACGATATTGTCAGGTGCTGCTTGCTGTTAAACACAAATGCTTACGCTGTGTTCTTAGCACTATAAGGGTACTGTAACAGCAGAAAAAAAACCTTTAGCGTAAGCAAATTATAAAAAAAAATAATAATAGGGAGCTTAGGTTTACAGCACTCACCATATCAGCACCCAATATTTGCCACCTGATACGCGCAAAAGCAGGACAATCACAGAGGAAATGTTCCGCAGTGTCATCGCTTTCTCCACAGGCTTCACAGTTGGTGGTATCGCTTAGGGCTAGCACCTTTACGTGTTTGGCAAAAGATTAATGGCCCGTAAGAACGCCAGTAGTCTGTCTGCAGTATTTTCTGTTGAGAGACAACAAGAATGCCGCAGAATTTTTACAGACATCCGGGAAAAGTTGTTAGTCTGCACTCTGGAGAGTCATGCCATCGCATATGAAACCCAACCGTTAATAGAAGCCCTGGCCGAGGACGCAAGCAGACATATCGCTGGTTTAGGTCCTGAGAAGTCCTCCTCTGAGCCATGTCTAGCAACTTCATCGGAGATCTCATTTCCCGTGACCCCGTTATGTCCCGGGACCCAGACAAGTCCAAGTAAATTCAGCCTTCCGACCGAATTCAGAGAGATCTTGCATTCACGAACTATTTTGGAGGTGTTTAAGGGATTGAGCAAGGCCTTAAGCGCAGCCTCACTGTCGCTACAGATGCAGATACTTCGCCCTCCCTGTTCCTCCCAACATAGTCCATGGCCATTAGGATAGCATACGAGGAGAAAAGTCTAATGTTGTCGCTCTCCAAGAAGACACCAGCACCAGCACCAGATCCTTGATCGGTTTTGGAGCCATCCGTTAAGAGTCGCTTACATTCCTTTCCAGGCTCAGAGTCTGGCTAGAGTCAGTCATGAACACGAGGGAAGTCGGCTTCGTAGTTACGCTTCAGCCGAAGTTCCGGTGCCACTGCATCGGACGGCATATCCATAATCAGGAGTCGAAGGACAACCGTCGCGCAAGTTCATCACAACTCCAGTGCGAGTTATACCAAAAGCCACCTCTTCCTAAACGTGAGATAGCTTTGATTGTACAGGTTCAATAATGCATCCAGGCCGGATCCAGGCATACTGGGAAAGGACCCCGTGCAGCCGAGACATACCTTCCTTTGGAGTTTGGCGAAAGCAGCAGAAACGTATTTACGTGAAAGCTTATTCCACCGAACAACCGATGCGTATGCTAGAAATGGTCTTATCATAGCCGTATAAATCCATTGGACTCTTTTCGATGATAAGCCTCATGTCTTGCCGAAAATGTCCTTGCACTGCAAGAAAACCGACAGCGTTTTGGCAATCTTCAGCTCAACATGCTTGGACCAAAGAAGTTTAGTATCCAGGTTGACTCCCAGATACTCTGCTTCATTGGAGAGTTGGATTATGACGGCTTTTAGCACTGGCTGAGTCAACCCGATCAGCTTCCTCCTTCTCGTAAAGAGAACATCCTCAGTTTTTACAGGATTAACCGAGAGCCCATTTTTTAAGCATAATCTATTTTGTATTATAGGAAGGCAACAAGACGTGTCAACACAGCGCTTTTGCCTGGGCCGATCTGTGAAGGGCGCCTAAATCACAAGAGGGGATATTTGAAACTCCAACACACCAAGTTGGGTGATGACATTTCTTTTTGCACGCTTGTAGAGACAAAGTATCCCTTGTGATCCAAGGCACTGTACTTCCAGTTTTCCAGACCAAGAGCTGTGGCATCCGCGATCGTTTGGTCTTTAAAATGGATGTATGGTCTTCCTTGCCCTCTCGAACATGGGGTTGGGCCTCTCGAATATACCTGACCCAATGTAGTCGACATGCTTTAGGTTTTTTGATTACCTTCAGTGATCTACCTACAGATCCCAGTAGTTAGACGGATCTGTTAAATATAGTGCGGTCCGAATTGACGCCTGCCCTGCGCACTATTTGTTCTAGAACAAGATTGAAGAAGTAACATGATAGCGCATCTCCTTGCCGGAATCCGGTAGAGGTTTGGAATAGCTCGGAAGAGCTGTTAACATACTGCACATTGCACCGCTTGTTTTCCAGCGTCACGCTACACAACTGGATCAGTTTTGCCGGGATAGCGAATTGGGCCATCGCCAACTAGATCTCCTGGCGATGAATATGCGGCTTTAAAGTCGATGAAAAGATGGTGGGTCTCGACTTGAAATTCAGTGGCTTTTTCCAGGATTTGCCTTGGTGTGAAGATTTGGTCTATTATCGATTCGCCGCCGGGCCGAAAGCCACACTGGCTTTACACGTTCACACAGTACGTTGAATAGGATCGTATATGCGACATTAAGCAGGGATATACTTCGATAGCTATTGCCAGACATAGGATAGTAATTGTAAGAGATGGGGCATATGGAGCTGATAGTCCAGTCATCGGGCATGCTTTCTGCCACCCATAATTGGTTGATGATTTGGTGCATGCGCCCTATCAAAACATCGCCGCCATATTTGAAGAGCTGCACTAGTAAGCCATCATAGCCGGCAGCCTTTTTGTTCCTTAGATTTTTTTGTAGCTAAGAAAACCTCTCATATACTGGGTGGGGGAATCGGTTCTTCATTGTCCTGTTAATGCCCATTGATGCCCATTATTTAAAATTCATAAATTTCCCTATCCTTCCCAGAAATCTCAATTCTACTTTTGCGACACCAATTACCACGGTTACTTTTCATTCTTGAGTGACTCGAAGATACACTGAAGATCATGTCAACACGAACGAGGGTTTCGTCAATTGGCGACGACTGCGTCAGTATGGTTTTCATCATTTTATACGGCGAACCCGTCAGTCTTAGATTGCCAATGCTTAAATTCGGTGCGCAGATAGAAGTTGCTCACCAGTGCTGTAGGTTTCCTACAAAGAAATGAACTGATGATGTCGAAATGAGAATGCCTGGTTAGATAAGTTCAAGGTTACAATGATCTGGGTTCCAGGGCAAAATTCAAACGAATAATCCAACAAACTGGCCAGACCCTCTCTGTTCACTCTCTCTGTTCACTCGCGAAACCAGCAAGAAAGCTAATCGCAGATGGGGAAGGCTGAAAACGTACGTCATATCCAAACTACAACAAAGTCAAAACAATCGACCTCCGTAGAACGCGGAAAGAAATCGCCAGAATAACAGCGATTATCACGGGACACTGGTCTACAGAAGGTCCTCATTAACAAACGCTAACACCTGGTTACATGAGTTTGTGGCTACAAAATGACACTCATTGGTAGGTGGGTTTTAAAAAAATCGCCACACTTACTTTTCTCCAACGGTGCAGGAATTAAATCATTTTTAGATAAAGGGTCTTTCATTAAGGATGATTTACCGCGTATAGGATTGTACGGGTTGTAGTTGTAAGCAATCGGGAAATAGCCGTCTTCTCTAATATCAAGTTACACCTTTATTCACTTCCAATACAAGACAAAACATTTACATACTACTCAATGACATAAATAGCGGACTTTAACAATAAGTAGTCCTCTGTCGTTGCCATCTTGACATACAACATCCTACCCCAATTAAGGTTCCCTTAATTTGTAGGTAGCCTTGGTATTTTTGCTATCGGTCGTTTTAATTCTCCTGTTTAAGTCCGGATAGTCACAGCTCGCACGTTGCGGTCCCTTCCAGGATGTACGCAAATAATTCTTTCTAGAATCCAGGCGGTAGGAGGTAGATTGTCTTCGTGTACCAGGACCAAGACATCAACTGAGACATTTTTGGTTTCAGTTCTCCATTTAGGGCGCTGATGGAGCGTATGTAGGTAGTCTCTTGACCATTGCTTCAAGAATGATTGAACCATTCTCTGAAGCTTTTGCCATCGATTGATTAGTTGTGGGTTAATATCTATTAAGGTTTTTTCGGGAAGAGCGGTGGGAGATGTGCCAATCAAAAGGGGTCAAGGGCTCTAGGCTGCTGACATCTGAATCGCAGATTGGAGTGATTGGTGGCGAATTGAGCACGGCTTCGATTTGCGTTAGTAAAATTACCATTTCTTCGAATGTGAGGAGCGTGTCTCGAATTACTCTTATTAGATGAGTTTTGACAGCCTTGACAGCTGACTCCCATAAACCGCCAAAATGTGGTGACGCGGGAGGAATGAAGTGCGATTTGGTCTCGGTTTTTATATAAAAATTTGGAAATGACGTCGTTGAAGTTTCTGGATAGGACTAGCTTGTAGACTTCTGAAAGCCTTCGTTTCGCGCCTATAAAGTTTGTTCCATTGTCGCTGTAAATCGCGGCTGGAATTCCACGATGCGCAATGAAACGCTTTAATGATGCGATGAACGCATCTGTAGTGAGATCAGATACCATCTCCACATGTACAGCCTTTGTACTAAAACAAATGTACAGTGAGATGTATCCCTTCGTTGATTTCGCACCACGACCTCTGCTGAGCCGTATCTTGATTGGACCAGCGTAATCCACGCCACAATGCAGGAATGGCCTACTTGGTTGTACACGATGCTCGGGTAAACTGCTCATCAGTTGCTGTTGTTAGATGCGTTTGAGTCTAAAGCATTTCAGACACTTGTGTATATAGTGACTTATTGTACTTCGCCCACCAATAATCCGCAACCTTTGCCTCATGATAGATAAAAGAAGCGTTGGCCATGGATGGAGGTGCCGGATGTGGTATTGCTCAATCAAGAGGGACGTCATGATGTATTGCCTCGGCAATATGATAAGGTGCTGCGCATTATAGTCGCATGTTGAATTTTGTGCTTCGCCATCTATGAAAAAACGGAGATCTTACTTTTGTTCGGAATCGGATTCTTGTGCTTTAGACACTTCAACTCCTCGGTAAATTCAGATTGTTGTACCCACCGCAGGCAGATGACAGTAGCTTTTTGCAGCTCGCTTGTTGACAAAACTCTAAAACGCTGTGGAATATTGTTTTTAGCGTTTGTTACCTTGGACTCTCTGTTGTTTATGTATCGTCTCCAGTACGCCACAATTCTGATAACTTTTTCGAAAGACGAAGCTCTATTTGTAATTCCGTACCAGGTTGGGTTCGAGGATGAGGCGGTAAATGATTGGGTGATGTTTCGTCTTTCTTCGTTTTTTGTCTGGTAGGTTGATGAAGACTTTTGCACCGGCCACATATCTTCTGATTGACTGATCCATGAGGGGCCTTGTCACCAAATAGCTGAAGATCCCAAATTTTGTGGTGAGACAGCCCTTGAGGCTAAGTCCGCCGAAGGCATGTGCCTCCACCAGTATGCTTCGGTGTGTAATATTGCCGCTGACGGGTTAGCCACAAATGTTGTCCATCGTCTAGGGTGTGCATTTAGCCAACTGAGGATCGTCCATGCGATTTTTGTTGTGTAATTTTTGATTTTCAAAGGCTTGGAGGACGATGGTCTTCACAACTTCTTTTTTAAATAAAATGCAAACTACTTGAGATATATCAAAAAAAAAATAGGTGCAGGGAAATAACTCCACGGGAACTAAGTCCACTGAGGGACTTAGTTCCCATTAAGTGGGAAATAAAATCACTTTCGCGAAATGGACTTAGTTCCCATTTAAGGTGGGAAATAAATTCCCAAAACTCTGAGTGGTTTTAGTTCCCTTTTAATGTGAAGTAAATTCTCACTGTCGGCTAAGAACAAAATAAAATTAAAGAGTCAAGTAGGTACTTTGCAATTTTTATTAACAAAATAGAAATTAACTTCTAACTGAGACAGAGTAATATAGGTACCGTGACCTCGCACCTACTCCCAACCAAACAGTGACCCCAAGCAGGGGGGTTGCAGGCGGGCAGCATGCCCCTCCATATGCATTGCACTGTTTATGAGATTAGTTACGAAATCGCAAGTAGATTCCGTAAATAGTGTAATGCATATGGGGGGGGCATGCTGCCCCCCTGCAACCCCCCTGCTTGGGGTCACTGTTTGATTTGGAGTAGGTGCGAGGTACGGTTTTGAAACTTTGGCCTTATGTCACCATGATAAGCTTAAGACTTTGCTTAAAGAGTGTGATAACTAACTGCACTTTACAGTTTTTTGTTTAATTCTAAATGTTGGATGTTAGTTCCCTCTTCTTATATTTGAATGTGGACTAAGTTCCCATAAAAAAATGGACTTAGTTCCCACTTAACATGGGAACAAAGTCCACTTCGCGAAAGTGGTTTTCCCTCAGTGGACTTAGTTCCCGTGGACTTATTTCCCTGCACCAAAAAAATATTGGCTTGAATTACACCTAACCCAAGGCCAATTACTTGACAGCATTGCTCCTAAGATCAGAGTGATATGATTCATAAAAACACTTTACGAGTGAACCAAAAAACAGACGAATCATATTACTCTGATAGCACGTTCGTTGCATGGAGGCAATGCATATTGACGACAAAGCCAACAGGGGTTTCACTCGTGTATGAAAATAAATATGCAAAATCAGCATAGTACGCGAGTGAACCCATAACACTTTGTCGGCAGGCAATTAATATTGCAAACTAGGCGAATTACGGGATATTGGGGTATTGGGCGATCGGAGTAGGTATACAAAGTTCATATGTAATATTTAGTATAAATACCAATAATTTTGAATAAATAAATGACTTGTACTCCAACACCCAAACTACCCAGTTCTTATCATTTAGCTTGCGAGCTGCGATACTGATTGGTCAGTTTAGCAGTTGACAAGTTGCCACTTCACCTCTGCGAGCAGTTCCATTGCCGATAGGTCATTGCTAAGGGCGCAATAGCCGAAGCAAGAAGTTGAGCAACGGTAAGGTTAGCCATAGGACCTGGTCAACCTTTACATGGCGATCCTGCCAGGAGTACAGTCCCTCCGAACATCGCAGACCACTGGAGTGACCAGAATATTTTTGGTTGAATCCAGTTAGAACCTTAAATCAAACCAAGATTTGATTCTTAGTTTTGCACGTATTAGCTGCTGCAGAACACAATTAACATCGAGCAAAATGCAATATTTGCAAGTAGTACCAAATTTGGTTTCCACTGCCGTTATCCGAAACGTGTTGGCACAATTGGTGTCAAAATGTTTCTTCTTTCATCGAAATGCTTAAAAACATAAGCAAAGTCATCCAATGCATTAGCATTGTACACCGGCTACGTCAACAAGACGTAGGAAATTTCACAAAAGCATTGAAAACTAATTTAAAAGTAGAAAATACTTTGAAGAAGGCTAGTTATGTACTGGAACGTGATTTATTAGAAATGCCCGCTGACATGACCGCAGAAACTTAATAGGAGATACCACCCAAGAGCTGGACTGAAGACATGTTCAGCAGGACCAATACATTTTACAATTTTTTTTTTTAATTTAAGAGTATGAAAAAAATAATAGAATTTATAATAAAAGATAAATATATATATATCCATATTTAAAATAGATTATCCTTTTTCGTCTGGTCCTATAAAGATGTTATCAGCAAACAGTTTGATTTTAGTCATACCCATTCACGCCTAGTTTAGAAACAAAAATTCCTTTAAAGACAACAACCATTCCAGAATCATTCAACTTCAGTTTAGCCCAAAATTTACCAATCCTTAGGTGTGACGAAGATGAGAAAAGAACAGAAGACATTAGGGATTTTGTAAGCAACATCGAGTTTTATCATGACACCCTAGATGAAACCTCGAAATCAACGCTAGTCAAGTTTTTATTACAATGCAAAATTTAAGGCAAGGCACTTACGGCATTAGGTCACCATTAACCGGCAAACTTCATAGAAATAAAAAAAGCGGTAATGGAAAAATGTGGTCCGAAAGAAACTATCGAGACCATAAAAAACTAAACTCAGTAGAACTCATCAGGGAAACCGACCCATACGAGAATTCGTAACGGATATCGAATCCCTGATAACAAAAATGACTGAACTTGAAGTTACGTGCCATGGTGAACCGACAAAAGAAATACTAACTAAGGCAAACGACAGACGAGGTTTAGCGTTTCTAAAAAAGGGAATAAACGATAGATTTAAAATCATTCTGGATAGCGCCCGCCATACAAAACTTTAAGACGCTATCGACCATCTTTTAGAACTAGATCAGGGATCCACCTCGACGTCAGATACTGTTAGATATACGAGTATGCATAGCAGAAATAGGAATCCTCGTAGACCAGCTTACGCTAACCAACCAACCAACTATGGACAACCTCCCCAAAACAGAAGCAATAACAGGAATAGGTATTCTGATAACAGACCCAGGTATATAAACGAGAACACACAAAACTACACTCCAAACAGTTACAGACCCAATAATTACATACCAAATAATTACACTCCAAACACTTACACACAACATCGCGTACCAAACAGTAGTCACCACACAAACATGCAAAGAAATTCCAATCGCAACACTAACACCAACTCGAATAACAGAAACCCACCTAACAGTAATACCCAGAGAAATAACACTAATAATGATCATAGGGTACTAGCACTGGGAAACGAACAACCCACCGAGGGAGTAGCCGGCCCATCGGTGGGAAATCAATAAATCCACCAAATGCTATTTGCACTGCTGGAATCGCTAACGGCATTTATATACAATTATGGTTGAGCCACGATCAAAATATACGTTTTCTTTTAGATACCGGAGCTTCACTCTGTGTAATCAAAATTAGCTTTAAATAAAAAGATTCCCATATGCATGAACAATAGCACCAAGATTCTCGGTGTATCAGGAGATTTAGAAACCTTAGGAACGTGTAATATAGAGATCCATTTTGGACAAATTAGCATACCCTACGAATTTCACGTAGTAGCAGACACATTCCCAATTCCAGTTGAAGGCATAGTAGGTGCAAATTTTCTTACGGAGTTATGTGCGAAGATTGATTTGGAATCATTCATACTAAAGATCAAAGCAGACCAGCAGACGGTTTCACTACCCCTACATACCCAGCTCAACCCAAACTCTGTTTTACTAGCTCCCAGATGCGAAGCAACTTACTGGCTAAACACACAACACACAGGAGTAAGAGTATTTCATCCACAAGAGCTATGCGATAACGTATTTATGGCAGGCTCACTATCCACTGCCATAAATGGAAAAGTACCAGTTAAAATATTAAATGCGCGAGAAACGGCAGTAACTTTTAAATGGGTTGAACCTATATCCCAACCCGCCTCAGAACAATACATTCTACAATACAACCAAACGGATAAATCAGAAAACATACGACATTCGGTTCAGCGTTGTACAAAGGCGAAATGCAGTGTCTGTTCGTTACCTCACCACAGGCTGCTACACAGATTTCCTGTAGCATCTACTAGCGATGCGAATGCCGAACAAGGATCCGAAAATCCGTCAGTTCTCCTTGGCAGTTTAAGTAATCAGGTAGTTCTGGCGACAGCGCGTGCTCTTTTGGATTCAGCGTCCCAACTGAATTTCATTACCGAAGGAATGGCACAAAGGCTTAAATTATCGAAAGCCAAGACGGAGCTTCACGTCAGTGGTATAGGAAACGAAGTTTCGAAGATTCGTCACACCACGAAGGCCACTTGCAGATCAAGAATTTCCGAATTCGAAACGGAACTAGATCTGCTGGTAATAAGAAATATTACCAAGCTTCACGTCAGTGGTATAGGAAACGAAGTTTCGAAGATTCGTCACACCACGAAGGCCACTTGCAGATCAAGAATTTCGGAATTCGAAACCGAACTAGATCTGCTGGTAATAAGAAATATTACCATTCCTCAACCGAGGCAGTCGTTTGAAATCGATAGTTGGAATATCCCCAGGAACATTATATTGGCTGATCCTAATTTTAATCAGGCCTCAAAAATAGATTTGCTAATAGGCGCAGATCATTTCTTTGAGCTATTAGCTATAGCTATTGGGAAAATTAAGTTGGAAGGAAAACCAACACTACAGAAGACACTATTCGGATGGGTCGTATCGGGAAGGCATGAGTTAGCCACGATTCATAGGTCTGAGGTATGCCTGATAGGAAGCCAAGAGATTCAATATGATACAAGCCTTCATGATCTTGTGGCGAAGTTTTGGGAAATCGAAAACATTAATTCTGGGACGAAGTTGTTGAACTCTGAGGAGGAAAGGTGTGAAAAACACTTCCTTGCGACCGTGAAACGTAGTGACAGTGGTCGGTTTGTTGTCAGGCTACCCTTCAAAGAGGATCCTTCGGTATTAGGTCAATCGTTTGAGATAGCGAAGAGGAGATTTATGTCGCTGGAGAGGAGGTTAGATCGAAAATGCGAGATTAGAAAGCAATACATTGATTTCATGGACGAATATGAACGATTAGGGCACAT
This sequence comes from Portevinia maculata, assembly GCA_949715645.1. Taxonomy (NCBI): domain Eukaryota; kingdom Metazoa; phylum Arthropoda; class Insecta; order Diptera; family Syrphidae; genus Portevinia; species Portevinia maculata. The sequence goes on along the minus strand of OX454528.1, from coordinate 28,243,583 downwards.
GGAAGAAGTAAAATCCTCAGAAGTGAAGAACATGAGCTACTTTTGTCCCTATCAGTATGTCCTTCGCCCTGAATCATCATCGACGAAACTAAGGGTCGTATTTGATTGCAGCGCTCGTACATCATCGGGTAGTTCCCTAAACGATGTTTTGTTGAAAGGTCCTGTAACACAGGATGATCTCTATGCGATAATTCATCGTTTTCGGTGCTATAAGTTCGCATTGACTGCCGATATATCGAGAATGTACCGCCAGATACTTATTGATGAAAAAGATCGTGTGTACCAATGTGTTCTTTGGAGAGCAGATGCAAGAGATGCAGTAAAGGTGTACCAGTTGAAAACAGTCACGTACGGTACTACTTCCGCTCCATATCAAGCTACTCGTTGCTTGAAGTTGTTGGCAGACGAAGGTTCGTTGAAGTTCCCATTAGGGCAAATGTTCTAAAAGAGGATTTCTATATGGATGACCTTATAAGTGGAGGAGATTCGTCTGAAGAAATTCAAGGGGTTTATAATGAAGTTCGGGCCTTGCTACTGAGCGCAGGATTCGAACTTAGGAAACTTAGGTGGACAAATGAAAAAATGTTGTTGAAAGGTATATACCGGAAGCTGATAGGGAAAAACCCATAAGGATCAATGATTCAGACATCATTACGACACTTGGAATCAAGTGGAACCCGTCTACGGAACATCTGCAGTACGTTGTGTCCGAATTCCCTTTAAAAAATAAGGTCACGAAACGCATAATCCTCTCAGAGCTTTCGATGTTGTTTGATCCACTAGGCCTTATCAACCCTGTCATAGTAAAGGGACAAATATTACTGCAGAGTCTATGGGTTAAAAAGAGTGATTGGGACGAGTCAGTTCAATCTAAGATCTATAGTGAATGGCAGCAGTTTCGATTTTTCTTAAAGGAAGTGGAGTCTATTAAAGTTCCGAGATATGTCATAGGCCCTGAACCAAAAACTGTTCAAATCCACGGATTCTCAGATGCATCACTACTTGCGTACGGTTATTGCGTTTTCTTAAGAACAGTCAGCGAAGACGATGAAGTGCGTTGCCAGTTAGTCACAGCGAAATCGAAGGTAGCACCCATCAAAACGCAGAGTCTACCTAGATTAGAGCTGTGTGCTGCGGAGCTGTTGGCATCGTTGGTAGCAAAGATACTTCCAAATTTCGGTCACATAGTTGAAGAGGTGTATTTATGGACTGATTCTGAAATCATCCTATGTTGGCTTTCGTCGCATCCATCTACTTGGGATGTTTTTATCGCTAACAGAGTATCGAAGATACAAACGAGTACACCACAAGCGGTGTGGAAACATGTTAGCTCGAAACAGAATACGGCAGATATTGTGTCGAGAGGGGCATTCGCGAAGGAGTTAGAAGGTAGCATCGGGTTCACTGGGCCAAAGTTTATTTACTTACCTGAGGGAAGCTGGCCGAAGAAAAAGGATTACTCGCAGATAGGCAAAGATACGCCTGGAAGACGAAAGGGTAATACAGCACTTTTCGCTGGAACAACGCAAACAGATTGGGCAAAACACTATCTGATTTATAGTGATGTCCAAAAAACGCTTCGTGTTTTTGCCATAGTGCTAACCGCGATCAGGGTGATGCGGAAGGGTATACAGAGAAAAGACAGAAGAGAGTTGAACTTGTTCGACGAAGAAAAAACTCATTCGAATAAACTCTTAACAGCGACGGATTTAGAGGAAGGATAGTTTGGCATATACAACGAGAGAGTTTTAAGGATGAAATACATCAGCTGGAAAAGAAGCAAATGATCAGCCCGGCGAGCTGCGTCAAAAATTTAAATCCTTTCCTTGTCGATAACTCTTTAAAGCTCCTCCGAGTTGGTGGGCGTCTGCAGAATGCGGACATTCCTTATTTCACAAAACATCCTATCCTTCTTCCCAAATCCCACCCTTCTGTTAAATCTCTTTTTGTCTATTTTCATAGAAAAAACTACCATGCAGGACCACAAGCTCTAGTTGCCATAGTAAGACAGCGTTTCTGGGTGATCGATGCTGGAAGGCTCGCCAAAAAGGTTGTCGATAGCTGCCTGCACTGCTTTAGGTACAAGCCAAGGGTGATGAGCCAGATCATGGGTAACCTACCTGCGGATAGAGTCCAACCTGCCAGGCCCTTCCAGAAGACCGGTGTCGACTTTTGTGGTCCATTTCAAACCACATTAAAGCGTAGGGGCCAACGAATCTGCAAGTCATACGTTGCCGTTTTCGTATGCTTCGTAGTTAAAGCGGTGCACCTGGAGGTCGTTTCCGATTTATCGACTGAAGGATTTATAGCTGCGCTCAAGAGGTTCATCGCACGAAGGGGTTTGTGCCAAGATCTGTACTGCGACAACGATACAAACTTCGTTGGAGCCCGTAATGAACTAAGTTCATTAAAGCAGCACTTTCTGGAGGAACAAACGCAAAACAAGATCGCAGAATGGTGTGCTGCGGAACGGATTGAGTTCCATCACATCCCACCCAGAGCGCCTCATTTCGGTGGCTTATGGGAGGTCGCCGTAAAGTCGGCCAAAAATCACCTCTACCGGACAGTTAGTGAGGCCTGCTTGACGTTTGAGGAGTTAGCGACAGTTGTAGCAGAGATCGAAGCCGTCTTAAATTTCCGACCGATGTGCGTGATGTCCAACGATCCCAGCGATGAGCAGGTGCTTACGCCTGGTCATTTTTTAATTGGGGCGCCGCTTAACGCATTAGCCGAGCCACTAGTGACCGACTGCAAGACGTCATCGTTGAATAGGTGGCGATTACTGTCACAAATCAAACAGCACTTTTGGAATCGTTGCTCCAAAGAGTATCTTTTGGAGCTGCAAAAGAGAGGTAAATGGCAATTCTCGTCCGAAAATGTTAAAGTCGACGCGGTGATATTAATTTGGGACGATAAAACTCCGCCTCAACAATGGTTAGTAGGAAGAGTATCCAAATTAATCGAATCGATGGATGGGAAGGTAAGAGTTGTCGATGTGAAAACGAAACGAGGCATCCTACGACGAGCAGTTCATCGATTGGCGCCATTACCAATAGAAGGTTAAAGATATCCGATAGATACTTCAAAGCGGGCAGAATGTTGCTGCAGAAGCAGCGTATTTTTATATAATTCCTATTATTATATTTATCTTACTGGATTATAGTTATAATACTAATAGATTGCATTTAATTGCCATCACCAACTTAAATTCGAATAACTATTTTGAGTAGTTCTTGGCTAAGTAACTTTGTACTAAATTGTTAAACGAAAGAAGGTTAAAAGAAGGTCGTGGTATAGTTGAACAAAAGTCGTTGAGAAGTGCAGACTAAATCTAACAATCTCGTGAAATAAAAAAGATTTATAACGTTGTGGAAATATTTCTTTTTATTTCAAAATAATCAAAAAATAAAGTAAATTCTCGCATACAATTCCTGCGTACGAGCAGAAGAAATTCGTTTAAAAGAAAAAACGAAAATTTTGCGAGCTTCTGAAAACTATCAGAAGAAACACTACCAGATGGAACTAGACGCCAATAGTAGGCCAATTACAGCATTTTCAACTGAGAATGGTCATTACCAGACCAGCTAAAACGCCTACCCATTGGTTTAAAGATTTCACCCAGTAAGTTCTCAAGAATGATGTCAATAGCGATGTCAGGACTAACATACTCACGATGTTTTGTCTATCTTGATGACCTTATCATTTTCGGTAGAAGTTCACAAGACCACAATAGAAACTTTATTCAAGTTTTTGAACGTCTCAGAGAGGTGAATCTCAAAATACACCCAGGAAAATGTTCTTTCTTGCGAAAGGAGGTATTGTACCTTGGACACGTAATCTCCAAAAATGGCATTCTACCCGATAAAACTAAATCTGATGCAATGAAAAATTACCCAATCCCAACCAGCGCGGATGAAGTCAGAAGATTCGTAGCTTTCGCGAACTACTTTCGTAAGTTCATTCCTAATTTCGCAACCATTACCATCCCATTGAATAGGCTACTAAAAAAGAATGTCGAATTCAATTTTAATAGCGATTGCGAAAGATCATTCAATATATTAAAAGAAATCCTCACTAGTCCCAAAATTTTACAATTCCCAAATTTCAACGAGGAATTCATTTTACGCACGGAAGCTTCAGGTTTCGCTTTAGGAGCTGTGTTGTCTAATTCCGACGATAGGCCAATTGCCTACGCGAGCAAAACTCTCAACAAAGCAGAGAAGAACTATACCACGATTGAGAAAGAGTTGCTTGCCATAGCGTGGGCAGTTAAGCACTATCGACCCTACCTGTTCGGTAGAAGATTTAAAATCTTAACAGACCACAGACCTTTAGTATATTTGTTCTCGTTAAAGGAACCAAGTAGTAGACTAACCAAGTTTAGACTACTGCTCGAGGAATACAATTTTAACATAGAATACTCTCCAGGCAAAGAAAATTGTACAGCAGACGCACTTAGCACGTTATTTTATTTACTTAGTCGCATAGTAGTCGACTCTAACGATTTAAAAAATGTATACGTATGTGTTGTAACAAGAGCTAAAACAAAAGAACAGAGCCAGGAAAAAGTGGATAACAAAACTGTGAAAACCGACGAGCAGCTGGCCACAGAATTATTAAAATTACCAGATACAGGATTAAAACTCGTGGAACTAAAGGTTGTTGACAATTTTACGGAAGATCTAGTTAATTTCAAGGATATCGGCGACATAATAATCGGACCAAACAAAGTTTTGGCATATATTCCAAATGGAAATTGTTTACTCCTGTCCTTGGGCCAGCACTACCACCCAATCGACATTGTTCGGCAGAACTCTGTCGAGGGATGTGAAAACTGAAAAGACTCTGCGGACCATCAATTGAAAGAATATATATTACAAAGAATGAGTTAAAGAAGCTCACAGGCAGCCGCCAACAATGTAGCATAAATGAACTAAAGATAAAACTTGGAGAAATGTTTAAAGAAAGTAACATTAAAGTACACATTTTAGACAAAAATTTTTAAATAACCGATCCTTGTAAAAAGAAATTAATACTGAATGATTACCATATACTTCCAACCAGCGGACATGCAGAAATAAACCGCATGATCCAGAATATTAAGAAAAAATACTTTTGGACGGGAATGCAAAACGATGTGACATCTGTAAAGCATTGCCCGATATGTCAACGAAACAAACACGTACAGCCAAAAAAACAAAATCGACAGCCGAGTCAGGTTTTGACAAAATATTTTTAGATCTCGTAGGTCCTCTAGAAGAATCCGAAAATGGATCAAAATACATCCTTACCGTACAAGACGAAATAACAAAATTTGTCGAAGCTATACCAATTCCAAACAATAGCCTCCTTGACACAGTCGAAAACGAACTAGTAATAGGTTTTATTCTTAGATACGGAGTACCGCGAACAATAGCTTCTGATCAGGGAACTGAATTTTTAAATTCAGTATTTAAGGATATATGTAAATTATTGAAGATAGAACAATTACAGTCTACAGCTTACCATCATAAAAGCATCGGAGCACTCGAAAACTCACATAAGGTTTTAGGAGCGTATCTTAGGAGTTATGTTTCGGAAAAGCATACAGATTGAAGCACCTGGTTGCCCTATTATGTTTTCTGCTACAATACCTCTGTACACTCGGAGACAGGTTATACACCTTTTGAATTAATATTCGGGAAACAGTGTAATCTGCCAACAAATTTAACAAAACATATAGACCCAGTGTACAACTTTCAGGATTACGTAATTGACCGTAAACATAGATTACAAATTGCTCATAGAGATGCTCGCAAAACTCTAATACAAAAGAAAAACATCAGGAAAGGAAGATACGATACAGACGGACAGACAAAGGGTACTAGTTTTGAAACAGGAAGTTTGGTATTGCTAAGAAACGAAGCTAGAAAGAAGTTAGATCCGATATTTATAGGACCATACGAAGTTTTGTCAGAAAATGTCGTAAACTGCGATATTAAATATGAAAATAAAAGAACTGTACATAAAAATCGTTTAAAACCATTTTACATATATTTAACATTGTTACAAATATGTTAATAGCCAAATAAATCTAGATACACAACTTATTATATAAATCATTTTAAACAATTTTATGTAAATTTAAATTTAACTAAAGTTTTAGATTGAAGAACCTTTACTCATAAGAATACCGCGGATAGGTTAAGAAAAAAAAAACTACAAATTAAGTTAAAAGTAGTAAACTAAAGAAATATATTAGATATAGATATAAAACAAAGTAATACAAAGATATAATGTGTATGATGCTGTAAGTTAAATAAAAAAATGTATAGTAAATATAAAAATTAATTTATACGAATTATTGGATGTAAGTATAAGATAAACTGTAAGATAAATAAAGAAATGTATAGTAAATATAAAAATAAACTCACACGAATTTAAATAAAGAAGTGTATAGTAAATAAAAAAAAATAAATCAATACGAATTATAGAATGTAAGTAAAGTAGTAAAATAAATTGTGAAATAAGTCCACTAAGTACAATATAATGCATAGAAAATTAACAAACTGATGTAATTTCAATAACTTCTTTAAACCTAATATGTAGATAATAAAGGAAATATAGTATAAGTAAAAGAACAAATTAATTATGTAAAGAACTTTTATAACCATTTACATCATTTTTTTAATTTTTCAAGAAAAAGGGGAGAGACCCTGTATTACACATAACACCAGAACACCAATAACCATGTTAACAAAAAGCTAAATAACTAGCAATGTACACAACAGCTTAATAATAACCAATGTAAACAAAACTCCATGAACTAAAACAAAAGAAAAACATAAGATCCCGTATTGTACAAATGGAGCGTAAAAGAAGAAATCACGACATATCATGATTTCTTCTTTTCCCCCAGGAAGGGTGGTGTGAAGGGAGCACACTAGCGCCCATTTAATTAATTGCATAAAAGCAATTAACCCCATTAAAACCTACTTCGATACCTGATACACCTAGCTTAATTGACAGCATTACTCCTAACATCAGAGTGATATGATTCATAAAAACACTTTACGAGTGAACCAAAAAAACAGAAGAATCATATTACTGTGATAGCACGTTCGGTGCATGGAGGCAATGCATATTGACGACAAAGGCAACAGGGGTTTCACACGTGTATGAAAATAAATATGCAAAATCAGCATAGTACGCGAGTGAACCCATAACACTTTGTCGGCAGGCAATTAATATTGCAAACTAGGCGAATTACGGGATATTGGGGTATTGGGCGATCGGAGTAGGTATACAAAGTTCATATGTAATATTTAGTATAAATACCAATAATTTTGAATAAATAAATGACTTGTACTCCAACACCCAAACTACCCAGTTCTTATCATTTAGCTTGCGAGCTGCGATACTGATTGGTCAGTTTACCAGTTGACAAGTTGCTACTTCACCTCTGCGAGCAGTTCCACTGCCGATAGGTCATAGCTAAGGGCGTAATAGCCGAAGCGAGAAGTTGAGCAACGGTAAGGTTAAGCCATAGGACCTGGTCAACCTTTACACGTGGAACCCAATTTTCGATGACCCGGCTGCACATTTCGACCGATACGGCCGCTATTTCTGGTTCGATATTGAAGTGCTGTTTCATGAAGCACCTGAGGATTCACATGTCCAATAACGCATATTTTGCTTATTGACCAATCTGTTCAACCAAAAATGCGCTTCATCGCTGAAGATGGTTTTGCGATGAAATTCTTCATTTTCTTGCATCATGTCTAGAGCCCAATTCGAGAACGTACGTCGTTGGCCAAGATCCTTACGCAAAATTCGATATAATCTGGTCTGGGAGAGCCCCAATTCTTGAGAACTCCGTGAAATTGACTGATTTGGGTGTTTTGCGACGGACGCCTCTACGGCAGCAATATTCTCCATACCTCGGGCAAAACGTAGTCTCACTGGCACGGCAACATCAAGCAGCAAATATTCTGACTCAATTTTTATTTTCACTAGACTATGAATTGCTTGTCTACTGCGATAAGAATTACGGCCGAAAATTGGCGTTAACGCTCTTAAAGTTACAATCACCGACTCTGAATTTCTGTAGTAAATTGTAATTATTTGTAAACGTTGTTCCTTCGTGTACTTCACCATGATGAAAATGTTGATTTTACTGAATATTTTCACATTGACAGTTTGATAATCGGTTTAAGGGCGCGTTCACACTAAAGTTTTAACCCTTTACTGCATAGCATATCATATATGATATCCTTTTTTCGTCTCATGCTTACACTCGTTTTTTACGGTAAATTTCCAATCAGTGAGTGCATATTCTCAGAAACACAATGCAATTTGTTTCCACATCCAGAGTTGAGTGATTTTGTTCGGTCGTAACAGTTACTGCTACCCAAAAAGTGCGAAGAGTGACGGTTTGTGTTTTTAGGTTCTTACGAAAAATTTAGTTTTGTGCCAACAATTACTAAACAAATTAGGTAAGTACCAATTTTTTTTATATATTTTTACGAAAATATTATGATTACTTGATTTTTATAAAAGTTCGAGTTGAAAAATTACATATTTACAAAGAAACATGAACATAAAATCGTAGATATCATATATGATATTTCATGCAACAACGAATTCATAAATTCACTTATCATATATGGTATATATATCATATAAGATAGTCCATCCAGTAAAGACAATTGATTATATATATTTTTTTTTAGATTTCAATGGGGTCAAAAATTATATCTGATGAAGAAATTTTTAAATTGATAAGCAATTGGGATGAGAGTGAGGATGAATGTGAAGTTGGGAATGATTTGGATAATGCTGATTTTGATGTAGATTCGCAAAGTTTAACGAAAGCAAGAAACGAGGAGCCAGAACGTTTAAATTCTGCTGAAGGTATCGAGATCCAGGAAGATGTTCAAATTGACATTGAGTCTTTGCCGATTATCATTGCAGAAAATCTAGCTGTCGTGACTGCCCAACCGTCACCAGCTGAAGAACTAAAGACCATTAAGGCCCATTATTCCAAAATGATTTGGAAAAAAGTTAAATTTTGTGGCGAAAATTTAGAATTCAAGGGTAGTTCGGAATTACCCACTAATATTATGAAACTAAGCACACGCGTTCTTCAATTATCTTTTTGATAAGGACATCATTGAATCAATCGTAGCTGAGTCTAATTTGTATGCTTGCCAATGTGATCCAGGCAAACAGTTCACTGTAACGGCAGTTGAGATTCAAAAATACATTGGTATTTGCATGCTAATGTCAATTCTGCAGACTCCTGACATACGACGTTCTTGGAAGCCAATTATAGGCAATGAACTTATTCAGAGTACAATGTCTGTAAATAAATTCGAGAAAATTCGTCAATTTCTTCATTTCAATGACAATGTAAAATTGGTTCCAAAATCGAACATTGCTGATGATCGCATCCATAAAATTCGTCCTCTCATAAAAAAATTGATACAAAACTTCCAAAAAGTTCCCTTTGAAGAGTTTTTATGTGTGGATGAACAAATGTGCTCAACAAAAGCGAGAAACTACATAAAACAGTATCTTCCAGCGAAGCCTCATAAATGGGGTTACAAGTTTTTTGTTTTGTGTGGAGCATCTGGGTATGCTTACAATTTTGAGCTCTATACTGGGCAGGAAAATGATGATCGATTTCGCTTGCCCACTGAAGTTAACTTAGGCGCTAGTTCCAATGTCGTAATTCGTTTGATTCGAAATGTTTCCCAAGACATGTATTTCAAAATATATTTCGATAATTATTACACTTCGATACCATTAATTTCTCAGCTTTATAGAAAAGGTATGTAGGCAATATCAAACGTAAGCGCTTTTTTACATTATCTATTCTTATGTTGAAGGAATTCTAAGTCTGGGAACCGTCCGAAGAAATCGTTTACCAAACTGTAAGCTTCCCGACGACAAATACTGGAAAAGTACTCGTAAAGAGCGTGGTGTTTCTTATGAAGTAGTAGGCAGCATTGATGGTATGGATCTGGCTGTAGTTGCTTGGAAGGACACAAAAGTAGTTACAATCACTTCTAATTTCATTGGAGAGAAGCCAATTTCGAAATCTCAGAGGCGTGAAAAAAACCAAGGAATCAAAGAAGTGGATTGTCCAGCTATTGTCAAGGACTACAATAAGTTTATGGGAGGTGTGGACTTGGCAGATTCCTTGCTTGGAAGATATAAAATAAAAATCAGGTCTAAGAAATGGTACCACAGAGTATTTTACCATTTACTGGATGTAACAGTTTGCAACACGTGGCTTTTGTACAGGTAAGTTTAGGTTTAGTCTAACACGCATATTAAAGATATAATTAAAAACTAGGCGTGTCGAAACACAAAAAAAAACCAAAGAAAAAATCATGTCCCTAGCTGATTTCAAGATTTCGTTGTCGGAAACCCTTTGTCGTTTGGGTGGTGAAGTGTCAAAGCGTGGAAGGCCATCGACCGAATTGGGTAGGCAAATTGAGGAAAAACGGAGAAAAACAACTTCAGCACCTGTTCCGTCAAAAGAAGTAAGGCTAGATGGTTTTAACCATTTGCCTCTTTGGATGCCTCAACGTTTAACGTGCAAGCTGCCTGGTTGGGAAAATTAACATTTGCAAAATGCTCGAAATGTGTAGCTGCGCTTTGCTTCCACAGAGACAGAAATTGTTTCCAAGACTTCCACACCAAATGAATTTTCTCCGCTGTAACATCTAAAAATTAATTTATTTATATACAAATATTTTATTTTCGTATAATAACATAATTTTGAATTTTTTAAGTTTTGTTTTGGTTTTAGTTACACAATTTGTTTTACTTTTGCTACAAGCGTTAGCATAAAAATATTTATAGAATAGAATAGTAAAATAAAATTAATTTTGAGACACCAAAAAAGTGTACTTTATCTGCATGATATATCATATATGATATGTATACAAATTGAGCAAAATCTCAAAAACGGCTCAATATTTTAACAAACCATTATCATTTTCGTAATCAAGTCGACGAAATACATAACAATATATTTTTTTTGGTTCGAAAAAAAAATCATGCAGTAAAGGGTTAAGTTGTCAAGTCGCAAATGAAAAACCTTTTATCATCTTGGCGATTAGCAAAAAAAAAAATTCACTTTGTCTTAACAGTTATTAAAATGAGATCAACAAAAGCCCATAGAAATTGAAGGCAAGGAAGTGCCATTAACACAGCCAATTGTATGCTAAGACCAACAAAATTCAAACACAAATTCGCATCTGGTAGGTAGCTTCTTACGACACATAAGATACATTCGACAAAAATTCCCTACAAAATATACAAATATAATCCTTAAGTCCTTAAGGAGCGAAAATATATGACTTCATTTGGATTTCAATCTGAAAGCCGTGTCGATCAGTGCGTAAATTATGCATCTACAATATTTTCCATTAACCATATTCCTTTCTCCTTGCCTCACCAATCCTTTTGCTGAAAAATAATCCAACTGACAATGGCAACAATAGTGATGAGTATTTTTGGATTTGCATAAACATAACCTAGGGAATCATATCGCTGTTATGTATGTACATTTTGTTTGCAAAGATTTGGCAGGATACAGAAGATAAAATATTCAATAGACTGTTGTGAATTGTTATCTCCTCTGACCGGCAGAAAAGGATTCAAAATCAGAAAATCACTAAGAATTTCTTTTTGCCTGATTGCCTTGCAAATGCACATTTCGGAGGGTGGAAGTGTGGGTCAATCGTTGCGATATTTGCATTTTAATGCACGCATTGGAAGTTGACCCATCTGAACTCTGGTCAGAATGCACTGGCATAACCACTGACACTGAGCACATCTCGACTTAACCTGCAGAGATAAAATTCAACCGAATTGCATCTGACTGCATCTTGCTATGTGACAATATCCTTAGCTGTGTGCAGCATTTTCGTATACGTTAAGTGCATATGACACATGTGGTGAGCAACTTTATACACACTCTTGTAGGATGCTGATTGCCTGAAAATCACCATATTTACCTTGTGCTTCCTGTTCGGCTGGAGAACATTTCCAGGACAAATATTTGCGGTAGACCACCATCATAGCCGGGCAGGCATTGTATGTCCACACTGAGTTCGGTACGATTGTATATGGTACAATTGCTGACGGTATTTGGTAGACCTTTTGGTATTTCGTTGAGACATGCAAACAGGCGGAGGAGAAAAATAAAACGGTAATCATTTGTATGCGGTGCTTGATAGTGTAACAATTAAATTATTTTTGTTTACTTACCCGCAAGAACGACTTGAAACAAACAGGGTTGATGCTGGGTACCCACTTCATTTGCAGCCCAACAGGAAAGTGTCCCATAGTCCTGGTCGGCGGAGCGAAAATGTTTGAAGATTGTACTACTGAGAGTATGATGGTGGACTTACCTGGTCTGTAACTGGGGTGTACTTGAGAATACTGCGACTGCCGTTGACACTGAAGCGTTCACTACCAACATCGAGAGTTTCTCCTGAATTGTTGAACTTCCATCGGAATGATCTGTAAATGAAATAATTTTGAGGAAAGAGTTTTTCTGCCTTAAATTCTTAAGACCTTTAAGCACTAACTACAGTTTTGTCAACGAAATCTTCGATACCTAAGCATTTTGTAGCAAAATACTCCCCAAGAGTATTCAGTTTATATAAAACAGCTCGAAACCCTAAATGGTTTCTCAGCCGCTTTAATACTTTACTAAGTGGTCCCTTATCCCCCACACCAATAAGCACAGCCGACACTTAAAACAGTTAATTTCTTTTTTTATGTTTTGCCTTGGATAATTACATATCTCGCTATGAACTTAATAAAACATAAGATAGGAAAGAAGTGTTTGGGTGCAGTTATAGGGTTTTTCTCAACGGGTGGTGTCTAAGTTACTTAGTGAGATTACGATTTCATGTATTCGGTATAAAGTAATGGGACTTGGCCGGGATTCGAACGCACGATGTGCATGATCCCATCTAAAGCACATTTACCGTATAATTCAACAAGTTTCTTGCCCGAATATACGCAACTTCTACACAGGTGTATCCTAAAATAACATCCCTTTGAGAACTGAGGTAATCCCACTGTTCTAATCTCTAGGGCTCCATTGTATTGCCTCCGAAGAGCACATATATATTAAACTAAGTGCACTGGTAAAATTTCTCTAAAAGACTTTAATTTAAATTAAATTTACACCTCAATACAATGCACTTAAAAGGTCCTTTACGTTGCCTCCTTACCTCTTCAAATTGGCAAAATACACAGAATAAAGGATTTCCAAAATAACATTTGTCTCAATTACAGAGTTCACAGCAAATGGAACGATTGTGGCCGGTAGACCAAAACGAGGCATCCGAACGTTTCAGCCAATTCCATTTAATGTAATTATTGCAAACTGTTTTCTTTAATTTAACAAAGTGCACTTACAACCTTCCAAAAATAGGCAAATCTATACGTATACAGAGCATCTGAGCAGGAAGGTGAAACTTAATCAAAAGGACATGATTTTAGGTGTTGTAATAACCACATCGATGGGTTGAAAGTTTTGTGTTGAGGTGAGGTGCATTCATGTTGTGAAGTAAGTCTGTGAATATGAGACTTAAATGGCGCCCAACGTGGGGACTTTATTTTTTTTAATAATGAAATTCCAAGTATATAATCTGGTTTAAATATGTTTCTCTCCAGAACTTCACCAGTGCAGGTGCTTTAAATATTTAACTACTTCGGTTACAAGCTGCGGAGTTAATTGAATACCCCTTCAGAATACAAATTCGTGTATCCCAATTTAGTGGCTGGAAAGTGCCCCTTTGCATAACAGATGATTGAAGTCAAAGCAAATGCATAAAGAATGAGATTTATATTTGGTTGCACTTACCTTGGAGGTGGATCAGCTTGTATTTCACATGCCACTTCAACTGTCTCGTCTTTTGAAGCACCAATTAGAACAACTCGATCTAAGTGCTTGCAAATTGGTGTATCTGCGAAGGAAAAAATAAATACATAAATATTTGAGTAGTACAGTCAGTACAATTTATTGATAAAAATTGTGTCATCAGTAAAGTGGTGCACAGTAAGGTATATTCTTTGCCGATTGGCGTCAAATGTGGCGACAAACCGTCCTTAAGCATCACATGCTCTTCATTGATTGAAAAATATATGTAATTCAGTGAAGCATACCCCGCAACCGTGTCGGACGTCGTCATTACTTTAATTTGCCATCAGACTTCACAGCTTGTTAGGATTTTGCATTTCATTATCTTTAAAAGGCTTTTGTGTAGGTTACAGTAGCATTCTGCATAGGCACATGCATAAAACTAAATGGAATTCCAGATTGAATAGACTTCCTGGGTAATTCTGTATTTGGAACAGATGGCTGAGTGAGTGCATTTTACATGCAGCATGCGGAGGAGTGTGTGCTTAAATATACTCTACTCAGAGACCCAATGGTAATCTGATGAATTGGATTGTGGTTCACAATTTGTGAGCACAATTCCATAGAGGCATTATATCGTGCACTCTGGAAATTGAGTAATCAGGATGTATGCATTTGGTTATCTTTTCGACAATTCTCAAAAACATATCTTCTACCTTTTTAGGGGTTTGGCAAATCAATGGAAACTTACTTCAAGGTTGAAAATCGATAGAAGAATGTTTCTTCGAATATATTTGTCCGAGCGGACAGAGTTGTCAAGTGTGGGTAACCTAACGTGTGTGGTCGATTTCAGCAAGAAACAATTTGTAGTAGTAGTTGTAGGAAATACGAAGAAATGTTAAATGTACCCGGAGAAATTGTTAGAAGTTTGCTTTTGTTTATGCAGCAAGTCATGGCAAAAAGTGAATGTAGTCTCAAAGTAGAAAGATTAATTGGACACTTGTAAGCAGTTGCAGTTCTTCGTAGATTTAATAAATGGTGAATTGGTACGCCTGACTTTATTTAATATGTATTTATTCAGTGAAGTACAAAAAAGGGCCAGATATGTAGGGCTCACAATTGGCCTAACGAATAGAAAATTTAATGTGGAGCTTAAATTAGTGGTGCCGTCCATTTAAAGTTCCTTTCCAATGGAGTGAAAGGGACTACAACTTTAAGCTCCACACTTTATTCGTCATTAGTACCGCGCAATGACAATAGTAAACGTTTTGGGGACGTTTTCAAGATAATTGTCATGGACACAAGGTTTGCGTTAACCCTAGGACATTTAGCCCTATAAGAAAAAGAAAAAAGACGACAATGATAGACTGAAACAGGATATTGACAAAACCTAGTTCTAAAATTATCACGCGGCAAGCGTTTTGCAGAGTTACCGATCTTAAGACTAGCAGTAACATTCCATTCATTTGGGGTAACGAGGAAAATCTCTACATCTGTAGCATACACCTTCCAAAAAAAATATATAAATAAATAATATAAATAAACAAATTAAAAGGTTAGTTCGAAAACCAAAATCAGTACTTCCTATAACGCAACAAGTAATTGATGGCAACGACATTTCAAATGCACCCAAAATAAAAAAACGCCCCAAACTTGCCTGAATTCGTTCAGCCAAAACTCACCACTGCCGCATGGCCTTCGGCAATGTATAAAGCAGTATATAGCCAGTTAACCACTTGAAGCGAATCTTCTTTTCTCCACCAAAACTGAACGTCTGCAAATCGAGCAAAATTATCACGTACATCGCTTACGGATAGTAGTTCAGAATATTATTCTTTAATGAGAGTTCTGAATACCGTAGTTAAAAGGCGATTTATAAATGCATATACCTACTAACAGAAAATAAAATTGTCGGTATTAGCAAATAAGTGCTGCTAAGTATAACGCTATACCTACGTATTATTTTTATTAGAAACCACATTTAAGGTAAGAGTATTTTATAAAAAAAAAGGTATCGCAATTAGCTACTCCTTATTTTTTTTTGAAATAGACCAGCGCATGCGAGAATCTCTAATCCAATTAGGTATATACCACCGTGGCGCCATTGTGTCAAATATACGACAATTATACAGCCATCTAAGTGACCTGGCTAAGAGTTTCGCATGCGCATAGTCCCAAGTTTGACGTGGAGTTCTGTATCGAAATGCACGTGGAGTTCTGAACCAAATTGCGAACTGAGTGTAGGCGCCTTTGAACCGGTCTAGCGGACTACAAGGCAATTCCGTTTGATGAAATAGGAGTGTGGTTTCAAAGTCCATCATCAAGTTACCAGAACATCGGGTTCCCCTTTCCGTGCTGCCGGAGGATTTTTTTTTTGATATCAATACTTAATTGACATATTGGTAGTTCTTGTACATATACTGAACATACGTTTATATATGTATATCAATAAATTTAAGTAGGTAGTAGGTATCACTATAATTACATTGACATTTTGTGAAGGTAAGATTTTCGATAGATTGCTCTTATTATCTTTTATGTTGAAAAGTTAACAGTCCAACATTCTTTTTTTATACAGTTATATAGTGCTCTTCATCCCAGGTGTGCGCACAGCTCGGCGACAGAGAAGAAGTGTTAGCGTGAATCCACAAGATTGTAAGTGATCTTTTGACAACAAACCTAAATTTTTTTTATTGCCGTAAATTGCTTGAAGTTTATTATCCGTTGGTAACCTTTCCACAAATTTATTTATATATATATATGAAGGTGCATGAAGTGTGATATACATATATAGAACATAAAGCCATAACTACAGTAAAACGCAAAGTTAATTCAAAATTTACTAGTTTGCGATTAAATTAAAAAGATTTACCCCAAAATGAATTTAAAATTATCTAATCAAGTATAAGTAATCCTACCTAAATTTGATACATGCATAAGATGAACAAATTTAAAACTACATTGGTCGTACCTATGAACCCTATTCTTATTTTGTATATACGTTCACAATTCCATATGAATTACTTAGTTTTGATAAAAAATTTCTAATGTTCGAAACAATAAAAATCCATTGTTACAATGTAGGTACATATATACCATGAAACAAGAGATTTCTTTGATTATGGCAGTCTAAACAAGTTTTCAATCGCGGGAAAGGGGTGGTGTCCATAAGCACTGCGAAATGAGACGTGTTGTGTGAAATTATCTGTGGAGGCCATTTTATTTTAGGGATCGTCCAAAAGATATCGATAGGCAATGGACGATCACGGAGCTATGACCAGAGGTCATACACAAGGGTGTGTCGGCCTAATATGTCATCAACATCTGACACCTCTTTCTTCTCTCTATCTTCACCATTTCTTCCTTAGTGCTTTCTTAAAACAACTTTCATATCTCCTCCCTCCAACCCAATTACAATGTTGTACAAACTCTCTTCATCGCAGTATCTTCTCTTAAATTTATTTCTGCTTTCAGTTCCTTTATTGAGCAAGGTAATCATGATGTATATATGTTTTATAATAACCGGCACGATAATTATTTTTTTGTAGTAGGTCCGTAGCAAAGATCCCCCCCGTCCGACGAGCTGTCACCGAGCAACCATGAACGTGCCAATGCTACAGGGTATTTTTTTCAACCAACCTGCCCCCTCCTCCGCATTGCAATTGGAGCCAAAAATCAATCCAAATCTCATTGATGTTTTCATACAATAGAACATGTTGAGCCGGTGAAGCCAAATTGGACGAATCCAGTCTGACGGGATATGTGGAGTCTTCTAAATATACGGCCACTAATATATGCACTGGACTACACCATCTACGCCATATTGATATTGCAATGCCATTAGTTTACTCTTTTGCAAGTAGAGAAGAATGACCTGACAATTAACTACCGGCGAGCGAGTCGACGGTTCTCATCTGCACTGGACGACTTTAGCATCGGAGAATAACACCGGTTCGCAGTTTTCAGGCTATCCAGTTCAATCAGACATTCTGAATATAGGCAGGAAGTCCTGCCAGTGACTACAGCTGAGTTATAAATAAAAATAAAAAATAAATAGATATAAAATATCAACGGCCAATTATAGGGACTAAAATCTAGCTTCTCCAACCAATTGCTTGTGCGAATTCGAACGGCGAATTTGAGAAACTTCTCATGATAATTGATACTATTGGATGTTTGTCAGACATTTGCAAGAGGTGGGGCAGTGGAAAAAAACTTTATATGTTACTTGTCACCGGCGGGATTTGAACCGGAGATTTTTTAACGAACTGGTAATAAAAGGGATTTTTGCAATAGAAATAAAATCCTAAAAAGCTACGCGATCTTGGCTTGTACTTACAAACTTGATTGGCACCCAGCCCGCGGAGGGTCTCTGTCAGAGACAAGTTTAGCCGTGTACCACACTATAAAATATTGCTAGCTAGTTCCCGGGTACAGACGTGTGCATGAAAGAGTCGATGAGCTCACGAGAAATGGATCATCTAAAGGTAATTTGAGTAGGAAGAAGATAGATCCGTGTGGTATAATGATGGATCTTTTTATTGGTATAAGTGTGTCGGCATCTGCCGACTGCCACTATAACCTAACCTAACCTAAAGGTAATACAACAAAGACCCCATATTTTTCTTCTTCTTCCTTAATGACGACGGTCAGGCTATGATCAGGATCAATGGAATAGTCACCCTCCAACTTAACTGCACCTCTACTATTCCGCCTGTTGCACCACAGAAAATATCGGCAGACATCCGGTCACTCAGGGCAATCAAATGCTAACTTTGCTGCATTTGTATGATCCAGGAGTTTCAAGGCCTTCATCTCTTTCACGTTTTTATTCGAACTTTGATTGAAATTGTTTTCGTATTCGATTCATCTTTCTTACACCTGCTGTAATGCAAAGCATCTTCATCTCAGATGCCGTTAATTTGCCTTCATACTTTTTGTACGCTGTCCAACATTGTGAACAGTTAGTGAGCGCCGGGGTTACCACTGCGGTGTAGACCTTTCCTTTCAGCCTAGGGGACAATTTTTCGATCACAGAAGATGGCTGAGTTTTCGCACCACTTCATCCACCTAACGATTACGCGATGCTTAATGTCGTTATCACAGCTTACTTCGCTATTGATCATAGATCGCAGTCAATTGAAAGTCCTCCATTCATATACATAAATGTCTGTAATAGGTCGGAGTTGATCAGAGAACGGGCGGTACAGGTATTCTAGTTTCTTCGGACTAATATGGTACTCATTCCCCTCCAAAACCTGCTCGTATACATCAATTGCTCGTTGCAGGGACGTTTGATCCTCGCTTATGATGGCTCCATCGTCAGCGAAGAATAACTGATGCACTTTCGGGACCGTCACTTTTCCTTCAAGCAGATAATCAATATCAAGTTACTGAAGGCGCTTCTCTGGTGTACACCGACTTTGATTGCGAACTCCTCGGTGACGCCAACGAGCATCTTACTCTTGTCTATACTCCATCATACATATCCACGATCATCTGTACGTAGGTTTCTGGAACTTCTCGCTGTCTTAGCGCCACCCATAAAAGATCACTTGGATGTCTATCAAAGGCCTTTTCAAAATCAACCAACACCATATGCAAATCCTTTAAGGAATCAGGGCGTTTTTCCAACATGATCCTTATACTTTGGATTGCATTTGTGGTTGATTTACCTGCGACAAACCAGCAATGGTCTTCAGATAGCCGTATTATTTTCCGCATTCGGCTATGTTATACTCGCCCTACGATCTTCAGGGTGTGTGATACCAGCTTGATTTAACAGTAATTATCACAGTCTCGCGTTACCGCTTTTCCGTTAAACAAGGGAAGTTAAGCATTGAATCGCCTCTCAACAATTTAGAGATGAGAACTATTATCCATTTGGACCCGATGTCTCCCATCTTTTTTCAGAACACAAGCATGCCTCGAAGCGATGGTTGAATTTGGAAAACCAGCTAAAGACGTTGACCTGGGATGGTGCTTCATCACCAAAAGTCGTTGGCCTGGGATGCTACTTCATCACCAAAACTCGAGGCAACATGATCGGCATACTGCTGTTGAGTTAATCCACGTCGAAAATAATAAAAAACATAGGGACGGGCTACAGTCCGCTTGGGCGAACTGTTGGATACCCTATTCTTATTCCTATCCCTCATAAGTGGGCGTGACAAAAGTCTAAGTATGGTTGAATTGTTAAGAACGCTCTACATATTTTGTTATATAACATTTAAAGGATTTTATCAAAAAAACAACGCTCCCTAGCTCAAACTTGGGTGTTTCAATAAAATTGTTTTATTTAATTGTGGGCGTGTCAGTAGGCAGATTTAAAAAAAATTAACACATGAGAATAAAGGGCTACTAGAGAGTATATATTATAAATTTCAGCTCCCTAGCTCAAACTTTGAATTTTCAAAAAAAAAAAAATTAAATGTGGGCGTGTCAGTGGGCGGATTTTGAAAATATTTACACATGAGCATAAAGGACCCATAGAGAGTATATACTATAAATTTCAGCTCCCTAGCTGAAACTTTGGATTTTCAAAAATTAATATACCCTTAGAATAGGGTATACAAAAATTATTTTATTTATTTGTGGGCGTGTCAGTGGGCGGATTTTGAAAATTTTTTATCCCGAGCAGTTTTAGGAGTCATAGATCATATATACAAAATTTCAGCTTTCTAGCTCAAAATTCGATTTTTTCCAAAATTTGGTTTTTTTGAGTTTGTGGGCGTGTCTGTGGGCGGATTTCAAAAATTCGTAAACTTGATTATTTCGGGACCCTAGAGAGTATATGGTTAAAATTTCAGCTCTCTAGGTCCAGTTTAAAGGCCTAATTTTTGGCTACAGACGGACAGACGGACGGACGGACGGACGGACGGACGGACGGACATGGCTAGATCGACATTACTATCGAAGCTGATCATAAATATAGTAACTTTTAGGGGTCTACGGGCAATATTAAGGTATGTTACAAACTATGCGTCAAAATTAATATACCCTTAGAATAGGGTATAAAAATCATTGCGCGAAAAACTTCCCGATTTAGTTCCACTACTTTGTTGGAAAAGCGCTCAGATGAAAAAACGTTTCGAACACGTGTACCATTAAAAACGTCAAACTTTACGATGCTAATGTCAGAGACCGGTGTTGCCATATCTCAAAACTTAAGTTTCTTTATGAAGAAATACCTGATAAACTGTGTTTTATTTTAGTATTTGTATGTGAAGAGGGCTTAAAACTTAATTATTATTTTGATATAGGGAACATTGATGTAGGTTAATAGGATTAAGTAAGATTCCGGTTTAATAATTTTGGTTTTTATTAATTGTTCCAATACTTACATTTTACTCTAAGAGGCAAATGATTGCTGACCGTTTCACCTTCATCATTAATAGCACTGCATGCATAATTCCCAGCATAATGTTTTGTAATCTTCTGCAGAACAAGGCTTTGATTTGAGCGGATAACACGAGCCGAAGTGTTGTGCTCTAAGTGAATGCCCTGAAATTATAAAAAAAGAAATCACATTGAAAAGTTTTTAATGGATTTTCGGAATTCGATTCACTTATTTATTTATTTTTTTATTTTATTTTATTTGATTGGTAAGCCTTCAATTACACATTAAGATACTTAAAAACTCTACTAGCTGAAACCCCTGCTAAAATGCTGTTTTTGTATACTTCCGATTTTCTAAATTGTCTTCTTATTGGCCTTTTTTGAAAGCTTGTTGCTCAGAATCCTGCGATTTGATTGAAGATATAGCCGAGTGTTGTCTCAGCAGAAATTCAGAATGGGTCACAAAAGGCATCCAAAAGCAAAAAACGGGTCCCAGTTATGTTTTTATGAAAGATTCCATAATTTTTGTAAAATAAAAAAAATTATTTATATCGCTTGACAAGTCTAATAGTGAACGTTTTAGAAATTTGTTGGTTTAGAAACAAGTTTTTTTCAAATTAATAAACCTGTTCATATTTACATTTTTGTGTACCCTTGTACACTTGACGCAGCGCACAGCTAACCAATCACCATTCACTTCACAGAAAAAGGGTATTTTGCTTATGGGTTTAAAAATCAAAGAAATGTTGCGACCGCGGTTGAGTGTTGTTTCGTCGTCTAGTCACACATCCTCTCTTACACTCTGTACCACTTGTTTAAGGACAGCTAATTTTTTTTTGAAAATGTTACGACATTTTTAAAACAATTCGCTAATCTGGAAACATTTTGTGGATGGCAAGAGGGATGTATCTTGTTTCAAAAAGAAATGCATGACTAGGTTGAATCCACTCCGACCAATTGCAGACATTTATATGAATGGAGGAGTGATTCCCAAGTGTGAATAGTTCAAATATATAGATCCCAGGTTGATAGCGAAGCAAGCTGTGATGACGACATTAAGCACCGCGTAAGCGTAGGGTGGATGAAGTGGCGGGAAAACTCAGCCATCTTCTGTGATCGAAAAATGCCCCCTTTACTGAAAGGAAGGCACTACACCGCAGTTGTGCGCCCGGCGCTCACACACTGTTCACAATGTTGGACAGCGTAAACAAATTAAGAGTACAAATTAACGGCAGCTGAAATGAAGCTGATTCGCATGACAGCAGGAGTAACAAAGATTGATCGAATAATAAGTTCGAGGATCCGAGGAAGCCTTCTGTTGGTTCTATCAGGTTCAGAGGAGAGATCCTACGAGCCCTGTGAAAAAAGTTCAGTTCAGTTCTATCTGTGGTGAAGAGCGGACTTCTGCATAATTCTGTTGTACCTAGTAACTAATTAATTTGCTTAATCAAGTGATTGCTTTCATTAAAATAAAGAAATGCCCTGCATATGTGGAATAAACGTTGACCGTCTTAGTATAAAGACGAAGATTCAGTGTGAAGACTGTAAGGTTTGCTTTCATTTAAATTGTGTTAAAATGCAAGCTAGTGACATAGCCTACATAAAAAAGAACAATGTACATTATCGCTGTACGTCTTGTGTGAAAGACAGAAGAAATTCTTTACGCTCACCGCCTCTCGTCAAACAGCGGGATAAGGAATCATCTCAACTCGCCATTCAGCAGGCAGCTGATAATAACGCATCCTCTCTTTCTCCAACTCGAGCTGAATCGTGTCATCAAAACACTCCTGCAACTCTCACATTAGATATCTTATATACAGAGATCATCTCTCTCCAACAAATGCTCCGCAATGCTATGCTAGAAGTGAATGTTCTAAAAAGTGAAAACATAATACTGCATGATAAGGTCACCAAACTCCAACACACTGTTAATCCTTTACAGCAGTAACCGCTGAGCAAGTGTATTGACATAGTTGGTATAGTGCGTACCAAAACAGTTGGCCATTCTACTGCGCAGGTCTCTTAAAATGTGTTTTACAATCTCTTAAATTGCAAAAACAAGCATAAAGAGACGAAAATAGGCGGAGCCATAATAAAAAACGACGTGTGTCGTGTGTTGTGTTCAAGATCGCTGTCGCGATCTCACTGAGGGTGGTTTCTTAATTTTCCTTCTTTTATACTGAAATTAGGAGCGGAGGAAAAATATAGACCATTATATGTCAACTTTACTTGGAGGCAATTATATTGTTTCGTTTTTTGTCTTGTCGGTTCTTTGTAGGAGTATGATGTGATCACGGTCGGATAGATTTAGCAAAACATTGCACATGAATTGATTGTGTGACTGTGTCTGTATGAAGGTGTACGGTTTTAGATTTAAACCCTATTTGCTCATTATGCTTTCGTTGATCATTATTAATTGTGTCGTGCATATTGATCATGTAGGTACTGATATTGGCACGCAAAGTAAAGTAAATTGCAGTGTCACACCAAATTTGTTTTGTTTATATCATTGAATTTGGGCGAGGTAGGTAAATTTAATAAAAAATTTACAATTTGGGATTTTTTTGGAAACGTAAACGATTTTATGCCCAATAACAATAGGCACGATTTTCTGTCACAAAAAAGAGGATGGGGTATTAAACGGTTCGTTAAAGACAAAATGGTGAACGTTCTTGATTCTTCAATAATTTTTTTTAAGAAATGCAGTTTTTAAAACTTTTTGAACTACCCACCACTTTTAAATTTGTAACCTTGATTAAAAGTGTAAATTATAGCGAGATAAAATTGACGATGAATTGCAAATATAAAACAGATTTACAGCGAGCAGCAAAACAAAACACCAGTATACCAAATGGGTGGTTCGGTTTGGTTTGAATTAAGAAGTAAAAACACACACGTTTTAGTACTAAGATAAAAATATTTATTGATTTTGCTACCTATATATGAAATAGTTAATATTAATGTATATTAAATTGAATTCGAAGAACTGTCAGTTTCATAATCGGTTGAAGAATCATCTCCTGGATTGATAATTATTGCATCCGACATTGTGTCCCACATCTGCTCGTGTGAAAAGTATTCCTCCTCTGTCCTTATAATTTTTTCACAAACTTTGCGTCAATCTTCAACTGTTATTTTTGAAAATTCTTCTTCAGCTAGTTTCTGAACATCCGATAATCTAAACGTTGTATTTCGGCTTCCGACTCTTCCCTTGACTGTTGCCCAGATCTTTTCAATAGGGTTGAGATCTGGATGATAGGGTGGCAATCGTAGTACTTCGTGTCCCGCGCCGTGAATCATATCGTCAATCTTATGCTTGGGGTGGTGATTAGTCCGATGTCGCTTTATAAGGTCATAAAGTTCGACTTTGAGCATTTTTGAAAAATGCGGTATATTGTTGACGGAAAGCCATTCTAACATCTCCGATTTAACGGAAGCAGAAGTGATTTGCTTGTGTTCCCATTTGTTGTGATATGATGCGTTGTCCATTACAATAACCGATGGTTCCTCTAGGTTATTTAAAACTTGATCCTTCATCCATTTGGAGAAATTTTCAAAATTCATCTCATCGTGATAATCTCCTGTTTTCGACCCAGATTTAAATAAAAGCAAGGCATTATTCACGAAGCCCTTCGCTCCACCTGCATGCGCCATTATCAGCCTTTGGCCTTTTGAAATTGGCGCCTTTAAACCTTGACTGGTGCCGTCAGTCCATGCCCTTGGCCTTGTGTGAGAGCTGTGAATATAGCTCTCGTCCAAATAAATAATCTCATATCCTTCTGACCTGTACTCCCGCACCTTCCTCAGATATTTCACTCGTAAAAGTTTGATTTCATTTCTTTCGCAAAGAAATTTACGGTTGTTCTCCGTTTTCCTATAAGAAAATCCATTTCTTTTTAAAATCCTATGTAGCGACATATTGCTTAGGTTCAGCTCCAAATCTTCCTGCACCCGTTGTCTTAACATTTTTAATGTTATCATCATTTTTTCTTCAATGTGGAAGTTGTATATAATTCGCCGAACAGCTGTGATACCAAATTCGTCCAATCCAGTTTTCCATTTTGTATGTGGTACTCTTTTAGTTGGAGATTCAATAGCGCCTTTCTTCTCATATTCTTTAATTATCCTTCTTATTGTTCGGGCCGAAATTCCCGTAAACTCCTCTGTCTGTGAATTTGCGTATGTGATGGGATTATCTATACATAAATTCCTAGCTTCTTCAATTTTTTTTTGTAATATATCCTAACAACGATCTTACGTCCTAGACTTCCTATTGGTTTTCCTTTTCTTGAAAGATCCATGACAATTTATTTTATTTTAATAAACTTATGTCCTAGCAATGCTTTTGTTTTCGTGAAAGTGAATTCCAAATAGGAAATCCATAATATATATGCGTTATCTTAAAATAAAAAACTCTAAAAACCAAGCAACAAATTTATTCCTTGCCCCTACAGGCAACCAAATGCAAACACTAATCATCAAGGCAAACAGGTAAAATCAAACATCATAAAATTAATGCTAACCAAGCACACCATCCATACAGGTACCTAGCGCTAAACCACGAAATGTTCAACCATAAAAAGGGTTGGGAACCCTTTCAAATACAATCGGACTTCTAGGTAGAAATGTATAAAAGTCGACCTCATAATAAAAAATTAAGTTTATTTAGATATTCAACAGCATTTTAGTTCTAAGCACTGTAAAGTTGGGTTACGCATTGTAAATTACAGGCAAAAACGCTTAGTGATTAAATCTCTTTCGCGTCATTTTTGTTCTCTTAAATCCTCTCTCTGCGCAATCGACCTTTGGCCAACTGCTTTGGTACGGACTATACACCAACTGTCGACAGTGCCAATGCTATCAGCTGTACCGTCAAGATCTTGCAAGAGGGACTGAAGGTCAACGTAACGCATTAAGACATCAAATCCTGCTATGTGAAATTCAGCAGAAGTGCATCAGCTGTAAGCGGTGATAAAACCAAATCTGTTGCGCATACACAAAAGTCAATGAACATCGTTTATGTGAAGCTAAGATATTTGGAACTTAAGCGGAGTATTTTAAACAAGAAGAGGAAGGTGAAGTCGTCGTGTGTACTCGGCGTGGAAGAGGATATCAAACCAATTTTCATTAATGAGAGTCTCACGCAATTTAATAGAGCGTTATTCAATAAAGCTTAAGAAATGCAACGTGAACATAAATTTGCTTATCTATGGGTTAATAATGGGGTTATAAGGGTGAAGAAACAAGAAGGTGGAAATATTTTTAAAATTTATTCTTTTGAAGATCTTAATAATTTAATTGATTAAAATTATATTTTTTGTCTATAATGTTTGGGTTCAACCAACTAACTGATGACGTTAACTTTTTTACTCCGTTTTGCCGTTTTGATAATGAACTTTGTTCAAGTGTTTTTCATTGTGAGCACCGAATTAATGATTTTTTTATAGTATGTACATCAAAACATTCGCAGCCTGAGAAAAAATTTCGATCTCTTTTTATCTCACTTAGAGTCTTTTTTTAAACAAGCCTGATTTGATTTTTTTTATCTGAAATATGGATTTTCGATAATGAGAAAGATTCTTATGAAATACGAGGGTATAATATGAGCCACTTTAATTGTAATAACTCATACGCTGCAGGTGGTATTGTTGTTTATATAAATGACAAGGCTATAAATAATGAAATTGAATGTGTTACTTTGGATCTTAGGTGTTCAGACATGATAAGATTAAGTTGCACTATTAATACACAACAGACGGTTATTCTTGGTTGCTACGAGTAAAGAGGAATTTATTGATGAGCTACGCTCCTTATTAATTGCGGAAAATGTAAGGAATCTTATTTTAGCTGGTGATATTAACCTGGATATCTTGAGCGAATCACCTGCTGTCTTAAGGTATCAATCATTAATGTGTGCCAAAGGCTTAGAGTCGTGCAAAAAAATGTTCCTACAACACAACCCTCCAACACTTGTATTGACCATATGTTCTGTAGGCTTGATTGTAAATCCAAATTGTCTCTCGTTAGTAGCACTGCTGATCTGAGAATTTCTGATAATTCAATGGTCTGTTTGTTCTTTCAATAGAATAACGTTCAAAGTAGTAAACATGATCCTCATTATCAGACGAAGAACGTGAATCTCATTGAGCTTACTAATTACTTAATGTTTGAAAACTGGTCTGAGATATGGACAGCAAATGATCCCAATGTAGCTTTTAATTTGTTTTCTAATATTCTTATTACACATGTTGCGAGTTGTACGGGGACAGTGCGTAAAAAAAGTAAAAAACTAATCAAGCTCAAGCCTTGGATTTCAAACTATCTGGTAAATAAAATTAATCTAAAAAATAAGTTAAGTGTGAAATGTGAAAAAAGCAACCAAATAATAGTCATCTCCACAGTGTGTATGATAAAATTTGTAAGGAAATTGCTACTGAGGTGCCTTTATGCAAAGAAAATTTCTACATTATCAAGTTTCAAAGGGTTAAAAGTAATTTAAAACATAGGGACGGGCTACAGTCTGCTTGGGCGAACTGTTGGATACCCTATTCTTATTCCTATCCCTCATAAGTTGGTGTGACAAAAGTCTGGTTGAATTGCTAAGAACGCTCTACATATTTTGTTATATAACATTTAAAGGATTTTATCAAAAAAAAAAAACGAAGCTTTTGTAAAAAAACGCTCCCTAGCTCAAACTTTGGTTTTTCAATAAAATGTTTTATTTAATTGTGTAGGCGGATTTTGAAAATATTAACACTTGATCATAAAGGGCCCCTAGAGAGTATATATATTATAAATTTCAGCTCCCTAGCTCAAATTTTGGTTTTTCAATAAAATTGTTTTATTTAATTGTGGGCGAATTTTGAAAATTTTGTTTTTTTGAGTTTGTGGAGGTGTCTGTAGGCGGATTTCATAAATTCGTAAACTTGATTATTTCGGGACCCTAGAGAGTATATGGTTAAAATTTCAGCTCTCTAGGCCCAGTTTAAAGGCCTAATTTTTCCCGACGGACGGACGGACGGACAAGGCTAGATCGACATTTGCTATCGATGCTGATCATAAATATAGTAACTTTTAACGGGCAATATTAAGGTATGTAACAAACTATGCGTCTAAATTAATATACCCTAAGAATAGGGTATAAAAAAGAATGGGAAATAGTAAATGAGCTTTTTAACAGAAGTGCCCCATCATCCCTCCGAATCTGTTGTGTCGGGTGCAATCGCACCAGTCACCTTCCCCTCCCTAGAGGATGACATTTCAGAGCCCCCAAAGGAACCAACCATGTCTCTACCCCCTGTGATCGACTCCCAGTCGGTCATGGACACACACGACACCAATGACAATGACCTTCTGAGGGAAAACGAGCTCCTTAGCTCATCCTCTGTATTGGAAGGCTTGTCCAACAACGATCCTCTGAGTGAGGATGAACTTCTCAGTTCGTCCTCTGATTTGGAGGACCTCAATAAAACAGTGATGGAGGCTTCTCCACAAGATCGTAGCAACAATGCTGCAGATCAATCAGATAAACCTCCAACACTCGATTAAGGCTTCGGCCGCCCTTATTCTCCGGCTAGGAAAAACCGGAGAAGACTTAGTCTTGGTCCAGGAGCCCTGGGTCGTCAATAACCTGATTCGTGGACTGAAGACCCCTGGATACTACCCACTATATGTGTCCGACAAAGGTAAACCTAGATCGTGCATACTAGTGAAGAGTAGCCTTAATGCCTATTTACTCCCTAATTTCAGCGATCGAGATACAACGGCTACCAAACTGGAGACTGCTGGTAGCACATACTGGTTGGCATCAGCGTATCTTGCCCATGCCAACCTAGGACCTCTCCCTGGTGCTAACCTGGAGAGTTTTATTGCGGAAGTAGAGAGGCGGAAAGATGCACTCATCATCGGATGCGACGCTAATGCGCATCACACCGTATGGGGCAGCACTGATATCAACAGCAGAGGTGAGTCACTTTTTGATTATATTTTAAGTACTAACCTCATTGTGTGGAACATGGGTAATGAACCCACCTTCATCACCAAGAATCGACAAGAAGTCTTAGACATTACTCTTGTCGCCAATAACATCCACAATTTGATATCGAGTTGGAGGGTTTCGTCTGACCATTCCTTCTCCGACCACCGATATCTTACCTTCAACCTAAACGTTGACATCCCCTGCCAATCCACATTCCGAAACCCTCGGAAAACAGACTGGCCCAAATACAGAGATACTATGCGCAGACATATAACCTCTGAACTCTTAAGTCCCCCACGCAATCCTAGCGAGCTTGACAGCAAAGTCAACAAGCTCACGATGGCTTTTAAGGAAGCGATGGCTGTTTCCTGCTCACTCGTTCGACCCAGGTGGAAAAAGTAGCCACATTGGTGGATACCTGAATTAGGACCACTGAGAAATGATTGCAGGAGACTCTTCAATCGAGCTAAAAGCTCAAGATCCAATACTGGCTGGGACTCCTATAAAGTATCCCTCAAATTATACAAAAAAGAATTAAGGAAGGCCAAAAGATCTTCATGGAGACTCTTCTGTTGCAAAATAGAAGAAACCTCAGAGGCATCAAGGCTAAGAAAAATCCTTACTTCAAATCCTACTATGCCTAGCTGCCTAAGGAAAGCAGATGGCTCGTGGACTACATCCAGCGAGGAATCGCTCAATCTGCTACTTGACAGGTAACAAATTCTCAAAATCTGATTACTAGGGACAAGCTTCTTTGGGCACTACAAAGCTTCAAGCCCTTCAAGTCTGCAGGACCTGACGGCATAATACCTGCCGAACTTCAGAGGACTTCTGACATCATTCTACCAACACTGGAGATGATTATGAAAAGCTGTTTAAGGCTGACTCACATTCCTCAGCCTTGGAGAGAAGTTAAAGTAGTCTTCATACCTGTTGTGTTACTGGCTCGCCAACGCACGTCCGATCGTCTCAGGGTCTGGGTAACGACTGCCTTGCAAATCGCTACTCTCCCTCCTAAACGTACATACGCCCGAGATAGTGGGTGTGTTGCGATCAAACATGCTTGCCACGTTTAGTCGTACACTTGTTTGCATACACTACATCTCTTATTTGTTTTAATTTGATTTTATTATTATAAATACGAGTACTCTCGTTTAAATGTTTCCATTAAATGAATTGTATGTATATATGTAAAACGTATTTCCAAATTTTCAAATAAATGCTTTATTCCAATAGGTTTTAAATGTTCATAATTCTTTATTTTAAATTTAAATATAATACAAAATAAGTTAACCGTTCTGGTAAAAACTGCTAAATATCTTTAACATTTCTTCTTAAGCTAATTCAGAATTTCGATCTTTTTCTTGAACCGCTCTATTCTTTTCAAATGAACCACATTTCGTCTATATCTGCGACCTGTTTCATCGTTTCTAACGATTATGTCTCCATTTTTAGAACTTTCAACGGTGTGGGGTACTGGATCAAAATTCGGACTCAATTTGTTTGCCTTATCCATAACCTTTACGTAAACCTTTTCTCCCTGGTTAATATCCGTATTAGCCGCTCTCCTCTTCCTATCTGTATATTCTTTTGCCTTGTCTTTTTGTTCTTTGTCCCGATCCCTTACATCTGCATCGGTCAACTGGCTATGGATGTGGTCTAATGAAGGAATTTTGTCCCTATTCTGCATATTGAAGAAAAGCTCGGATGGTGATTTTCCAGTGGTTGAATGGAGTGTGCTGTTATACATCATCAGGTATTCCCATAAGCTATTCCGCATGTCCTTTTTTCGATTTGGGAAATCTTCAACCGTTTAAGAATGTCACGATTTTGTCTTTCGACCTCCCCGTTCTGTTGTGGGCAATAGGGTGTTGTGTTAAAGAGTTTGATGTTGCATTCCTTACAAAACAATTTAAATTCGTCTCTGACGAACTGTTTTCCATTATCAGCGGTAATAGAAACTGGGTAGCCCAACCGACTAAAAACCTCCTTTAGCATTTTGATAATCTGGCAGCTTGTAATAGTTTTGCATATTATGACTTCCTTATATCGACTGCAGTAATCCACAACTACAAATATATAGGCATTACTAGGTAGAGGTCCTAATAGGTCTATGGCAATATCCACCCAAGATGTCGTTGGGAGCTAACGTGTTTTTAATGGAACGGGCGGATTAGGCATACCCACTAAGGTACATCCTTTGCAGGCTCTAACAAGGTTTTCGACGTCTCTGTCGATGCGTGGCCACCAGACTTTAGATCTAAGACGTCCTGGATGACCCTCGTAAGCAGAATCTAATACATCTTTTCTAAAATGTTGGGGTATGACTATTTTATTACCCCTAAGCAAAATATTTTCGTAAAAACAAAGCTCATTTTCAAAAATCTTATATCTCTTAACTGATTCGTCCCACACATTGCTGTATATGCCTTTTTTTATATTCTGAATTTCAGAGTCATTATCAGAAGACCTAGCAATATCGTGCAATGAGATAGCGAGTGGTCTCGCATGTTCGATTATGTGATATACGTAGGAATCACTTTCTAATGGTGCTTCCTTCGAGTAAACACATAGCCGTGATAATGAGTCTACTATATTCATTTTTCCGGGTATATAGATGGTCTTAAATTTGTACGATTGAAGTCTTAAAACCCACCTTTCAATTCGAGCGCAAGGCTTTGAATTGGGTCCAAAGATTACCTCCAACGGCTTATGGTCGGTAATAAGGTCAAATTCTTTGCCAAACAAATAGATGTCAAAATGCTCAACCGCACAAACTAAAGCAAGAGCCTCTTTTTCGGTTTGACTGTACCTGCGCTCACAGTCTGTCAACGTTCTGTTCCCATACGCTATTATTCTAGGGTCTTTTGAATTTATTTGAAGTAAGACAGCCCCTAACCCAACTGGACTGGCATCTGCGATCACCTGCGTTTTGGCATGTACGTCATAATATCCCAATGATTGTATTTTCGTTAGAGCTTTCTTTAGGTCCGCGAATGCTTCGTCCTGCTCTTTTAACCAAAATCCTTTCAAATTTGTTTTCTTTCCTAGCTTGTACCTCAAAAGTTGTTTTAAAGGTTCTGTCGTTGTGGCTAGATTAGGGATCCATTTTCCAATAAAATTAACTAATCCTAGAAAACTTTCTAGTTCTTCTAGTGTTGCTGGAACTCTGAATTGTGTGATACTGTCAACGTATTTTGTTAAAGGCCTTATACCACCTGGCGTTAACTCGTGTCCCAAGAACTGAATAGCATTGACTTTATAAATGCACTTTTCGTGGTTTAACAAGACATCATTTTCTTTTAGTATATTTAATACCTTGCGTAGTCTTATTTCACGTTCTTCCTCATTGCATCCAAATAACAAAATATCATCTATGAAATTGATTACCCCCTCACAACCTAGTAACATTCTTTCAAGTGTTTTTTGGAATATTTCCGGTGCGCAATTAATCCCAAACATCAATCGTTTATAACGATATAGGCCTTTCATAGTGATGAATGTCGTTATGTGCCTGGATTCCGGATGTAGCTCTATTTGATGAAATGCATTTTTTATGTCCAGTTTACTAAAAATAGTGGCCTTGCGAAATTTCGGTAAAATTAGGGTCATTGTGGGCAAAGGATGTTTTTCTCTCACAATTGCAGCATTGGCTCGTCTCATATCTATGCACAACCGTATCTCATCGTTTTTCTTCAAAATTGGAACGATAGGGGAAACCCATCTTGATGCCTCCTTAACTTCCTCAATAATGTCACTCTCGTGTAGTTCTTTCAATTTTTCCTCTATGACAGCATCAACAGTAAGAAGCTTACTGCAGCTCTTTTCATGGATATTACGAAGGCTTTTGATACTGTTGATCATAAAATCTTGTTGAATAAATTGAAGAAAGCTGGATTTAGGGGATTTGCTCTTAAATGGATTGAGTCCTATCTCACCAACAGGAAACAGATGGTTCGAATAGGAAATATGTTTAGTGAGTGCTGCGATATTACAAGGTAAACTTACAGGGTTTGCTGATGATATAGGTTGTTCATATTCCAGCATCTCTTGGTTAGATCTAATAGCTGATATCAACCATGATTTAGAAATGTTAAGACATTGGTTCCGTGTGCATAAGCTAGTTATTAGTGACAAAACAAAAATTATGTATTTTAATACTTCTTTGTATTTAGAACCTCCTATTTTTACTTTTCATAGTGCGTACTGCAATAATGTGTTGATAAGCTCTGATAATTGCTGTGAATGGCTTTCCGAAATAGCTGGTACATATAACTCTTCCAAAGATTGCCTACCGAGCTGCTTTGTCATTGGCCACGTACAGGTCTTTAAGTATCTAGGACTCGAGTTCGATAGCAGACTAAACCGGGGTGCTCATACTACTTCCTTAAGGAAATACCTGATGAAAACAACCAGAACGCTTTACCATTTGAGACTTTTTTGCTCAAAAAAACTTTTACAAACTTTTTGTTATGGTCTTGTTCAATCCAAATTGCAATATGGTTTATCTTGCTGGGGCGGAAAACACAAAAACAAAATGCAACCTTTTGCTTGTCTTACAAAAATATGTACTGAGAATTATCTGGAAAAAAAGGCGCCATGAACATAGTTTCCCACTCTTTAAACATTCCTTTATATTGCCTCTAAAGCATCTATATTTCCACAAAGTTTTAAAAATCTTTTTCTTAAGAAGCGGTTACTCATTAAATCATGATCCGAATACCTATGGTCTTCGCAGCTCTTCTATGAGCCTAGCTCTCATTCCTCCACACAATACTCACCTCTTCTTAAGTTATTACTCTTCTGTAGCTCCTCGTATCTTTAATAAACTACCAATAGAAATAAGGCGCTCTAGGAATATCTATTCCTTTAATAAAGCTTAGTAGCTTGTACATACATCTAATTATTATGAGTTTTTTTTTTCTTTTCTCGCTCCACCACACAATATATTTTTTTTATTTAATCTAAACTTTTATGTTGTTCAGTCAACAACTCTACATTCGGCACTAGTTATGTATTAACTATAAAATGTATTTATTTATTCATTTACTGATGAAAAACGCTTAAATTTTGTAATTGTGCTTCATTTTATATTTGAGTTTGTTAATTTAAATCCGCACATAAAACCCTTCTAAAAAAAAAATTAAGCATGTACCTATATTCTATTAAGAATACTGTAAACTGGGTCTAAATTGAATGAATGAATAAAAAAAAGGCAGTATCAATCAACGTTTCAATACAAACGCGAAAGAGAGGCAGGCCATTAAACTCCTCGATCACACAAATGGAGCAACACCAGCATTTATTTGGCCTCAGTGGAAAATTATAGTTAAAAAAAAAATACTAGTAAAATACAAGCAATTTTTATACCAGAAAAGGAAAAGCTTGCTATTTACCTAGTAATCCACTCAACTTCAGGGGAGAACCCATAATTTGGCAGTCATAATGTTAAATATCTGGGAATTCATCTGGATCAGCAGCGAAAACAAATCAAAAAATTCAAATTGCAATCAAAATGCTGTATCCGTTTATGAATGAATAGGTGGTTCGGCCTGAGCCTTGGGAACAAATTAATATTATACAAAGTGATATTTCAAGCAATACTATTCTATGGTTGCCAAGTATGGGATGATTGTGCAATGTGTCAGAATAAAAAGCAGCAAGTATCGCAAAACAAATTGCTCAAGATGATGTTTAATCTTCCTAGATATCACTCCACAATAAACTTGCACCTTCAAGCGGATGTTGAATTGATTTCTGATAGGTTGTACAAACTAAAAGATGGTTTTTTAAATAACTGTGATATACCAGATAATCCACTAATTTACCAACTAAAGGTGTAACAACAATCAATGTTCGTATCTAGATATGTTTTTTTTTTTACTAGTACATATATACATATTATAGGTATTCTACATGTTATTTATTATTATTTGTTATTATTTATTATTATTTATTAATAATTATTTTTTAATTGTTATTGTTTGTTTTTACCTATAATTATTTATTTTTTACTTATTGTTATTTATTTTGTTTAGAATTATTTATTTACATAATTACTTATCTTCTTATATTTTTTTTTCTTCTTTTGATTTTCTCGTAGAGTACAATTCAAAGAAAAATTGGAAAAACGTAAAATGTATAAAAGACAGTTTGTAGCGCACGACTTGAAAATACATTTCCTTATTTTACTGATTGGCCGTCGGATTTAACGTGCATAATCCATAAATAAAAATACACTGATGGTAATGACTTATCCTGTCCACATAACACCACCGCTGTACACATCATTGAACGCATGTTACACCACACTTTGCATATGTATTTTCGCCGAAGTACCTAGGTATGGATATATACACCAAGTACTGATATTAGCGGCCCCTTTTCTTGGTTAGTAATGCGTAGTGCACGCATTGAACAGTGTCAATCAAAAAAAAAAATCAAGGGAATAAAATTATGACTCCGAGTGGTAATTATTTGTTTTTTTTCCATAAATCAGTAATTTCCTTTAACTTAAATAAATCGATTTTCCTATTTGATAATTAATCAAAAGCAATCCGTGGTTATAAACTAAAGTGCCGAAAGAATGAGATGAATCAGTGAGCATCTAACAAACTAAGCAATATCCTTAGTCAAAGAGAGCTTGATCACGTGGATCAAATGAATCTATTAACGACTAATTAAATTGTATTACCTAAACGTTTTAAGAGCAATTTTTCTTCCCAATCGCAGGAAGATTCCATCGGAACACGCACGAGTGACTTCCATTAAATATTTCTGTTTACATTGCACGTTGCAACTCGATGCTCTGTACCTACTATCAGACATCATTGGCCGCAAAATCATTAAAAGGAAGTTCCTATCGATCGTGCTACATAGGTCCAAAAACTTCCAAACCAACAGATATCAGACTCCGCTCGAGGATTTTTTTTGTATTGCACCGTTCATAAAATTGGCTGCACGAATCACCAAATAGCACACCGAAACCACACTACCAACACTCGGAATTAGACAGACAAAAGACATCATATCGAGAAAAAAAAGAATGGCACATCATCGAGATTCGGCAAACATCCATCTTAATCAACTCGCAGGCACCCGTGTTGCATGAAGTATTAACATCCTGAACCTTATACGAATTCCGAATATCTGATTAGGCAAATAAAAAAAATTTGTAAAGTTTCTTCTCGCGAATTCAGAAAAAACGCTGCATGAATGTTAGATTTAACAATAAGTAATAATGGACAGGCGGTCCAAAATGGTTAAACCCGCTTGGCTGGTGGTCGACGAGTGGCGAAGAAGGCACCTCGCACAGACGACGGTCTGTGGGGTTAGACGGCGACACCAAACCCAGACGGACGGTCTGCGACGGCGGAGTCGTGAAAATACCCCGACACACACACCAAACATACAGCGACCGACACTTAAGTCTGTGAGAGCAGTTGTCGAGCGCGAGCGCACGGCCCCCTTCTAAATTCAAATTGCCCCGAAGTACCCCCGTCACGGTACTGAATCATTTTCGATAAGGGAAGGGAGGACGCTCCCTTTTGACCAAACTTCGCAGCAGTGAGTGTTGGCGGACGGCCTCGTATATACGCACTCCCGCGTCCCAAGCACATAACACCACAGACACTGGGCAAGATGAACACAAGAGACCAGCGATAACATGGAAAACAAAAAGACTGCGGAACGTGAACAAAAACAACGTCCGCGAAACTCAACGATACCTGGGAGGCCAACATACATATAAATCAAAAACATGTAAGAACTGGCACAAGATTAGTATTCCCTTTCCCCAAATCTGTTCGCAACTTCACCGAGGTAGTAGGCCAATAATTAATAACGCGATTAATGGTAATTTGGTTCACTCAGTTAGCACTTTCTGACTTGCTTTATTTAGTGCCTGGTCCTATTGATTTTCTTAATCCTATCCCTCCGCAGGCGTAATCTCCTTCGGGAGGCATATTTGGGATTAGCGGAACCATGTGTACCATGTGCACCAGCGCACTTCTCTAACGAATACATAGTGCAGCAAAAACAACAAGGTCTAGCGAAATGAACCAGTGTGTATGAGCGATTGGGGAAGGAATAGCGGTTGATAATCTCAGAGCGACTACTGAATTAACGAATTGGAGCCGTTGAGTCCACTGCCTTAGGATGTGTAAGGATGGGGGAGTACGAAACAGTTGACAACTTCAGCGCCACAGCTAGAACTGTCGTTGACTCTGCTTCCCCGTGTATGTATGGATGTGTGAGTAGGAACACTGGCCGGCCGAATGGACAAAATATTTTTGGAAATCAACAAAACCCAATTATTTCAAGCGGGTAAACAGGATTACAGGAAAAAATAAATAGAGTGACATTGGCTTGTTGTGTTAGGAAAAAAAGAACCTTGGTAGGGTAGTGCTTCGACTAATCCCGGGTTAAAGCAAGGACACGCGACATTGTTTGACTTTTGTCCCCTTTCGGGAAAAAAACAATCTTGTGCCATTTCTTAAGGCTATCCCGTTACTTGTTCAATCCGTTTAACTCTTAATAAAAATAAATTTGCCGTGCTCCAACGGAGCTTTTATAACGTAAAAGCCAGTCATTTTAGTTCGGAGTTTTCAGTTACTTTTCAACGGGTTGTTGGTGATTTATCGGTCAGCATTTCTCGTGTATCGATCATTCACGGTTTCACAATTTTCCATAAAAGAAAAAAATTGTGTCCCGCCAATTCTCCTTATTGCCATCGGAGAAATCAATTTTGATCGACGACAGTAAGTACCTTTAATTTTTCCTCAGATCAGCTAATAGCCTCCAATTAGTTCAACAGCGAGCGCTGAGGTTAGCTGAACCCACCCCTAGCTGACCGACCGGGAATCCAGCAAATTTTTTTTACTGGAGTGACACTTGTGATTTGACGGTTTACTTGAATTTCCGGTTGGCGGTGTTGACGCAATATATCCGCGTTTTATTTCGAATGGTTTTATTACCCGAATTAATTAGGTAGTTTGCTCGCAATTTTAAAGTGTAACGAAATGCTTAATATCAAGGTAAGAATCGCCAAAAGATAAACGTAAGATTGTATGCCTACATCGTAATTTTTATTTGCCTGTATAATCTTGTATCTAAACAGTTACCTACATAGAACCAGAGATCCAGACCCAGATGTCACACCTAGTCTGCAGACAACAGTACAACATCACAAAACAACAAAAAAAAACATACATAAACAACAAGAAAATTCAAAACTGTGATTAATCTTTTGGCTTTTATATAAAAATGTATACATTTTTTTTTTTTACGAAGAAATAAATATAAAAGTTAAATCTATCAGGCACGTTTGAATTTGTTACCCATAACGTAAATTTAACTACCATTATACTTACCTTCTAATTAATTATCTTCTTATACTAAAAGATTCAAATCGGAAATAGTTTACCTTTATTTTGCATGCAGTGTCGCCTGCCATCCTATTTAATTAAGTTAGGGGATATACACTGCCGATCACAAGGATGAGGCCATACATTTTGCAATTGATTGTCAGTCTTTATACCTGTTGGAAATGTTAAACCCGGACACTTTTACTACCTGTGACCAGGTACATATTTTCCCAACTTTAGTAAACATTTCCGGGTATATAATTTCCAACAGGTATAAAGACTGAAAATCAATTGCAAAATGTATGGCCTCATCCTTGTGATCGCCAGTGTACTTCTCGAAACATATTGTCGGCATGGATCCTGAGTTTTTTCATTAGATTTTTATTAGAATTTTGCTTTCTCAATGGGCAAGTGCTAAGTATTGCCTTAAAGGTATCTTTCCACTCCATAATATTTCTCCAAAACTATTCATTTACTCTTCTTAAGGAATTGTGTTCTTCTTTCCTAAAATAATTGATTTCCCCTATGTAGCATCGAAATTCAAAACTGCATCGCTTTTCCTACCCTATAAACAACATCTGCTGCTTCAACATTAGACTAAAGCTAAAACCTTCTGAAACAATATAAATATGTCGTCCTTTCGAAAAGTATTGCGCCATGATATTTCATTTTAATAATAAAAACCAACTATCATCACTCTGAATGAAAAATGGCTTACTCCAGCATAACTGAATATGTGGATGCGGTTAAGGATAACGCAAATAATACACGTATGCATGACAAAATAAAAAAAAAAAAAAAATGAAAACTGGAACACATTTCTATCTAGGACGAAATGCGCGTTCTGCATAAAAAATCCTCCACACTTAGTGGTGGGTGAATGATGAAGAAATACCAGTATGTGGCAAACATACACTTTCCTTCTTATCCTTCCTTCATTGGGTAATCTGTGCATGGGGTTTGTAAATGTACTTCATGTTGAGATTCAACTAACAAAAAATCTCACGAAAATTCTATGAAACTAGAACACGTTCCCATTAAGGGAATAATTCTGTAAAAATGTGCAAAAACTGCATTAAAACTTTGAGGGTGCTAAGTCTTCACATGAATCTCGCTTCACACAAACAAAACTGCATATCGGGGAATGAACTCTGCAAAAAATATAGATGCATAGAATTAAGTTGAGTGATGTCTCCGTAATAAGAATTAAAGCACCTTCCGTTTCTTAAGTTGGGCAATTGAGATGAACCGGCAGGTTAATGACTGATAATCTTTTTTGTTTGCAACGATATGGGTCTTTGCTAAATGGTTGGTGTCTTCGCGAAAAGTTATGGTTTTCCATTTTGAACAAAATTCATTCGTTCAATGGCTCTCGGCTTTTTTTCATTTTATGAAATTCAAATTTTATTAACCTCATCGCCACCATTTTTGTGGAACTGCCATAAAAACAATGGCCTAGTGATTGTTGTGTTAGAACCCCGCTTCTATACGTGCAGGCATCTTCTGTGAGACTCTGAGCCTGGGCGTGTCCTTCAGAATCAGCGATGAAATCAGCGTGTTTCAGGCAGAGGCAGCTGCGATCACTCAGGCTGCCAAGGAGGTGAAGAGAGATCACTATATACTCTGGCCATAATGGCTATGGAGTCAGTAGTTGTCAAATCAAGGGCGGTGTTAGAGTGCAGGAAACACCTAGACGAGATATCAATCGCCAATTCAGTGACCCTATGCTGGGTACCAGGGCACAAGGACATCTCTGGCAACGATGAAGCAGACAAGCTGGCAAGATGCGGATCGGAGATAAATGCATCTCTGGCTCTGAAATCTAAACAAAATCCGCTCGGTGCAGTGGCACGGAAAATCGATGTTGAATCCGTGAGTAGAACAAACCTACGTTGGACCAGACTCGAAACATGCAGACACTCGAGGGAGCTTTGGAAAGCGGTAAACAAAAGGAAATATAAGGTCATGATCGGGCTAAGCCGCAAACACATACGCACACTAACGGGGGTCCTCACAGGACACTGCGCAGTGGGCCTACACGCCGAGCGGCTGGGCATAATGCACAACGATTACTGCGGGAGACGTCGAAGAGATAGAATCTATTCTATGTGAATGTCCTGCGCTTAGAACCAACAGATTCAAGATTCTTAGCAGCTACTTCTTTAAGGATCTGGAGAATCTGAACGATATTTAGCCTGAGGAAACTCCTGAGATTTACATATAGATCTGGGTGGTTCTAATACAGCGGATCACTGAGCTGTGAAACAGCGGCATATATTTGGTTTCTTTGCAGGTTCTCAAAATTTTTGGAAAATCCCAACAATGGACACAATGGACCTAAACTGATAGTCTAAGTGAGCCGTGACACCAGTCACAGGGGCATCCGTTTACCTACCTACCCACGTAGAATCCCCCCAAGGAAAAACTTTATGTTAATTCACTCTCTGACCTCTCGCGAAAGCCTGACAAACATCCAAGAACATTACTTATCTTGAGAGGCTTATAAAAATTGCCTTCGGTATCGGCGTAATAACTATAGGTTCCGCTAGGCTTTGGGCTCTGTAAGAGCTGTTAAGGCCACAGTAGTAGCAAAAGCTATTAACACAACAAAGTTTATTTGGCGCTATGAATTATACATGCACTCCGTTTCGGCGGATGTTTGAATGCAGACTAATAGGTAGTTACGGGTAGGTATTAAGGATCTAGTAGATAGATGCCACGACTCACTTATGCCGCTATATTATGTTGTTCCATCGTGGTCATTCACCTAAATACTTTTGCCAACCTACCTGTATAGTTTAAAACTGCTCTGACTTTGGAAAAGGCTCAAACAATTTTTTTGTTTTGTTGAAGAACTAGATACTCGCGATAACCAGGGAAGCGTCTTAAGTCCCTTGATATATATTGGATGCAGTCCTTGATAATCTGCTTGAAGAAAAAGCGACAGACTTCAAAGTGCATCATCACTACACCGCGGTTGTGCGCCCGGCATTCACAATGTTGGAAAGCGTACAAATAGTATGATGCCAAATTAACTCCAACTCAGATGAAGATGCTTGGCATGACAGCAAGAGTAATAAAGATCGATCAAATAAGAAGTTAAAAGATCTGAGGAAGCCTTCACGTCAAAGAACCTATTTCGAAAAAAATGTATAGGGAATAATTTTGCATATTGCGTATAAAAAAAATCGATTGAATGTTCCTTTTATTTTACATTAAGTTATTTTACAAAAAGGTCCTTGGAGCCATAAAGAAAGCTCATTAACCCATTAGGTCTCAGCGACTCTCGTTTGAGATCGATGCAAAAACATTTTTTTCCCATTTTTTTGTAGCCGCTGGAATGAAACCGTTAGTGCAATACATTTGTTCGGTATATACTCCAATAAATTAAAGTCATTGTATTGGTTGGTCTATGGTAATCTGTTGTCCCCACCCTAACATCATCTTAGGATGTTTTGAAAGAGAATGCAACTAACGTCATCTGTCATAAATCACATGCATATATGATTTGATTCTGTATAAAAAAACTTTCTTTTTCTTTTGGCGCTCGCCGAAGCAGGTCGGAATAAATAAAACTGAAATTTTTAAAGCTATCAAGCTAATAAAAATTGGTACTTTTTATACCCTATTCTAAGGGTATATTAATTTTGACGCATAGTTTGTAACATACCTTAATATTGCCCGTAGACCCCTAAAAGTTACTATATTTATGATCAGCATCGATAGTAATGTCAATCCAACCATGTCCGTCCATCCGTCCGTCCGTCCGTCGGCAAAAATAGTTCTTTAAACTGGGCCTAGAGAGCTGAAATTTTAACAATATACTCTCTAGGGTCATGAAATAATCAAGTTTACGAATTTTTGAAATCCGCCCACAAACTCAAAAAAAAAAAACAAAATTTTGGAAAAATCTAATTTTGAGCTAGAAAGCTGAAATTTTTTATATATGATCTATGACTCCTAAAACTGCTCGGGATATAAAATTTTCAAAATCCGCCCACTGAAACGCCCACAATTAAATAAAACATTTTATTGAAAAACCAAAGTTTGAGCTAGGGAGCGTTCTTTTTACAAAAGCTTTGTTTTTTTTTTGATAAATTCCTTTATATGTTATATATAATGAAGAGCGTTCTTAGCAATTCAACCATACTAAGACTTTTGTCACACGCACTTATGAGGGATAGGAATAAGAAGAATCCGGAAGAGTGGCCAGTTTTTTTTAGTTCCTATCAGCAAAGTACGGAGATCGCTGGTTTCACGAATGGCGAAAATCCAATTCGCTTACAAAAGTGTCTGCGCGGGGTTGCACTGGATGCTGTCAAAAATAGACTCATGCTACCAGCCATGGTGCCAGATATCATCAAGACCTTGCGCATGCTGTTCGGTCCTCCAGAACAAATTATACATGTTCTTATTGAGAAAGCTAGAAACATAACACCCCCAAAAGCCGAAACGTTGGATTTGCTAATCGAATATGCGTTGGCAATACAAAATGTATGCGCCACAATAGATGCGACGAGTTTACAAGCACACATCAACAACCCAACGCTGCTAAAGGAGTTTGTGGACAAACTGTCCCCTCATCTTCTCCTAAATTGGGCAATATTTTCGAAAAGCTTGGAGTGGATATTCCAGGTACTTAAGAAGTGTATGTACCAGATGATGGAGTTGGTGAAACTTTTCAAGCAGGCCTGAGCAGTGCAAAGAAGTTGAAGACTACGCCAGTAAATTGGTCTTCTAGTGACCCTATACCTATTGTTTTCCCCATATAACTGATACAATCGATTTCTTAAGTGTTGTTAATTTCAAGAGAAAGGGCTGCGTTCTCAATGTGCTGTAACTCCGATTTATTCGAATATAGTTAAATTAAATAAAACCAACTGTTTCTGACAACGTTATAAACCATAGTGAATTTATTTTATTGCAAACGTACAAAAAAGGCTGGATGAATTATTTAACCTTGAACATA
The DNA here is from genome assembly GCA_949715645.1 of Portevinia maculata. Taxonomy (NCBI): domain Eukaryota; kingdom Metazoa; phylum Arthropoda; class Insecta; order Diptera; family Syrphidae; genus Portevinia; species Portevinia maculata. Next base: position 28,200,060 of record OX454528.1, on the reverse strand, counting down.
ACCTTTACATCTGTCATTCATTCAGCAGCGGATGCATCCAGAGTTTTATGGGTAGTAATTTGCACCTTGGGGTGACGTCAGAGTCACCAACATTCTCCCCCCAAGGTGACGAAGTTCACAAACGGTCGTCACGCTGGTGTTCGATTTCGAGGCCGCGACTGTGACTGGGTACCATCGTCAATTTTGTTGTTTACCTGACTCTTCGCATTATCATGTAGAGATGTTTGTACATGAAAATAGAAAAACGGTTAATAAATCGTAAACAAAAGACATGTAGGGAGGACACACGCAGAAAGCAGTAACATAAATATGAAAGAAGATCAAGCGAAAGAAAATTTGAGAAAATTTTAATAATGACGCGAGAGCCGCTCCGATTCTCCAAGTCTCCAATTCTCGCTCAGCCAATCTATGCACAAAAGATCCCGTTCTCGTTGACTACGAGTAATATTATATGATGTTATTTTTTGTATGTAGCAGATTGTTGAATGGTCCTTACGGTGATCGGTTTTGATTTTGATTAATGTTCGACGGCGATCAATTACTGCAGCTTAGTTTTCGCGTTTTAATTGTTGCAGTCGGTCGTGGACGCGCAGTGATGACTCCGAGTGTTTCAAGTGTTTTTATTTTACGTGATATAGGTATAGCAAATTGCTCTTTACTCCTGCTTCCCACAATCCACCGAAGTGAGGCGAAGTAGGAGGAATGAAATTTCATGTTGTTCCTTGTGTTGCTAATACATCCGCGATTTCCTTCCAGTCATGCAATGCTGCCTTCAAAAGTCGACGTAATTCGACGTCTGCTCCCACAAAGTTTTTTCCACAGTCGCTGTATATGCGCCTACAGACTCCTCGTCGTCCTGCAAATCTCCGAAATGCGGCTAAGAAGGCTTGAGTTGTTAGGTCACTCACTGCCTCCAAATGAATTGCCTTCGTCGCTAAACAAATAAAGATTGCCAAGTAGCCTTTGTAGCACTTGGCTCCTCGGCCTTTCCAAGCGCGAATAGTAACTGGGCCTGCATAATCCACCCCTGTGTGAGAAAATGATCGAGAAACGGTGACTCTCGGAGCTGGTAACTCTCCCATCAGTTGATGTACTGGTCTCGTCCTGTATCTGAAACAGATGATACAGTGGTGTATGCATTTTTTGATGGCACGTTTCATCGAAAATATCCAAAATTTTGATCGTAGATAAACTGCCATTTGCTGAAGCCTACCGTGTAATGCCCGCTCATGAGCATTTTTAATTAACAGCTCGGTTAAACGATGTGATGATAAAATCATTGGGTGTCGTTGATCGTAGTCCAGGTTAGACATCGAAAGTCGTCCTCCTACTCTCAGAATGCCGTCCTTGTCCGTGAAAGGGTTGAGTGGTCCCATACCTCTAGCCTTGGTGATGGCATCGGGAAACATTTCACTTTTGGCAATTCTGACGAGTGATTTTGTTGCAGTGTGGAGTTCGGTGGTGATAATAGGGCCGATGACGTTTCGCGAAATATGTCGATGCTTACGATGAATGAACCGATTGCAGTACGCAATCGTCCTAACTAGTCGAGTGAAACTGGATAACTTTGTAATGAGATGACCTAATGGGTTTGCGGCAATTTCTGCCCGATGGACGCGAACATGTTTTTTTACCTTCCTTTGTGGTAAGATCAGCTGGTTGATTTGGGATTTCAAAATTCCAGGATTCGTTTAGGAATGTAGGGCCTTTCCACCATAAATTTGCTTCCACTAGCGCCGAGGGCAGTACTCCTCGGGATGCTAGGTCAGCGGGGTTAAGTTGGGTTGGAATGTGCTTCCATATATGGTGGTCGGTAAGGCGCTGTATTTCTCCAACCCTGTTTGCGACAAAGGTTTCCCATCGAGTTGGTGGTGCATGAATCCAGCAAAGTGTGATACTGGAATCCGTCCATGCGTACAGTCTGGTGTCAGGCAGACTGAGTACCGTCTTCACATGATGGAATGCTTATGTGTTGTACTGGTGTAACCCTAGTTTTAGCTATTAGCAGATTCATTTGAACTTTACCTCTATCATTCCGTACACGCATATAGACTGCAGCACCGAATGCCTTCTCCGACGCATCGCAAAATCCATGGATCTCCGTGTGTGTCGATAAAGTCGATTCTCCTCGAGTGTGCATCCATCTTGGTAAGCGAATATTGTTTATTGCCTGTAAATCCTTGTAAAAAATCTCCCACTCCTTTGGAATATCTGGATCTACTGGCTCATCCCAGGTCTTCTTTCGGATCCACAACACCTGAAAAAAACATTTTGCTTTGATGACGCATGGCGTTCTCCATCCCGTTGGGTCAAATAGCTTGGCGATTGTTGACAGAATCGACTTTTAGTTGGCTGTGGATTACTTGGAGCAGTAAAGCTATAGGAAAAGTTATCCGCTTGCGGGAGCCAATGGATTCCTAAGGTCTTGACTTCATCTAAGCCTTGAGAAGATTCCGAAAATGTTGCCTCGCGATCCTTGAGAGGTATTCCTTGCAGAAGATCTTGAGAATTTGAGGCCCACTTTCGCAGATTAAATCCAGCTTCCCCTAGTACAGCTCTAACTTCCTTCATTTTTCCTGCAGCTTCCTCTTTGGTGCTTGCTCCGGAGAGTAAATCATCGACATACATTTCCTCCATGATCATTTTGGTTGCCTGTGGAAATTCTGCTTGGGCATTCTCTGCCAGCCAAGAAATGTGTAGATGCGGTTCTAAATGTGACTGTTTGGAGCCGGTACGTTTTGATTGGATCCGTTGGGCCATTTCGCCAAAGAATTAATTGATAGTTGGAGTCCTGCTACCCTAATTTGCCGGTACATTTTTTCCACATCAGCGGTGAAAGTATATTGATACAGCCTCTATCTGAGTAGAATATCAGTTACATTATTCTGCAATGCCGGTCCTACCATCAATGTGTCGTTTAGTGATGTTCCGTTGGATGTTTTGAAAGAAGCATCGAAAACTACCCGCAGTTTAGTTGATGAACTGCTTTCCTTTATGACAGCGTGATGAGGCAGGACTTAATGGGATGTGCTGATGAAAATCGCATCATTTGTGACTTCTGCCATGTGCCTTAGGTGTAGGTACTCCATTATACATGACGCATACTGTTGATACAACTGTTTGTTTGCGACTAGACGTCCTTCCATTGGCTTAAATCGGCTCAGAGCGCCCTCTCGAGACCTTCCGAGAACCGGATAAACATTTCCTTTGAAAGGAAGTGCCACCTGACAATGCCCATCTGCCATTCTCCGGACGTTTTTGAGAAAATGCTCCTCACATGCCGTGATTTCTGGTATTTCGGAGAACTGGAAAGGAGCTTCCTCCATTTCCCAAAATTTTTGAAGTTGAGCCTCCATATTGCATGTGTGGTGCTACGTTCGAATGTGTTGGGGCTCTGTCGGTGCTCTACTAAAGACTATAAAGCCAAATTGGGTATTTTGAGCTATAGGGAGGTTGGTATCGATGGGCCTGACGATTTCAGGTAACAAAATATCAGCTAGCACGTCGCTGCCCAAAAGTAAGTCGATTTTATCCGATTTGTAGAACTCAGGATCTGCTAAAACGAGGTCCGGGTCGGCAAATGCCCAGACAGTGACTTAAATATATAGGCCTGCGTGGTGATTTCAATGGATGAGTGACATGATGCAAGCGTAAGCTCCACCACCCTTTGACTAGTGCCACTGCTGACCAAACCCAGCCCAGATACCTCGACTCTAGTAGACTGTGATGGAAGCCGCAACAACTGCGCTGCTGCCGTGTTGATAAAATTGGCTTCTGAAACTGAATCAACCAAAGCCCTAAGTGAGAACATTTCACCGGAGGAAGCTCTTACCTTAACCCTTAACAGTTGCCAATAAAATTTGGGTAGCGGTGTTCGATGTCAAATGATGAGTGTTGACTCTTGAACCCGAGGGTGTGGGCTCAAAATTTGGAGCGTTGGCGTTCATTTGAATTGGGTGCGTTGTTTGAGTATAATTGTGTTGGGGTTGGGTTATTTAATGTGCAAAAGATTGAGTATTGTTTGTTTGTGAACCGGGAATTGTGATTGCCTGCATATTTTGGTTCGCTATTGGATTTGAATGGAGAAGAGAATGATGTGGTTGCTGACAATAATAACACCTGCGATCACTTGGGCATTGCTCTGACACATGACTATATGCCAGACAATTCTTGCAGATACCTAACCTACTAACATGCTGACAGCGTTCTGAAATGCTCATTTTTAAAAACTTTTGACACTTTCTGATAGCGTGCTGTCCCTTTTTACAAACCTTGCAAATATACTTCGTGTTATTTTTTGGTTGCACATGAAAGGAGTTGCGATCTGTAACATGTCTCGACGGATCCGCTGAACTTCGGCCCTGCTGCTGGTTTACTGCCTCCAGAGTGAGAAACCACGTTGTCCAAAAAATGCTTAAATTCCGCAAAGGTTGGTAACATCTTTGGATCAGTCCTGCTGCCTAATCGTTCCTCCCAGAGTTGTTGCGTTTTATTGGGGACTTTTTGGAGCAGTACAAAAATTAAAACAGCATCCCAATGCTCTATGGGCACATTTAAATTGCCTAAATTGTGAATGACTTGCGTCGATGTGTCCAGCAGCTCCGTAATGTAATCAGCACGTTCCTGGCTTATAGATGGTTTGATTAAATAAGCATTTAAGATGCGTGTTAACCAGAAAACGCTGATGATCATACCGTTCTGTTAGGATACTACAAGCTTTGGAATAGTTTCCATTGTCTATACTCAGGTGAGTCAATGATTTTTCTGCTTCTCCAGAAACACTAGTTTTTAGATAATGCATCTTTTTTTATATTTGACAGCCCTTCGTTACTGTGGATAATCGCGATAAACATGTCGCGAAAGGACCGCCAGGTTTCGTACTTCCCGGAGAAAATGGGCAACTTGACCCCTGGCAAATTAATGCCCGAATTGCTAGACGTGTGTGCACCGGATTGTATCGGTTTCTCCAATTTATCGTCGGGAATCTTCAACTGGTCTAGCGCATCCAAGCAGCAACACCGATAATCGCAGTACACTTCTCGGATTTTATCGAAGATGTCTTCAATGTTGGTTATTTTATCGGTGTCTGACTCGCCGGTATTAGCCAAAAGTTGTTCGTAGTTTGAGGTTGCCGTTGTCATGGCTGTCTCTAGTAACGCTAAACGGTCAGAGACATAATTTTGAGAAAAAGGAAACTTTTTCTTTGCCATAAAGCTATCATAGTCCTTTCCTTGTATTAAATTGCTTTGACAATAATCTTAGCGACATATTTGTTGTTTGTATGTATGTATTTTAATAAAATTAAGTAAAAATCCACTTACTTATAAAATGGCTGTCCGGTCAATGTCCAATAGCTGGCGTCCAAAGTTGCAATTTACACGTCTCTTTACGTTCGTTAGCTGCAAATTTGGAAAGTCCAATATTCCCTGCGTTGTGTAGTTACAGCTGACGTTGAGGAATCCCACGACGAGAATTTTTCGTTCAATCCAAATTCGTACGTATACATATCACACTCACACTTTGCTTCGAATCAATTAAAAAAATGTTTTTTTTTTTTTGCAGATTTTATTCAAAATTCTGACTGCACATCAAACAAAACTATTGGATATTATCAGAACAATTGAATGGCTACGAAGGACCAATGTTAATTTCAAGAGAAAGGGCTGCGTTCTCAATGTTCTGTAACTCCGATTTATTCGAATATAGTTAAATTAAATAAAACCAACTGTTTCTGACAACGTTATAAACCATTGTGAATTTATTTTATTGCAAACGTACAAAAAAGGCTGGATGAATTATTTAACCTTGAACATAACCTTTACATCTGTCATTCATTCAGCAGCGGAAGCATCCAGAGATTTATGGGTAGTAATTTGCACCTTGGGGTGACGTCAGAGTCACCAACAGTGTAAAAACGGCTTTACATGGCAAAAGTATTGTAGAACTCTTTGAAGAGGTTGTGGCGAACACCTTAATCCACACATCATATAGGTATATATTTTTTGTAATTTTCCATTAGTTTCAAATTTAACGTTCCCCAAAATCAATGGCTCAAACCGGACATTAAACCAACGCACCCCCTCGGATAATGTGAATTTTATTTTGTTTGCCACTGAAATATGGCCTACACGGCCAGCAATATATACCGACTTTGCAATGCACGATCGCCACGCTCTTCCTTTAGCGTGCAACTAGTGATCTTGGCAAGATCAAGAACGCTACAACCCGTGCAAACCTTAAGAACTAAGTCGGATACCACTGTCCTTCTTTTAAAAATCCATCCTTTAGTTGATTGCTAAATTTGCGTTCGCAATAGTTTACTTTGAAGAAGAAATCACAAGAGACCTGTCACCCACTAAGCTTCAAATCTGTTCGTGCAAGAATATCTAAGGACAAACCTTACGCACAACAGTGTTACTATTAATTACTAATAAATAGGCACATTAGAAAATTTACAAATCAAATTTCAGAAATATTGAAACAAGAGATACATAACGTCAAGTCTTATTTGCGGACGCCTACGATCAAAAGCTCGCTAACTTCTTTACGAATTATAAAGAAGTCGAGTGGAGCGTCCGCGACAACAAAGAAAAGGACAAATTGCTTTCCTACATAATTCGCATCTTAAATGATCATTTCTGACCATTACGAGCGTTTCAAAAGCTAACTCAACCGAGCAAACTCAAGACACACGTGCAAAGTGAGCTGCTCCAGTCGCCAAGTGCACGCGGTCAAGCCAATCGAGGCTCGCTGCACGTAAACCGCACCAAGCCAACTTAGGAAAATATCACCTCAGATCATCACCCCCCACATTAGAATCATCATCATACGTACTCTCCTAAGGAACTTGTGGCCACAAATTTCAGCAATACGGGAAAAGTGGAACTTTTGCATTAATTTTTTTATCTGAATATGCAAGAATTTTATTTATAAGAATGTTATTTTCTTTAATTTTTTTAGGTGAAAATATTTTTAGGATAATATTTTGTTTAAAAATAATATTTATTTCGTGTTCGTGGAACTTTACCTCGATTTCGTTATGATAAATTAATAAATTTAGCTTGAAAAAGTTGTTAACCTTTTTCTTTTAATTATCTATTATTTTTTATTGGATTTAGAATTATATTAATTAATTTAATTTAAATAATTACTTTTTGTAAAGTAAGTACAAAATGTTCCAATCAAATAGTTTCTTTGGCAAAACCATTTTTTTATGTTATTCCAATAAAATTCAAATATAATTTTATTTTTGATTTCCTACCATATTCATACCTCAACATTTAAAATTATTTATACTTATAATATACTTAAATAATTTACTTGAAATCTTATTCTACAATAGTATATACTTACTCTAAAAAGATTATTGGTCCGAAGAAGAAGATCTAGGAGTGCAAGTTGTGATAGGGAGTGCAAGTTGTGATATAGTTCCAAAGACCTCGTAGTCAAATAACATTGAACACAGATATACCGTGTGGATTCTAACGGCATTTTGTAAAAATATTCTTTCTTCGACTTTTAAGAACCTTTTTAGTTGTTCAAAAGACCTCTTAGTCAAAAAGCATCGAACACAGATATAACGTGTGAATTCTACCGGTATTTTGGAAAAATATCATTTTTTCTACTTTTAAGGACCTTTTTGGTTGGCCCAAGGATCTGTTAGTCAAAGAACATTGAACACAATATACTGCGCGGTTTTCTAGGAGTTTTTGAAGAAAATGTTTTTTTTCGGGCTTAAGGACCTTTTTTGGTGCTCCAAGGACCACTTGGTAAATAACCTTATGACAACTAAAAGTGACATTCTTACATCGGCCATCGGTTACCAAAGTACAAATCGATATTTTTCCTCTTACCTTCAACTGATGTACAACAAACTTCAAGCTATACAACCTCAATTATTCAAAACAAATCTACTTCCACACAATATCCCGGTGTTGCGTAAGGACATAATAATCTCTAAAATTGAACATAATTAAAACTGGAAAATGTATAACGAAATAAAATAATTGCTCCTGTAACTATTTTCGTGTTGGAAAAAAATTATTAGATGTGTTTATTCGATAGCTAAAAAGCTAAGACTAAAGCTAATTATTGTTAGTTACACTCTGGCAACTAATTCTCACAACTAAACACGCTTAGTTGCATTTCGCAGTTATCGGCCGTAGCGAGGTAACCGTCGGAGCGGATAATTCTGCGAAATCGCCCGAATCGGAGAATATTTGCTTCAAGTTAATCTCCGTTCCGACGGTTCGGAACACTTTTCCGACAAAATCTAACGTACACCGGCGGTGTGATGAAGTGATTTTTTTCTTGTTTTTGACATTTTGACACACAAGTTTTTTTCCGAAATCGTCCGAAAACATTTTGTCGCGGAATTTGTTTACTTTTAGGTAAAAACAAGATACAAAATGAAAGCAATACAAAACTTATGTATACATATTTGTGATTTTAATATACGTTGTTTATTTTCAGGCCAAATCGAAAATCGAGCACACAACAATTTGGGGTAATGGTGACCTTACTGCAGGAAAACCCCGTCATAGATCGAAATTATACCCAAAGAGCACCAGAAGATGTTGCTGCATTTTGGGATGATTTGAGTGAGCAGCTAAACAGACTTGGACCACGCCAAAGAGATACCTGTGGCTCGAAAAAAGTATGTACATTATCCGTAAAGAGTGTTCATTATTAACATCGATATTATTTATATTCATTTTAGGTTTGGAGTGCCTTTAAGTGCTATATAAAAAAGAACTATTGGCAAACAAAAAAGAAAATTCGGGCACAGGTGGCCATTAGAAGATGCCGTGATAGCCCTTGTAGCTATTGATAATTTTGTCAAGGGCATAAGAGCAACATCTTTTGGGACGGCTAACATCCGAGAACCACCGGGCGAACCCTTAACGTCAAAAGCAGCTGCTGATTATGGTTCAGAAGATGAAGAAAATAGAAACATTTTAGAGAGCAGAGAAACTCCAGGCAAACCCACAACTCACTCGCGAAAGGTTTGCTCATCCATCCAACTACTCACGAAGCAAGTTGAAAACCAGGAGGCGTTTTTCCAGGAAGCCTTCAGGAAGCCACAACAGCATTGAAGGAGGCAACAAATTCCCATCAAAATTCAGCGGTCCAATTAATGCGGGTATACCAGTTGATTGAAAACTTGTGTGAGGTTAAAAAAAAAACAGAAACGCAACACCATAACGCTGAATGAGGAAATTTGCGGCTAAAAAACTAGAGATAAAGGCCAACATTTTGGAACTTGGAAATTCCAAAAACAAATTACAATGGTAATTTGTTAACTTAGGTTTTTTTTTTTATTTATTTATAGATAACAATTAACTTTAACTTTTATATGTTTAGTTTATAAAACAAAATTAAACACCAAGGAGGCCAGTCATTTTGTTATACCTACCCAAATGAATTATTTATTTTCAAGTTGTTGTTTCTTGAATAAAGTTTTTATAGAAAGTGAAGTTCAACCATTTCATTTCGTATTGTGTCTGCCTGCCTATGAAGTAAGCTTGGTTGAGCTACATCGGGTTCTAGATCCTCTTCTATATCGTCAACATTTTCATTTTGAAAGCTCTCGTAATCCATGTCAAAGTATAGACATATGTTGTGTAAGGCACAACACACATTTACTATTTGAAATGACAGCTGTGTACGTGATGATACGCAAAATGGCATACCATGCTCCGATATCTTCCACACGTTCTGCCAAGGGTCTACGGGCTTGAGTTACAATTTTATAGGCAAATTTCAGCGACATTGTTAAGTAAGGCGAAGAGCGGTGCCAATGGGAAAGCTGCCACAAAGAGTGTATCGAAGCCATACTGAAGGACTGAATTGAATGAAATAATGACATTTATTACTAACTCATTTCCAAGTACTCGTCAAACAATGCCAAACGTATCCTGCATATATGACAGTCCTGTTCCAAACACACTGCTTTTTTTTGACTTGAATGGAATCGGTTTCTATCTTATGACAACTCAGTAATAATATATGTTTAAATATAGAGATGGTATTTTCGAAAATATATCGATATTTGACTGAATCGATATATTTTAAATAAAAATTGATTTGTGTTCTAGTTAACGCTAGCGAACAATTTATTGGCAAAGTGACATCCTTCCTTGTTGAAAACTATGAAATTAAACTCCCTTTATTGATATATGATAATTTAAAGCTCGGTAAGTCTTCATTATATATAAGTATCAAAAGACATATTGACTTATCGATATTTAAATGTGCTTTGCACATCTCTTTTAGAACCTTAAGTCTGTCGCATGTCAAATCAATGCGACGCGGTGCGCCATCGCACCGACGGTTACCTCACTAAGGCCCAACTAATTTCGTTCCAAAATTTGTGGCAACTACAACTAAAATTATGATTTAGTTATGTACGTTCAAAGAAACTACAGCTAATTTATTTGTACCTTTTTAGTTATTAGTTAAACTAACTTTTGTGCAACTCTGCCACTAACCAATCAAATAATTTATCCGTGCAAAACCAAAAAGGTTTGGATACACACTTTGGGCCATGTGTGGTGAAGATAGTTATTGTTGCAATTTTTCACTTAACTGCGTTATCTAGTGGGCAACTGGACACAGCTCTTGGGTCAAGGGTAGTTTTGGAAATGCTGCAATGGATCCCTCTAAACACCGAGTTTTTGTTGACAACTTTTTTACGGGGCACGAACTACCCATTGCCTCAAAAAGCAAAGGTGTCAGAGCAACAGGGACTATAAGAGAGGTGCGAACTAAAAAGTATCCAGTGATGTCTGATATAGATATGCAAAAACATAGGGACGGGCTACAGTCCGCTTGGGCGAACTGTTGGCTACCCTATTCTTATTCCTATCCCTCATAAGTGGGCGTGACAAAAGTCTAAGTATGGTTGAATTGTTAACAACGCTCTACATATTTTGGTATATAACATTTAAAGGAATTTTAAAAAAAAAAAAACGCTCCCTAGCTCAAACTTGGGTGTTTCAATAAAATTGTTTTATTTAATTGTGGGCGTGTCAGTAGGCGGATTTAAAAAAAAAATTAACACATGAGCATAAAGGGCCCCTATAGAGTATATATTATAAATTTCAGCTCCCTATCTCAAACTTTGAATTTTCAAAAAAAAAATATTTTGATTTTGAAAATACTCGTATTTACATATGAGCATAAAGGGCCCATAGAGTATATATTATAAATTTCAGCTCCCTAGCTCAAACTTTGGATTTTCAAAAAAATTGTTTTATTTATTTGTGGGCGTGTCAGTGGGCGGATTTTGAAATTTTTTTATCCCGAGCAGTTTTAGGAGTCATAGATCATATATAAAAAATCTCAGCTTTCTAGCTCAAAATTCGATTTTTTCCAAAATTTTGTTTTTTTTGAGTTTGTGGGCGTGTCTGTGGACGGATTTCAAAAATTCGTAAACTTGATTATTTTGGGACCCTAGAGAGTATATGGTTAAAATTTCAGCTCTCTAGGTCCAGTTTAAAGACCTAATTTTTGCCGACGGACGGACGGACGGACGGACATGGCTAGATCGACATTACTATCGATGCTGATCATAAATATAGTAACTTTTAGGGGTCTACGGGCAATATTAAGGTATGTTACAAACTATGCGTCAAAATTAATATACCCTTAGAATAGGATATAAATAGGAAAGGGGGTACTACGAAAGCAAGTTTGACAAGTCACAGTCAAAAACCAAATTTTGATAGTAAAATGGAAAGATAACAAATGTTTTGGTGTGGCCACAAACTTTGACACTGTTCTTCCCTTGTCACAAGTGAAGCGATGGTGTTCTATGACAAAATCAATGTGGGTCAACCGGGTGTAATAAAAAATTACGAAATATATATGGGAGGCGCAGATCATCACGTTTGGCTTTTGGAAAAACATACCTACAATTGCTATTGGTGGCAAAAAATGGTACTGGTGCCTTTTAATTGTACTTACTGGTGCCTTTTAACAAGAATGGTGGCTGTGGTGAACACGTTTAGTTTATAAAAAAGGGTGAACGAGGACCACACGATTTCCATAAATTCTGTAAGGAGAGAAATAGCCAGGACTTATCTAAAGTTATGAAAAGATATGAGAGTTGCTCGCGGACGCCCAACATGAACACCATCATCTTCGCGTTCAAAGGTTTTAAATGGAATTAGATATGATGGCAAGAACCAAACAACTGTGTTTAACATTGTAAATGTTTATAGGGTATGTTATATTTTAGAAATATTCATATGGTGCTACCAAAATTATTAAAATTAATAAAATAATAAAAGGAAAATGAGCCATCGGTTATGGTGTTGTTACCACAAAATATTTTACTCGGAATATCTGGCTCGATCAGACTCTCTTAGTACGGCAGCGTCTTCCAAGAAAATGACAAAGAAGAATAAATCGACATTAAACGCAGATATTCTCTGCGGTTTCCTAGGGTTCTTGGGGGTTTTTGGGTTTTATGGACCTTATTTGGTGCTCCAAGGACAGATAAATAAACATTAAACACAGTTTACTGAGATCGAGGAGTCTCGCGATCAAAACAACATCCGGAGGTTTTATAAAAAGGCCAAGCAACTGGCTGCTGGCTTTAAGACCGGAAAGCGGGCTCTTCGAAACAGAGAAGGAATCCGAGTCAGGGAATAGTAGATGTATTAAAGCAGCATTTCCAGCAGCTGTTAAATGGGCATCATGTAAATAGAGGAATAGGTAAAGAAGAGGCCCCCAGTCCAGTCAACGTAGAACCGGCACCCAGTATTGAAGCGGTTAGTATAGCTGTAAAAAAGCTAAGGAACAAGAAGTTATCCCGAAGGCACAGGCCTCGACCTCGATGCAGTTGACTATACCTACATATAAATTTCTGTTATGAAAATAGTGGACAATAACTATAATGACTACTCACTAATCTGCTTAAATTAGGATCCTATAAAATCTTTCTTTTTTTAAACGCAATGCCACAACAGTCATTAGCGACAGTACTTGCTACCCTTAACGAACCTTTTAGGTGCATACACCGTTTACCTCAGTAAATTGCTGCCACTTTATTAAAGCATAAGGCGGTGGAAACAAAACCGACTTTCAACAATTGAGTTAAAAGCTATTTCCTCTAATAAACTCCTTTGAATTAAAATATCCAGACGGTTGGCTGGCATTGCTATTTGTACAACCCTACAATGAATTTTCTCACTGTGGTTACATGGTATGCTCAGGTTACATTCATGCTAACCACATCCGCAATGCGAGTGTTAATCATAAAAGAATAAAATGTACATTTTATGTGACAACAGCTTTCTTATATTCTCTCAACACGAAGGGTTGTTGGCCCCACATTTCCAATGCGACGACACACTCAAAGAATTCCATTAAACGTGCCCATAAGTACTTGTCGCTACAACGACTTGTCCGCTATAAATTCCTATTTGTACATCTTTTATAATTAGATGAGATGGGATTGTGTCGACTCTTGTGTGCAAGGGAGAATTCTTGTCGAGTTTTACTTCTGACAAAAAAACACAAGATGTACATCCTTCCTTGTTGACGAGAAAACAGAAATTCCCAAATGAATTGCCTTTAAAAACAGCAATCTTAAATTTCCTTTAAATTGTTGAGATATACAAATGTACAAAAAAGTGTCCTTTCCAGATCGGACGCCTCAAATGACTTTAATACCTCTGACAGAATTAGGATGAATTTGTCTTCCAAAAATACAATTTTAAGGCTCCTGCTGAGGACTACAAGTGGATTTTTTTGTCACATGCAGATTTGGTAGGCATTTTAATCAAGAAGGCGATAGACAACGGTTAAGATGTGAATTTGCCTACACAAAAATCGAAATCTATTGAAGAAAAGTGTGCTTAAGTGGATTTATGGATAAGAGTTCTAATGACAAGCATTGTTCTACTTTACTCCCATTTGACAGACGAATGATATTGGCAAGACATTTATTTATTTCATTTAGACATGCAATACTTTAACAGCATTATTCGATGTTTATCAATGTTGGGCTAGCATTGCATTTTTGGCTTTATCGGTAGGTAGTATCGACTTTAATCAAACACTTTCAATGTCCTCCTGATTCCAAACGTATCTAAATGATAAAAAAATTACCTAAAAATTAGTTTGCCATTATAGAACCGCAGGAACCATTTCATTTGCAGATGAGAATCGTTTGCTTTCAAACATGGGCACATCTTAGGCACAGATGAGCTAAATGAGAAAGTCGAATTTCGAATCCCTCGTCACTAAGAGTGATTTGGGACAACTCTCATCTCATATACATCAAGGGGAGAGAGTAGTCACAGTCTAGCGGCGTTTATCCTTTAGAAGGGCGGAATGCTACAAGTGTTATTACATCAACGATACCATTGCTGTTGAGAATCCATATTATAACCTTTCATTTTCATTTCTTATTACGTCAGTCCTTTAACTCTCTTCTTCATTAGCCCCAATGAAACGAACGACCACATGTGTGCGAGGCCACCGTTCAACCGTAAGCGCGCCAGCTGCTGCTTAAGGTGTCTTGGCGAGGATCATCCATCTCTTCATCGAAACTGGCAAAAGGGCACACCTGAACGTAACAAAGTTAAACGCAGTATTCTATAAGGAAGATTTGTGTATGACTAACTAACAAAATACCGGCAAGTGAATGGAAACGAAATGAACGTTCAAGAGACAGATTGGAAAAAAACTTCGAACAATTCGAAACACTATCAAATGGCCTCAAGTTAAAAACATAACGAAATATATTATATCAACAGGACGTTAGGTTCCCTCTATCTCACAGAATTACTGTTGCAGACAATTTCGCAACATTAAACATAAAGTTTAGAAAAAATCAAATCAACATTTTTACAATAGTGAAGTACACGTGGTCGCAACTTTAACAGCGTTAACGCCAATTTTCGGCCGTAATTCTCGTCCCACTAGGCAAGCAATTCATAGTCTAGTGAAAAAATTTGAGTCAGAATATTCGCTCCTTGATGTTGCCGTGCCAGTGAGACTACGTTTTGCCCGAAGTGTGGAGAATATCCCGTAGAGGCTTCCGTCGCAAACCAGCCAAATCAGTCCATTTCACGGCGTTCTCAAGAACTGGAAATCTCCCAGAAAACATTATGGAGAATTTTGCGTAAGGATATTGGCCTACACCCTTACAACTCAAGAACTACAGCCACTTGATCATATAAAGCGACGTACGTTCTCGAATTGGGCTCTGGACATGATGGAAGAAAATAAAGAATTTCATCGCCAAATCATCTTCAGCGATGAAGCGCATTTTTGGTTAAACGGCTTCGTCAATAAGCAAAATATGCGTAACTGGACAGGTGAGAGCCCTCATGTGATTCATGAAACAGCACTTCATCCGCAAAATGTCACTGTTTGGTGCGGTTTTCATGCCGGTGGAGTCATTGAGCCGTTTTTTTCGTTGATGAAAATGACCGTCGCGTTACGCTAAATGGTATTCGCTACAGAGACATGTTGGAACGTCGTTTCTTTGAGCAATTGGACATCGCTGATATGTGGTTGCAACAAGACGGTGCCACAAGCCACACAGCGGGTGCAACAATCGAGTTATTGAAGTCTCAGTTCGGTGAACGTGTTATCTCGAGAAACGAACCCGTATTGGCCGCCGAGATCGTGTGATTTAACGCCTCTAGACTTTTTTTCATGGGGCTAAATTAAATCATTGTTTTATGCCAACAAGCCGGCGACGTTAGAGGAGCTCAGAGCCAATATTGAACGAGAAATAGCGGCCGTATCGGTAGAAATGTGCGGCCGAGTCACCAAAAATTGGGTTCAATGTATCGACCGCTGCATACGTTCTCGTGGTGGACATATGAACGAAGTCGAATTCAATTCATAAATGTTTTCATAGTAGTTCAAGCCTGTACATTTTTTGAGATATCTCAAGTATTTTGCATTTTATTTGAAAAACAAGTTGTCAAGTCCTTAATGAATGACCCCTTATTTATAATTAGTTAGGATACCTACTAAAAATGGATGAAATGTTTAATTCTCTAGACCACACGTAACATTAAAAAACCAATTGTCAAGTGCACTAGTTGCTTTTGATTTGGGCACAAAATTGCCTTGTAACCCGTCGCTCATGTAAACAGCAACACCTCTACTGACTCGACTCATTCGATCACCATAAAGATCCATATTTTAAACTATAATCTAGAACAGTGGGATAAATTCAGGTTTCGGCTACACAAACAATTTTGACGTTCAACTAGAGGAGTGGCATTGATACATCACTGTCGAGTCTATAGACCGTCCCAATGCAAAGATCTCCCGTTATTGATTTGAGTTCAACAAACCTCATTCACTACCAGCGGTTGACTTGCAGCTTAAACAGTATCTTAAACCTTAACGAAAAAATTTAGACATTTATTATAGCTACCATAAAAGATTGCATATGTTATGGTGTGGATTCGTCGTGGGAAATCGGCTTAGGATAAAAGTAATAAACTTCAAGCCGATTAGTGATCGCCTGGCTGTGATCCGAATCAAAGCTACCTTCCAAAAAATAAGCCTTATTTGTGCACACGCCCCTACCGACGAGGCTGAAGATCCCATCAAGCAAGAGTTCTGTAACCTCTGATGAGCGAGAGACTCTCCTCTGTGCATTCAGCACCCACAAGCGCCAACAATATATGGAACCGATACCGTGCCATCAGAAATTAGGTAGCTGAGACCACCATAGGTTACCAGCCACCCCAAAGAAAAAGCCCGTGCTATGATGATGTATGCGTTTATCGGAAGAAGGTGAAAGAAGATGCACACTTAAAAACGCTGCAGTGCAAAACAAGGTCAGCGAGGGAAGTGTATCGAGCCAAGAGAAGGGAGAAGAAAAAGATTCTGCGTAGAAAGAGGAGGGCTTTCGCAGTCTCCCAGCTCAAGCAAATCGAAGAGTCTCGCGATCGAAACAAAATCCGGAGATTTTACAAGAAAGCGAAGCAAGTGGCTACTGGCTTTAAGACCTGAACGCAGGCTCTTCGAAACAGCGTCGGAAACCTAGTCACCGAAGCGCAGGGAATTAAAAATGTATTTAAGCTGCATTGGAAACACGTCCTGTCAATGAAGAACAGATTTCACCACCCAGTGTAGAAGAGGTTGGCTTAGCTATAAGAAAGCTTAAGAACTATTAGGCCGCCGGTTTTGATGGTCTACCAGCGGAGCTATTCAAATATGGAGGTGATCTATGGGTGGAAGAAAGCATGCCGGATGACTGGACTATCAGCTCCATATGCCGCATCTTCAAAAAAGACGATCCTATGTATGTCTAGCAAGAACTATCGAGGCATGTCATTGATTAATGTCGCATATAAGATCCTATCCAACGTACTGTGTGAACGTCTGAAGCCGTTCTGCAACATACTAATCGGCACGTACCAGTGTGACTTCCGGCCCGGCAGATCGACAATAGACCAAATCTTGACACTGAGGCTAATCCTGGAAACACGCGGTGAGATGTGCAGTTTGGAAGCAGCTCTTACGAAGTATTAAAAACTTGTACCGGGTTTCGGCAAGGAGATGCGCTATTATGTGACTTCTTCAGTCTTGGTCTGGAAAAAATATTGCGAAGGGCAGGGTCAACACGGAAGGCACTATCTTCAATAGATCCATCCAGCTACTGTGCTATAGGTACGAAATTGGCATCAAGTGTTAGAGGCTTTCACGGGGATTGAAGAGCAGGCAAAATTGGTTGGTCTTGAAGTAAATGAGGACAAGACCAAGTAAAGGGTTTTTCAACAGAGACGCTACAAAAGTAGAGCGACAGCGACAGCAAACGACGCCGAATTTCTTGCCTCTCTTTTGACATTTCTCTTCAGTAAGGTTTCTGACCATCATGTTCGTGAATTGGGCTGAGCAACAACTTGAAAATGATTCGGATTTTCATCGAAAAATCATCTTCAGCGATGAGGCTCATTTTTGGCTGAATGGCTTCGTCAATAAACACAATATGCGGTATTGGTCAGGCAGCAATCCACACGTACTCCATGAGTCATCATTGCATCCCGACAAAATTACGGTTTGGTGTGGTTTATGGGCCGGCGGCGTCATTGGGCCGTACTTCTTCCGTGATGATCAAGACCGGCACGTTACTGTGAATGGGAATCGCTACCGTTCAATGATAACCGAATATTTTTGGCCCCAATTAGATGATGTGGACTTGGAGGACATGTGGTTCCAATAGGACGGCGCCACAAGCCACACAGCGAATGCCACAATCAATTTATTGGAAACCAAGTTTGGAAACCGTGTTATCTCACGAAATGGTTCAGTCGCTTGGCCGCCTCGGTCGTGCGATTTGACGCCGTTAGACTATTTCCTGAGGGGCTACGTCAATTCTATGGTTTAAGCCAACAAGCCAGCGACGATTGATGAACTTCGTACGAATATCAAACGTGAAAGTGCAACAGTATCGGCCGATTTATGCTCGAAAGCCGGCGAAAATTGGGTTCAGCGTCTGGACTTCTGCAAGCGTGCCCGTGGTGGCCATGCAAAAGAAATCGAGTTCCATACATAATGGCATCGAACGTACTTTCACAGGAACAAAGAATTTCATTGATATCCAAAACCGTTTTTGTTTTATTTAAACTTTTGTAGCGCTCTTATTGAAAAACCCTTTACATGCTATCAACAAATAAACAAACATCTGACCAACGCCTAGGACAAAACCTCCCTGAACTTCGAGGTAGATAAGGAGTTCATCTACCTAGGAGTAAACATCAACTCCACGAATGACACCTTAGTGGAGATCCGGCGGAGAACTACCTTAGGAAACCGCTGCTACTTCGGTTTAGCGAAACAAATGGGTTCAAAACTCCTCACTCGAAGGACAAAATGCATGGCTCTATCGAACCTTAATCCAGCCAGTCCTGCTTTATGGCGCCGGGTGCTGGACGATAAGTAGAAAAGGGAAGATAACATTGGGTTCCTTTGAAAGAAAAATACTCCGTCGGACATTTGGTCCTTTGTGCGAGAAGGGCGAATGAAGGAGAAGATGCAGCCGCGAACTCTATGAGCTGTACCAAGATGTGGATGTAGTCCGAAAAACTAAGTCACGTCGACTACATTAGCTCGGCCACATTGAGCGAATGGACAATAATGCTACAGCCATGTGGATCTTCGACTCCCAGGCCCGAGGTTCGAGAAGGCAAGGAAGACCGAACTTCTGTTTTAAAGACCAAGCCATCGCGGATGCCAGAGTACTTTGTCTGGTGAGGTGGTGAGGTGGTGGCAGAGGATGGAAGGCTGCAGTGTCTCAGGCAGAGACTCTCCAAGGGTCGGGAGGCCATTAAGGAAGTAAGTAAACCTTAAAGATCGACAAATGTGAAAATATTGCTATTTATCAAAGGCCATTCCAGGGTGCGGCATATTCTTGAAGAACCCAATGATTGGGCCCATGTCTCTGACGTCATATACCCTCCACAATGCAGCCAGCGTATCTTCTCGTTACTGCAGAGACCAATAACGACATACGATTCCTTCACATTTGAATTTGTTCCTTTTTTTGGCCGGTAATTGGATCCTTTTCAACGCTCATTTCTTGCAACCCTGTACACAAAACCAAAATCTTCTTTGTAAAATATATTTTGTACTTATACCACTTCAAGCGAAAAACATTCCAAACTTTGTATATCTATAAATTTGCATCTAATGAGGACTTCTTATCCTGCCTTTCCCTGAACGCACTATTCACCTATTGTAACTCAGATTCTCAAATAAATTCAAAGCATCTACCTCACTCTTATGAGACCGTTGCAACTATTGCTAACGGTGTATCTCACCACGTAACAACAACCATCATTATGGATAATTTGACTACAAATTTCTGGAATGTCTGCCTATGCAAGATTGCTTATGCAAGATTCAAAAGTGTATGTGCGAAGTGTACTCCTTGCAAGTGGAATTCAGTCGGATGTACTTGGGAGGAATGCAGAGCTGCAGAAACTAATGGAAAATTTAATGAAATAATTGCGTTCTGCAATCCGCTTCGGTTTAAGGTAAGACAGCGCGGTTTTTTGGTAGAACTGCAGCGAGCATGGGCTGCCTCTTGCTGAAGTCGAATATATGTTTCGGTGTAAATGCTGTTTGATGTCAAAAATGTGCTGCTGCATTCCTTTTCCTATTTCTTTAACGACGACGGTTTGATATGGACTAAAGGGATCTTTACCCTCCCACTTAATTGCATTTCTACTGGTACACCTGTGGTTTGTCCGGTTTGACCTTAAAAAAATATCGCCAGATCTCCCGATTTTGAATCACTTCGACACTGAAGCCAATCAAATGCTGGAGTTGTTGCACTAGTGTGACCGAGGAGTTTTTAGGCCTGCCTCTCTGATTGATATTACCTTTTCGAAAGGGTTCGTAGGATATTTTCTTTGAACATGACAGTACCAACTGAGTCGGTCGGGCTCCATTTATTTTTGAGATATTTGTTTTTAGCGTAAAGCCTTCCTGGGCTCTTGTAACTTCTTATTCGATCAATCTTTGTCACACCTGCTGTCATGCGAAGCATCCTCATCTCAGCTGCCGGTAATTTGCCATATTTTTTTTGTACACTGTGCAACCTTAACTGATGAGTCCACGTTTCTTCTGCGGTCAACAGTTGGAGCAGAGTACGGAATTGATCAGGTGAGATATACTCTTCGGCAATAGCTGGGCATCGGGGAAATTTCTGGAGAGGTGTGGGCAGAGTATTTGCAAGAAGTGGAAGTCGAAATAATTGCTTGGCCTGCGATGAGCCCAGCATTGAGTTAGGTTAGGTTAGGTGGCTGTCGGTAGAAGCCGACACACTTAGACCAATTTAGGTACATTGTGATACCACGTATGTATTATCTACCTCAACTCTGTAGATCGGACTGGCCAACGGCACGTGGTTGTTCTCAAACGGTCCCCCATCTACGTACTAACCGCGCCCAACGGCGTTTAATTACGGTGATCTGACGAGAACCGATTAACTCGATGTGGTATGGTCGTTGGTTCCGGCCTTGAGTTCCATTGAACATATTTGGGACCAGCTGAGGAAAAAGTTTAGGATGAGACCTGCCATTCCAGAGACTGACTGGCTTGAATTCTGCTCTGGCCGAGGAACGCGATAATTTCGACGAAACGAATCTTATCCAAGACACGCCAAGCAACACCTTAGTTTTTCCACTGCCCTACCTGTTGCGAACGTCTGACAAACATCCAAGAGTATCAATTGTCATGAAAAGCTTCTCAAATTCTCCATTCAGATTCGTCTTAAAATTGTAGTTCCCTTATACTTCGCACAAGCAAATGATTGGAGTAGCTAGGTTTGGGCACTGTATGGGCCGTTAATGCCTAATATTATATTTTTAACCACATTTGTGTGTTTATAGGCTGATAGATGCCGGCCTTTAGTAAATCCACGACTTGTGCAGTGATCAACTTCTATAAATCTACTATCTCGGAGGCGTATGTGACGTAAAGT
The DNA here is from genome assembly GCA_949715645.1 of Portevinia maculata. Taxonomy (NCBI): domain Eukaryota; kingdom Metazoa; phylum Arthropoda; class Insecta; order Diptera; family Syrphidae; genus Portevinia; species Portevinia maculata. The sequence goes on along the minus strand of OX454528.1, from coordinate 28,178,588 downwards.
GCTTTGATGGAATTTCCTTTTAGATATTGAGATGACTTGAGATTTATATGGAATCAAAAGTATGCCGTTAGCAATAGCATTTATTTAGATAGGATACTCATTGACAGCGAGGGACACTTTGTCGAGCTGATGGAATGGGCTAGCCAGATGAAGCTGAACATCATCTGTGACATGAAGGAGGATCATTGATAAACATGCAAGGCAGTATTGGACCGAGATTCGACCCTTGGGGGACTACATGAACAACAGGTCTTGGAGCTGAGCATTTGCCACTAGAAGTGACGCGTTGTAATCTTCCGACAGATAATCAGTTATCAGCTTATATGCCCGGTCAGGTCACTAAAGTCAAAGAAGTTAAGCAGTTTCCACTTGAGAACATCGTGACTCACTTTGTCAAAAGCTTTAGAAAAATCAAGCATTCAGAAAGTATTGATATGACCCTTATCGAATCCAACTCTTAAATCATCAAGACGATTTGTCATTGCAGTAGAGCACCTGTGATTCTCTCTTTTTTTCATATACCAAGCTGTTGTCGAAAATGTGTTTAAAGATTTGCATCTCAATTATCTTCTCAAAGACTTTAGAAAGGCAAGGCAGTATGATGATTGGTCTAAAATCAGCTAAAGAGATAAGGTTTCGTTTCTTAGCAATGCAAAGCACCCTGCCAATTTTCCAAGACTGAGGGAAAGTAGTTGTTACAATGCACCAGTTGATTATATGATTAAGATGGCTAATGATAAATGGCAAAATAAGTTTGATGAGACGGAAAGGCACCCTCACCAATGGAGTCGAAGAGGCTGTCTCTCATTCAATTCAGTCTCTCCCGAAAATTAGGAAACTGATATCTTCTCCCCAAGGGGTTTCAGTTTTTCCGTAATCGGTTTAATCGGTGCGTTCACACTGAAAGTTTAAAGTTGTCAAGTCGCTAATGAAGTCTGTGATAATTTGTCTGTAATATGTTATTAGTTATTAAGTCATTGTACCTAATTTGACTCCTTTTTTAGAGTCAAAAATACATATCTTCATGAAGTTATTTAATATCATTATCTATTATGTATTATTATGCTTTTCCTTTTTGCCAATTTAAAAATTATTATATCTCTGTACTGTAAAATATGTGGCAACCATACCTTTGTAGATTTATATGCGAAATAAAATATCTATCTATCTTAATAAATGAAAGTATTTTAAAAAACGTTTTTTTTCAAAGTTATTCCGAAGTTTAAAGGTGCGTCACATTTCTGTTACTCAATGTACACTGGCGACCACAAGGATGAGGTCATACATTTTGAAATCGATTTTCAGTCTTTAAACCTGTTGGAAATTGTATACCCAGAAACTTATACCTACTACCTGTGAACAGGTACATATTTCCCCAACAGTAAGTAATAAAATCAAAGGGTAGTGCAGGTGGCGCATTTTTTATACGCTTTCCAAGTAGTTCATTGTTTGATCTTTTGAGATTCCAGCGGTCGTTTCTTATTTACCCTTTAATTTTATGACTTACTGTTGGGAAAATATGTAGCTGTTCACAGGTTGTAAAAGTTTTTAGGTATAAAATTTCCAACAGGTATAAAAACTGAAAATCGATTGCAAAATGAATGGTCTCATCCTTGTGATCGCCAGTGTATATATAGCATGTGAAAAGCAATTCCTTTAGTACATCTACTTGTTCGTAGATTAGATTTTAGTAAGATTTAGAGGAAAGAAAATATAAAATAAAATTTTATAATGTTAATAAAGATATTTTTCTACATTGTACTGAGCGACAGCATGGCATATTGCAAACAATTTTTTGATGAAGAATATAAGTGAATAAAAAGCATTTTCCAAAATATATTCAATTCTGATGCATTACAAAGTTCATTTTGTTATTTTGAATTTTAATAATTTTTTTCTACTAAGACCTATATTAATTTACGGGTGTGAAATTTTTTGTAATTGCAGCTATGTAAGTAAAAGCAAATTAAATGTCGCATTTAACAGAACTGTACGATATGTCTTCGGGCTACGTAGATATGATAGAGTCTCTGGTTTTGCTAATTGTCTGTTCGGTATGCCTTTTGAAAATTATATTCAACTTCGCACTGTGGCATTATTGTCCAATATTTTGCTAACACAGCAACCTCAATACTAGCCGTGTTTCTTTGCACGCGGATATAGGGATAATTTGAAATTTGCATGTAAAATACAACAACAACTTATCCTATATACGCTAACTTTAGCGGGGATAGCTATCGCCGCTAAGTCCTTTAGTGGGGATAAACAGTGCTTCCAAAACCCATTTTCTTCGTTTCTGATGAATCGGTGCAATGAATTTTGCAGGAAATGTCAAAGTTTGACATCCCGCCGACCACTGGCACATCCCGCCGAATATTTTGTTCGGGAATTTATTATTATTTTTGCAAAGAAACACGGCTACTGTTTAGAGAGAATAAGGATGGCATCCTCGTGGAGGTCTCGTCAATTGATTCATCCTCGTTTTGCATGTTTAAGATACTGTTTGTATAGTTTGAGTCTTTATTCTCAGCTCTAGATTGTAAAATTAACTTAAGACAGACTTATAAGATATTGTATTTTAGTGTTTTAAAGCATTCACAAAAAAATAAATAAATAAAATTATGTGCGAAATAAATCTATCTTATTCTATCTATCTTAATAAATAAAAGTATTTTCGAAATTATTGCGAAATTTAAAAGTGCGCCACATTTTTCTTTCTCAATGTACATACATAATGCTGGTATCTTTTTTCAACTTGGCTTTTGTTAATTTAATTTTGTAAAAATATTATGAAATTAGGAAAATCTTTTGTAATATTTTCTACATTAAACTTCCTCCCATTCTTCAAATTTTAACTGTGTCATTTTCATTTTAATTCACTTTCGAAAACACACTTAGTTCTCTAAAATCTTCCCTACTTTGGAAACAACATACGGCAAAGCACAAAAGTGTGTTTCTCATCCATTTTGGAAACAATCGCACTAACCATCATGTCATGTGAGCAACATAAATTACATTTACTTACATTATGCAACCACAGCAGTTTCCTCCATTGCGGATTCGATTGAACGTGACACTCGAAGTACACGTCGTCTCCCTCTTTAATGTCATCCGACGAGAGTGTCGAACCCAAACGTAATGTCACCAGTGGTGGATCTGTAAGAAGCCAAAAACAACATAAAAAAAGTTTGTTTTGTCATAAATTGGAAACATTTCTAAATTTACTAGCATTTGTGCACTTAATATAAAATCCGTTTGAAATTCTAGATACAAACTCAACGTTAAACCAACCGCAGGATGTCGACCGTATCCCAATTATAATGCACCGCGATAGAATGACCTAAACTACGGCTACGGATAGCCAGTGCAGTTTCCCCAGAGGCCTACTAGCAATGACTTTGTCATTAAACTCAACCAGGCCACTCATCAAATCCAAGGGCCACCACACACGCGCTTAGCAGTGGCTAAAAGACTTTTCGGCAAAGTTTACCCCCCTCCCGGTAGGTACATCGTATCGTTTGGCTAATTTGATTCGATTTGGTAGGCAATGGCAAAACCCTTGCAGCACCGATTATGCGCTGGCACGGTTGATATCCACTGCCACTTCGGCGGAGACCGGCCGGTGTCGTCGTTGTCGTCGTCAACTGACATGGAGCATGATGGAGGGGCACATGTTCGGCGAGACGTACTGTAGATAAGATTGATGATTGTGTTTTGCCAATAGTGATGGAGTGGGCTTTATTTTTGACTGGAGTGGCAGGGGAGCTCGAACCCCGTTTTGGGGAAATAAAAGGATCAAATTTAATTTTGGCTTAGCACTCGTGTCAACCTTCACCTAGTTGCGTGTTGCTTTGTAGCCAAATAAATCATTTCTGTGTCGGAACGCATATGATGGACGAATCCATATCAAAATTGTTTGCTTTTTGAAGTGAGTTTTGATGATGTATTAGATCCCTTCAAACGACGTGGCTTGCGTCATTCGAAAATTAATTTGATGGATAGTCATTGCGATTGTATCTAATACGAGGAATACGAGTATTATTTGTTTATCGGTTCATGCATTCGAATTTCTTTTGGGTAGCATATAAGAAAGCTTTTAAATTAAAAGTTAACCTAAGGGACGCGAGATACAACGTTGGAAGTATGAGACGGCGAGGCAATATCAGGTGTGTTCAAGATGTGAAATGGAAACACCGGATATCGGACGCGTTCTACTACGGGGCGGAACAGGGTAGAAAGGGAATCCTTGCGGCAGAGCTAGTTGGCAGCATGTTGACCATTTCAAAGTCCAGTGATATTTTGATGTCTTTCGAACTATTGATGCAAGGTGAGGTGGATAACTTTGTCAGTGCATGTGCACACATCCAAAATAAAACGCGAAATGAAAGACCTTAAGAAAAGATTACCTCGCCACGCTTTATACGGGGCGCTCGCACTAGTATTTTCTGTGGCAGAATAGTCCTCACCCAAATTAACAACACGATGATCCTAATCTCTGGCACGAAACGGTCGACTAAAATACGATGGCTCCACTTCATAAGCAACATCGCCCGGTCTCACTTGCGCCGGCAGAGATGACAATAGCCGAATTTCCCATTCATAAAAACATTACAACGTGCTGCTCTGACGCCAACAAAGACTCGCCAAACATCAGTCAAATTTCGTGATAAAATGGCTCACGATGGTTTCAATCCGAGCTCTTCTTGGACAGAAGAATTAAGATTATTGATGTAAAAGGACATAACGGTCACAAATCCCTCGTCTTGGGCCGTCGGCTGTAGCCTCCCATCAAATCTTTGGACTATCCTCAACAGAATGCGAACAAACCATGTAAGGTGTGCAGACTCTTTGTTCCGCTGGGGAACCATCAAGGAGTCCCCGAATGAATTGTTGATGTATGAGACATAAAATTGTAACAAAAATAAATATGCTCCCGAAGTCGGCTGCGAGCAGAGAGATAAGTTGCATTCCTGCTGGATTTTGACAATCTCATCAAGAACATCCCAAAGGAAGAGCTTTTGGTTGTTCGAGGACAATTGAACGTGTCGGGAAGTCAAACTGCCATTTAGGACTGGGATACAGCACCAGGAACTCTCCGAATGATGATGTGCAAGGTAAACGGTCTTATCATTATAATATAATGTTCGTCATACAAAGCCGGCACCTGATTACTTACAACTGCAGGTTAAAGATTGCAAAGTGATACTAGGAGAGAGATTTTTTAATGGAGGCGAAGATGAACAAAAATAAACAAACAAAAGTGCCTGCGAAAATCACATCATCGACTAAGTTGAGGTTGAAGAGCAGAGGCCATAAGACATGTGGAGTCCCTTATAACAACCTTGCTGGGCAAAAGCAAAATATCCTATGTGCATCAATAGGACACGGCAAAAAAAGATGGTGATGGACGATAAGGCTCAAGTAGTGATAAGTGCAAAGAAAGCGACATTCAAAGCCTGGTCAAAGTGGCATTTGGAGATGAAAAATTGAAATCGCATGAAATTGAAATACAGACCACGCCAAGAGAATGTGCGCCCAAATTCATCAAAAGTATATACAGGGCCTGCAACGGGAGTTGAATGAAATGTCTGTTTCAGTCACACATACGAACCAGGCTGTCCAAGAACTATGTTCACAATGACCCCTCAGAGTAGGAGAAATGCTCGGGAACCCCGTTGGCCAAAATTCATCAACAACGTTCAAGGGCTGCTTTGTGAAGGACGAAATAATTCTACACCGATGTCAACAGTTCTGCGAAGGACTTCCTCGGAAACAGTTTCCAAAAACAGTTCCTCACAATGAACAAGTACCCGGAATTACTGTCGAAGAAGTTGGGAAGGCGGCTACAGACTTCGAAAAATTAAAAGCGGTTTGGCGGGACGAAATACCTTTTGAGTTCTGGAAGTATTGGATCCAGATGGCTAATGATTCTCATCTCCAAACTGATGACAGACGATCCAATGCGCAACACAACCACTGATAATTACCACTAAGACGACGAGAATTTTCAGTAAGCTACGTACAGATAGCCATGGACTGGACATGTATCAGAGAGCAAAAACAAGAGTTAGATGCCCTCCTGGAGTCACCGACAGTTCCCAATCACAGTCAGTGCACCAAAAACAGATATCCTAACTAGCAATTTGGTTTCAGACAGTATCACAATACTTCGCAACAAGTAGTGAGAATTTGTAACCACGTCAAAATAAATCGCTTCGTAGGAAAATCTAATGGAATGGTTCTGTTAGACATCGAAAAGGCATTCGATACTGTTTGGCACAACGGTCTTGTTTTCAAGATGATTAATTTAAACTTCCCGTTCTATATTTTTGTAAAATAGTTCACAGTTTCTTTTCTGGTCGTCGTTTTAATGTAAATGTCAATAGTGGTGTCTAAAATTTGATAACATTTGATTCAGGTGTCCCCCTAGTCTCTCTTCTCGGTCCCATTTTGTATAATATTTATACATCTGATTTTTCCAAATTACCCAATTGTGGTGCAGCTATTTTTGCTGATGATACTGCAATATATTCATCCCACGAATTCGCTCTCAATATTGAGAGCAATCTAAAAAACGCGATGGAAATATTGCAAAATTATTACTCAAAGTAGAAAATAAAACTAAATAAAGATAAAATGCAAGCTATCTTTTTTACAAGAAAAAGAAAGCATTGCTTCCTTCCAACCACCCAAATACAAATAAATGGAGTAAGTATTGCTTGGGGGTCTTGTGTTTTATTTACCTCGTGATACACCTGGATTCACAATTAATATTTAATGACCACATTAACAAAACAGTCAAGAAAATGGGACTCACCATTAACATGTTATATCCGTTTATCAACAGAAAATCAATGCTTTCAGTAGATAACAAGGTCATAATTTGTAAAGTTATTTTTCAGGCAATTCTACTATATGGATGCCAAGTTTGGGGAAATTGCGCAAAGTGCTACACAAAAAAACTTCAAATATGCCAGAATAAAATTTTAAAACTGATGCTTAATTTACCCTGGCATTTTTCTACCTTAGACCTACACTATTGAACGAATGTTGAATTAATCCACCATCTCGTTCTACCGCGCGCATCTCTTGGGCCATTGATTTTCCGTTTTTCACTATTTAAATTTTGACGATACGCGATGTGACAGCTATTGCCAGGTGTTTGTGTCAGCTAATTTACAATATGCGTCAGACTATTTACCTCAGCAAAGATCTTTGCAAAGAAAATGATTACATGAACAAAATTCACAGCGTAAAAGGCAACATAAAAAAAGAATGGGGAATTGTTAATGAGATTTTTAACAGAAACACTCCTACAGGGATTCCTTCTTATTTAAGCCACAATAATCGTGATACGAGTATTAATTGTATGATGCAGGTAAGAACCCCGGTTCCAACCAATGTAAGGCGTGGTGTATTAACAGAGAAGAAGTTGAGGCTCGAAGCTTTTCCTAAGAATTTATTTCGTCCTTTGAGATTTAAACTATTAACTAAAAAAAAAACATTTGCCATTAGACAGCTCGAATTCCATCACTCACAATTCCTTTTTTTTATAATTTGCTTACGCTAAAGGGTTTTTTTCTGTTGTGACAGTACCCTTATAGTGCTAAGAACGCAGCGTACGCATTTGTATTTTAAGAGCAAGCAGCACCTGGCAATATCATATTTCATTGCATGCTTTTCGGTGCTACTTACTATTAGAAAGAATAGAGAGATAGGGAAGAAGTGTTTGGGTGCAGTTGTAGGGTTTTCCTTCACGGGCGGTGTCTAAGTTGCTTAGGAAAATTACGATTTCATGTATTCGATATAAAGTAATGAACTTGGCCGAGATTCGAAGGCACGATTCCATTCAGTAAGCGAATACACTACTTCTGCACCCTTGCCACCCGCAATTCTTATTCTAATGCATTTATCAAGAGTATTGCTTTCAATATTGCTGATATCTTGGCTCATATTTTTAACAAAAGTATCTTTTGTGGTAAATTTAATGGTGTGTTAAAAATAGCTGAACTCATACCAATCTTCTAAAAAGTGATAAAAAATGTAAAATAATTATAGGCCTCCCTGCTTCCAGTGTTTTCAAAAATTTTTGAAAAATTAATCAAAACTAGAGTTTTTTCATACCTACAAACTATTTCTTTTCTTAGCAATAAACAGTACGGATTCAGAGCCGGTAGATCAACTAAGGATGCACTTCTAAGCTTCTGCAGCATGATATACAAGAGCGTCAAGAGCAAGAAGTTAACTTCTGCTCTCTTTATCGACATTACCACAGCCTTTGATACTGTTAATCATAGCATCTTGCTAAATAAATTAAGCAAAACTGGGTTCAGAGGGTTTATGCCCAAATGGTTTGAATCCTATCTCACTAATAGAAAACAAATGGTTAGAATAGGAGAAACATTTAGTGGAAGTCTTGATATAAAAATTGGTGTTCCTCAGGGCTCTGTTCTGGGGCCTGTTTTGTTTTAAGTTTATATAAATTCAAACTTACTGGGTCTGCCGATGAAATAGGCTGTTCCTACTCCAACAACTCCCTCTTAGATCTGATAGCCGATATCAACTACGACTTAGAAATATTGCGACATTGGTTCAGTTTGCATAAGTTAGCCGTTAGCGACAAAACTAAAATAATGTCTTTTAGTATAACTGCTCTGAACTTACAGTTTTCACTTTTCATAGTTCGAACTGAAAAAACACTTTAATAAGTTCTGATACTTGCTGTAACCCTCATTCTGAAGTAACGTAGGAATACTAACAATAGCAGCTCAACAAATTGTTTTGTTGTAGATAATGTACACGTCTTAAAGTATCTGGGTCTTGAAATCGACTGTGGGTTAAAATGGAGCTCTCATAGAACTTCGAAGCCAATTTATATATGTAATGGCCCGCAATGACGATTTCATTATAATGATAAAGGTCGACAATTCTTGTGATGGAATCAATCAGCACATTGAACTGAAGTTGACTGCCTTCAACAATTTTTTTTTTCTCATAATTGAATTTGAAATTTCAACTTAGTCTCATTTCAGGGCGATATACTTTTCCCAACGATGTTCCCACTTCTTTCGATCTTCCAAAAAATAGGATTTCTCAAATTCTTCTAAATACGTGGGCGGTTCGCTTAGTCAGTGACTTTGATTTAAAAAAATGGCACTGGGATCTTTTATGGTATTTTTTCTGACATCTTTGTTTCTTTCTAGTCAAAGACATAAAACTTCAATGGGTCTGCCAAACGTTGAGCTTCTTACAGTGGTCGAAAGAACTTTGGTTTATGCTATCAAAACTAAACAAAGTTAATTTCGTGTTTTAACAATTTTACAACTATCGCCGAGTGATTGTATTATTCGTATCCTGCATGACCATTTGGAAATTAATAAATAAGCGGCAAGATTCGGGTTAAAATTTCAAATCATTGCAATTCAAGTGCATTTTTACGACGTTTTGTAACAGTTGATAAATCCTGACTGATCAGGCGTTTCTCATGAATTTTTATTCCAAATAACAATGTTGAATGTGAACATGTCAACGAGGAGCTACCAGCTAAATTTATTAGCGGAAGTTGTTCCGAAAAATTTCAACTGTCATTAAAATGGACATTATTCATTTCCGGAACGACTCCAGTATGTATTTGTTTACTTAGTAAATTTCAATGTATTGACTCAGTGCCCTCATCTTGTCATAAAGTTTACCGAAACTCATAGGATTAACGAATAACGAGTACCTAACTTCAATGTAAGTTGTGTTACACAAACCGCAAACGCGTCCCACATCACATAAGTCATGACACAGAACAATGGAACACGCTAACGAAATCAATTAATTATTCAAATTTGCTCCATGGAAAGGTACTCATGGCTCCGCAGGACTAGGTTTGTTGGAGTGTGTCATCGTGTGAATGTGAGTTTCAATTTTACTGTCAGTTAAATTATTTTAGTGGCTTCACCTGAACCGACATGGATTAATTAATAGGATTTTTTTGTTTGGTAAATGAGATTAAAAAAACAACCTTCAACTGTTTACCGCTAATTAATAGTCTTTGAAATGAGTAAAATGACGTTAAATAGTTCGCGTACTCGTGTTCAATTTAATCGGTTTTTATTGTGTACCTACATAAAAAATTAGATACAGGTTTATAAAATATTTAATAATCAGTGGGTCATAGCTCAATACTGTAAAAGCTTTTTCCATGCCTTATCCATGATACTCGTAGATCTGTAAAGAGCCAATTTGTTGGGATTCTATGCAATTGTGTTCGGAAAAAGGTTAAATGGGTTCAATAAAACACCGACTTAATGGTTAATCAAGTGATTTATTGCGACGCTTAACAACTGTGTGAAAACTCTGATCACATTTCTAAGGCATGCTCATGTAGTTTTGTTACATTATATTGCATGTTTGGGTATGTTTATCAAGGGCCTTTCACATACATAAAATTCAAACTACTTGAGATATCTCAACAAATTATTGGCTTGAATTACTATCAAAACATTTATTAATGCAATTCGACTTCGTTCATATGGCCACCACGGTAACGTACTTTGAACCCAATTTTCGATGACTCGGCCGCACATTTAGACCCATACGGCCGCTATTTCTCGCTCAATATTGACTCTGAACTCCTCTAACGCCGCCGGCTTGTTGGCATATACCTAAAAGTCTAGGGTGTCGGCGGCCAATAGACGGGTCCGTTTCTCGAGATAACACGTTCACCGAACTGTGACTTCAGTAACTTGATTGTTGCACCCGCTGTGTGGCACCGTCTTGTTGGAACCACCATCCATTTTTATCGACGAAAAAAACGGCCCAATGACGCCACGGGTATGAAAACCACACCAAACAGTGACTTTTTGCGGATAAAACAGCACTTCATGAAGCACATGAGGTTTCTCTCCTGTCCAAGATCCTAACGCAAAATTCGCCATAATATGGTCTGGGAGAGTCCCAATTCTTGAGAACGCTGTGAAATTTATTGATTGAGCTGGTTTGCGACGGGCGCCTTTACGGCAGCAATATTCTTAACACTTCGAAAAAAACGTAGTCTCACGGGCACGGCAACAAGCAGCGAATATTCTGACTCAAATTTGTTCACTGGCGTACCTATGAATTGCTTGTCTACTGGAACGAAATATACGGCCGAAAATTGGCGTCAACGCTCTTTAAGTTTCGACCAGCGACTCGGAATTTCAATAGTAAATTTGAATCATTTGTAAACGTTGTTCCTTCGTGTACCTACTTCACCATGATGGAAATGTTGACTTCAGTGAATATTCTGACATTGATAATTCGGTACTCGGTTTAAGGGTGCGTTCACTCTGAAAGTTTGAAGTTGCCAAGTCGCTAATGAAAGACCCTATTGTTCTTTAGCTCTCGTACAGCTAAGCCAACCTCTTCTATACTGGGCGGTGAAATATAATCTTCATTGACAGGGCGTGGGTTCTCTTCATACCCTATCACTCTCTGTACATGATGCCCATTTAGCAGCTTTTGGAAATACTGCTTAAATACATCTACTATTCCCTGCGCTTCGGTGACTAGGTTTCTGGTCATAAAGCCAGCTTCAATTTCTTGCGAAATCTCCGGATGTTGTTTCGATCGCGCGACTTTTCAATTTGGACCTGATGCTGGTGGAAGAAGGATCTTTCCATAAGCCGCACATTGTCCGCGGCTTCCTTCCACAGAGTCTGGAACTCTCCAATGAGAAAGTGCTGGCCACCATTAAGTCAGAAAATGATGACTTTAAACAAAATCGTGGAAGGTCATCCAGAAAGGGAAGGAAGGTGCACTGTACATATATCTATAGAAAAGTGTCAGCTTAAACTCTACCGTAGAGTCGATGTCGACTTTCGCTTTACAGAGTGTTAACCGTAAATATTGCCAAAAGTTCGAATCCTAAAATACCATCAACAAATCCTCGCATATGTAATGATGACCACCAATATGCAGTCCATACTACATTCCAATTATCGGCAATTTGTAACCGGGCCTTGCTATGTTCCCGCCCGAAATTTCCGTGCCAATACACCGTTCCCACAGACTTTGCCCTACTATCATCAGCTAAAGGACAATACAATACTGTGTCTTCTTCCATCGCCCTTGCGAAGGTGGAAGTTTGAATATTTCAGTTCCATTAGCAGATACTCAGATGCGTACTTTCTACCGTTCCTGTTATCCCGATAAACACTACTAAATTAACAGCCACAATAGAACTACCGTGAAGTGTCTGGAATCATAGAGAGGCAATCGAAATTACAGCCTACGTCATCCTACTGCCTACCGGAGTGTCATTTGCAGAGCTTTTGTTTCACCCAGCATCCAGCCAACTGCTCCGTCCAAGTACGGAACAATGCTGCTCCCATGCATCAACTATTCATATTCATAGATAGGCGTTTGTTCTTGTTGCTGAGTTGGGTGGTCGGGCGGGTTATGGTAGCCTTGGTGACATGAAATCTGGTTGTCAGTAGTAATTCAAGATTTCCTCTTTGCCTATACGAGAGAGCTCCATAAATAATAAACATCCTTGGCAGGAGTCCCTTTTGTTTTGAAATGTTTTCTCTTTCATTGTGTGGTGTGGTGCCTTTGAAAAGATAATGGCCCTGTACGGCTTATATGTATATTTTTCGATGGAATTTGTTTGACGTATGGTTTGACATTTTGTCAAACAAAAATAGTCCTGTTCAAGGTACTTGACAACCTCTAAGAGGCAACGATATTCCTACAACAAAAAATATCTGAAAACAAATTGTAATTTCTTTCAAATAAATTGCCTATAAACCAGCTTTAATACTGCCTGTTTATTGCCTACCAAAGGACACAAAATTTCCTCGAAATGCTAACAAGAATTCCATACACACACGATACCATATGTGTGCTTGTGCATATCGCTGTGTCAGACACATGCCCGGCACGAGCGGAAATAATTCAACTTTTAACGGGATTCTATATTAAAATTGGTGTACAAAGGACATCATTACAATCACAATAAAACAGGAATGACTACGACAACGTCTACCGCAATGACATTGACGAAAACAGTGTGACAGCAGTGCCCTGCCTGCGTTTTTATTTTAAGTATATTTAATGGAATTGCTCGTTCAGTTGCTGCAGGATTATTCCCCACGTCGCGAATTTTCGCATTCTATTTGTGTACGAGGACAAGCATGAATCCTCGCATATCGTTTCGATCTCTTCGATATTTTTTTCTGTACAAGACCTCGTGTAGGTAAGTACAAGGTGGGCCGAAAGTGACTTCCTAATTTGAAAAAATCACAACTCTTCTGTTTTTTTTTTTTTTTTGGGAATCTTAAAAAACAAACTTGGGAGATTTAGTAAAATGAACTACAGCGCTTTAGGAAGGAACTAACTAATTGAATTCGATTATTTTAACCCAAAGAGCTTATCGGCGTCATTTTAATGTGCGAAATCCACCCTCTGCGCACATGATTACGGCACTGGTGGCACCATTTCGTCAACAAGGATCTGTACTTGATTTTCCCCGAGATGGAAGACCTCGCAGTTCCCGAATCGAAACAAATGCGGAACGAATTTATGCAAATCTTGGTCAACTCGGTGTGTCCCGCAGTTCATTGCGAAGAGTTCTAAGAACCGAATTGCAGCTGTTTCCATTCAAAATTCAATTTGGGCAAGAGTTAAAGCCAGGAGATCCTCAAAAACGTTTTGTTCATGCAGTTCGTTTAATTTCCAAAAATTCCGAATTTAATTGGACTCCACGTTCTCTGGATTTGACTGCACCAGACTTTTTTCTGTCGGGTTATTTCAATTGTAAAGTGTACGTAAATAAACCCACCACTATCCCGCAGCTGATTAAACTCATTTAAACCATTCTACAAAAAGAAGAAATTTGAACTTAACTCAGATTTTACTGAATGGTACGACCATTGAGTATTCTGACGATGTCAAATACCTTGGAGTAACCCTAGACAAAAGACTAAAATGGAACTCCCACATTGAGAACAAAATAACAAAAGCAATAGCCCACCGAACCGCCAAATCGGATTAAAGTGGTATGCGGATGGTTCTAAAATGGAATCGGGTACAGGAGCTGGTTTTCACGGACCAAACCTCAACGTCTCAATACCAATTGGAAAAGGCCGTAGTGTATTCCAGGCGGAGCTTCTTAAGAATGCGCTAACCACATCTTCAACACTGGCGCTCACATCCATATATTCACGGACAGTCAAGCAGCTATAAAAGCCCTTATTTCACACACTATTGACTCCAAATTAGTCTTACACTGCTTGAATACCCTCCAGAAAGTCAGCCACAGAAACAAAACCATACTGCGGTGGATTCCTGACCGTGGGTGTTTTGAAGGAAATGAAAAAGCTAACGAAGTAGCCAGAGGTGGTTCAGAAACCCCTTTCACAGGACCTGAACCATTCTGCTACACACCAAAATCAGTTACTAATTAAGCTATACAAAGCTGGGTACACTCAAAATGTATCTCACACTGGGAAAACACTCCAGGTCTAAGACAGGCCAAACGAGCCACCCAGCCAGCCCTTTAAGAACAATGCCAGCAGGATCCTAAACCTACGTAGGCATGATATTAAAAGCCTAATAGGCTACCTCACAGGTCACCACGACTTACGATACCACCTTAACAAAATGAATTTAGCCGACTCTTCAGTGTGCAGGCTATGCCTCGAGGAAGACGAAACCACGGAGCACGTATTGTGCGAATGCCCAGCCCTTTGCGGAATCAGAAACAGGACCTTCTTCAAAGAACTCTTGACTTGAAGAAATCTCCTGCCAGAAGCATTATTACCTTTTCTAGAAAATTGGAAAACGTACCAGCCTAAAATCTTCTTTGACCTATGGTACAATAGATCTATTCAGGTCAACGCACGTACCGTTTTTTTTCGCCTAGGCGGGTCAGGAGCTATAAAAAAATATCCCGCAGCTGAAGGAGAACATTCGTTCTGAAATACAGCCGCTGAGCCCAGATGTCCTACGAAGTGTTGTGGGAAACGCTCTAGTAAGAGCCCGTCTCTGTGAACATGAAGCTATTGCTCATTTGAGGGGCATTATATTCCATACTTAGCCGAAAAAAATTTCCATAAATCATACTTTGTGATTCTAAAATAAATTACTAAAAATTAAATCTATAAAAGTTATTATCACTGCAAATTAGGAAGTCACTTTCGACCCACCCTGTACTTGTCCTGCGGACAATAGGGAATTTCATTTTATGGTCATCATAATTTCTTTGACTGTTTGATTTTATTTTTATGCGGAAAAGAAAGGATTTCACATTGGAGGGAGGACTGCGTGTGCAGTTGTTAAAAATTGGGACAAAGACCGCAATCTCATTCTCGTCTTTCATATAAAATTTTATCGTTTCCGTTCTTTGTGTAGTCATTGATATGGAAATTGGGTAAATTATTATTAAGTCATTAAATGACGTTGTTATGTGATGATGGAGAGTTACGCCAGAAGGTTGAGGAGGTTCCTGAATGTCAATGGATCCTGAAAACTTTAATCATTTCAGTTGCATCGCAGTAGAACTTTTCCAATTAAGTGCACATACCTGAGGCGTTAAAGTTACCTCCAATAAATACTTACATACGACGTTTAGCTTCCAAAGGGTCTCCAGGAATAATCCATTCACAGTAGGATTCTCGGATCGACATGTTATGGATTTTCCGTCGTCATCTGTTGTCGGCACAAAACTCAACTCCGAGCGTGTGGTATTGTTGAGAATGTCCTCCTATTGCGAGTGAAAATAGAAAATTGAAGTTTTACTTTGGTAAATAAAAGTTGTCTTCTATGAAAAGGAACTATTTAGTTTTGTCCATTGGACGCACTGTGACCATCGACTGAAATAAATTTACAGTAAATACTACGTTTTGAGGAGCTTAAAATTGAAGCACCCTAAATTTTCTCTCGAGATTTATGACCCCCAATCTCAATTTCTTAATCTGACAATTGTGGGGCACGTTTTACAACATCAGCCTAATATGAACACTTCCTTACCCACGAAGCTAAAGCCCCTATCAAGGAGGAGTCCTATGAGTTTCTGAAGTATGTGAACAAATACAACAACATCTGGAACCGGTATCGCAGCATCATCAAAGACGTAGTCGACAGTAGCGTAGGTCAGGAGCCACACCACAATAGGTATGATAGATATGTTTGCGTTCAACAGTGAATAGTGACAGAAGAGGCTCGCAAAGAGAAAGTGCGCTGAAATTCAAGCAAAGTGTGTGTAAGGCTTGTATCGGGAGTTAGAAGAAGTCCTTAGGCTGCTGATAGAAACCAGGTTTTAAACGAACTGTCAACCAGATTGAACAGGGGCACAACCATTTTTGTAAAGGAAAAATGAAAAAAATCCTCGAATATATTTTCCACCGCCCGCTTCTTACAATGAAGAAGTACACGACATTACTGTCGAAGAAGTTAGGAAGGCAGTCGAAGAAGTTAGGAAGGCAGTCGAAGAAGTTAGGAAGGCAGTCGAAGAACTTAGGAAGGTGGTCAAAGACTCAAAAAAAACGACAAGCAGTTGGGCCGGACGAGATACCGTCTGAGTTCGAAAAAAACATAGGCTCCCTAACTCCATAACCAGAGCGACACTGTGACAATGACCGTTCAAGCAAGTTGATGTCACACACCATGAAGAACGTTGGGCGGGTATTAAGTAGCCAAATGCTTAAAATAATAAGGCCAGACTAGTGCGGGTTTGTCGCAGGTAGATCAATAACAGATGCAATCCAAAGCATAAGGATCATGTTGGAAAAATATCGTGATTCCTTAAAGGATATGCATATGGGGTTTATAGATTTTGTAAAGGCCTTTGATTGACAACCGAGGGATCTGTCACGAGTCGCGCTACGACAATACGGAGTTACAGAAACCTACGTAGATGATCATGGGCATGAATGAGGGAGTAACGAGAAGACGGACTCCAAAGTGCATCAGATGGCCGAATTCGGGATCCCGTGGTATCGCGTGACACTCGACAACACGTGGTGTAATGTGCAGTTTGGAAGCAGCTCTTCCGAATTATTCCAAATTGATTTCGGCAAGGAGATGCGCTATCATGTGACTTCTTCAATTTTCTTCTGGAGAAAACAGTGCGAAGGGCAGGTGTCAACACGGAAGGCATTATCATCAATAGATCTGTCCAGCTACTGGGGTATTCGGACAACATCATCGGCCATTCCCAGCTGCAGTGTTAGAGGCTTTCACGGCGATTGAAGAACAGGCGAAATTGGTTGGTCTTGAAGTAAATGAGGACAAGACAAACTACATGCTATCAACAAATAAACAAACATCTGTCCACCGCCTAGGACAAAACGTCACTGTTGATAGCAATAACTTCGAGGTAGTTAAGGAGTTCATCTACCTAGGAGTAAACATCAACTCCACCAATGACGCCTTAGTGGAGATCAGGCGGAGAATTACCTTAGGAAACCGCTTCTACTTTGGTTTAGCGAAACAAATGTGTTCAAAACTCCTTACTCGAAGGATAAAATGCATGGCTCTATCGAAACTTAATCCTACCACTCCCGCTTTATGGTACCGAGTGCTGGACGGGAAGTAAAAAAAGGGAGCTAATATTGGGTTCTTTTGAATGAAAAATACTACGTCGGATATTTGGTCCTGTGTGCGAGGAGGGCGAATGGAGGAGAGGATACAACCGCGAACTCTATGAGCTGTACCAAGATGTGGATGCAGTCCAAAAAGCTAAACTACTTCAACTACATCGGCTCGGCCACATTGGAAAATAATGCTCCAGCCAAGAGGATCTTCGACTCCCAGCCCCCTGGTTAGAGAAGGCAGGTAAGGCCGAACCTCCGTTTTAAAGACCAAGCCATCGCGGATGCCAGAGCGTTTGTTCTGGTGAACTGGAAGCAGCGTGCCCGGGATCGCAGAGGATGGAAGGCTGCAGTGTCTCAGGCAGAGACTCTTCACGGGTCGGGAGCCCGTTAAGTAAGTACAAGAAGAAAAATATATCTTTGCACAATGCAATGGGGCTAAACATATAGAGATACCTGTGACATGTTTACTTGAGTTTGTTTCTATAATTTTATGGTTTTATAATTTGTGGTCTAGCACCAGGTCCCTGAGGCGACGTGTGTTTTATATATGGATATATCTGTGATCACAAGAGAAAACGGCTTAAGTCTGTTTTACTAATTGTCAGGAGAGCAGTTTAAAGTGTATGACAAACGCGTGAAATTACTAACGACTCTATTGGGCGATTGGAAACTCCGATCGGGTTGAAAGAAAAACTAAAATAAAGATAATTTTACTCTTTCTTGGTTTAAAATTAATTTTTTTGATAAAAAAAATAACTGGAAATGATTTTATTGACAAAACTACTACTTCTTTACTGTTAGGTTTTTTATTATAAAAAATCCTATCTGAAGATTAGTTGTTTTTCCATTTTAAAGAAATTTGTTGTTCTGGTCTATAGTCCACTTTAGCTGTTTATACCCTATTCTAAGGGTATATTAATTTTGACGCATAGTTTGTAACATACCTTAATATTGCCCGTAGACCCCTAAAAGTTACTATAATTATTTATGATCAGCATCGATAGTAATGTCGATCTAGCCATGTCCGTTCGTCCGTCCGTCCGTCCGTCTGTCGGCAAAAATTAGGCCTTTGAACTGGACCTAGAGCGCTGAAATTTTAACCATATACTCTCTAGGGTCCCGAAATAATCAAGTTTACGAATTTTTGAAATCCGCCCACAGACACGCCCACCAACTCAAAAAAACTAAATTTTGGAAAAATTCGAATTTTGAGCTCGAAAGCTGAAATTTTTTATATATTATCTATCACTCCTAAAACTGCTCAGGATAAAAAAATTTCAAAATCCGCCCACTGACACGCCCACAAATAAATAAAATAATTTTTTTATACCCTATTCTAAGGGTATATTAGTTTTTGAAAATCCAAAGTTTGAGCTAGGGAGCTGAAATTTATAATATAATTATACTCTCTACGGGCCCTTTATTCTCATGTGTTAATTTTTTTTAAATCCGCCTACTGACACGCCCACAATTAAATAAAACAATTTTATTGAAACACCCAAGTTTGAGCTAGGGAGCGTTTTTTTTTTGATAAAATCCTTTAAATGTTATATAACAAAATATGTAGAGCGTTCTTAACAATTCAACCATACTTAGACTTTTGTCACGCCTACTTATGAGGGATAGGAATAAGAATAGGGTATCCAACAGTTCGCCCAAGCGGACTGTAGCCCGTCCCTATGTTTTTACTTGTCTTTTGTGTTAAAAATTATCCAGTTAATATGGCAACTTTAGATCTTACTCCTTAATTAATAATGAAAAATTATGTCGTCTTTGGATATGTTCTCAGCAGAGAATGAGAACCAACTTTGAACCTTGAGATAGAATACATTTTATTTATTTAAAAACTATTAAAAATACAAAAAACAACAAACTTCTTCATGCAATGTAAATTAATAAAAAAAATAAAAAATTAGACAAAATTAAGTTAAAAATCAAAATTAAAAGTGTTTTTTAAGCTTCATCGTCACTTCTTAAATCTGGATGAATGTATACGAGTAGTTCGGTGGAACTAGCTTTAAGGCTTGTATAAAAAGAATAAAAATCTGGATTTATGAATAGTAATAAATCTATTTATCTGATGACCTACCAACCGTCTTCAATATTTTTTAAACGACCCAATGTAAGTGTCGATGCTCTTCGCTTGACTAACGGTAAAAGGTTAAATCGTTGGGATTTAAATTTGTTTCAAACAAAATTTGGTTTTAGATTGTAGGGGACTACCTAAATAATCTCAAATACAAACTTAAACAGAAAAAAAAATAAACATTTTATCATGTTTGGTGTGCTACCCACACCAAAAACCACCCGCCAGTGTTTAGAAAATGGGCCACAATATACCAACCACTGCCAACTTCACAGGCGGAAATTAGTGCCCGACGGCCTTCCTAAACTCCTCTGCAAGAATCCATTGTTCTTTTATTTTTGACTATCGGCGATGGTGGTATTGTCTACCACAAAAGCAACGTGACGCGTACAAGAAAATAGAGCAAAAATAAAACTTAATCACAATAGTGATACTTCAATAGTTCGGATCGGTGCATCCTTTAAAATATTATTGGAAAAGGTGTTATATATTAACTGGAGAACTCGGGTGTTGCTCATTCCCAGAAAGCCATTTTTTTATACCCGCGTTTGCACTTCTAAGTTCTAAGTGCACAAAAAAAGGCGAAGAACGAATACTCCACCATCCACCCCACGTGTCGGCAAAGACCGCCATCGGTAGGTACAAAGAATTGCATATTTCGGAAACATATATTAAATGTTGCTATCCATCCCCAAGCCGTCATTATTGGATTTAATATAAGCTTTTTATTGGCTTTTATCGGCTTGGTTATTGCACGGATCCCAGCCTTAACTCGCCTGTTTGAGTCTTAATTTTGTGTCGCTGTTCCGATTCTTCAACCGCCAATCGATCGAGCAGGGCGCTGGTTGCAGATCCCCGTCATCAAAGACTTTAATGACCCTTACGTTTCTATGTCATTGTACAATTGTTTCGTCCGTCCGATTCTAGAGTATGCCTCTCAAGTTTGGACACCGTTCTACAACATTCATTCAAATCGAATAGAGGCCATTCAACGTAAATTTATTCGATTTGCACTTAGAGGACTTCCATGGGATGATCCATTTAACCTTCCTCAGTCAACGTATCAAGCTTCTTCAAATGTTACCCCTTTCTCAACGAAGGCTTAATAGCGATATCATTTTTTTACAGCAGCTTATATCCGGTCAAATAGATGCACCTGACTTGCTTTCGTCTATTGGCTTTAATTTTCGTGGTGGTGCCCATAATTTGCGCAGTGTTGAATTATTGTTTAGCCCCCATCATAGAACGAATTATGGGACGCATGAGCCTATTAGTTGCATGAGTAGAATCTATAATCTAAATGATCATGTGATTGACTTGCATGTTAGTAAAATTAAGCTAAAAAATATTTTGCGTAATACCTAATGCTTTAATGTCTTAAATTGTTTGCATTATTTTGTGTCTGTCTTAGTATTTTGTATGTACATAATTATTGTATTTTTAATTGTTTTGTCCTTACTAACACCTGCACTAAATGATGAGCCTGTGAGAGCACTTTTTGTGCCGGCAATTTCTGCTCGTGATAGTTGCTTGCTTTAAGCACCCCACGACACAGAGTGTATTTAAAAAAAATAAAATAAAAAAAAAAAAAAAAAAAAAAGCACCCACGAGATCTACGATCAATCCATCCACGCGATCAAAGCCACCTGCCGCTCAAATCCACCGGTCGATCAAATCCACCTAGATCGTGTGAATCTATCCAGATTATCATCAGCCGTAGCGACAAAAAGAGCACCAAACAAAAGGCAATATCATCAGCCAACCGGGGCACTCCACCAAATCGGAAAACACCAGATTCGTGAGTACCTGCATTGAAATAACCAGCCAAGCGAAAACAAAACAACAAAACAAAAAGGAGCATCAACACCAGCCAGTCAGAGTCAAATCTACTTGACCGTGATCGATCGCACCTGATCAAGTATCGGAGATTGAGCTTTATTGCTCTCCCCATGCAAGCACACCTGACCCAGTTAGTCCTCCTCCACCGCTTTTGATAGCGCATCACAGGCAGAATTTTTCGACAGCTTAGATATAGTGTACTCTCTCCTAACGAACACCCCTCATAAGCTGACACCTCTCATAACCGGACAAATTTCAAAGAACGGAATAATCTACACAATTTTTAATGTAAATAATTCTCTCATAAACGGACTCTTTTATAACCGGACGCGGACACCAGTTTTCATAGCCGCAATAGAATTTCACTCTCTCTTAAACGGACAAAACGCATTTGGCACACTTCGTTGTCTTTTATTTTGTTAGCTTTTTTCCTTTTCTTTGCGCTTTGCCCTTGATATCCAGCAAAAAATTAAAAAAAAAAAACGGTAAAGAATGTAAACATAGGAGCGGCTGCGGCGCCGGCAGCCGTCTGTCGGCTATCCGACTAAAATTCTCGTGGCGCAATACGTAGGTTTGTGTGTAAGTGTATGCATAATTTGAAGCATAAATACATAGTTTCAAGTAATGCAAAAATGAATTTTTAAAGGCTTTGTTCTTGTTTATGTTTTGTTATTATCCTTTTTATTACCTACAATTAATGTTTATCACACATTCTATTTTAAAATAGAATGTTATAGGTACCATAAATGCATATGTCTTGTTTCTTTTTTTAAGGTTGTCAATGAAATATTTTTTCTCATAACCGGACACCTCTAATAAGCGGACAAATTTCTTGGTACCGTCAGTGTCCGCTTATCAGAGAGTTCACTGTATATCCAAAAACTCACACAAGTTAAGTAAAGAATATGTATATATTTCGTTCAATTGGTAAAGAAATTTCTTAATTTCTTTCCCATTAGCATAACATTTAGCTATCAAGATCAACCAAATGCTGTGCACATCATCTGGGCTCTGGGGACATCGAACACAACCTTCAAATTTCATTTCATCAAAAAAAAAAAAATAAGCGCGGTGAGTTAAAAATCTTTGGTTTCCTTTTTTTTAATCAATTGAACAAACTACCTTTAAACTAAATTGCAAAAAAAAAAAAAATCATTTGACGCACGGGCGGTGCATATTTTTTTGTGTGTGATTAAGTTTTTTTGCCTCATTGATAAGAAAAAAATTTTTTTATTTTTTTTTGCTTTGGTCATACAAGTGCGTACCGTATATTTGGGTACACATATACAAGAATAAGATTAGTGGGGCACTCAGCCTATCGATATGCAAGAAAATATCTTATCTTTTTTTTGAGTATAAATTTTCTTGAGTTACTTTGTGTCCATACTGACTTTAATTTTTGAGTTGTTTTTTGTAGATAGATTTAGTATTTTTCTTTTAAATAAATATTGTTTATATTCAAATGCTGGTAAATTTCCATTTTGTTATTTTAATTTCTGTTTCGGGCTAATTGAATTTTATCATGTCGAGGACCTAATCTTTTAAAGTGCTAGTGGGGAAAGCGATTGTAAATGGCTAAGATTATCTGTGAGAATATGAACGAAGTTTATGTAGGTAATCGTTTATAAATGAACATTAGGGGCTATCACAAATAGTATAGCGATGTGTTAGCCAAGGATGGGGTCTACTCTATTTCCAGGATAGTAGTCTGTGGGAGGGCAACGCTTAGGAAACCAAGCACACCTTCCGGTTTCCTCAATTTCAATTCTTTATTTTTGTTCCGGTCCTTTATTTCCAACTAAAGTTACGGTTTATAGTTTCGTGGTTCCGATTGACAATCAAATTAAATGAAGGCATGAAAAATGTGCGGTCGTCCGGCAGTGAATGTAAGAACCCACGCCTCCGTCGAGCTAGTGTCGCGCTGTCAGGACAACCTGCCTTACGACCCATCGATTTCTGTAGGAAATCCTGTACTCCTAGAGGTCGATGGGACTGCAGTTCATCGCTTTCGTAAGGTAGGGTCAATTTCCGTTACAAGATGTTTGTATAGCGAATCCACCTTACTGATATAAATGTCTGGCCTTCTGAATTACATCGTTTCAAATTGATATTATTTTTCGAAATTTCGGTAAAGTTGAAGAAATCACTTTCTTTCATTTCAACAACTTTAATATTTGAATAAATACTTCCGATGAACTGATACTAGTCCGTTGGTACACTAATTTCAACATTGGATTTTTTCTTTTTTCGTTCAATTAACGCATGATCAGAATCACACTCGAGGTGCGTGTGGCCAGGTTCCAAAAATGTATGATCTATATATTCCAATGAAGGATTTTCGTTAATGAACAGAAGGAACATAGCAGAAACAAACAAATTTTTATTTTGGCCGGAACATGAGTCACTGTAGAACGTTATTTTAGTGACAGAAGACGGCAAAGACTGTAGATGTTTAAAAACGCAAGAAGCAATTTCATTTCCACCCCGCCGCTATACAAAACAATCGTGCCATATAAAACAACCGGAATCATTAGTTTTTAATTCATGGATCGTGAGATTGCAGGACCAAATCTGCATTTTATAAAAACCAACAGAGTTTCTCAAGAATGGTGTTGGTAGGCACTGTTGTAAATCAAACGCGAACGCTCCTATATCGGTATTTTGCATATAGATGCTGAAGCGGGACATCGGGCCCTTCAAGAATTAGTCGGTGCTATGAGTGTGGGTGGAAAAAAAACAGAAAAACCAAGTACTCTTACCACAAATATCAAAAATATTTGTGTCTTGAACACGTAGTGCCGTATTGCAGCAGCTGTTTACCTGTAGAAATTTAGTTTTTGAGATGTATTTTTTGTTTTTTTTTTTTTTGTTTGGAAGGATACCAATTTTTGTTTATTTTGTAAAAGTTCCGAATGTCGAAAGACTAAAAAACGTTATTTTCCTCAACGGACATGTGATCTTTTATTTTTTTCTTAATTTTGAAAAATATATTACTAAAAACTTTGTTATTTTTAATGCTCTAATAAATTTTTTTTGTGAATTTAATTATTGAAATAAAAGAGCTTAAATTGATTAAATATCTTTGTTTTATTGTCAAAGAGCATAATTTACAAAAAAAAACATGAACTATTAGTAGCACGTTTCGAAAAATCTTCAGTTGAAAACCCCGGTGCGTGAACCGGCGTCACCATTGATCAAAGTCAAAATAAAAACATAGGGACGGGCTACAGTCCGCTTGGGCGAACTGTTGGATACCCTATTCTTATTCCTATCCCTCATAAGTGGGCGTGACAAAAGTCTAAGTATGGTTGAATTGTTAAGAACGCTCTACATATTTTGTTAACATTTAAAGGATTTTATTGAAAAAAACGCTCCCTAGCTCAAACTTGGGTGTTTCAATGAAATTGTTTTATTTAATCGTGGACGTGTGAGTAGGCGGAAAAATTAACACATGAGCAAAAAGGGCCACTAGAGAGTATATATTATAAATTTCACCTCCCTAGCTCAAACTTTGGATATTCAAAAAAGTTTTTTTTTTTTAAATTGTGGGCGTGTCAGTGGGCGGATTTTAGAAATTATTACACATGAGCTTAAAGGGCCCCTAGAGAGAATATATTAAAAATTTCAGCTCCTTAGCTCAAATTTTGGTTTTTCAATAAAGTTGTTTTATTTATTTGTGGGCGTGTCAGTGGGCGGATTTTGAAAATTTTATATCCCGAGCAGAATTAGGAGCCATAGATAATATATATAAAAAATGTCAGATTTCTAGCTCAAAATTAAATTTTTTCCAAAATTTTGTTTTTTTAAGTTTGTGGGCGTGTCTCTGGGCGGATTTCAAAAATTCGTAAACTTGATTATTTCGGGACCTTAGAGAGTATATGGTTAAAATTTCAGCTCTCTAGGCCCAGTTTAAAGGCCTAATTTTTGCCGACGGGCGGACGGACGGACATGGCTAGATCGACATTACTATCGATGCTGATCATAAATATAGTAACTTTTAGGGGTCTACGGGCAATATTAAGGTATGTTACAAACTATGCGTCAAAATTAATATACCCTTAGAATAGGGTATAAGGTTAGGATAGGTTGAAGTGGCTGCTAGCTGAAAGGCAACACACTTAGACCAATGAGGTCCGTTGTGATGCCACATGGATCGGGAGTTTCGACCCCTACTTGCTAAAACCATTTGGAGCTTCTAATGAAGCGCGATAGACTTCTAACATCTGTGTTAGCTAAGTCACTGAGTTCGTTGACGAAGAAGGCTCCTAGGTAGAGATTTCTTTTATGGGAGAGTGCAGGACATGTGCAGAGAAGATGCGACGTAGTCTCCTCCTCCTCCTCATCCCTGCAGCTTCTGTAGAAGTTATTTGAGTAAACGCCAAGCCTTGATGCATGCCTGCCTATTAGACAGTGTCCTGTGATGACACCTATGACAGAGCCAATGTGCAGTCTTTTGAGTGAGATCGAACTCAAAGAGCGTCACAGATCCAGCTTTGGCCAGATTTTCTTAGTCGCTAGACATGTATCACTACCTCAACGACCATACCACGTCGAGTTAATCGGTTCTCGTCAGATCACCGTAATTAAACGACGTTGGGCGCGGTTAGTACGTAGATGGGGGACTGTTTGAGAACAACCGCGTGTCGTTGGCCAGTCCCATCTACAGAGTTGAGGTAGATAATTATACGTGGTATCACAATGGACCTAAATTGGTCTAAGTGTGTCGGCTTCTGCCGACAACCACATAAACCTAACCTAACCTGTATCACTACCTGTCCACCTGAGGTTTGTACTCTCGACTGCGGATAGCTTGAACATACGTTTGCAAGTAGCGATAGGCATACCTATAAAACCTTTCTCAGGTAGAAGAGGTAATGCGGTTCCGTTTTTAGCGAGTTCGTCTGCCCTACAATTCCCTGGGATGTCTCTATGCCCCTATACCCTATAATAGGGTATAAAGAGAGATTTAATTTTTCTTTTTTATTATTTATTTATCAAATTGTATCACAACTTATTGTTATTTGTTTTTTTTTTTATTTTTTTTATTTTTGCGCTACGCGTTTCTCTTTTTATTTAAACTTTACTCAACAGAAAACGAGACAACTCGAGACAAAAAACCACAAAAATGAATTAAAGGCAAATTTGGGTCACCATTGGCGGGTTAATGAAACCTATGAACTTATTAAAAAATATTAATGTTTTATTTATTAATGTGGTTCTTATTAAGAGAAATAAATCAATGAGTCAGTAAAAACAAATATTAATTTAAACAATAAAAACACAAAATTTTAATTCCATTAGAAATCAACAACAAACATAACTTATTTTTTTAAGGGTACTTACAATTGACTTGAAGACTTAATAGTTGCCAAATTTGCATACTTTGGTTTACAATAAGTCTACTAATAAGTCTTAGTAATTTTAAATCAAATGCGTTTAAACTAAATGTAAGAATGACACACGTCACACACGTCTCCCAGACGGACGGCATAATTATAACTTATTATCACAGCAGGTACTAGCCGTCGCGTTAAATTTACTGACCAGATATTGCGTTTCTATATTTATTGTTGAACTCATTTGATTATTTATAAAAATATAAGGGACAACACAGGGAATATCAAAGTTGGTTTAAAAACATAGGAAACACAACACTGTCTAGTTTAGACAACACTTATTCTTTCTTCAAATATGGAAAAAGAACTTAAGTATATTTAACAAACTTTATTTTTAAACCTTTGTAAGGGAAGAGCAACCAAACTCGAGATTAGATTTTCACGAATTGAATTAGATTCTGATGGGGAAAAAAACTAAAATCAATTTAGGTTCTTCGTGCATCACAATTTAATTTGGAATAAGCGCTAAACTGCAGATAGGAAAGTCTTTTTACTCATTCTTCCTTTGGGAATATCGACTAATCTGAAGTTTAGTCGTTATTCCCTTTTAAACAAATTAACAAAACAAAAATTTATAAATAATAAATTTTATAATTGTATAAATTTAATGTGGAAAAACAACTAAAGTCAAGTTAAGTCTTTATTCCTTGTTGTAAATATTATAAAAAAATTATCTTAAGTGAACTTTAGATAATAAATTTAGTTTTTTTTAGTTTTAGACTTAAGCTGCTCTGTTTTTTTTGAAATTGTGGCCACTTTTTTAAAGATAAAAAGCTGACAAAAATGTACAAAATAGATTTGAGTACGCTGAATCTAATGGCATCAAAATCTTAATTTCGTCTAAAGTCGACTTTAGCGGTTATGGTTTGTGACCACCGACATATTTATTTTTCTACCTTTGGGTTTTTGGTAAAACATTAATGGACGAGTGCTTACAGGTTTTGATAATTTTTTACCGAGGATGCAACATTGGAATTTCGATTCATGCCACAACTTTTTTTATTTGACGCTACAGTGCGGCGCAGAGCCAAAATCATATGAAAAGAAATACACAGTTTTCGTGTTACATCCTTTTTTCACTATTTGTTCCCCTTTAAAAAGTAATAGATTAAGTTACTATACAGCTTGCCCTATCCAATAAATTTTAACTGAACAACTTACCTTCGTCCGTCGCAACTGTCGCTTTCCCTTGTACCATGTAATAATCGCATTCGGTCTCGAGCCAGTACTCTCACAGACAACCTCATATCGCCTGTCTGCCACCATCGAAGCCGGCGGTTCAACAATTTTCACTGTCAAGGGTTTCACTGTAAATACAAAATAGGTTTCCCCACAAAACAGATTCAATTTGCTGCCAAGCAGTCTCACTCAGTCAACTACTCACAATGCATATCGAGTAGAAAACTCTTCTCCTTTGGCTTATCCAATTGTGTATTTAATGCCTGACACGTGAATACCGAATTTAAATCAGTCCTCTGCACCGACGGCCATAGTAGTCGGTTCTCTATTACGTCACCCGAATTGTGTTCATATTGATTGTCTACAAGAAGCCCATTTACCAGCCACCGAACCTGGGGTTGAGGTCGACCTGTAAATAGATACAAAAGGATATGTTTAACAATGTAAGCCCTACAAGTGTTCCCATTCCTTTTCAATCCTATTGTTTGTATAGAATATTTTCCAATAAAGCCTTTCACGATGGCAACGGATTAGTTTCTTTCTGAGCTTTTCTTTGTGTTTCTTGTTGTATGTATTGTATGTGTGCCTTTAAGATATCTTCACGACTATAACCTAAATCGAGACGGCAATAGAAAACAAAACCCGTGTCCTCATAATGCCAAACATTATCATAACCAAAAAAGGACAAAACCTCCATAATAAATGGCAAGCAACAGTAGCATCAGCAACATCAGCTATGGCAACAATAGAAGGCAACAAGAGGTTGGGCGTAGATTATGTATACAAAGTTGAGAGATTTTGCAAAAAAAGATTTTATGTTCCACGGGTTATGACGAAAAAGCCTAAAAATAAAACAGAGGCGCAACACACTAAATGGATGTGAGGAGGCAAATATCTTTAAAGGCGAAAAAGAAAGTTATATACAGTCCCTGGCCAAATTATTAGACGCACTGTAAGGTTCTATGATGAGCTTTTGACATGAGTGTCAGATAAACGCACCTCATTTGCTCGCGACAATAGTTTTCAAGTTAATTCAGTAATTAATTCCCAAATTTCTACAAACAAGTTTCAAAGTATACGTAAATAGTGGCTATAATACTTTTCTTTTAATATTTGCGATATTCTTTGTGCGCGAGTTAAATTTTCTGTTGGCGTAAGAAATCTAGTTGTTGTTGTTCTTTTTCTTTCTCTATTGCGCGCAATTCACCTGCCAAAATGACTGATGCCCCGCATAGACCAGAAACCAGGTTGTTAGCAAAAGTTGTCAAACCACTAACACCAAACTCATCAAAGGATGAAAAAGCTGGCAGAACATTCGAACTACGATTAACCAAACAGCTTGAAGAGTACACCTCACAACTTAAATCCACAATGATGGAAATGAACAACATCCTTCTGACAGAACTTGATGCCATAGTTGCAGATTTTTCCAGCCGATTCGACGATGTCAACAAATCCATAGCTGCGCTAACAGTGCGAGTTGAAGTTCTCCAGCAAACGTCGGAATCAGTCTTATGCTCACAAATAGAAAAGGAGATTTCAGGTTTGAATCACAAGGAGCGTGAAAAGTTATCTACTGATATTATCATCCATGGAATTCCAACGACTGACAACGAAAACCTCGAAAGTGTATTCAAAGAACTATGTTCAGCTGTTGACTGCACGAACGTACATTTACCTAAAGCGATCTTTAGAACTAGATCCAAAGGAAAACTAGGAACATCTGCGATCATTGTCAAATTTTCGTCAGTAGCTGATAAGATTTCCGTGCTAAGTTCAATCAATGCCGCATACAGAAGAACAAAAATAACGGCTTTGTTTACATCAGATCGGATTGAAGTCTGACAGGCTGATTTCCGTCAACGAAAGTCTAACTACACACAACCTTGCTATATTCCGGAAAGCTCATGAATTAAAACAACAAAATAAACTGTTTTCTGTATACACTAGAATGGGACGGGTGTTGTATACACGCCAAACATCAACAGGGAAAGCTGTTTTGGTAGAATGCATTCAACGCTTGGAATCATGGAATCATGGATTTTTATATTGCAACATATCGATTTTTTATATTGTAATTAGTAAGTACTTTTTGTATTTGTGTTTCTTGCGCCCTGCTATCCGTCTGAGAGTAATCTGTCTGTTTTGCGTTTTGGGTTTTCTTGAGCTGGGGAGAAATTTAATTGTAATTTTCACTTATGGGTGATATGAGTTATGCTTCATCCAGTGGTGGTGGTGGTGCGAATGATAACTTGCGCGTATTAATTAACATCTTAAGTAAACAACGAGGTGGCCTAAAAGTATGCCACATAAATGCCCAAAGTTTATTAAATACAAATTTATTTCGGAAACATGGTTTGATCCTAAAATATCTGATTGCGTGTACTCAATGCCAGGATATACAGTTTTTCGTGATGATAGGCAAAATAGAATCGGCGGTGGAGTGGCCATTTACGTACGTAAGGCGTTACCTGTTAAGTTACTCTCAACTTCTCCTCTTAATAGCCCCATTGAGTATGGTTTTATTGAGTTGATGTGCGAGAGAAGGAAATGCCTACTAGGCGTCGTCTATCGGCCTTACAATAACATTGATTGTTCGCAACTGTACTGCTTCCTAGAAAACAATACCTCATCATATTGGAAAACTATTGTCTGTGGCGATTTTAATTGTAATATTCTGGATCGTGCAACCTCGTCTTCCCTAACTGAGAATATAAAAGCTCTTAACCTTCATTTGCTCAACTCATCCTCTCCGACGCATTTCACTCATTCAAGTAGTACTCTTCTGGACTTATTTATATCAAGCGATATTCATAATGTTTTCTACAGTCAAGTTTCTGCCCCGGTGTTTTCCAAACATGATCTAATATTTGCATGTTTTGACTTTGTCTCCACCTGCACAGAACCACTAAAATATTCGTATAGGGACTTCAAACACGTAAATGTTGATTTTCTTGAACGGGACCTTCAGTGTGTTAACTGGTTGCCAATATACTCTGAAACTTCGACCGACGCTCAAGTTGATTCCTTTCAAGACACAGTTACACAGTTGTTTGATTGCCATGTTCCTAATAGAACTAAGATTGTTAAATACAGCAACAACGTCTGGTTTACCGCTGAAATTCTCAAACTGAAAAATGATCGAGATGCTGCGTTCAGATAATGGAAGTATTTCAGGCTTCCTGAATTTTGGTTGATTTATAAATCTCTTAGAAACCTTGCCTGCTCAAAAATCAGGGAAGTCAAGCGAAATTATTTCCGTGAGCATTTTAATCATAAACTTCCTGGCAAGCTTCTATGGAGGAACTTACGGCAGCAAGGTATTTGTGGTAAAATAGATCCAGGGTTGGATAAGGTTGATCCAAACCAGCTAAATCGTGATTTCGTCAAAATTCAAATACAATCGACAAGCACTAACGCAGCTCAATTAATCGAATCAAATGGCTCCTTTGAATTTTCGAGAGTTGAGCAAGCAGATGTTGTCAGAGCTGTCCTTAAAATTAAATCTAAAGCTGTTGGTGTTGATGGAATCCATTTTTATTTCATAAAAATGATTTTGCCATATATTCTTCCAATAGTGACCCATATATTCAACACTATTTTAACGACATCAACTTTTCCAATTTCATGGAAAGCTGCCAAGATTATTCCAATCCTTAAACAGAAAGCAACAAGTAGAGCCCCGGCAGAATATCGACCCATCGCAATACTACCATATCTATCCAAAGTCCTAGAAAAATGTGTTCACTATCAGTTGTCCGCCTATCTTCGACAAAATAATTTACTCTACGTATATCAATCGGGCTTTCGGCCACATCACAGTTGTACTGCAGCACTGCTTAAAGTGACAGATGATATACGGGTAGCTATGGATAAAAACTACACCACTTTTCTGACTCTACTTGACTTTTCCAAGGCATTTGACACAGTTCACCACGGGCTTCTTGTTGAAAAGCTTATTACATAATTCGGGCTCTCGTCTTCTGCGGCGAAATTTATTCAATCATATCTTACAGGTCGTACGCAAGCCGTCTTTATCAATGATGTCCCATCCGAGTTTTTAGCAACTTCAAATGGTGTCCCTCAAGGATCCATCTTAGGCCCACTGCTCTTCTCAATCTTTATTAATGACCTCCCAACTGTTGTCAATTACTCGTCAGTACATATGTATGCAGACGATGTACAACTATACATAAGCAGTGAGCGCGGTCTCATCACTAATTCAGCCTATAAGCTTAATCAGGATCTCAAGAATATCCTAACTTGGTCCGAGCGCAATTGTTTAAAGCTAAATCCTGACAAAACCAAATGCATAGTAATTAGCAGAAATTGCCCGGATATATCTTGCATTCCTAGCATTAATCTAGGAAATTTTCCAATTCAATTTGTCCAGAAAGTAAAAAATCTAGGTATTTGGTTCAGCACAACATTGTGTTGGGACAACCATATTTTGACCGTTATTGGGAAAATCTACGGCTGTCTCAGGAACCTGTCACTTTCGCAAAATTTCACACCGACACCTACAAGGTTGATGCTGGCTAGAACCCTGCTGGTGCCACTTATTACCTACTGCTGTGAAATCTACTGTTGTAACAACGCCTTCATAACGCGCAAATTTCAAGTTGCATTTAACAATATTACTCGATATGTTTTTGGATTGAAAAGATACGACCATGTTTCCGCTTACGCTATCATAGCCATAATATCATAGCCACCAAACAGCCGCCCTATTTATATGATAAGCTTCAATTCGCACAATCGCAACGCTCCTCCAATTTGATTCCACCCCGGGTAGCATATCAGCTCACGGAACGCCAATTTTTTGTTCACGCCATTCGCCTCTGGAGTGCACCTCCCCTCAGTTTAAGACGACTCAGGTTAGGTTAGGTTAGGTTTATGTGGCTGTCGGCAGAAGCCGACACACTTAGGCCAATTTAGGCCCATTGTGATACCACGTATGTATTATCTACCTCAACTCTGTAGATGGGACTGACCAACGACACGCGGTTGTTCTCAAACGGTCCCCCATCTACGTACTAACCGCGCCCAACGTCGTAAGACGACTCAAGGATGCAAACAATTTTAGTGACACTCTCTTTCGGCACATTGCAGGCACATAGATACAGAAGTTTATAGAAATCGTTTTCTTTCTTTCGTTTTTTTTTTACTTCTTTTAAATTGTTTTTTTTTTTTGGAAGTCTATCATAAATGTTGTTACTTATGAATAAATAAATATGAAATAAATATGTCCTTTGTCTGTACTTGTTTAACACTGTAATGCAACACGTTAAACATAAATAGAAAAAGGAATCATATACAAAATCTCCTAAATAAAGACGCATTATATGTACGTTTAAATATAAACATATTGCATATACAGGCATACCTCGACTTACGTCACTAATTTGTTCGGGGAAAAGGCGTCGTAAGTCGAAATCGACGTAGGTCGAAGCAGAAAAAATTAAAGAAAACAAGAACAAACATACGGTAGTTATACGGTATTTACGATAATCCAATGAAGAGTAATAATAAATAAGAAAAAAAAAACATAGGGACGGGCTACAGTCCGCTTGGGCGAACTGTTGGATACCCTATTCTTATTCCTATCCCTCATAAGTGGGCGTGACAAAAGTCTAAGTATGGTTAAATTGTTAAGAACGCTCTACATATTTTGTTATATAACATTTAAAGGATTTTATCAAAAAAAAACGCTCCCTAGCTCAAACTTGGGTGTTTCAATAAAATTGTTTTATTTAATTGTGGGCGTGTCAGTAGGCGGATTTAAAAAAAAAATTAACACATGAGCATAAAGGGCCCCTAGAGAGTATATATTATAAATTTCAGCTCCCTAGCTCAAACTTTGGATTTTCAAAAAAATTGTTTTATTTATTTGTGGGCGTGTCAGTGGGCGGATTTTGAAAATATTTATACATGAGCTTAAAGGGCCCCTAGAGAGTATATATTAAAAATTTCAGATCCCTAGCTCAAATTTTGGTTTTTCAATAAAATTGTTTTATTTTTTTGTGGGCGTGGCAGTGGGCGGATTTTGAAAATTTTATATCCCGAGAAGTTTTAGGAGTCATAGATCATATATAAAAAATTTCAGCTTCCTAGCTCAAAATTCGATTTTTTCCAAAATTTTGTTTTTTTGAGTTTGTGGGCGTGTCTGTGGGCGGATTTCAAAAATTCGTAAACTTGATTATTTCGGGACCCTAGAGAGTATATGGTTAAAATTTCAGCTCTCTAGGTCCAGTTTAAAGGCCTAATTTTTGCCGACGGACGGACGGACATGGCTAGATCGACATTACTATCGATGCTGATCATAAATATAGTAACTTTTAGGGGTCTACGGGCAATATTAAGGTATGTTACAAACTATGCGTCAAAATTAATATACCCCTAGAATAGGGTATAATTAAGGAATAAGTAATAAAAAATAAGGATTAAGTAAGGAATAAGGTAAGTAACAGTGAAACTAAATAAGCATTTCAAAATTTAGAAAATTCTAATGGTAGACATTTACTACATAATATCTTCATCGCTTGGCAGTAGTACTTCTAATTCAGCTTCGATTTCTTGTTCTGATGGTCCTGCAGTATTCGCTGAAGAAGACGGATTAGCATTCGACGGCTTAAAGAATTGTGTCAGTGTGGTTTGAGCAGCTTCTAGCTTCATTTTTTTGTAAAGGTCCTTGGAGCATGAAATATTCTCTGAGATTAAGTATGAAACCTTCTCGCTTCTCTCTCAATCTGGATCATTTTTTAAAATATTCAAGCCCCTTCCCAAAAATTTTGACAGCTGTTTCGATGTAAATTTTTCTTGGCCAGCATTATCAGGCGCCGGAACCTCCTCTTCTGTGTCTTCCAAGATTCTAATCAACTCGTCATTCGAAAGTGGGTTCTCTTGGACGTTAATTAAGTCAGTTATGTCGGCTGGTCGAAGGCATCGACTTAGGCGACGCTCAGCACTCACAGTTGCTTCGTCGCATCCGAGATCATTCTGGGTTCCAGGCACACCAGATGCAGTGCTTGAAGTACTTTGGCTGTCAAAATTGCCATCCCCCGTCCGATTTGTACTTTCTGCGGTCACGGGCGACTTAAACAACCTCGCTCAGATCGCCGACAAAGTAATCGGCCACTGTCACTCATCGGCCACGCTAGCGGCGATGCATCAGCTTCCTTCAAGGTCAAACCATACACCTGCGATTAACAATGAGGCGCTGCTAGCTATCGAACATAGACTAGCCGCGCTTGAAGGAGGATTGAGATGCCGGCGGCAAAACAGAAGAAGAAGCAGCTCAAACAGCCGCCCAAGCAGAGATCAGTCAAGAAATAACGGGAGCTGCTGGTA
Organism: Portevinia maculata; assembly: GCA_949715645.1. Classification (NCBI taxonomy): domain Eukaryota; kingdom Metazoa; phylum Arthropoda; class Insecta; order Diptera; family Syrphidae; genus Portevinia; species Portevinia maculata. The sequence continues at coordinate 28,143,177 of OX454528.1, read as the reverse complement.
CCACCAACGCTACGGCTCTCAAGCACGGAAATGCTCAAAACCTTGCACACTTATGCAATGAAACGGCAGCCAGCAACATTAGTGGAGGCGTCTTCGGTTGCTGGTAAGTCTTGTCGCCTTTTAATTATGGATAAAGTTACTGGCCACCCTTTTTTAGTTGACAGTGGCGCTGCTATTTCGGTTTTGGCTGTCAATCCAACCACCAGCCTACAACAACAGCCGTACGTGTTATATGCCGTCAACCGGACATGGATTAGTACAAATGGGTTAGCCGCGATGGAGTTAGACCTAGGACTACGCCGCTCATTCAGATGGACGTTTGTTAGCGCAGCCGTGCCACAGTCTCTTCTTGGAGCGGATTTTCTCCAACATTTTCGCTTGCTTCTGGGCATTCATGGACGCCGGTTAATCGATCAGATCACAAACATTTGTACCCTGGGAGCACTCATCTCCGCTGACTACACGGTCATAGACTCCATCGACCACACCCATAAGTACGCTGAACTTCTCAAGCGGTACAGATCAATAACGCTTCCGTTTTCGTCTCAACGCCACATTTCACACAATGTTCGACACCATCTCGAAACCTCGGGACCGCCACTCTCCTGTCGCGCGAGGCCTATTCCACCGAAATTCTACGCTCTCGCCAAAATGGAATTTCAAAGCATGCTAGATATGGGAATTTGTCGCCCGTCACGTAGCCCGTGGGCCAGTCCGCTGCACATCGTGGTAAAGAAAAACGGAGACATCCGTCCGTGCGGTGATTATCGCCGCTTAAATTCTGTCACCCTGCCAGACCGATACCCGCTGCCACGCCTGACGGACTTCCAAAACATCATGCCGGGCCAGACAATATTCAGCAGGATAGACCTCGCCCGAGCATATCACCAAATCCCGATAGTTCCAGAGGACATCCCCAAGACGGCCATTATCACGCCATTTGGGTTATATGAGTTCACTTGTATGACGTTTGGTTTGCGAAATGCAGCGCAAACTCAACAACGACATTCTCATCGCGTCCAACACGCCAGAAAAACACCACAAACATCTCGAAGAGATTTTGAGGCGTCTTCAAGCCTATGACATCACCATTAACATGGAAAAGTGCGAATTTGTTAAAAATGCTCTTGTGTTCCTCGGATACCATGTGGACAGCACTTGCATACGACCACCACAAGACACCATCAAGGCTATCTCCGAGTTTCCGCAGCCTACCACCGTTTGTGAACTTCGTCGTTTCTTGGGAGCGCTAAATTTTGTTCGTCAGTGCCTACCGCATGAGGCCGCCAAACAATCACCGATTTCGCAGATGTTCCAGGGTACTACAAAGAAAGACCGTTCGCCTCTCACGTGGTCTACAACAGCACAAGCTGCTTTTGAATCTTGCCGAAAGGCGCTTGCGGAAGCAGCTTCACTAGCCCATCCAGTGCCCGACGCAGAACTGCATCTCATGTGCGACGCATCAAACACTGCAGTTGGAGCAATGCTGCATCAAGTTGTCGAAAGCAAAGCTGAACCACTCTGCTACTTTTCAAAAACCTTAACGCCTGCACAACAAAAGTATAGCACATTCGATCGGGAATTGTTCGCCATCAAGCAAGCGATTGAACACTTCCGCCGCTTCGTGGAAGGTCGACCGTTTGTTATCTTCACCGACCACAAGCCGTTGGCATTTACTTTCCGCAACACACCGTCACTCAGCGAAACACCGCGCTGTCAACGCCATATGGACTACATAGCACAGTTTTCGACCGATATTCGCCATGTCAAGGGTGAGGACGCTTTCTCACTGATCGCAGCCATCAGAAGTCCTTCAGCTTTGAACTACAATGACATCGCAAAGGAGCAATTCAAAGACACGGAGCTGCACAAATTAAAAGTGGTGAGTCAGAAACTTATGTTTATCGAACTTGATCTTCCAGAATCAAACACATCTGTCACGTGCGAAACATCATCTGGGCGTGCTCGACCATACATTCCAGCAGCATTTAGACGTTTTGCCTACGAGACGCACTCCCCTTTTTCTGTCCATTGATGAATTCAGACATCGGTAAATGCGTTCGCGCATGCCCTGGCTGCCAGCGAAGTAAAATCCACAAACATACCACCCCACCGTTTGGAAAGTTTCCAGCTGCAGAAAGGTTTGAACATGTCCACATGGACATTGTTGGTCCACTGCCTAAGTGCCTAGTTGCGTCGGACTCAGTTACATCGTTACTTGCATCAACCGGACAACACGCTGGCCAGAGGCCATTCCTCTAGAAGACATCACCGCATCAACAGTCGCAGATGCATTCTTTCGGCACTGGGTTGCACGCTTTGGTTGCCCGCTCCGCCTGACTACGGACCAGGGCAGGCAGTTTAAGTCCGCACTGTTCCAAAGGTTTGCTCATCTCTTTGGATGTAAACGGATTCACACAACCGCCTACCACCCGCAAGCAAACAGGTTAGTTGAGCGGTGGCATCGAACATTGAAGACAGCACTCACCACGCACTTACCTGAGAACTGGCTCCAAGCACTTCCGGCCGCCCTACTTGGTCTTCGTTCAATGATGAATGAGTCTGGCACATCACCAGCGCAATTGGTTTATGGTGCCGAACCCCGACTCCCAGGTTATTTGTTAGCGGCACCAAACATCATCCAGGAACCTATCACCTTTCTTCAAGAGCTAAGGGAGGCACTGCAGCGAACATCGCCTACTTTTGCTACACGACAGACGAAGCCAATTTTCGTGCCCAAGGACCTCAGCACCGTTTATCATGTGTATGTTCGCACCGATATTCGCAAAAACATTGCCACTGAACTTTCAACATTTATTCGCGGAACCATTTTCATAAAAGATGATTGCAGGCTTGTTCTTTTCCATCCAGGCGGTGAGCACGCCAAGTCGATCGATCCATCGTGATTAAAATTTTGATTTACCTAAGCGAAATTGTCATACTTGGACAATATTTCAAACGAATGGTAAGAGAATAATCCGCTTCATTTCCTCTAATTCAATGGGCTGCATTTGCTTGTCGTGTTCTTAGGATTTGAGGGAATATAATCTTAACCTGTGTCGAACACCCTTGCCATATTTAAAGTTGCTGCTGTCCAAGGCCCAATTACTATCAGTCATGAATTTGCTGGGAAGCACCCAAAATGAATCACATACAAACAACAAAATAAGGTACGTCATTATTTAAGTAAGCAGTGCGTATTGCAAAATGTAATTGGTGAAATTTTGTTTCCACAGACTGCGTGCCTCCTTCAACTAATTTCGGGCACCCATATACGCTAACCGAACAGGAGCGTCCGCAACCGTTTAATTGCAAACCTTCTCGCTATCAGACTTGTGTATTATAGGTATTAATATATATATATTATTATACAGTCAAATTACCTAACCGCAGCGTGCATGGATTAGTTTCAGTCTCTCGTCAATGTCGGACCGCCGACACTCGCAACAGTATCATCTTGCACCGCAGCATTTTTTGTATTATTATATTTATTCAATTTCTTTGCTTTCATTTAATTACCTATTGTACGCTGCATTTTTTTTCATTTTATATTTTTTGTTGCTTTCATTTAATTACCTATTGTAACGCTGCATTTTTTGCATTATCATATTTATTAAATTTTTTGCTTTCATTTAAGTTTTATTTCCTTATGAACTCCACTTATCACGTTTAAAATATTTTTGCAATTTGGTAGCACTGACTACGCGCAAACTTTATAAGATGAATGCGCTTTTATTCCAAAAGCTCCAGAAGAGGGTATAAAAGGCCGAGCAAAATCGATGAAAAGCAACTCAAGTAAAAGAAAGACTCTCTTTTAAAATATTTTTGATCGCATGAAATTGTTAATGCTTTTCTCTAGTTTATCTTTTTTGCAGCGATATTGGGAAACGTAATTTTTTTATTATTGATACGTGTTTTAACTGTCATCGAGTTTCATCAATTAATTATTGTAGTAACTCATGAAAAAAGTGGACGAAGTAAAACATTACAATCAAGAAAATAAACAAATCATGAAAAATAGCACAGATGACATAAAATAATGTAAAGCAAAGAAAATGAATACGTACCAATAAAAGATATTGTTTAAAAAAATAAATAGTTGAGATTTTATTTGTAGTAAAAATATACCTAGGTACTATGCACTTGAAAAATGGGTTATTAAATAAGGGCCATAGCCATAGCCGTATTTACGGACGGCTCAAAAATGGCAACGGGTGGGGTCAGGCGTCTTTTCCGCACCACTGGTTACATCAAAATCGGTACGCCTACCCGACCACAGACGCGTCTTCCAAGCAGAGGTCCTGGCAGTGACAACAGCACCCCGTGCGTCTGCGGTAAGGGCAATACCACCCGATGCTATTACCTTCTATATCGACAGCCAGACAGCAATAAAAGTCTTAACTGCAGCAAAAATAAAATCAAAGCTTATGAAATGCTGTCGCGAAGAACTCAGGGTTTTTGGGTCCCGGGACATGAAGGCATTTCGGGCAACGAGAATGCGGACGAATTAGCAAGACAAGGTTCGGAAGCTGTGTCAGAACAAGCTGATCCCTCTGTACTCATCCGGCCATGCTCACTCAGGCTTGAAGCAGGGAAAAAGGCAACAAGAGAGGCGAACCTTAGATGGACGGCACTAGATACTTGCCACACCACTAGAACGCTATGGCCGACCTACAATGAGGCCAGAACCGAGAGTCTAATGAAAAAGGATAGAACATCACTATCCACCCTCGTAGGTATTTTAACGGGGCACAACACTCTGCGGTACCATATAAAGAAATTACGCTTGACGGAGGAAGAACTCTGTAGAAGCTGTGGCGACGAGGAAGCTCTGGAGAACACTACCCACTTCCTGTGTCACTACCCGGGTCTCCAACACATCAGATACAGATTCCTGGGGAGACACTTCTTCCACGACCTAGACGAGCTCTCCAGCACACCGATAGACAAAATAATGAAGTCCATCAAATCTACAGGATGGTTTGTACCAAACAGCACAGCGAGTAATTAATCTCAGCTGTTTACAGACAGGGTTAAAAATGAGTAAGGGACTACCCTACATGGCTGGCACTATGCCAGCCCACCTACCTAACCTAACCTAAATGTGGGTAGACAATTGGACACTTAGGCATTTCCATGAAAGTCGTATCGGGCGAGCCAGGTCGATTTTAAGTGAGTAGAAAAGTGACCCATCTTTTCTCAACTAACCTAAAGATCTACCTGTCTACCTGCGTGCCCATGCACAAAGTATAACGGAAATTCCATTTCAACCCTTTTTAATAGTTACTGCAAACTCTGGCTTTCATTACTAAACACATATTTGAGAAGTGCAACACCCAGCAAATTTCCCTTTTCCTTGGGGTGGGTAAATGTGTATCTTTTGCATGCGCCAATGACGGTTCTGTGTGGACAATCACTCATGTCTCGATCGTTGATCGAGAGAGATGCTTTCGCAAGCAGGGGTATATTTGTTGTATGAAATGCGCACATATTTTTTTTAGCTGTAGTTCTGGTTGGAAAAGTAGTTTTGTTGTCGCTAAGAGAATAAAATCCCTGATGTGAGGAGACCTGCGCAAGAAATTTTCACTTAAGTTGGGACGGGCTATATCTCGTCGTGCGACAGTTCCGCTACCGCCCTCGTAAAGTTATCACATTTGAGTTGTAATCGTCTGCCCTCATCTCGAGCGTAAATTATTTTCTCTTCGGCTTTACTCTTTAATTTTTTTTTCTTATCTTTAATAATAAAATTTGTTACTTTAAAGAAAACGAAGCTCTTTTATTCTTCGCTGCCCTTCTGGCTATTCGCTAGTTGTTTTTTTGGATTTTCTCTTTGTTCGTCTACTGTTCACGTTTACTGCGGTCTCAGGACAGTATAAGCGCGACAGAAAGATAAACAAAGCTGCTGCTTTCTCTTCGGCGGATCTTTGCTGCCCTTTTGGCATTTTCTTTGTCTATTTTTGTTGTCCTTTGTTCGTCTGCCTGTTCATTGTTTACTGCGGTCTCCGGACAGAATAAGCGCGGCAGAGAGGCAAACAAAGCTGCTGGTTGCTAACTTCAGTGGATGGAAGATGATGGGTCAGAGGAGTGCATCTACGTAACACCAACAAACATAGGCAACTCAAACTAATACAAACACCTAATACAAACACCCCGAGAGTAGGAAATACTCTTACAATCTGACGAAACTCATGCAAAGCAGCTACGGGATTTGCAATGTTTGCGACGCATCACCATAATTTCTAATAATACCCTCACCTGAGAGGATTCAAAGTGCCTACAAAACTCCTAATTACCTACCAAATAAAATCATTTCGCTAACGTTTCTAAGCAAAACACCTATTGATAAAGAAGTGTTAATTTTCAAGCATGCTTAATATTTTTCTTAACCCTATCTTAACTTTATAGTGCCTTTTTATAATAAATTTATATATATGTATAGTAACGTAACTAGTAGCGCTTAATAAGCAAAAACATAATACGAATGATATTTTGAAGAAATTAAGAATTGCCTAAGAAATTGTGTTAATCATATTGTGTATAAACGACCAAATAAGACCAGCAAAATGATCATCATCATCTTACAATCACAATGTAGGACACATGTGGCCAAATTTTTTCATCGCCCGGAAAAACGTGAGTACAAAATAATTAAACAAGTAACAAAGTTTTATAAAATCGCTATGGCAAAACCTTAAAGTATATAATGCGATTTATTTCATTTTCTAAGCATGTTAAATTGAATTTTAATTGAACCTAAATAATGTCTAAACTTATACTATATAACACATATACATACATACTTAAAATCTATTCTTACAGTTACATTAAAATCTAGACGTAAATTACCAATTTATCTACAAGGTGGCGCAAAAATAACCTTCCGATGTTTTTTGGCTGTAATTTAAAAAAAAAAATGAAAAACTTTGATTCTTCTTGTGGATTATTTTTATTTGGTCTTTTAATTTTTTTTACATCAGGTCGAGAATATGATATTAAGTAAATGGCCGCCGCCACAGTTGATTTTCATTTGAGCCCTTTTTATGGCATTTTCCATCACTTTGGCCAAAACTTCCGGCGATAGGTCCTCACATTGTTGACGGATATTGTCTTTAAGAGCTGCAAAAGTCTGAGGCTTGTTGACATAAACCCGCGACTTCAAAAAGCCCCACAAAAAGAAGTCTGGAGCGGTCAAATCAGGCGATCTTGCTGGCCAGTGCAAATCGCCAAAACGGGAGATTAATCGCCCGGGAAATGCATCTTTCAGCATATCGGTTGTGGCACGTGCAGTGTGTGCCGTTGCACCGTCCTGTTGGAACCACATGTTTTCCAATCCCAATTCATCAAGTTGCGGCAAAAAGAACTCGTTGATCATTGCTCTGTAGCACTCACCATTCACAGTAACCGTTTGGCCCGCGACGTCTTCGAAGAAAAAAGGTCCGATGACTCCTCCAGCGAAAACAGCACACCATACAGTGACTTTGAGCGGGTGTATTGGCTCTTCGTGGGTTACACGCGGATTTTCAGTGCCCCAGAATCACTCATGATTATTTTTGATGAAAAATCATCTTCCTCTTGGTGGTGATTAAGGATGGCTTGAGCGTATGTTAGACGCGATTGGCGGTCAGCAGCTAACAGCTGATGCACCGTCTGGACTTTGTACGGAAACATCTTCAAATCTTGTACCAAAATTCGCTGTAAAGACCGTCGACTGATACCCATTTGCGTGGTACGTCGTCTGGTCGATGTCGACGGCGCTTCCATGACATCTTCGGCTACAGCAGCAATATTCTCTGCAGAATGGCTACTCCGGGGTCTGCCACGCCTGGCAGCATCTCGTGTTGTGCCAGTCTCTTCGAGGCGAGCAGCTAAACGTCGCAGTGTTTCACCAGTAGGCGTTAGACGGGTAGGAAATCTGCGACGAAATTCACGTTGTGCCAAAGTCACCGACTGTTGTGCTCAAATAAATAGTCACCAATATTCCGCGTTCTGGAGCAGTGTAGCGTAACATTGTTTATTAACGTGTATTTCGCATGTGTTTACTACACAAATGTCAAAACAGAACTGACATGTTATGAGTCGAGGCTGGCCACAGAGGCATCTTCGGAGTAGTGGAGGAGGACGGCTATAGCTCGTCGGACGGGGGTAGTTCTTGTCACCCCTCACACTAAACCACCTGCTCACAAACAAAATTATTCGTGCCTGAGAAAAAAATGGAAGAAGATAGGCAGAGAACTAATCGGACGGACAGAAAAGGAAAGGAAAGAGAAGAGAAGAGAAAGACAGGATAGATGAAAAGAAAATCTCAATTGCTTTGCCCTACCAAGGAGAGAGTCCAGGAAGTCAGATGCAATTTTCACTACCCTAACTATGCTAACTAATCCTATTCTAACGTAAAACGTAAGAACTAAACCTTATCATCTATCCCTAATCTAACTAATATCTAACCTAAATCTAGACTCCTTTGCATCAACTGCTTCCTGAGGTCGCTCCCTGGTGAGGTTCTTCTCGTTCCTGAGACATGCCAGATGATGTTGGCTCTGGCTCGGCCTACCCACCCTATGTGTCGGACGACACTCCTTTGGCTATCTCTCTGGCCGAAAACAACGAGAGATAGCCCCTTAACGCCAGAATCCAGTCACTCGTACGTCCGTGTACTAGTAGTGGAGAGTACGTACGTCGTCACGTCGCGTCCTCATGTTCGTTGGTCGTCTACGTACCGTCTATGTCATGGCACAAGCGGAAGGACTGCCTTCCCAATTCTTCACGCACCAAATCACACTCGTACTCTACTCCATTAAAACGAAATTAATTTCACTGTTCAACTATATTTATATAAAAATTCATTACTTAAACTAAAACTACGTTAGAACTAAAAAGGAATTCAATAGATACCGGAGTTCTTAAGAGTGAATATTATATGAATTCAACGTAACTTGGCTTAATTCTTGCCTCCGTAATAAAAAAACCCAAAAGAAAAGAAAATGAAATGAAAAGAAATAAAAAAACTTACGTGACGTCCCTCATCGTCCTGCCGGCAGCACTTGGAGCGAAGATTCCTGTAAATTTCCGGTAATGTTGGGCTTTACCGCCTCTTTTCCGCGTATTCACTTCTAGAATTCTATATCTTTACACTATACTTTAATCTGAACTCATTCAAAAGAAAAACTTAATAAAACTAATCAACTAATAATTCAAACTCTACTTCAGGTAATGCACTTATTCACTATCTTGTCATTTAATTCACTATACACTGCTTATATACAGGGGGATATAACCCCACAGGAGCACAATGGCTGCTGGCAAGCGGAGCGCTTTCTGCCCGCGTTGACCTCTTGAAGGTCGAAGTTGCTGGGCTCTTTGTCCCTTCCTTTTTGTTGTGTCCGTTGCTCACTGTTGTGCTTCTACGCCGTTCTTGTGTCGTTTGCATTCAAGCACAGCTAAGCCAACGTCTAATGGGGAGTCTGTGGGCGACAATAGCAACTTTACCAATCCCAGGACAGAAAATTCGCAGAGGTGAGGGCCGTCTTCTGACTTAACGCCCCAACCCAATACCTGGTGAGATCATGTACGTTTTAGGAGGCTCATCACCTTAATTCAGTAAATTACCTACCACTGCCTTTTTTTTCTTTCCTAATTTCTGATCTGTTGCCCTCCGTCTCCAGAGCCTGTTTTACGTTCGCAGTTACCTATTGTAAAGTTTAACACTGAGTACATATTGGCTTTACTAACTTCTTTTTTTTTCAACTCACCCCTATTCTTCTTTTTTTTTGTTTTCTTGTTTTTACTAACTTTATTTAAGCGGATATATTGCAACAGATTGCCTCTGTTCGCGAAAATAAAAATCCGTCCGTTTTATTTTTGAATTTCGGTATTCGGTCTACTAATGAAGCGGCTGATTGACAATAGGGCAATGACCCTCAACCGTCCTTTCCCAACAAAATTGAAATTCTTATGTATAAGGTACATAGATAGCCACATCGATCTGTCTCTATCAGCTGCTGGTGTAGATTTCTTATCAACCATAACTATTGCAACATGTTGACCACTTCCTCATATTCTACTTGAACATAACACAAACAGCTATCTATTCTAATTGCCATAATACGTAATCTTAAACTATATTGCAATTTCTTAATCCTAATATTGCACTTTTCTAATCCTTATATTGCACTAATCCTAATTGATTAAAAATCCGATCACAGTTCGTATACCTATATTTTAAAAATATGTAACTACTTAAACTTAAAACTTCCTTATCATACCTACTATTGCAACATAACATTGCCCCCGTAATCGATAACCTTTAAAATTATCTGCGAGGTGCGAACAGGCACGCAGGTGTGACTTGTGCATCGAGTGAGTGCAGTCTTGTTTTCTCATTAAATGTCATTATTGCAAATATTTTGTTTTGGTTCGCGTAATGTGGTGTGGATTATTCAACTTGTTCGTCAGGTAAGTGTAATTGTTTTATTTATTGTACATTATTTATTGTGTCTAACCGTTTAATGATTTCTCATTTCTAGATTTTACGTCGCTGTACCACTGAAGAAGATTATCCGCAGTGGAACGCACAACAAATACGTAGAAGTCAACCTTTCACGTGGTGCTGGGAGGGCATCAAACAAATTGCACGGAATTGGAATTACCTAGATCCACAGATAGGTGCCTACTTATACTCGTTATTATTGGCCTGCGTCTATCAATTGCACTTGGGATTTACCAAATCCAAACAAAATTTAGTTTTGGTCAGGTAAAGAATTTGGAGTCCAATTGAGTCGCACATTGTTGTGTTTGTATGTGCATGTTGTTATTGCACCACATAGTTTTCATTTATTGGAGTTTTTATTTGGGTTAGATTTCTTATCATTTCTTTATGTTTCAGGATGCCACCAAGATTTATTTGTGACTTGAACAACGGAAATGTTGTACTCCGCTCCGAAGTTTCATCCATGTCCTATTGATGAAATAGTCTCGGCATTTCATCGACGTCGCAGGTAAGACATATTTTTTATTTTTTTTTAGATTTTCATATATGTACTAATTGTATTTACTTCCTTTTAGGTAGGCTAAAAAGGTACGCCCAAGGAGACATGACCCCGTAACAGGCATTAGGGGCCAATCGCAAAATTTATAGCATTTTCTGATAGGAGGATTACTTTTGCGCCACCTTGTACATACATAGTTGCAAATCATGTTCCTTATGTTCATAGTGCAACTGAAATTCATTAAGCTTGCTTTATTTAGATAACAAATTTTCATTTTGCTCCTTTACCCATGCATAAACATTCTCGTGTTTCGTGTAGAACATAAAGATAGTTTTTATTAGTATCTAGAAAACAGTGTTAAGATTGTATCTAGGTATCTAATGGGACTGTCCTTAAGAGATTTACCCTCAGCTTTTCATACTCGTTTCTTGGGTCACGCCCCTCTTCTTCGAGTGTGGAACTGGAACGGCAGCGTATGTTAAGCTCATTAAATTCCGATCTTAACTGCATAACTCAGTGGGGTTCAACCAATAGAGTGGAATTTAATGCTTCCAAAACACAATGATATCTGAAAGACTTTCTATACTTGGTATGTGCGTCAATGGCATCCTTCGTTGGAATGACCACATATTCGATGTCGCTAAGAACGCTGCGAAATGTCTAGGCTTCCTTAAGCGATGTAAGAAATATTTCACCTCTTCTGATCTGGCTACAATTTATAAGGCGTTTATTCGCACAAACAATCAAGTACAACGCTCATATCTGGTCTGGTGCACCAATAACTTATTTGGAGCTACTTGACAGGATCCAAAAACGCGTGATACAACTCATTGGCGACCGAGACATAGTGAGATCGATTGACTCTCTCAGTCATCGTCGCAATGTCTCCTGTCTTTCGTTATTTTATCGTTATTTCCATCATAAGTGCTCTAACGAAATAGCCAGTTGCATTCCACCCTTTGAACATTTGACCCGCAATACCCGCCATGCAAGGAATGCCCATCAGTTCACCCTCAAGCCTGTGTTCGGACGTACAGTGAAGTTCAAAGAATCTTTCCCCAGCCGTACAACAATAATGTGGAATGCTCTTCTACGCTCTATTTTTCCTATACATTATAACCAACGTGCATCGGCAACTCTCCCCTTCTTCTAATCCTAATTTCCCTAACGCCCGCGCTGTGTAGCCAATACATGATAAAGGTACTAAAAAAATCCCTTTAGTGCGCGCAAATTATAAAAAAAAGATGTGGATGAATGATAGTCATCGTGCATCTCGTCCCTCACCAGATGCATTGGGGCAGGGCATGTCCAACATGTTCCGCAACACCTGGAACATCGTCAGATATTTTCGGTTTTATTCGCTCTTTTTATTCCACTTATTTTGTTTCCCTTGATTCTTCCTAAAATCACTTTCTTCTCTCTTCTACTATCCTTAATATCTTTACGTCTTTATGAACTCGATCAGGCACGAACAAAATTGTATGTATAGGCAAGCAGCCAGTTTCCACCCCAACCACCATCTCCTTTCCATCAAACATACCTGTACATCACACTATATATATATATACATACGTACCTACACATTCATAACATACTAAATAAATAAATAAAAATAAATGATTTAAGTGAAATGAATGAGATAGCGAACAAGAAACTATCCCCAGAGAAACCGAACAGAGGATAGTCAAGTGGCAAGGCTTAAGGGGCCCTTACACGGTTAATCGGTCGACATCATGCATCGTGTATGTGTGGATTGACGCTACCCCTTACACAGTTCAATCGATTGACGTCAAATTTTTATTTGTTGTGAGTTTTCGTGGTGTACGGATGTGCGATGAGTGAATCGGACGATTGTATTGCATATATTGCTCTTGCAATATATTTTTGAATTGTACTGCGAGATGCATATGGATATTCGCTGTCTTTAATGAAACTAATTTCATTAAAATACCAAAGAGTTGGTTCACTGAAATTATCAACACCGGATCCGCTTTTGTTTAATTCATTTAATCGTTTTAGCTCGAGCCGAAAATTCGTTCTCAACGTATTTATTTTTCTGGTGACATCCGCTTTTTGTGCATCAGGATACTTTTCTTTATACTTTTGCAGTAAAACTTCATAATGTTGCATTTTTTTGTTTCGGTCGCAATAATCTTTTCCTTTGACATCCCATAAACTCGGTAATGACCGATAGGTTTCAATTAATTCCAATACAAATGCTCGGTCTTCATCGTCCTTCAATTTCCCGCTGGCGCCAGACATGTTTTCGCTTCCGTGACACGAGACACAATGAAGTAATTACGTCAATCCAACCCTTAGACATATCAATCAGCATGACGTTCATCATGCAAAATCAAAATTGCTTTGATTTTCGTCAATCAGACTTCACCAAATGTGTGTGACTCATACACATACATTTTCACAAACACATGCTAGTGATTGATGTCATTCGATTAACCGTGTAAGGGCCCCTTTATGCCAATTGCAAGGCGAGGGTTCCTCCAGGTGTAAGAACACCCAAGACACCCCGCTTATAACGTTTATATACCCACTTTCAGTTCTTAATCATTGATAACCTTTGCTATGCGAGGTCACAGTCCCCTTCTCTCTATCTTTTTTTATCCTTTTTTCATTATTTCCTTTTCTTGATATTGACACGATATTTTTGTGCGCAAGGGAAAAAGCAGCAAGATCCCACCCCACCAACGAGCTGATGCCGTGCACCGCAAGCGTGCCAACCGCTGCTTCATAGCAAGGACACATCGCACCTTGTCCTTCATCACACCTAATCTATGCTTTGCTTAGGCATAGGTCGTGGAATGCCCTTTCCGCCACAAATGATGCTTTCATAAGTAATCCCAATGACTTAGCTAATACATTTAATGACTATTTTTCCTCTGTTGGTAATAAAGTTGTATTAGATAATTTTGCTGATTTTCCTAAGTGCGAGTGTTTGTCTAACGAATTTTCATCTTCTCGAAGGTTCTTTTTTAGCCTATAACATCTTGTAAAGTGCATAATCTCATTATCTCTCTCAAAAAACCGAATTCCGTCATCACTAACAGCTTATCAAACTACTTCGTTAAAATAATTGCATTCAATATTTCTGATATTTTATGTCATATCCTTAGTAATTATACCTAATCTTATCTGTTTTATGTTAGATATTGATAAAGAAAGAAATGAAGAAATGAGAATGAAATGAAATACACCCAGACCAATATAAATAAAAGAGCATACTCAGGCCATCAATCAAAATCTAATGCATAATTAATTAGCAATAAACATACATTATTTAAATGCTGGCGCTTAGGCTTTAATTGGCTCACCGTTAATATCAAAATAGGCAAACAAGTTCGTCCAAGAATCATATCCAGACTCACGGGTTAATTGTCAAATATAATCCGCATTCATCATCCAAATGCTAACATTTACCGGACGTCCGCACGAAAGCCGATTGTTTTTCACACGTTGTGCTTAGACTTTAATTGGAACGGTCTACCATGACTAATTATGGTAGTTTTACGCAGTGCTCACACCCTAAAAGAATAATTACACCTTATTTGTATTGAAACCCTGTGGGCCTTAAAATATTCCCCAAGTATGTGACTGCGGCCCACTTAATCAAAATGTCCTCTACCCCTACAATTATCTATGCAAAATTAATAAGAATAAGCGTCTTAACGAGTATAAGGCCAAGAAAAAGAACACAAATGTTACATATACGTCGTGCATATAGCATATGTATACGCAGTTAGTACGCCGCTTCATTTTACAATTGTAGTTTGCTGTGCCAATTTGTAAGCCCTTGTCCTGGAGGCTTGACAATGCCCACTCAATAAAGACAACGAATATAATTCGCGTCAACAAAAGCGTTATTCTCCCTCAAGCCCCTCCAAACAAATAACAAAAATAAGAACACTAAACCTTCGAAATGAACTCACTCATACATGGATAAAATTTCCATCGTTCAACAACTTACCTCCGACAACACGGCAGGTTATAACAATATCGTCACCCTCCTGTTTAGGCCCCAGTTGAGTACCATTCAGTTGCCGACCCCATCGATCCAGGATTATTGGTTGCTCGGGAAGGACTACGGAAAAAGAACAAAAATAATTCAATTTTATTCTTTCTTTTTTTTCCTTTCTAATTCCCCTATTACAGGAAACATCGTTAAAGCACACCCTGATTTCAGTCAATTGACTGAGGTTGCCAACATAAAAGGGATCAACATAAAAACGAAGGATTCTTTTTCTCCGCAATTCCCAAGGGCATGGTGTACTTGTATGGAAATGTAAAAAAAAACTAAGATAAACAAGGATTTTAAAGGCGAAAAAAACCGAATTCATTCTTATCGGAGCTAATTCATAATTCCATACAGTGGGAAGAGAAAGGGAATTTACTCGTCTGGCTGCGTAAATTCGTGTTCGTGTGCTCCTTTGCTTCCTTCTCAAGATCATTCAAAGGAATACTTACTTATAACGGATAAATTAAATCGAAAGCTCTGCGTTTGACTTGTACGAAAGTCAATACGGCATCTGTAGATTCCTTGATCGTGACGTTTGATGTCCTTTTTTTGTATCCAGGCATGGTATCCATAAGAGGGAAGAAAAGAATGATAGAAAAAAGAAGGAATTTAATACAGAAATATACGTCAAATTAAAATAGGCTTTGTTACAGGTCGTTGGAGGTATACAAATTCTTATAATGGAAGAGCTAAGGTAATCTTAAGTAGAGCAATTTTTGAACGAAGTGGTTTCTTGCTGTTGTCATGAAAGAGTGCTGCTGGGTTCTATTTTTCGTAAGAGGTGGCGGCTTGTTAGGAAAAAATTGATGAAAGCTGCGTCGTAGATTAGTCTCTGAAGTTTGAGAGGACTTAGGAACATATACGCCTTGGCTTAGAATGAGTTACAAACGCGGCTATATGTTTCTTATACCATAGATGGTAACATAGAGAAACATTTGTTTAAGATTGCGAGAGCACAGAAAAGCATGTTTGTCGACCTAGCCATGTCCGTCCATATGACCGAAGAAGGAACAATTTACAATTTTTTTTCCATTGAAGCAAGAAAAGTAAAGTTGTAAAGCTGTTTTAAATTCGCCCACTGACACATCCACTTATTAGCAGGTCTTTTCTCAACTCGGTTAATGGAAATTAACGAACTCTACTTACCTACTTAACCCTAGAAAGATAATGTACGTCTGCGAGACGTATGACGCGCGGAAAAAATGTTATATCCTTTTAACTATAAACCGCATTGGGTTGGTTGCTTAAACTAACTCAGTCGGTGGTCGGAGCTAGCCCGTAACGGTCGTGGCGCGATGGTTAGTACCTGCGGTAACAAGTTATAGCTATGCCGGACTTCTGGGGGCGTGTGTGACCTGTGCCATTCTTATATTTAATTCAATCGTATATAATTTAAAATTACTAAGATTTATTAGTAGACTTATTTTAAACCGAAAAATGAAAATTTGGCAAACAATTATGACTTAATGTCAATTTTAAGGTTCCTTTAAAATATAAGTTGTTTTTTGTTGATTTGTAATGGTGCTTAAGTTTTTTGCTTTTATTGTTTAAATTAATATTTATATATACTAAATCATTGATGTATTTTACTTAATATGAACTAAATAAATAAATAAAACGTTAGTATTTTTTTAAAAAGTTCATGGGTTTCATTAAATATACTACCAAAGTTCCATACGTCTCTGAGACGTATGATTATCTTTTACGCCATAAAAAATATGATTATCTTTCTACGGTTAAAGGGGTCCCGACCCGTGAAGAGTATCTGCCTGAGACACTGCAGCCTTCCATCCTCTGCTCTGCGATCTGGCATCCGCCATGGCTTGGCCTTTAAAACTGAGGTTTGGTCTTAATTGCCTTCTCGAACCAGGGGGCTGGGATTCGAAGATCCTCTTGGCTGGAGCATTATTTTTCATTCGCTCAATGTGGCCGAGCCAATGTAGTCGACGTGATTTAGCTTTTTGGACTACATCCACATCTTGGTACAGTTCATAGAATTCGCGGTTGAACCTTCTCCTCCATTTTCTCTCCTCGCACACAGGACCAAATATCCGACGGAGTATATTTCTTTCAAAATAATCCAATATTAGCTCCCCTTCTCTACTTATCGCCCAGCACTCTGTACCATAAAGCAGGACTGGTAGGCTTTAGGTTCGATACAGCATGCATTTTGTCCTTCGAGTGAGGAGTTTTGAGCACATTTGTTTCGCTAAACCGAAGTAGCAGCGGTTTCCCAAGGTAATTCTCCGTCGGATCTATATACATACATATTAGGCCTGAACCTAGCTTCTGCAACCACTTTCATGCGAAGTGGAGGGGACCTTCATGACAATTTAATACTCTTGGACGTTTGTCAGACGTTCGCAAGAGGTGCCAATAACACGCGGTATTTCCAAGTGGTCCCCCATCTAAGTACTGACCACGGCCTACGTCGTTCTATTGCGGTGATCTAACGGGAACCAATTAATTCGACGTGGCAAGGTCGTTGCTATCAACAAGTGACGTTTTGTCCTAGGCGGAGGACAGATATTTGTTTGTTTGTTGATAGCAGTGGCGAAGCCTCATATTGTTCAAGTCGTTCATGAACGATTAACTTTCACAAGAAGTTATCTCAATTTTTGCGTTCTCTAAACTATATATGTACAGCATATTTATACACTTCTTCCCATTGCTGTAATTTTTCATATTCCAACTCGTGCATTTCCTATTTGTACATTTCCATACAGAAGTGAAAACCAACCAACCGTAGCTTTTTTCCAACTCTTCTTTCCAACTCGTTCAAACCAATCGGCAACGAAATGATACAATGGAAAGTATAGGCACAAAGAAAAAAAGAATTTCACATGTTGTTTGGGCCATTTCGTTAAAACCGCTTTTGAACGAGGCGAGCTTGGTATGATGTGTGAAACTGTGCTGTAACAACCATTTCGTTCAAACCATCTGATCTTGTGTATGTACTCGTGCAAACGATTCTGCAACGAAACGATACAATTGAAAGTTAGCACCAGCAAAAAAAAATCTTGTTTTGTATCGACCATTTCGTTCAAATCCCTTTTGAGCGAGAAGGATTTTTTTTTGTGCTTGAAGTTTGTCGCGTCCAGAGCATGTCCATATAGGGAGTAGGGACACTCTCGATGTTTTCTTCATCAGTTCTTATCAGCAAGTATGTCTGTGTCACAGAATTTAAGTAAAATAATGAAGGTACTTATCAATGGCTTGTTTATTAAAACGTAATTTATATTTTTTTAAGTGATGAAGAATTGGTTTTTGTTTTATAAATAAAATCTAAATGTAAAAATACATTTTGCTCATTTAGTCTGTTTTTTTAAGTGATGAAGAATTGGTTTTTGTTTTATAAATAAAATCTAAATGTAAAAATACATTTTGCTCCTTTAGTCTGAAAAATTCGAATTGTTAAATAAACTTGCTTAAAACGATATAAACGTTATTTTTTTAATAAATTTCAAAATTTCTTCGCTGAACGACTACACATTTTTACTACTGGTTGATAGCATGTACTTGGTCTTGTCCTCATTTACTTCAAGATCAACCAATTTCGCCTGTTCTTCTGTAAAAGCCTCTAACACAGCACGCTGGGAACTGCCGATGATATAGGAGTCGTCCGCATACTCCAGTAGCTGCACAGATCTATTAAAGATAGTGCCTTCCGTGTTGACACCTGCCCTTCGCACTATTTTCTACAGAAAAAGATTGAAGAAGTCACATGATAGCGCATCTCCTTGCCGAAATCCGGTACAAGTTTGGAATAATTCGGAAGAGCTGCTTCCAAACTGCACATTACACCGCGTGTTGTCAAGTGTTACGCGATATAACTTGATCAGTTTTCAGTTTTGACGGGGTGCCGAATTCGGCCATCGCCACGTAGAGCCCATGACGATGAATGCTATGGTGCAGGGAAATAAGTCCACGGGAACTAAGTCCACTGAGGGACTTAGTTCCCACATAGTGGGAAATAAAACCACTTTCGCGAAGTGGACTTAGTTCCCATGTTAAGTGGGAACTAATTCCATTTTTTTATGGGAACTTAGTACACATTCAAAAATAAGAAGAGGGAACTAACATCCAACATTAAGAATTAGACAAAAAACTGTAAAGTGCAGTTAGTTATCACACTCTTTAAGCAAAATCTTAAGCTTATCATGGTGACATAAAGCCAAAGTTTCAAAATCGTACCTCGCACCTACTCCAAATCAAACAGTGACCCCAAGCAGGGGGTTGAAGGGGGGCAGCATGCCCCCCCATATGCATTACACTGTTTATGGAATCTACTTGCAATTTCGTAACTAATCCCATAAACAGTGCAATGCAACCCCCTGCTTGGGGTCACTGTTTGATTTGGAGTAGGTGAAAGGTCACGATACCTATATTACTCTGTCTCAGTTAAAAGTTAATTTCTCTTTTTTTAATAAAAATTGCTAAGTACATACCTACTTGACTCTTTAATTTGATTTCGTTCTTAGTCGACAGTGAGAATTTACTTCACATTAAAAGGGAACTAAAACCACTTAGAGTTTTGGGAATTTATTTCCAACTTTACATGGGAATTAAGTCCACTTCGCGAAAGTGGTTTCATTTCCCACTATGTGGGACCTAAGTCCCTCATTGGATTTAGTTCCCGTGTACTTATTTCCCTGCACCGAATGCTATCATAATGTGGCTTTAAAGTCAATTAAAAGGTGGTGGGTCTCGACTTGAAATTCATTGATCTTTTCCAGGATTTGCCTTAGTGTGAAGATTTGGTCTATGGTCGATCTGCGGATTAGTGTGTTGCAGAACGGCAGAATATTATATGCGACATTTAGCAGGGATATGCCTCGATAGTTTTTGCAAGACATAAGATCGTCTTTTTTGAAGATGGGGCATATGGAGCTGATCGTCCAGTCATCCAGCATGCTATCTTCCACCTATACTTGGTCGATGATTTGGTGCATGCGTACCAGAACATCACCTCCGAATTTGACTAGCTCCGCTGGTAAACAATCAGAGCCAGCGGCCTAATTGCTTTTTAGCTTTATTATAGCTAAGCGAAGCTCTTCTAAATTGGGTGGTGAAATCTGTTCGTCATTGACAGGACGTGGGTTCTCTTCTTGCCCTATCACTCTCTCTACATGATGCCCATTCAGCAGCTGTTGGAAATCCTGCTTAAATACATCTACTATTCCCTGCACTTCGGTGACTAGCCTCCGTTCCGGTTTTAAAGCCAGGAGCCAGCAGCCAGTTGCTTTGCTTTCTTGTAAAATTTTCGGATGTTGTTTCGATCGCGAGACTCTTCGATTTCCTTGAACTGGGAGACTGCGTACGCCCTCTTCTCGAAGGAACTTGTTTGACATAGTGTGATGATGATGACGATGACTTTGTTCGCATTAAGCTATTTATTTGGTCAAAGATTCCAAAAATCGTTGGGACGTATGAGATAAAATCTGAGTTCTGGAGGGTTCAGATGGTTCATGAATCTCATCTCCAAACTGATGAGAGGCGATCCAATGCCTAACCACTGGAGGGAACGATATCGTCATCATTTTTACAAGGGAAAATAGGCGAAACTAATGGCCCCAGTTCTAAGAAACTGATGTCATGAACATCGTTACTGATTGCGGTTTGATTGCCATCCAAGAGATCTTTTAAGGTTGGCGCTAAGAAGACGAGGTTTTCCAGAAAGCTCACACAGATAATCATGGACATGTAGAGAGCAAATAAATAGTAAGTTGAGCTCTGAAGTCACTCAGGGTTTGACAATCAAAGTCCGTGCACACGTTTTAAGAAGCATCTTTAGTCCTTTGCTATTTATTTCAGTTCTTGACGGACTCTTAAGTGTGTATTTTTTTTTTTTATCTTATGATAGAGCCATACCAACCGAGTATCTAATGTCTCTGGGAATGGACATCGTATTAGTCTGAAAAATACCAAACACCTGCGCTGCCCGTTCTCTAAATACAAGGTGGCGCAAAAGTAATCCTCCTATCAGAAAATGCTATAAATTTTGCGATTGGCCCCTAATGTCAGTTCTGTTTTGACATTTGTGTAGTAAACACATGCGAAATACACGTTAATAAACAATGTTACGCTACACTGCTCCAGAACGCGGAATATTGGTGACTATTTATTTGAGCAATAATCGGTCGCTCGGCCAAAAAACATCGGAAGGTTATTTTTGCGCCACCTTGTACCAAGTGCGAAAAGTTCAAATAACTGAGATCTGTGATCAAAAGCGAAGAAAACTGGTTGATGCTTCGCATGACAGCAAGAGAAACCAAGCTGTATCATATATGATGTTCAAAGATCCGAGAAAGCCTTCAGGTCAACGAACCTATCTCACAGCACAAAGAGCGCGACCGGTTCAGTTGATATTTTTTTATTTTCAAAGCAACATCCAGTCAGGCAAAACCACCGCGTAAGCTTTTCTATCTGTCCTATTCTTCAGGGCTCTTTCCGAGGAGATGGAAAACAGCATTTGTCCAGCCTGTATCAAAAAAATGTGAATCTTCTTCTTCCTCCTCCTACCGACCAATTGCACTTACGTCTCTTCTTTCTAAGGTCATGGAAAAGCTGATCAACCGTCAGCTAATGAAATATCTTGAATCTCGAAAACTTTTCAATGACCGGCAGTACAGTTTTCGCAGCAACAGGTCCACTGGTGATTTGATGACATATCTAACCGAAAAAGGAACCACTAAGAAAGTAAGATCGTTGTGCTTGATATTCAAAGGCACTTGACAGAGTTTGGCATCAAGTTCTCTTATCGAAATGCGTGCATTTAGAATCGATGACAATCTTCTTCAATGGATTAGAAATCATCTTTCGGACCGTTCAATTCAAGTTGTTTTTGACGGTTTCCAGTCTGCAACTCGCCAAATAAATGCAGGCATTCTCCAAGTCTCTATTTTATCCCCCACTCTCTTTCTGATTTTTATAAATGATCTCCTGTTTGCTACAACCCTCTTCTACGGATGTGGAACTGGAACGGCAACTTATGTTAAACTCATTAAATTCCAATCTTTGCAACAATTTAAAAGGCGATTATCCGCCCGAAACTCGAGTACAACGTTCGTATCTGGTCTGGTGCCCCAATAACTTATTTGGGGCATCTTGTCAGGATCCAAAAACGAGCGATAAAATTCATTGGCGACCGAGACATCGTGAGATCGATTGACTCTCTCAGTCATAGTCGTAATGTCTCCTGCCTTTCGTTATTTTATCGTCATTTCCACCATAAGTGCTCAAACGAAATAGCCAGTTGCATTCTACCCCTTGAACATTTCAACCGCAATAACCGCCATGCAAGGAATGCACATCAGTTCACCCTCAAGCCTGTATTCGGACGTACAGTGAAGTTCAAAGAATCCTTCCTCAGCCATACAACACGAATGTGGAATACCCTTCCACGCTCTATTTTCCCTTCACATTAGAACCTACAAACCTACCACGCAGTGTAGCTATTTCATGATAAGGGTACGAAAAAATCCCGCCTACATGTTAATAAAACAAAAAAAAAAGATCATTCGAACACCGTCAAAAGGGCAATAGCAATCAACATTCCAGAATCGCGAAAGGAAGCCCTTTATTGGTGTCGACGGTGTGGAGGTTAGTGTGTTGGCTTGTGACCCGAGCGTGCAGGTTCAATCCCTATTTGGAACGCCACCCATTACTGGAGAGAAACGAATGACACCTTGTTTTCTCTAACCTCAACACCAAAACGAGGATTTCTGCCTGGTTGTACAATGGGCCGCTATCGATGCTGAGTACTCTGGGATTCGGATCTAAAAAAAAAATGGATTTCATTTTACGACATTTTTTAAATCCTTCGATAATATGGGAAAAACCAAATGAAAGAAGACTAATTATGTTATGTAAAATTAGGATTAAGTAGATAAATATTCTTTTCCCAATAATGTCATAAAATTTGTCGTTTTTTTCGTTTCACCTGTTTACGAACATTAACTAAATCTACTGAACTGATAGATACTTAAAAAGTAATAAAACAACACAATTTTTTTTTTGGAATAAATTAATTTGGGTT
This sequence comes from Portevinia maculata, assembly GCA_949715645.1. Lineage (NCBI taxonomy): Eukaryota > Metazoa > Arthropoda > Insecta > Diptera > Syrphidae > Portevinia > Portevinia maculata. Next base: position 28,120,124 of record OX454528.1, on the reverse strand, counting down.
TTATTAAGACTATAACAATAGTTTTTAAATAAAGTGTACTACCTCCCGATCGCTGTATGGAGAGATTTATACAGTTCTTCCAAGTAATTTAGTGAAATTTCGGACCAGCGTTGTTTTATGGCTTCAATTATTTTTTCCCGGTGGGAGTATTGCTTTCCTCTTTCGTAGACCTTTTTTAAAAGCCATCAACACACGTTTTCCATGATGTTCAGGTCCGGTGAATATGACGGCCATACCAGTCTACATTTTGAGTCTGAATTAAAGTTTTGCTTATTTTGCGGTTTGTATCGGTGCATTGTCCTATTGGGAAATCCATCATTGTCCACCAAACAATGCGGAAAAATGAGTGAAAGCTCTTTCCTGTATAGATTTGTAGGTGATTGCGGTTATTCTTGAGCTCTGAAAATCAAGGTTTGCAGTTCCGTAAAAGCTTACGGCTCCCCATACCATAACTCCGTCTCCCTTGCTGTGTCTTCTATCCAAGGTTATTTAATCCTTCCTCAAATCATGGAAATCATAATTATATCCATTAGGTCCATGCAAATTAAACTTTTTTTCATCTGAAAAGACAAGGGTATGCCAGTCTCGACTCCACCTGATGTGACTTATTGCAAAATTAAGACTCTGACTTTTGCGTGCTGCGTTCAATGGTGCTTTCTTTTTAATTTGTTTGTGTCTAATATGGTTGGACTGCTGTATCACGCGATCAACAGTTGGTCTACTATCTTCAACTTGAGTTTCTACCCTTGATTTTACTTAGGGAAAGTCTTGAATTTGAAGCAGCTCTCAGTGTCGCCCGTCGATCCTGACTTGTTGTCGCTCTGATTATTTCTCCTTGCCGGTTTTATGCATAGTTCTCAGGGTCCTTAAGATCTTTCATATTGCATTTGGTCGTAATCCAGTGTAAAAGAGTGTATACACTCTAGCTCAACTGAATAGGTTCAACACTTCTAAAAAGTAATATGGCAATATCTCTTCAACCAACTTACCGATTTTAATGAAGTATTTTTTTTTTTGCATAAATTAATTAATTATTAAAGAAACACAAAAATATGCGGTGTCTAATACACGTATATATCATTACATATTTTTTTCGAAAACATAACAGAAAAAGCCGATTTATTTTGGCTCAACTGAATAGGTTCAGAAACTTAAAATTAAAAAAAATGCACGGCTTTGTTTCGTGTTAATATAAGTATATAATATATATTTAATGCTAATTTATTATTATGTACTCCCTCCTTTGTTCAAAATAACTTAATACACACGGTTTGGGAAAGACATATAATATTTTCCATTATCCCTCAGCGAAATCGTAGACCAGGCTTTTTTAATGGCTTCAATCAGCTTCATAAACCTTCGGGACAACAGCCCCCTAACGTTCTCAATAATATTAATGTCCGTGGAGAACGGCGGCCACTCAAGCAATTTTACATGTTTGTCGTTTATCCACTGTTTCACTACCCTAGCTCTATGAATATGGGAATGTTGTCAGGCTGATATGTCAATGGAATCCGTCCAAAAATGTTTGAGAAACGAGGAAAAGCCTTTTTTAGTAGGTATACAGTTATGTATGCATTTGCGTTAATTTTTGATGATACAAAATGCAGCCCGAAAGTTCCATAATACGATATTGCCCCCCACAACCTTACGCCATGCCACCTGCACAGGTGTGGCGACGACTTCACACGTGTTCCTGTTTTCGCAGAGAGCGAAAGTACTAGTTGTAACCGTCCGGTCCATCCAGGTTGAATTTTTGTTTTCTCGTTAAACACGGAGGTGTGCCACTCCTTTTTATACGTCATAATATGGTCTCGAGCAATCCGAAGGCGTGCAGCTTTACGCACATCATTGAGAGGTGTTTTTTTTTTTTTTAATTTAGCCTATTCAAAAGCTTGGCACTCCGACTAATCCATTTTACAGTTGGCAGACTTGCATTAACTCCGCATTCTTCCCTGATTTTTGCAGCAGAACAGAGCAGCTAGAAAGAACCAGTCTCTGTGAGCATGAAGCTAATGCTAAGTTGAGGGACATTATATTCCATACATAGCCGAAAAAAATCTCCATAAATAATACTTTTTGATTCTAAAATAAATTATTAATAAACGATTAAATCTATAAAAGTTATTATCACTTTAAATTATTAAGTCACTTTTGATCCACCCTGTAGTTGCACAGACTTTTGGAAAATTGTGCCCCTGGTGTTGGCTTGCGAATTTAGCACAATTTTCTCAAGTTTGATGTTGAAAAAGTCACATGACAGCCTAAATCCTTTTTTGACATCAAAGGTCTCGGTGAGATTGTACTCATTTATTTCTGCGAAGCTTTATATTTGACATAAATGGACAGGACCTTAAATCTTTCGACAATTATGAACGCAAATTTGAGAAGCTTCTCATGACAATTTACACTCTTGAGTGTTTGTCAGGCTGTCGAACCTGGAACACCTCTGTCAGTAGTCTAACGCTCTACCAATCAACCCACTGCGCCCAGTGGTTAGATAGAGTTTCTTTAATGCAAAGTTATTTATGTATATAACCTTGTAGGGTCTTAATCCTAGTTAGATATTCTTTTATGTTTATGATGCTGATTCTACTCCGATTTGAAAGTTAAAGGACAACAATAATGCTGACGTTTACCAGTTACCAAATAACATTCCACAATCACCGACAAGCCCTTTTTGCTGTATTTATATATATACTCGTAAAATAAACACAGTTGTATTTATTTTTAGTACACCGACTTCTACTCACTTTTATCGGAGATCAAAATCCAATTGCAAAAGAAATGCAAAAGCAGAAAACAAAAAAAAAACTCATACAAAAACAACACTCCCGACGAAAATAACTCGATAAAGTTTTTCACTCAATTTAAATCCTTTCAAGGCTTGGTATCGATAATCCTTTTACCCTTTTTTTAGACTCTCACCTTTTCAACTTTATTTTTCTAGTTTCCCTAATGCCAACACACCAAACAATAATAAAGAGATAAATGAAGTTTCCCCATTCCTAAGGGAAGGAAGAGAACACAAGGATTCGCCCAACTACAAAAAAAAGATTCAAACTAGAAGCCTAAATAAATAAACATTTGTATTCAGATAGATAAGAGGGTGAATTCAAAAAAACAAACAAACATTTGTTGTAGCCCTCGATGAAAGTGCACAGATAGCTGAATAAATTGAATGAGGTTTTCGGTGATATCTCACAGGTGGTGTCGGTGTTGGGTCAGAGGAATACCCTTAGGTTGTGGCAACAATCCAAAAGGATTAGCCCCCAAACGAAAGCATTTCCTTGCTAGATATTTATAGCTTTCTTGAGAGAAAAAGCCGTCGTTCCGGTCACCTTCGAAATATAGATAGAACCTAAAACGAATGCCGCCACGCATACTAATATCCTTGCATTCGCTAATCGTATACATGTAGTTTTATCCAATCAAGTAAGTGAATCTAGATTGAGTTTACAAGTTTCTTTTTCGTAGCCAATTAAGTGTGCATCCATAAATTAGAAAATTTCGTAAAGGTCTCGCGTGCCAATGAACTTCATCAGATATCGTTTCTCTAAAATGTTGTGTATGTCCTAATCAGAGGCGCAGGCATAAGGAACAGACACACGGTAGAGGGTTACCTTACAATTTTTTCCAACACAAAAACGCAGAATCATATTATAAGAAAAAAAGGACGACTCACCTTTATTTCCAACGATGCTGGCGATGAATCAAAATGGAATTTGGCACGGGATCCGAATACCTCGGGTGCTGACCAATGTCGTGCCTTTTCCGTGTTGAGTTTATCGCGGACGTCGAAACTGTTAGTAAAAGAGAGAGAGAGAGAAAAAAGAAAACTTATAATCTGCAATCGTTTGGATTTCTTATTTTTTTGTCATAGCAATAAAATTTATCTGTTGGAAGGGAAGGATATAAATTTAGGCTGGGTGCAAAGAGGATGAAATGTAATTTATTTCTGTAAGTCTTAAATTTGTTTTGTTTCTTTGGTGTGATGTAGACCAAAATGAGGTGGCAATGTAATTGTGTTTTTTTGTAGCTTTTAATTGACATTTAATGTATCTAATTGCCTGAAGACATTCGAAAGGGTTTCAGAAAGGAGATTATTTTTGAAGATTCATTTTGAAGTGAAGACGAATCTATTTCTTTCATTTAAAGCGAAATGGAGAGATTAAGATTTCATTCATGGCAACATTAAAAAGTATTTGAGTATCAAGCAAGACAATGCCAGCGGACGAGTATTTTTCACACTGAGACAGTTCCTGAATCCTCATGCTTCAGACCAGAACAACAGTGGCGTCCACCAGTATCAGTCAGGTTGAACTATTAGTGTTATCCCTAAATAAGCTGCTTCGACCTACTCGAATCGCAGGTCTTTAGGGATCTCTAATGCTGAGCCAGGGTATTGGAAAAGAATTGGTGGCGGATGAGCCCTAAATAGGTCGCTCATATCCCCGAAGGCGGTTACTGACTCCGGAAAACCCGGCCCCTCGTCCTAGGGGTAAACAAATGGAACTGGCTATCCGGGTTGGGGGTTGTGCCGTCGCGGCAAAACTGATCCAATTGTGTCGCGTGACACCTGACAACATGCGGTGTGATGTGCATCTGTCTACCGCCTAGGACAAAATGTCACTGTTGATAGCAATAACTTGGGGGTAGTTAAGGAGTTAATCTACCTAGGAGCAAACATTAACTCCACGAATGACAATTTACTGGAGATTCGGCGGAAACCATTGCTACTTCGGTTTAGCGAAACAAATGGGTTCAAAACTCCTTGAAGGACAAAGTGCATGCTCTATCTAACCTTAATCCTACCAGTCCTGCTTTATGGTGCCGAGTGCTGGACGATAGGTAAAAATACTCCATCGGATATTTGGTCCTGTGCTGTTCGAGGAGGGCGAATGGATGGCGACTGGAGGAGAAGATACAACCGCGAACTCTATGAGCTGTACCAAGACGTGGGTGCAGTCCAAAAAGCTAAATCAGTCGACGTGATTGTACCTTTTACAGAGCTCAATCGGAAAAGTTTTGGCGCTCCAAATGATCAAGAGGTTTCAGTTCTTGAGTTCATTTAAATTTTTTTGGGTGTAAGCGAGTTGTCTCATTAGACACGTCGGGTTCTAATTTTTTTTCCACTCAGTTCAGTCGTCATCTTGCGTTGGAAAAATGAGGAGCGTGCGTTTGCGTTGAGGACTACTTTTTGAACGGATATTCTGTGATCGCGACCAAGCACCTCAAGTAAGTTTAACCATTTGGATTTAGTGACGAACTTGCTTATGCAGCAAACATCTGTTTCGGTAAGATCGCTTAGATCTTCAAAGAAATAGCTGCCAAGGATTAGATTCCTTGTATTGGCTAGTGCAGGGCAGTTACACAGAAGGTGTGTGATGGTTTCCTCCTCCTCAACGTTCCTACAGCTTCAGAAGAAAAGGCAGTGGCCTTTTGGATAGCTCCAACTACCAAGATTATATTTTCCCTGCTTATGGACAGGAGATTGGATGTTCTTTTTGCATCGCACTTTGTCCATGTCTGTTTGGAGGACGAACGTGTGCTGATATGAATTTTCATTTTGAACTTTAGTGATTGAATGGGAACGGCCGGTGCCTCACTGTTGTAAGGGAGGTCCTGTGCCTTCCTTGGGTAACTCATCCGCCTTGCAGTTGCCTGGAGTATCACTGTGTCCGGGGACCCAGCACTGTGAAATATTGCATCTATCAGCGATCTCATTTAGAGATTCGCGACATTGTTTTGCCAATATAGATCTTGTTGTCGGTGTTTCTAGGGCTTTTATTGCTGCCTTATTGTCTATGTAGAACACGATAGTTCTGCCGTCCATCGGGCTCATAGAGAGTTTCCGTGCTGCTTCGCGGATGACCATACATTCTGCCTGAAATACACTGCGGTGGTCAGGATGTCGTAGTGCTGCATTGAGTTTAGGGTCATTTAAGAAGATGCCTGTCCCCGTGCCGTCCGTGCTCTTTGACCCGCCGGTGTATATTTGAATGGCGTCTTTGTTTGAGATTTGACCTGCCTCCTAGCCGGTCCGGTCTGGGATGACCGTCCTATATTTCTTACTGAGATCGATTATTGGGACTAAGTAGTCCGTACTATAGGGAATCTTGTCGGCCATTAGGATGCTCGAGTGAACAATGTGTGAGCTTTGCCACATATCCGAACCTCTCAGTCTGAGTGCTCCCTTAGAAGCTACCAGCTTCCCAAAGATATCTACGGGGAGGAGTTTAAGCATAGTTTCTACCTCGTCCGTCGGTGTGGACCTTAAGGCTCCAGTGATTCAGATGCAGACTGACATTTGGACTCATTCTTAAGTGCTCACGTGGCATACAGCAGGCCACCAAGTTAGATAGGTACTATAAGTAAAGATTTGTCTGACAACAGCCAAGTACATCCAATAGACTATCTCAGGTGTCAGACCCCATCTGCAGCCTATAGGGCTTTCTTGCAGGGGTATATGGCTATCGTCGCCTTTCGTCCATCATTATCATTATTGCCAGATATCTAGCTTGTTTAGAAAATTTAAGTGGCTCGTTGTTATCGCCGGGATCTTAATTTTCCTAGTAAATAAGACCAGCTTGGTTTTTGCTGGGCTTGCATGGAGACCAACCACCTTAGACTATGCTGGTAAGGCCCATCAGAGACACCAGAAATGGTATAGTAAATGGGAGGCATCTCCTACCTTATGTGATTTTCAAAACCATGTAGAACAAAACTTAAGATATACACCTCCATTATAAAAAGGGAAGTTATGTTGCCGCACCCGGCACATTAAAAGTGGTCTTCTCCGCAGTTTGTCTAAGCGCTCGTTCGCGCAAATCACGCTCATGTGTTGAGTCCTTAACTTGTGATTGCCAAACCTTTTTTTTTATTTGAAAATCCTGTGAGAATCTCATAAAACGCATCCCTTAAGCACAAAGCTCCAGTTAAAATTTTCTTTTCAAGCTGCATCATTTCATCAAGTTCCGGCATGTAAATAAAACTCAATAAAATTTATAGGAAATTCTGCATCATTTAAATGCAGTCAGCATGCCAAAATTTACTCTGTAAACCAAATCCAAATGTATCTATTCACCAGGTTATGAAGTGCATTTTCAAATCCGTACGCCTACTGAATAAGTCCATATCAAGGAGTGCACTTACGCATAATCATTGACGTAGATTCAGCTCATACTCATATTACACTAGGTCAATGGTCTTCAACTCGCATAATGTATGAAGTAATCTAACGCATGCGAGCAGGGCCTTAATAGAAATAAGTTTTTTTTAACTCCAGTATAGTGCTGCATAAGTAATGACAATAAAGGATATATGTGTCTGCTATAAGCTTCAAATGATCGCTGGCAAGAATTGACTTTTTGGAGAGGAGTTGAGAGTATTGCAGTGGTTGTGGTCGAATGTACGGATATTCAAATATGCATCAGATTATGAAGTTATTCGAACGTTTGCGCTTCGTTTGCTTCGAATGAAATTTCTTGATAATCCATCGGTCGATGGATGGGGCCCAAACTTTAAAAACTATAATGAGTAGGAGCAGGCCACAATGCTGAACCAACACAGGACGCTGGACTTCGGTCGGAATATTTCTCTGTAATTAAGGCACGCTAATGGAATTTGAAAAAAATAAAAGAAAAGGAGCAACGATTTTAATAGCATAAATGCATTGTACTAAAAAGGATATATAAAGTGAGTTTATCCTAGAAAGTTCCTTCATTGCTTGGAGTTTGTGGAACTTTATAGTTTTCTGGCTTTTTTAAATTACCCTCGAAACTTTTTTATGCTTATTGCCTCTCTATTCTTAAAGCTTAAATATGGCTTTAAAAAAAAAAGTTCCCCTTCTGTGCAAGGGGAGATAAAAATACATTCATTCCAATCGATTATCCCGATGTTCATGAGGTGCTATTTCAAAAAGGTTAAAAACGAAATAGATTCTTTGGTCACAGTCTTGATGATGAAAAAAGAGCTTTATTTGCACTCACCTGTATAATGGTATACCAGCATTATCCCGGAACCACAACACCATGTAAACATCATCCAATGGGGCCACTATTGGACATGGCAGCGTTACCGATTTACCTTCAACAGCTTCAATGTCCCTTGTCTTGACTGTGTAGAGTTTGTTTATGTTTCCATTGGCACGATTGCAAAATAACATGAAAAGAGAGGAAGAAAACAAAATAAATTATTTGGGAAAATGGACGAAATCTATTTTTAAGTGTTTTTGTACATTCCATCCTCTATCCCTCTCGCTCTTGAAAACAGTGATTATGCTTAAATTATAGTTAATAATTAGGGAAAATAAGTTCTTTTAAACCACAAATAGCTTTCCATAAGGACTGGTATACTTTTTCCATAAAAGGCCTATCCTGGGCTCGTTTCTTTTGTTTGAATTAATCTTTCTGAGATAATATCCCTTTTTTAACTACCACCATCAGTAAGTTGTGTGGCATTAATTAAAGGACTATTTATGGGCTTGATGATTTGCTTTCAAATCTATTTCGATTGCTGTGAATGATGACAGGATTTGTGGTAGAAGGATGCCATCCATTTGGAATGACAATAAATTTTAAAGGGCAATTACGACTTATCGCTTATGGCATACATTATAATGGCTAATAAAAGTCAAGAATTAATACCTGCATTAATTGCAAGGATTATAAAACTACACAAAGCACAAATAAGTCAGACCACATTTAGGACTTAATTGTGCAATAATTCGTTATAAAGGATCTTTCGAAGGACGTGACAAGTTCTTTTTTTTAATAAAATGCAAACTACTTGAGATATCTTAAAAAATAATTGTGTTGGTTTGAGTTACTATCAAAGCATTATGTATGGAATTCGACTTCGTTCATATGTCCACCACAGGTCGATACGTTGAACCCAATTTTCGATGAACCGGCCGCACATTTTGACCGATACGGCCGCTATTTCTCGTTCAATATTGGCTCTGAGTTCCTCTTACGTCGTCGGCTTTTTGGCATAGACCAAAGATTTAATGTAGCCTAATATAAAAAAGTGTAGAGGCGTTAAATCACACGATCTCGGCGGCCAATAGACGGGTCCTTTTCTCGAGATAACACGTTCACCGAACTGAGACTTCAATAACTCGATTGTTGCACCCGCTGTGTGGTTTGTAACACCGTCTTATTGGAACCACACAACACTGATGTCCAATTCATGCTATTGCTCAAAGAAATAACATATGTCTCTGTAGCGAATACCATTTACCGTAACGTAACGGGCTTGTTCATCGACGAAAAAAACGGTCCAATGACGCCAGCACCGGCATGAAAACCGCACCAAACAATGACTTATCGTGGATGAAGTGCTGTTTCACGAAGCACTTAAGGGTTGTCACCAATCCAGTAATGCATATTTTGCTTATTGACGAAGCCGTTTAACCAAAAATGCGGATCATCGCTAAAGATGATTTTACGTAGTCTTACTGGCACGGTAACATCAAGCAACGAATATTCTCACTCTTTCACTAGACTATGAATTGCTTGTCTACTGGGATGAGAATTACGGTCAAAAATTGACGTTAAGGCTCTTAAAATTGCGACCACCGACTCGGAATTTCGATAGTAAATTTTAACTATTTGTAAACGTTGTTCCTTCGTGTACTTCACTACGATGAGAATATTGATTTTACTGAATATTTTACATTGGCAGTTCGGTAATCGGTTTAAATCGGTGCGTTCACACTGAAAGTTTGAAGTTGTCAAGTCGCTAATGAAATACCATTTATAAAATTTGATAAAGATGCCGAGTTTTTAAAAATATTCTCGATGATAACATATCTGTTAGATTACTTCGTAAAATAGTTTTTATGCCGAAAGGCAATAAATATAAGGTTATAGTTAAGTAAGGTCTATTAATTTAGAATAAGTATCGTGTTAATTTTAGGTTAGATTTAGTCAATAAAAAATAATTAAAATGTAAGTTGAAGTTGCACTACTAATCTAAAGGTCTCGGGTTGAAATCCCGCCGGTGCCAAGTAACCCCACTGCCCCACCTCTTGCGAACGTCTGAAAAACCACCAAGAGTATCAATTATCATGAGAAGCTTCTTAAATTTGCCGCTCGGACTCGGATTTCAATTGTATGTAGGTCCCTTCCACTTTGCACAAGCAAATGATTGGAGAAACTAGGTTTAAGGCTCTATCTTCCTCTTCTTCCTTATGGCGGTCAGGCTATGATCAGGATTAAAGAGTTCATAACCCTCCCAATTAACTGCATCCCTACTGGTCCCCTTGTGTGGTTCGCCGGTTCGACCTCAGAAAAAAAAACGGCAGGCCTCCCTATTTTGCATCACTTCGTCTCTGAGGCCAATCAAATGCTGGTGTTGTTGCATTTGTGTGATCCATGAGTTTTTATGCCTGCCTCTGTTTCGAAACGTACATGTTCCTATTATTTCTTCTTTGATCTTTCTTTTACGACACCAGGATCTCCAGTCGTGTCAACCCATGGCAGCACACTTGCGGATAAGCTATAAGATGTTAAATGTGTCGCTAGGGTCACCTGGTACCTGGATGTTTTTGCCTAGATGTGATTTCCCCTATAGTCGCCTAGCTATTCAAGCGCTATTCATCGGGGTGTGCTGTAGTGATATTCTTAACCCGTCCGTACACGGAGGAGGGTTAACGCCTATATGGGCCGTTAATGCCTCTGCATACTCCGATTACCGATGTTTTTTTTTATAATTTTTTCTTATAGCAGTTGTTTAAAGTTTGAAAAACATCGCTTTTCTTCAAAAACGAATGGTGTTTGACTATTTTTTGGGGGTTTTAATACTTGGAGTATTTGTAGGTTAGGATTCGGCATACTCAGATTTTCGCAAAAGACTCGAACAATGGCACATAAGAAAATGGCAATGCCACGATAACAGGTAAAATTATTGCAAGGAAATCTAACAATTTTGAACAAATTTGCATAGGAGTACTCAAAATCTCAAAAGATACTTTTATGAAGAATTCATAAACGAAATTCCACTTTTCTCAAAAACGTCAGAAACGACTTTGGATAGATAGATAGATAGATTCTTTATTTTTTCATCATAAAGTTTACAAATTGGTATACTTAAGAATAAGGACATGGCAATACTGCCGTCTGCCTGAAACGACTTTGGTGTTAGTGTTTTAAATACATGGAGTGAAGGTTAGAAAAAAGCATACTTAGTTTTAACCAAAAGACGTAGGTAGACAAAGGTATGTATGTATTTCAAAACACGACAATATCTCGAAAATGGGTAAAGAGATTTAAAGAAGAAATAACACAATAACAAAAATAATTATGTTTGCTGTGCATACTCATCATAAAATGCGACTAAACTTTTATCACCATTTCCGGCCTCTGCTATAAGGACTGAAAACAATTTCAAAATTTTCTTTTACTTATCGATTAACAAACTTGTACTAACAAATTTTGGTTGAAACAAATTGACCTTCAAATCAACGAGGACAAAACGAAATACTTGCTTTCAACAAACATGCAAACATCTATCCACCGACAGAGGTAGTCAGGAAGTTCACATACAACAGAGTAAACATCAACTCTACGAATGACACCTTACTGGGGATCCGACGCAGAATTACCCTAGGAAACCATTGCTACTTCAGTTTGGCAAAACCAATGGGTTCAAAACTCCTAACCCGGAAGTCCAAGTGTAAGCTCTACAAGCCACTGATATTGCAAGTTCTGCTTTAAAGCGTTGAGTTCTGGACGATAAGCTGGAAAGAAGAGCTGATGCTAGGCGCATACGAAAGCAAAAACTTCGGTGGAAATTTGATCCTGTGTGCGAGAAGGGCGAACAGAAGGGAAGATCCAATCGCGAACTCTGTCAAGCTGTACCAAAATCTGGGTAAAGTCCACATCTCAAAAACCTTTACCACTTGACTCCACCATATCTCGTTTTAAAAAGTGCTAGAGCGAAGAGTATTCGGACTCCCAAACTCTGACGCTGCCAGGACGTCGGTGTACCAAAAAAACTCGCTTGCGAGATACATTTTTCCCAAAATAATACGATTTAGAACAATTTAGAAGTAGAAGCAGCATTTATCTGGAACCATCTCGGGGAACTAGTTTTGCGTTATCTGTTTGCTTTTCCTGATAGAAGGAATCACTAATCAAAACCCCAATTAATAACATTTGCCAATTGAGTGAACACATATAGTCTTTTCGTCACTTGAACTACAACCACGGATAAAACAATTGTTGAGGCACAAAGGCAAAACGACCTCGAATACATGATTTTTCAGACAAATAAATCAACAACAACGATATGGAAAGGAACATCTGTGTATGGGCAGAAAGCACTTAAGCAACTTTCCACTTAACGTTTTGCTGTGGGTGAGCCTAGGTGAAAGGAGGCAAGAGAAAAACGAAATAATGTCTAATTGATGGGGAATTCAGCTAAGATGTTGAATGCAAAATTTAAGCAAACAGTGAGAGAAGATATTTTCCGTCAAAACAAAATTGAATTTGGAATTGATGTCCCACCCCCAACAAAGCATCTACCACAATCTCGCACCTACTCAAAATTCAACAATGGGCAGGGGGTTTGCAGGGGCAGCATCCATACAATTGAAATGCCACCCCTGTTTTGTAAGAAAAGTTGTCCATAGTGAAGTAGGAATTCCCAACCATTACAATAAGCCTGATTTTTGTATTTGGAATTTGGTACTCCTTCAACAATAACAGCTTAGAGGTGTCAGAATAATTTGCAGAAAAAATCAACAAATGGAACAAATAGATCCGTATCAAGATAAAACTAGCAAGAATTTTTAATAATAAAAAACATCTAACATGTTCTTTCAACTAGAATTCATAATTTTTCCATTTTTCGTGCTATGACAGTTTTTTCGCGAAATGATATCAGCTGCTTTATATAAATAAGAACACCAAAGGGGGCTATGTTCGTAGAGTATGTTCGAAATATGTACTTACTTGACGGACTCTCGATCCGTGAAGAGTCTCTCTCTGGGACACTGCAGCCTTCATTCCTACATTACATTGGCTCGGCTACATCGAGCGAATGAAAAATAATGCTCCAGCCAGGAGTCGAAGGACTCCCAGCCCCCTAGTTTGAGAAGACCTCCGTTTTAAATACCAAGCCATCGCGGCTGTCAGAGCACTTGGTCTGGACAACTGGAAGTAGCGTGCCTGGGATCGCAGAGGATGGAAGGCTGCAGTGTCTCAGGCAGAGATGCTTCACGGGTCGGGAGCCCGTAAAGTAAGTAAGAAAGATGTAAGTATTGGGTTATTTATGGCGACGGTGTAGCGGTTAGTGTGTTAGCTTTTGACCCGTGCGTTGCAGGCTCTTTCCCCATTGTTAGCAACAATATACGCCACCCATTAATGGAGAGAAACGAATGACACCTTGTTTTCTCCATCCTCTTCACCAAAAAGAGGAGTTCTGCCTTGTAGTACAAAGGACCGTTGTCGAGTCTGAGTGCTTTGCGATTTGGATTTCCTTTAAAAACAAAAAAAACGCTTGGGTTTAAAAAACACCCTTTAGGTTTGGCCTAATTGGTTATACCCTGGCCTACCAAGCGGATGGGTCTCAGGTTCAAATAACGCCAGACCCAGCGGCGCATCGAGCTTTGTCCGCTGTCCCACCTATGGGAAAGTCTGACAAACATCCTCTCAACCAACCCAGTCATGCCTAGCTGTTTGAAGAATGCAGACGGCTCCTGAACCACTTCCACCAAAGAATCGCTTAATCTGCTAGTGGATAAACTTTTCCCGGAAGCTCCCACGTTATTAGCAATACAAACTGAAGCAGGTCAATTGCACGAACTACTAACTACACAGGTCTGATTACTAGAGACAAACTGCTATAGGCGCTACACAGCTTCAAACCATACAAATCCGCGGGGCCAGATGTCATAATACCAGCAGACTTCAAAACACCTCGGATATCATCTTGCCAATGCTTGAGATAATCCTGACAAGCTGCATGGAGCTGGTCTACATTCCACTGTTATGGAGAGAAGCTAAAGTATTTTTTTTTACACCCAAGGCCGGTAAATGCTCCAATGTAAATCCTAAGGATCTCAGACCCATAAGCCTATCATCATTCCTTCTAAAAACTTTAGAAAGGCTGATTGATATCGATCTACCCACTAACATTGATACAAGACTCCTGTCTACGGCTCAACATAATTATTGCAAAGGCAAATCTGTCGAAATAGCCTTAAATACGTTAGTACCTACGTTCAATCGAATATTTCCTTCACCATAAGGAATACACATTACTGGACATTGAAGGCGCTTTTAACAACGTCAATACATCCGCGATCGCAAATGCACTGTGAGCTCTAAAAGTAGATGACTCACTTGGTGAGCTCATTAATTTTCTGCTCACAAGCCGGATTATAAACTCAAAACTGGGTCGGACATCTGCCAGAAGATATGTCAGTAGAGGAACCTCACAAGGCGGAGTCCTATCCCCCTTCTCTGGAACTTAGTGGTGAACGAGCTGCTGATGTGCCTGGAAAGGGCTGCAGGGTGTTTGACCATGCAGACGTCGTTGCAAGTGCCGCCTCAGGAAAGCGCCTAAACACCCTGAAAGAACTTCTCCAAAACGCTCTTAACAAGCTAACAACATGGGCAGATCGTTGTGGGCTAGGTGTTAACCCCCCCCAACAAACCGAACTTGTTATATTCACTAGGAAACATAAAATTCCACACATTGATCCCCCCTCAATCAGGGGCACAAGCTTAGTCTTTTCTAGCGAAACTAAATACTTGGGTCTCATTCTGGATAAAAAGGTCAGCTGGAAACCTAACACACAAGAAAGAGTTCGCAAAGCTACGGTAGCACTCTTCTCTTGCAAAAAAAGCCATCGGTAATAAATGGAGGCTTCAACCCCGCATCACCAACTGGCTATATACCTCGGTAATAAGACCGATACTTATGTACGGGGTGGTTGTTTGGTGGACTGCCTTAGACAAAGCGATAAATTGCGATAAGCTAAGCAAAATCAAACGAACAGCGTGTCTCTGCATGAGTAGAGCACTGCGCGTGCGCATGAGCACTACTCCCTCTGCTGCAATGGACATTCTGTTTTACCTGACACCAATGGCCATGCGTCTATTCTAAATAAAATTTAGAATCCTCCCTAGCAACATAGACTACAATACCCTCAGACCCGTTTTGACACAAAACTTCAAGGTCAACAGCCCTCCCAGAACATTTTGGGAGGGAGGTCCTCCTGTCGAAAATAAATCGATCCACTTTTATACCAATGTATCCAAAATCGACGAAGGGGTAGGTGGAGGTGAATTCTCTGACAGGCTGAACCTCAGCCTGGGTATGGCGGAGCAGTTTAACATTCACCTCTGTTACGTCCCGGCGCATAGAGATATTCCAGGAAACTGCAGGGCTGATAAACTCGCCAAAAAGGTAACCAAAATACCTCTTTTATCTGAAAAGGGTTCTCTAGGTATACCAATCGGTACTTGCAAACTTTTATTCAAGCTATCTGCAATCGACAGAACAAACCTTAGGTGGACAAGTAGTAATACGTGTCTAGCGACTAAGCACATCTGACCAAAGCTGGACCTGCGACGCTCTAAGAGTCTGATCTCACTAAACCGAATGCATATTAGCTCCACTGTCTGATAGGCAGGCACGTATCGAGGCTTGGCGTTTATTCAAACGACTTCTGCAGATGTTGCATGGACGAGGAGGAGACTATACTTTACCTTCTCTGCACATGTCCTGCTCTCTCCATCTGGGAGATTTCTTGCTTAATGATCTTAATGACTTGGCTAACGCTGACGTTAGAAGTCTATTGCGCTTCATAAGAAGCTCCAAATGGTTTAACGAGTAGTGAAAGAAACCCCTCGATCCGTGTCGTATCGCAATGGACGTAATATTGGTCTAAGTGTGTTGGCTTTAGGCTGACAGCCACTATAACCTAACCTAACCTAACACCGGAGTCTCAGTCTAAGTCAGCTTATCCACCCAGGGCCTCAATTGCAAGCCCAATTAATGTTTAAGATGCAAACAATATTGCTGTACGCCTAGGCTGATGAATGCGAGAATAAATTAACACATAAATAAACAATTATGTATATTAAAAGGAGACAGAAATAAATAAATTAAAAAAGGAAATTAATAAATTAATATGTAAGCAAATAAATTAACAAGTGAGAAAAATAAATTAACAACTAAAAAGAATAAATTAACAAGTAAATAAATAAATAAACAAGTAAATAGATATGAAAACGCGTAATATTTTTTTGTGGGCACAGTAGCGCAAGGTTAGTGTGTTGCACTACTAATCTAAAGGTCTCAGGTTCAAATCCCGCCGCTGTCAAGTAACATCTAAAAGTTTTTTCAACTGCAACACCTCCTGCGAACGTCTGACAAACGTCCAATAGTACCAATTGTCATGAGAAGCTTCTCAAATTTGCCGTTCGGAATCGGCCTAAAATTGTAGGTCCCTTCCACTTCGCACAAGAGAGTGGTTGGAGAGGCTAGGTTCTAGGCAGTGTAATGTTAATGCCTAATATTTATTTATTTTTTAATATTTCTTTTACTCAAATTTGTTATTATTTGACGTAGTAACATAAATGTATTCATATATTAACATACTATTTTTTTTTTGTAGGTATTTACAAGCAAAACAAAACACGACCAAAAGTCCATAAAATAAACCAAAACGCGGAAACCACTACGATTCCTGTTTGTGCCTAAGTGAATACGACGTTGGAATTCCTCAGGGACTACGTGTTACATGATTTTATGTCCACCAATTTGCTGAGCGTTTCAGCAAAAACAAATACGACCAAAATGAAATTGGTAAAAGTCACGTTGTCTTTACTCTACGGAACACTATTACCCGAGAAGCGAATAAAATGAAAAGCAAAAGAACAAAACAAAAACAACAATCCTTAGAGAACAGTAAATTATGCTGATGGAATGCAATAGAACAGAAGTAACGTCTTAACTCAAAAGGATACGTTCTCTAAGAAACGAGCATAGAGCTGTTTCTGCCTTGAGTTGTATTCGTTTCCGTCTTATTGTCCTTTTTTGTGTGTCTTCTTTAAAAACACAAAGACGACACGATACAAACGCAGTAATAAATCCAAATGAGTGAGTACTTTGAAGGAGTTTTATTTGGATTCTGTTTGGCGGAAGCAATAATTACACCTGCCCATAAAGGGGTTCAACTGAGCTATGTTTTGATATATCCTTAAAAAAAGGGCAGATAAAAGAAAAATAAATGGGTACATAATAAAGTGCCGACGAATCCTTTATTTGACATAGAGTACATTGCCATAGCAATGCCATAGAACCATAAAGACCATGCATGTCGAAAGTCAACATTGTAGTCAAAATGAACTGAACAGGGAGAGATCGTTTAAAGTAATAGCTGGAATGTCCTTCGTGTGACTTGAAATGATGACCAGTACTTGGGTTCAGTGAATGTGGCGAATGGGACTAGGACTCAACCAGTAACAAAGTAATTGAGTGCCATAGAGGGAATGTATTCTCTGAAATGGATATTTTTACAGTCAATCCAGTTGAGAGCCAACGATGACGATTACCGAAAGTAGTTGAGGAATTTAACAAGGCAGTACTTGAAAGTATCTTAAAATGTGAGTTGGAGTTTTGCTTATTTTTTGCCTGTTTCAGGATCGCATTGGCAATTTAAATTAGAAGGGAATACGAATATCAAGTAAGGATGAGTGATGGGGTTATGGTCCCTTAAATTCTGACCATAACTTTGACATTAACAAATAAGATGTAATAAGGAAAATCAGGACGAAGTTTTTTGAGTTACTTAATGAATTTTGTACTTTTCTAGATTACTTTAATTAATTTTTTTTCATATTTGTACTGATCGCTTTGAGAAAGACCCCACAGACCCCGTGAATATTCTACCGTTTTCTGATTGATCATAATTTACCGAACGAACTACAAGCGACAAGCGAACAAAAATAAACAAAATATTTTAGACAAGCTAGCGCAACAGACCTTATTCTTCGTTTTCCGGGTGGGGTGATGAGTTTGATTTCTTAATTACACTAAATGTCTCGGTTAAAATTACCTTAGTTTAATGAACATCGCTCTGTCGTTTAGAAATGTCGATTTTCGGTCAACGACTACGTGTACGTGGCCGCAACCATACAATCTATATACTTAAAAATTAATGCGTGTCTGCTTGTCATCGATTAAGTTGAAACTTTGTACAGTAGTTGTTGGTATATATATCAATAGTTTTGTGTGTCCTGTGTAGGAATTTGTTAACAACAATCTTTTAAGTGTAAACAAAATATCCTTAATATCTAAGTGATACAAATATGCAACATCAGTTGACAGAGTCATAAATACGAAGGACATTTAATTTGTTGGTGTGCCACCGTATTGATGGTCACTAAAATGGCTTGGTCGAGGCTTATTTTTTTGGCTAATTGGAATGCTGCTTCGATTTTAGTGACAATCTAGGTGGTGGCACACCAGAAAGATCCAACGAAATGAAAACCTCAGTTTGGTCATCTAAAATCTCCTCCACATTCATGGCGCTGCCAACTGACATTACATATTTGTATCACTAAGCTATAAAGGATATGTTATTTACTTTTATAAAATTGTTATTATCCGAACTGCTACACAGGACTTTTAGATACAATTTGTTTCTTCCCCAACAGAAACCGAAGAACTTTTACAATTGTCTTTGAAGCCTTTTTAATACCAGCGCGCACTTATTTCTCATTCAGGGGGGTTAAAATTTGCATGTGAAGTAAATTCCCACCATCAAATTCTACCCCAAGCGTTATTGATAGATGTCATAGATGCGCTGGAATTATCAGAGTTGACTGGAGCCTTGAAACCTTTCGAGCCACTTAGATCTCTAGACCTAAAGAAACATACCGCACCATATAAAAAATCAAATATACAAGTTAGGCAATAACGTTTGAACCTATTTTTCTAGGCCAAAACTTTGAAATAGAATAAAAACAATAAATGCGTTTTCCAAATATTTATTTGGGCATTTTCAAGTGTTGTTTCCCTCATATTCTAAAAATGATATCGCTAAAGTGGTCACCGTCATGTCATTGTTGAGTACCACTTGGGTTCTTTACTGCGATTTTCTACGGTTTTCGTGGCGAATGGTTCTCCACTTCTTGACGTATGTTTTTATTTAGGGCTGCCAGAGATTGTGGTTTGTTCACATAAATCCCAAGCTTCAAAATAACCCATAGAAAAAGTCAAGGTCGGTCATATCAAGTGATCTAGCGGGACAGTACATATCGCCAAAACGCGACATCAGACGACCGGGAAACGCTTACTTCAGAATGTCAGTTGTGGCTCGTGCATTATGCGACGTTTCTCTATTCTGCTGTGACCACATATCCTCCAGTTACATTCTTTCAAATTGAGGAATGAAAAATTCACTCTGTAGCCCTCACCATCCAAGGTGACCATTTAGCCCGCGTCGTTCTAAAAAAATTATCCAATGACTCCTTCAGCGTAAACAGCACAAACACGCGCAGGTCTTTAGATAGCCGTATTATTTTCCGTATTCGGCTAACTTATAGCCGTTCAACGTTTTTCATGGTGTGTGACATTAGCTTGTTTGAACGGTAATTGTCAAAGTCTTGCGGATCGCCTTTTCCTTAGTGCAAATAAAGAAGATAACTTACCCACTGTGGATCGCCTCTCATCAGTTTGGAAATAAGAACTGATTGGACCCGATGTCTCCCATCTTTTTCCAGAACTCAGAAGGTATCTCGTCCTGCCCAACTGCTTTTCGTTTTTTTGGAGATTTTGCCCGCCTTCCTAACTTCTTCGACAATAATATCACACTTCTTGATTATTTAAAACGGCTCTCGAAAATATATCCGAGGAAATTGTTCAGTTAGAAGTCCTTCATAATACAGTTGCCACCTGTGTAGACTTTTTTCGTCATCCACAAGAAGCAGTCCTCGAGCATTGTCGGTGAACTTTGGCGAACGAATTCCCTGCGTGTATGTAAGCTAATTAATTGCCCCAACTTGAGCAATGAATGGAAAACAAATGCTTCCCTCTTACTCCCTTCGCCTTACAAACATACTGTCTTTTAAGTTTTTGGGATGCCACAAGATTGCGAATGCATCTCGCTACTATTTTCAGCAATTTCACTTTTCCACTTCCCACCCTTAATGTGATATTCTTCTCCCATTTACTCATTTCCTGATTAATCATCTACCCATATGCACAAAAATGTTTCGTCAAAAATTCCATAATAATCACCATCAGTCCTGCTGCTACTGTTAGCATGTTCATAAAGTTGAAAGGATATCTCCTGCACCAGCTGTTTATTCGTGGGGCGTGAGTGCACTCATTCTCGCGCCAATCTTCTCACACTATCGCCCCGAAAAAAAAGGAATCCATGACATGTAACACATCCTAACGAAGTTATAACTAACCTGCATTATGTGCAGAAACTGCTGCGCCGAGGTTGCATACTTATGTTCATATCGTTATGCTATGCACCACATGCTTGCTCAAGCACGTGCTTAACATTTAAACATCGAGTTTCGTTTTTTTTTGTATAGTGTTTGTAGCCTTTGAAGCTTTTCGTATAAGTGTATGGAACATTGCGCATGAAAGTTCGTCGGTTGAAAAGGATTTCAAGGATGTCACAAGTTTGTTCCTATTACTACTTCTGCAGTATGTAACGAATTTCTGTACACGTTAAATTTTGTATCGCTTTTGGCATTTCGAAAGGATATGCTGGGAATTTTACGAGGAAATATGTTTCGATTGTGTTTGCTCGACTTACAAGTGTTTGGTTCAAGTCGTTCATAATTCGCAGCGCCTGACGCAACATTATTTCCTGTTTTTTCAGTGCCTTTCGGTTAATTTTTAGGGTGATTTAAGATATTGATTGGTTTAAATTCAAAAGAATGGCGCTTGAACTTGTTCGTGTTTGCGGTCAAATTGAAAAGAGTTAAAAGTGATAAGGGCAAAGCTTTTAGAATCTCTCTTAAAAGGCCCCAAAATTTTGATTAGTATATGAGGAAACAGTAAAGCTTAGAATTTAGATTTATCGATGATTTGTTTGTATTATCTTTTTTCATGGTAGCATCTTACTTTACTTTACTTTACTTTTGGTGGCGCTTACAGTCCGGGGTGGACCACGGCCTCAACCAACAAGCCCCTCCAACTAGCTCGGTCCCTCGGTAGCTGCCTCCAGTTAATCACACCTAGTTGGTTGAGGTCGTTCTCCAATTGTGCGCTCCACCTAAGGTGGCGTCTTTGTCCGCTGCGTTGACCCTCAAAGGTAGACAAAGTCTTTAATTACTTTGTTGGGGCAGAATCACCATCGTCATCTTCCACATCACCATCGTCATCTTCAACATCACCATCGTCATCATCATCGTATATTACTATAGGATAAATATCGCAGTTGCTAATATTTGTAATGAACTATAAAATGTAAATGATTAATATTTAAATCTGGCGCTAAGTTAAGACCAGTCACCATATTTATTTCCTTTATTGAATTCGCCATAAAATTTGAACTTGAAAAATAACGTAATGTCGTTCTCGCTCAAACCAAAATCCTCTCACGCAGGTTTGTATAAATACGCATGAAAAATCAGAAAGAATAAAGTTTTTGTATTAAAATCTTTAGGGGAAAACACCGCCTTTTTAATCGTCGTAATTTGCTTGGATTGTTCAACTTTCGACTATCGTTTGCTAATAAGTAGCATTATCGGTCACACCTCTTCGTCTAATCCCCTTTCGGTGAAGTACACTAAGATACTTTCATATCCATTGGCATTCGGTTAATGGAAACAATAACCAGGACCAAATCTTACTTATTCGAAAGATACTAAGAAGGTTCAAGGGTTAGCGACCGGAAAAATCTCCAGACGTTCATACTTCGAAGTTGTATCTGTCCATAGTGACTTTTTTTCTGAGTCGCCGATGTTGAGAGTCATTTCTCGTTGACAGCATATACTTATTTTTATCCTCATTAACAGCCAGACCCATCTTCGCCGCCTCCGTTTCGATGCTTGCAAATGCGCCACTGACAGCTCGCCGCGTTCTCTCAATATTGTCAATATCATCAGCGTAGGCAAGTAGTTGAACGGACTTTTGAAAAATTGTACCTCTGGTGTTGGCTTGTGAGTTCCGTACAATTGCTTCAAGAACGATATTAAAAAAAGTACATGATAGCGCGTCCCCTTGTCTCAAACCATTTTGGAAATCAAATGGCACGGTGGTGTTCTTGCCGACTTTCACGGAGCAGTGAGATTTCTCCATCGTCATCCTGCACAAACGGCCGAGTTTGGCGGGGATGCCATAACATGACATGTCTTTGTATAATTCGTCCCTATATACGATATCATAGGCGACTTTAAAGTCGATAAATAGATGGTGTTTATCGATCTGAAATTCCTGGGTTTTTTCGAAGATCTGTCAGAGTGTAAAATTTTTCACTCTGATATGAACCGATCAAGTTGTTGGCGAAAGGTTTTAGGCGTTCATACAATACAGCCGACAAGATCTTATACGCGACATTCAGGAGACTTATTTTGTAGTTGGCGCAGTTCAGAGTACCTCCTTTCTTGTGGATGGGGCACACGATGCTGAGGTTCCATTCGTCGGGCATTGTTACAGCTTAAGTTAAATATTTTGTTTATATAAACTATATCTATTATGAATTATGGTGTATTCTTCTTCAAGACTTATAAAATCAAATTAATATAAAATAGATCTATTACATTATTGTAAAACTTACCAGCATTAATGTAAACGCACATTAGATGAGAAACCGAACGCACCCATTTACCCATATGTCAAATAAAAAAAAACCTCACGGTCGTGATCGATTCCTCATTTAATGGAGCGTACCCATACAGGAAGGGAATAATTGGTAAGATCGAATTCAATGAAATTACATTTGTAACAATTTATACATTTTAGAATATTAAACTCACAAATATTGAATAATTCACAATTCACCGTGCGTTTTAATATTATATTCCGCTCGAAATCAATGGAACATCTTTAATATTCAATTAAATTGATTTTCTTGACGTGGGCCGCCATTTTGTTGGAGAATAACCACTTGTTCTTGTTCATCGACCACGAGGAATTAATGCAAGGCCGCATTACGAGAAGCAAGGCCAAAATGTTGGAAGATGTAGACAGTGCAACGTCCTCGCCTTTATCATCGCCTTCGCCATCGCCTCCACCTGCGTCACAGCCAGTTGACCGGAATGGAGAGTCCAGCTATGTACTCACCATATCCAAACTTAGCAAGCAAATTGCCGATTTGCAATTGTCTTTCGCTGCCTCAGAAGAGGAGAGAAAGAAACTCCAACAACAACTATACGCCAACGCCGCCAGCACCACTGCCGCTAGCAACACCATGAACGCCGCCAGCACCAATGCCGCTAGCAACACCATCAACGATGCCAGCACCAATGCCGCTAGCAACACCATCAACGCCGCCGCCAACAATATCTTTATCGCCACCACCAGCTCTAAAGCGATCGCCACGTGTACTACGGCAACTTCAGCATCTGCCATCCGTGCATCAACATCATTCGCCAATGCATTTCATTCCGTCAGCTCTTCATCTATTGCCACAACAGCCGCCGCACCAGCAACAGCAGCCGCCGCCTTCAATCTCAATGCTTCATTGTCATCGCCGCATCATTTCCAATACGCACCGCCGTACAAGACCACATGTGCACAGGGACAATTTAGCACATATTTGCCAGGTATGTACAATACTTTTTCTAATTCCAATGCCACCTTTGCTTACGATCCGCGTAATTTCGCGAGTCTGCCTGGACACTTACCCACTACCACACCAACAAGCCCTTCATACCAACCAATTCGCAAATGCCAAGATTTACCTGAGTTCTCCGGCCAGCCAGAACAATGGCCAATGTTTTTCGTCGCCTTCAAAGAAACTTCAGCCGCCCATGGATACACCGATTTGGAGAATCTTTCGCGTCTTCAAAGGGCTCTCAGAGGAGATGCCAAACGAATGGTCGAAGCGCTTCTCATTCACCCCAAGAGTATCGGCGCAATTATGAGCACCCTTGAATTCCACTACGGTCGCCCAGAGCTTCTAATACGAAGCCAATTAGCTAAGGTTAAGTCCTTTCCAATGATTCACGAATCCAGAATCAATGAAGTAATTAATTACAGCGTCATGGTTTCAAACTTGACAGTATTTTTGGAAAACGTATCGGCATCGGCTCATCTGTCCAATCCAACATTGCTTGACGAACTGGTGAGCAAGTTGCCTTTGAATAAAAGGGAAGAATGGGCTCGACATACAATTTCAATCATGCCGTTGTACCCGTCGATTCGGGAATTCAACAATTGGCTGAAGCAAGTGGCGACCTATATCGCTATCGCAACGGAAATCACAACGAGTAGTACTAGTGCCTTACCTACCACAAAAGAAAAAAGATCCGGACACGTAAACGTGGTCTGCCCTGTCACAGGGGAACAACGAACAAAACTGAAATGTACCGCTTGCGCAGGCGACCATCATCTGTATCAGTGTTCCGCATTCAGAAGCTCGTCTATCGAGGAACGGTGGAAATTAGTAAAGACAAACTACATATGTTTTTGTTGCCTGCGATCGGGTCATGTTGTAGCCAAATGTCCGTACCGCCGAGAGTGTGGTATATCTGCCTGTCGCAAAAATCATAACCGTCTCCTCCATGATAATAGTGAACGAAAATTTGTCGCACCCCCAAATAATAAGTCTATCGCACCATCCAACGGAGAAAAACAAATAAATGTGACCTCGAAATCGAACTCTGCTGCGGTTGCTACTGTTAATAGTGTTGGTGATAGCGACGGACCGTCGCAAGAAAACATAAATGAGAATACAGAGCGCAATCGAGAACAAACATACAAACAAAAAAACCCTTTTCAAGTTTCTGCCTGTGCAGTTGAGTGGTCCACTGGGATCTTGCGTAGTTATTGCATTTATCGATGAAGGGGCAAAAGTATCATTGATCGTGGAGAGGGTAGCTAAAACAATTGGGGTGAGAGGTGCGTCAGACTTGCTGTCGCTTAGGTGGATTGCTGATCAAACGACAAGTGAATTATCTCAGCATGTTGACCTAGAAATAGCAGGGGTATATAACAACGCAATTAAATACCATATGCGAGATGTTCGTACCACTAAGAATTTATTATTGCCATCTCAAACTTAAAATTTAAAGGAGTTTAAAAAACAATATGCACAGCTAGGAAAAATATTAATAGAAGATTATGTCGATGCTATGCCTCAGATTCTAATTGGTGTACCGCACACAAATTTGATTAGGCCAACAGATATTTTGAATATGAATGGGTTTGCAGTACATAATACAAAGCTAGGATGGACTTTGTTCGGGTCAAACGAGGATAGCTATTCAGATGCCGTTGTTAGTTATATCGGTCATGAAGAAAGTGAGTTGGATAATTTGCATGGGCAAGGTGCAGAATATTTGGCGATGGACAATCTTGAAGTCAGGCCTTCTAAGCCAGTCGTTTCTGAGCATGATAAAAGGGCAGAGATTATATTAAAAGAATCAACTAAGAAAGTGAAAGGTCAGTATGAAACTGGACTTTTATGGAAAACCGAGAACGTTATATTTAGCGAAAGTTACAGCATGGCTTTGAAGCGACTTTGTACAGTAGAAGATAAAATGTTTAAGAATTCCGAATTTGCCCAGTGGTACAAATCAAAGGTGAGAGAGTACATAAATAAGAGTTATGCAAGGAAGTTATTTCCAGAAGAAATTGCTTGTACTTGGTACCTTCCTCATTTCGCGGTCTGCAATATTAATAAAGGCAACAAGTTACGTTTGGTTTTCGATGCCGCCGCTGAAGCAAATGGAATGTCGCTAAATTCAATGCTATTGAAAGGCCCTGATGCATACTCGTATCAACCAAAGTCGCTATTATCAATTTTGTTTGGGTTTAGGCAAAGAAAGATAGGAGTATGTGGAGATATACGAGAAATGTTTGTTCGCATAAACATAAAGAAAGAAGATCAGAATGCACAAAGATTTTTATGGAGGGATGGTGATCGGTCACGAAGCCCAGACATGTACGTCATGAGTGCAATGATATTTGGATCTAAAAGTTCGCCGTGTTCAGCCCAATACATAAAAAATTTAAATGCGAGTGTATACAAAGACACACACCCACGACCTGTTAGAGCCATTGTCGACTGTCACTACGTCGATGACTACGTAGATAGCTTCGATAGAGTGGAGGATGCGATCGAAGTGGTGAAGAACATACGAAAGATTCATAGCCATGCTGGATTCGAAATACGAGATTTCGTTTCAAATTCATTTGAACTGCTTGAAGCATTAAGTAACAAATCAACCGAGACAACATTGCCAGATATAAAAAACATTGGCCAACGCGATTTATGTACTGAAAAAATACTTGGAATGTATTGGGACTCGAAGTCGGATATGTTTTGCTTTGTATTGAAGTTTGGTAGGATGCCTGAAGCCGTACTTAACGGAACAGTACGACCAACTAAGAGTCAAGTATTGAGCATCACTATGTCAATATTTGATCCGTTTGGGTTTTTGGCTAACGTGACTATAATGTCTAAACTCTTAATACAAAAGCTATGGAAAGCAAATGTCGCATGGAATGAATTAATACCAGAAGATATTTATACGAAATGGTACCAATGGTATAAGCAACTTGAAAGCATTAAGGATTTCAAAATACCTAGATGTTACCATTTACATTT
Source organism: Portevinia maculata (assembly GCA_949715645.1). Taxonomy (NCBI): domain Eukaryota; kingdom Metazoa; phylum Arthropoda; class Insecta; order Diptera; family Syrphidae; genus Portevinia; species Portevinia maculata. Next base: position 28,093,366 of record OX454528.1, on the reverse strand, counting down.
TACCAATTCAGATGCAGACGTCCAACTCCACATATTTGTCGATGCAAGCGAAGTAGCATTTTCCGCAGTCGGGTATCGGCGAGTTACCTTTAACAACGATGTGAGCTTACATTACGTTATGGGAAAGACTAGGTGCAGCCCTTTAAAGGCTCTATCTATACCAAGACTTGAACTTCAAGCTGCCGTACTAGGGGTTCGATTGAAAGACGCTATATTTAATAGTCATGAAGTCAAGCCAAGTCAAATAACTTTGTGGTCAGATTCCAAAACGGTTATTCACTGGATCAGATCTGGCAGTCGCTGCTATAAACAATTTGTTGCTCATCGGATCGCCGAAATATTAGACGGGTCCGACGTCAATAATTGGAAATGGGTACCAGGAAAACAGAACCCAGCTGATGATGCAACAAGGCCGCAAACAGTTTTAGGGGCGTCTACAAAGTCGACGTGGATTACCGGTCCATCGTTTCTAAAGGGTCCAGAGATGAATTGGCCAAAACTACCAGACGATATCAAGGCTCACGAGCAAACAGTTGAAAGGCGTCAGCATTTTATTTTAGCAGTTGCGCAGGAATCATCAATAATTCGTTTTGAAAATTTCTCTAGTTACTACAAGTTGCTGAAAGTTGTGTGTTGGATGAAAAGAGCTGTTCAAAAATTCAAAGAGATGAGGAAAATTAAAGACACACCTGAAGTAACATCGTTCACAATGTCACTCTCGGTTAAGGAACTAAGGCAAGCAGAAATACTATTGTGCCGTTTGGTCCAGGAAGCTGCCTATCCAGACCAGATGCGTCTTCTTTTATTAAAACGGGCGGTTCCAAAGACAAGTGTTCTTTTTAAATTAACGCCAGTGCTTGATGAAGGCAACCTCTTGCGATTAGGCGGACGTTTAGACAATGCCACCTGCCTCCCATACAATACAAAGAGGCCAATAATTCTGCCAAAAAATCATATGTTTTCAAAGTTATTAGTTCAATACTACCACGAAATGTATCGACACCAAAATCAAGAAACTATTATCTGTGCAATTCGTGCTAAGTTTTGGATTCCTAGCATTCGTCGACTAGTTAGAAGTGCCAAATTATCTTGCCAAATTTGCAAAAATCGATCAGCAGTTCCAGTGCCACCACTAATGGGCCAATTGCCTAGTGATAGACTAATACCATATGTTCGTCCTTTCTCGTATACGGGGTTGGACTATATTGGGCCCTTCCAGATAACAATTGGACGACGTCGAGAAAAAAGGTGGGTCGCAATATTTACCTGCCTTTCGGTGCGCGCGATTCATTTGGAAGTTGCTAGAGATCTATCCAGCGATGCAGCTATTTTATGTTTGAGAAACTTCGTTAACCGGCGAGGAACTCCAGTGCGTCTTAGGAGCGATTGTGGTACAAACTTTATCGGTGCCAGCAAGGAAGAGTGGATAGTCATCGGGAACTCAATAGAAGAGGAATGTACGCGTCGTAGCATAGAGTGGCTATTCAATCCGGCAGGAAATCCATCAGCTGGTGGAGTATGGGAACGACTTGCACGATGTGTTAAGAGCGTTTTATGTTTTTCGCTAAAGGAAAAGGCGCCGCAAATAGAAACTCTACAAAGCCTATTGATTGAAGCTGAGAATTTGGTTAATTCGCGTCCTTTAACTCATCTGCCTCTTGAAAGCGGTGAAGCAGAACCGCTTACACCAAATCATTTTTTACTGGGGTGTCCGAATTACATTCAAACGCCAGCAGTCGATGAAAATAAGTGGCTACGTAAGCAGTGGCATATACTTCAGCAATTGAAGCAAACCTTTTGGAGAAGATGGGTTTTGGAATATCTTCCTACGCTAACGCGACGAACAAAGTGGTATCAACGGGTACAGCCGATACAGGTAGGAGACTTCGTAATTATATGCGATGACAATGAAAGCAGAGGTGAGTGGAAGCGTGGCAGAGTAGTAAAGGTCTTTCCTGCACCTAATGGTCAAGTGCGATCCGCCGTAGTGCAAACGACATCAGGCACTCTCAAGAGACCAGCGTCTAAACTAGCGAAGCTTGACATTTTGGGTGAATCTTATTCATCGATTCACGGGGAGCGGGATGTTACCGCTTAAATTAAATATTTTGTTTATATAAACTATACCTATTATGAATTATGATGTATTCTTCTTCAACACTTATAAAATGAAATTAATATAAAATAGATCTATTACATTATTGTAAAACTTACAAGCATTAATGTAAACGCACATTAGATGAGAAACCGAACGCACCCATTTACCCATATGTCAAATAAAAAAAAAACCTCACGGTCGTGATCGATTCCTCATTTAATGGAGCGTACCCATACAGGAAGGGAATAATTGGTAAGATCGAATTCAATGAAATTACATTTGTAACAATTTATACATTTTAGAATATTAAACTCACAAATATTGAATAATTCACAATTCACCGTGCGTTTTAATATTATATTCCGCTCGAAATCAATGGAACAGGCATGCTTGCGACCAAGTTTTACAGATAAGTTGGCGCTTGCTTCTTACCAAGCCAGCTCCCACTGCTTTGAAAAGCTCGGCCGGAAGGTAATCCGATCCAGCAGCTTTGTTAAACTTAAGTTTGGATATCGCTGTCCTCATTTCGTGTAGGTCGGTTGGACCGGAGTTTTGGCTATCATCGTCCAAGCTGAACAGATCATTCTGCCTGACAGCGGGTTGTTGGCTGTCTCCGCCGTTTAACAGTCTGCAGAAGTGTTTTTTCCAAATCCTCAACACCGACTGTGTGTCATGGTAACATCTAGAGTTTTTTTCCACCTCAATTCTCATGTCCATAAGTTTCAATTGTCATGAGAAGCTTCTCAAATTTACCGTTCGGATTCGGCTTAAAATTGTAGGTCCCTCCCACTTTTCAAAGAAAGTGGTTGGAGAAGCTAGGTTTTAGGCCCTGTATGGGCCGTTAATGCCTTATGTTCTTTTTATGTCTCTCCGGTGGTAGTACGAAATGCAATGTCGAACTACAAGCAAACATTTATTGGAGTCCCACAGGGATTCGGTTTGGGTCCACTTTTGTTTACCTTCTTTATTACTGTCTTGCATAACTTAGTCATCCATTCACATGTATGCCGATGATGTAAATCTGTATTTAAATTCCAAATTATTACTAATTGAAGATGCTGTGGGTTAATTCAGTGAAGAAATTGAAAGCATGCTTCCAAAAAAAAGTCGTAGTGCATGTTGACAATTTACCAAGCATTTATTATGAAAATGAACATATTTATTTCAAAGATAATGCGACTTGACAAATCCAAACTTTCAGTGTGAACTCACTGTTAAACGGATTACCCAACAGTCAATGTCAATATTCAACTTTCAGTAAAACCAACATTTTCATTATGGTGAAGTACATGAAGGAACAACGTTTACAAAAATCAAAATTTATTCGTCCCAGTAGACAAGCAATTCATAGTCTAGTGAAAAAATTTAGTCAGAATATTTGCTGCTTGATTTTTCCGTGCCAGTGAGACTTCGTTTAGCCCGAGGTGTGGAGAATATTGCTGCCGTAAAGGCGTCCGTCGCAAACCACCCAAATCAGTCAATTTTACGGCGTTATCAAGAATTGGGCCACTCCCAGACCACATTATGGCGAATTTTGCGTAAGGAAAGATCAAGCTGACTCAATAACTAAAGGAACTAGATCATATGAAGCGACGTACGTTCTCGAATTGAGCTCTGGACATGATGGAAGCAAATGAAGAATTTCATCGCAAAATCATCTTCAGCGACGAAGCGCATTTTTGGTTAAACGGCTTCATCAATAAGCAAAATATACATTACTGGACAGGTGAGAACCCTCATGTGCTTCATGAAACAGTACTTCATCGGCAAATAGTCACTGTTTGGTAGGGTTTTCATGCCGGCGGCTTCATTGGGCTTTTTTTTACGTCGATGAAAATGACCGTCACGTTACGGTAAATGGTATTCGCTACAAAGACATTGTTCTTTGAGCAATTCCATGAATTGGACATCGGTGATATGTGCTTCCAACAAGACGGTGACACAAGCCACACAGCGGGTGAAAGAATCGAGTTATTGAAGTCTCAGTTCCGTGAACGTGTTATCTCGAGAAACGGACCCGCCTATTGGCCGCCGAGACCGTGTGATTTAACGCGTCTAGACTTTTTTCATGGGGCTACATTAAATTATTGATCTATGCCATTAAGCCGACGACGTTGGAGGAGCTCAGGGCCAATATTGAACGAGAAATAGCGGCCATACCAGTCGAAATATGAGCCCAGTAATTCAAGCCAATAAATGGTTTTTGAGATATCTCAACTAGTTTGCATTTTATATAAAAAAGAAGTTGTCAAGTCCTTAATGAAAGACCCTTTACAACCTCTTGCTTAGAATCATCCTTTCAAGATCAGACTTTTTCTCAACCGCTTTTCCAAAAGAAAGTCCAATTCGAAACGAAATCAATGTACAGTAGGTGCATGTGTATGTGAATCAATGAAATGCCAATTGGTAAAGTTAAACAAGTGTCCAAATGTTGTTTCCATTCGAATTAATGGTATTGCTCTGTCTCTCTCTCTCTTTCTAACTTCCTTGTGATCCTTGAAGCACCATATTAACATCGGTATTTAGTTGTCTGTCCTTGCGATATATGAAGGTATGCAGTACGAACTCTCAAACGCAAAGTTAACAGACACTTTTGCTTGTGTAGCTGTTGCCAGCAAATTCACTTGAAGAAAATTACTTAAGTTTTCGTAAGCTCGTACAGTTTGCCGAAACGAGACGATTTGGAGTTGGAGACGTCGTCGGTTTGAACGATTCATTGCTTTCAATTGATTGTTCAAGTACTTTAGAATTGAAATTAAATTTTAAATATTGTATAGTCCTAGCAGAGTCCTCTCCATAGTCTTTTTCTCGTCATTTATTCCGTTGGTGAGAGTTGTATGGAATTTCTAGGACTTAACACACAAATTGATTGGTGCATGCTGTGCGATTTCTTTTTTTGACCATTGCGTGTTTGAAAGTTTCAAACAAGAGAGTTTTTTTTCATTCCCGCATTCTTCAATTTCCAATACCAGAATGTGAAGTTTTTTTCACAAAAGGATGAAAGTTTTGTTGTTCGTTCGAGAATCTTCCAAATTGCTTGAGGAGTTTTCATGGACCTTTTGGGATTAGGAATACCTTTATTTCGGGAAAGCGATGTCGTTCATATCGGGCTTGATTTGTTGGTCTAGTCATATTGAAACTTTCGAACAAAACTTGGCATAAGATAAAAAAGAAACGAATAATAAACCCTCCTACAAGGATTGTTTGTGACTATATTGAAAGTTAACACTGCTGGTTTGCCAAAAGGTAACCCAATGAGATTTCGCATTAATCGAATAATTTTGGAATACACACGTCATTGAAATGCTGCTGAAAATGTAATTTCTGGGTTCTCTAGAGACTGGACATCCTCTCGCAAAATTACACTTACCTACCCTCTCCGCCAAATTCCATAATATAAAAGTCAAGGAAGCACATAATTTAAATTTGACTTCTCTGCTAGGTATTGGCTCCTCAGAAATAATTTATTTTTGGTGCTGATTTTTATTCAATCGGCTATAAATTTTATATCCTGCTTTTTCTTCTCTTTGTGTCCTCTGGTAAAGCTCATCCACACTTGTTTTAAAAAATGCGCCAGAAAGTGTTTTCTTTTGAAAGAGGCTTTAACTTTTTTTCAATCTTCCCAAAGTCAGGCATTTTTTCCAAATCCTTTCGTTTTTGACATTTCGGGCGTTATTTTGCCTCTCTCAGTTTTTGAAAGAGTCAGAAAACTGTAATCAATTGTTGTTGCAAATTAACCGTGCGTTTCTCGGAGGACTGGGCCGTTATTTTGTATTCCAAATACAGTATTGACGAAATTCTGACAATTTTGCAAAAATCAGCATCATATAATCAAAAATGTGCTTTCCAAAATTCGGGTTTTCAAAATTCCTTTTCTCAAGATGCACTGTGTGCGAAATTCCGCTTCCGGATATAAATACAATAAAAAATGAAAAAAAGTCCCAAAACGGTAAACATTTATTAGATATATACCTACAATTAAGCCAGTTGAAGTTTATTTCCATTTTATTTTCTGGATCTGTTTCCACGTTTCTGACATTTTTTCCAAGGAAAGTTCAGCTTTTTCCAAATTCGAAAATATACAACTTTTCTGACGTTTTTTTTTCCAAAAAATTTTTTTTTACCAAAACAAAGTAGCTAGCAACGGCTTCATGGGCAATTTTTCATGGGATCACCACCAAGGAGTCTTCTCCGTAACTTCATTAAAGTTCGTGCTATAGCAGTGATGTTTTGTCCTAGTTGGATGACAGATGCATGTTTATTTGTTGACAGTATGTACTCAGTTTAGTCTTCCCTAACCTCAATACAAACCAATTAATTATTTGTTTCATGGACGCAGAGGTCCACGGACTAGGGGTTTGAGTTGTAAATGCCAGCAAAAAGACCAAATGCTTTTAACTAGATTACTTCTTGCGAAGTCTGGCTTATAAGTAGCAGGCGAAGTTTCTGCATTGGCCGTTCGATATTGGTATAGAACTGTAGGTCTCTTTTACAATTTACAGCTGCGATTAAAAATTTAGCAGTAAGCCAAATTTGTTTTTGTATAATTATAATATAGATATTTGTGTGGCTTTTACTCGAATACTTTGTTCGATCATATTGTAATGGATCCCGGCAGTATGTGAGGCGTCCACCCAATAGAGAATGTTATCCTAGCATTCACTACGGAAGCCAACAAAAAAATGCTGCAGCACTTACACATAGGCGTAATGCAAAAGGTCATGTGTGCATATGCCACAGACAAAATGTCACTAAAATGGGTCTTCCAGCATTATGACGAACCCAAACAAACTAGAAGAAAAGCTAAGCAGTGGTTTTGGGGCAATAGGATCGAGGTTAGGGAGGAGCCTACTGCTACTCAATGTCCTTATCTCAATCCTATTGAAAACCCTTTTTAAAAATCACTTTTTGGTTAATTTTTTTATTTGGTAAAATCTATTTCCTTATGCGATGCTATTTTTAACTATTTTTACTTGCCAAGGTACGCCAAAAATATTATTGGGTGTTTGAACATTAATAAAGATGTTATTTAATATTATTAAATATTACTGCGTACATGCGCTCGTCGGAATTGACACTTCTTCGCAGATCTTCGCACCCTAAACACTGTCGGGCAGTTGGTAGATTTAATGCGAATTTATTCAATGAATAAACGTTATTGTACTGCTTTTTAAAAATACCAACGTTTGGTAAAAAATTAATTCATTTAGTGAAGGCTCAAATGAGATACTAGTTCTCACTCTGCAATCAACGAATAACTCTAAAACATTTCCATTTCGAAAAATTTATTTGTCGTTCGATAGCTAGAAACAAAAACTATTCATTCCAAAATCTATATAAGGGGTCTTTCATTAAGGACTTGACAAGGTCTTTTTTAAATAAAAAAATTCTTGAGATATCTCAAACAAAATTGTATGGGCTTGAATTACTATATCAAATCATTTATGAATGGAATTCGACTTCTTTCATATGTCCACCACGAGAAAGTATCCAGCGGTCGATACGTTGAACCCCATTTTCGATGACTCGGCCGCACATTTCGACCTATACGGTCGCTATTTCTCGTTGTCTCTGAGCTACTCTAACATCGCCGGCTTGTTGGCATATAGACCAATGATTTAATGTAGCCCCATAAAAAAAAGTCTAGAGGCGTTAAGTCACACAATCTCGGCGGCCAATAGACGGGTCCGTTTCTCGAGATAACACGTTCACCGAACTGAGACTACAATATTTCGATTCTTGCACCCGCTGTGTGGCTTGTGGCACTGGCACCGTCTTGTTGGAAACACATATAACTGATTTCCAATTCCTGCAATTGCTCAAAGAACAACGTCTTTGTAGCTAATACCATTTACAGTAACGTTACGATCATTTTCATCGACGTAAAAAAAGGCCCAATGACGCCGCCGGCATGAAAACCGCACCAAACAGTGACTTTTTGCTGATGAAGTGCTGTTTCATGAAGCACATGAGGGTTCTCACCTGTCCAGTAATGTATATTTTGCTTATATGATGAAGCCGTTTAACCAAAAATGCGCTTCATCGCTGAAAATGATTTTGCGATGAAATTCTTCAATTCCTTCCATCATATCCAGAGCTCAATTCGAGAACGTACGTCGTTTCATATGCGCAAGTGGCTTTAGTTCATGAGTCAGCTTGATCTTGTAGGAGTGTAGGCCGGCCAAGATGCTTCCGCAAAATTCGACATAATGTGGTCTGGGAGAGATGCAATTCTTAAGAACGCCGTGAAATTACGTGAAATTACTGCAGCAATATTCTCCACAATTCGGGCAAAACGTAGTCTCACTGGAACGGAACCATCAAGCAACGAATATTCTGACTCAAATTTTTTCACTGTATTATAAATTGCTTCTCTACTGGGACGAGAATTACGGCCGAAAATTGGCGTTAACACCTTTAAAGTTGCGAACACCGACTCGGAATTTTGATAGTAAATTTGAATTATTTGTAAACGTTGTTCCTTCACAACGTGTACTGTACGTGTTCGTGTACTTCACATTAATGAAAATGTTGATGTTATTGAATATTTTGACATTGACAATTCGGTAATCGATTTAAGGGTGCGGTCACACTGAAAGTTTGGAAAATGACTCGTTATTTTTGTGTGTCATTCGATGAAGTTTTGTGAGTGTGTTCTCAATGGTGTCTGGATTGATATTAACAAAGTTAAGTTTGTTAACGATTGAAAGTGGTAGAAATTAACAAAATGTGAAAAAGAATAGTTTAAGCTATAGAAGAGATAATTGTTCCCAAATAAGCAATAAAAAGAAATTATATTGCTAAAAAAAGAAATATTTTTTAAAACTTTTTAATAATCTTAATTCCTTCCGGGTTCGAGCGTCTAAACTTCCAAAACCGCTTCACCGATTGACACCAAACTTGGAATATATAATATTAGTTTAGTCTGCAGTTTCTCTTAAGTGTAGTCCCGATAGGTGGCGCTGAAACTCGAGAGCCGCTGCACCTGCTGACACCAAACTTTCACAATGAGTTGGTTTAGTCTGCAGTTTTTCCTAAGTTTAATCCCGAGGGGGCGCTGTAGCCATAATATTTAAATTTTTCGCATTTATGGTACAATTTGGCTCATATTCACAAAATAAATTTCTAAAGTAAAAATAAGCTTATCAAACCACATTTACGATTACTGATATTTGTTCAAATCAAAATGGATGTCGTTGGCTATGATTATTGAAATGTTTATAATCTTGTTGAATTCCGATAGGTGTCGCTGGTATTCCAACGTTTGTAGTTGTTGGGCGATTTCGTTGTTGACCTTTGAGTAGAATTGTTGCATATAACCGACATACTTGAGAACCCTTGGACTGATTTAGTTTTTTTTATTTGTAAAATGTCGATTAAGGTTGTTACGAAAAAAGATTCGAAAAGTTGACCGCGAAATTAAAAAAAAGCCGATATAATGTTAAGTATGGTATTTTGTTTGGAGAATGATTAAAATTATATTGTTTTTTTTAGATTCTGGCACTTCGACCCATAGGATCTTTTGTGCCGTCATGGCCAGAGCATATTTAGGGTAGTAGAACTTCCATTTTCGTATAAAGCAGACAAATTTACCAGCAACGGACTTCTTTATATCTTTAGAACTCAGTTGTTCCCTGAAAAAATAAATTCTTGCTAGTTCTATTGAGGGTTACAATTATATAGCAATGATTTGAATGGCATTGCGAGATAAAATTAGAGCCCTGACATTTGTTAGTTTATTACTCATCGTGATTCTCTGCGGTTGCATCTTTTTTCGCGAATCGAACATCGGAAAGGTGTTTTTCTCACCACGAATCGAGGGTTCTTTCTTGTGTGTGGCTGGGAAAGGCGTCTGCCAGACAACTAGAATCTACCGTTAACGTTGCGTTAGCTACTTACCGAACCGATTTAGCTCAAATCAGGCAATCTTTGGTATTGGCCTGAAGGTGTTTCTGTAAAATTTGTTCAAAATCGGTCCACCAAGTTTGTTTTGCAATTTTGTTTCTTACTTTAAAAGCATATATTTCTTTTTGTTAGGCGCAGCAAGGCACGACAGATACCCGCTTTGAAAAATAATTATTTAGTCTACTTGAACATGTTGGCCACTATAATTCTTGGGCACGGGGAAATCCGAGCCGGTGCAGCTGGTGAACCCCATAGGCAGAGCAGTAGGTATGCAGTTAAGTGGGAGTTTTACGATCTCCTTAGCCCAGATCATGACCATCATAATAAAAAGTTCCAAGATCCGATGCAGGCTTCACGTCAAAGCACCTATCACGAAAAAATGGAGCCCAACCGGCTCAGTTGGTACTGTCATGTTCAAAGGAGAGATCCTACAAATACAGTCAAAAAGGCAATATCAATCAAGCGAAAGAGATTCGGGGACTTTAGTCCTCCTGGATCACACAAATGCAGCAACACCAGCATTTGTTGGCCTCATTGACGAAGTGATTCAAAATCGGGAGGCCTGTCGCTATTTTCTGAGGTCGAACAGGCGAATCCCACAGGCGGACCAGTAGGGATGCAGTTGAGTGGGTGGTTATGATCTCTTTAATCCTGATCATAGTCTCACCAAATTTAAGTTAAGAAGAAGAAGCACAGATCATTCTTCTTCGTTAAGGAGAAAGAAGATTCAAATTGCAATTCATTATTTTGCTTGTGACTAAGGTAGGTATACACATTTATTAGCAGTTATGTGGGAGGGCACAGGTCCCTCCATTGCCCTCCCACATAACTGTTCCCGTATTGGTTGGCCTGTGTGGTTCGCTTATTGGCTGTTTGGTCATTTAGTTTTTTTGTAAAATGAAAGATTAATTCATTTACTTTCCCAACGTTTCGGCGGGTGTTGCCACCTTCCTCAGGGGAATCTTTATTACATACACAACAAATAAATAAATAAAACTAAACATTAAGTAAACCAAACAACTATTGGATATAAATAAAACTTACAAATTAAGTTTAAAAAAAAAAAATTAAATAAAATAAAATAAAATAAACCGTCAGCTATATTATCGCTTCGACTTGTTGAAGTTTTGTCCTTGACTGTGTGTCCGTTATTGTTTTGGTATGAGGGAGCAGTAGACAGCGGATATGTTCTGTGTGTCCTGTTTCCTGTTCATGTTGTTTTTGTTGTTTAAGATATGCAGGGTTTCCAGGGTGAGGCGTTTTGATTTGTGTTTTTCTGTTTGTAAAATTTGTGTGTTGTCGAAGTCCGGTCTATGGTTTGTGTCAATGGTATGGCTGGCTAACGCTGTTTTGTTGGGGTTGCCTGATTTAATGTCGGATTTGTGATTTGAGATACGCTGTTTGAGGAATTGCTGTGTCGTCCCAACGTAGCATAGATTACAAGGTTCATAATCTTTTCCTTTGCAATTAATTTTGTATACTACGTCGGTCCGTTTTCCTTTTTCCGTTCTTACTGTAAGCTTGGAGAACAGTGTCACAAGAGTCTGATTGGACTTGTACGCCAAATTGATACCCTTAGTGGTGGCAATGATCTTTTTTAGACTCTCAGCAATTTTTGGGACATAGACTACTCCTCTGTATGTCCCAGATTCTCTCACGTTCTCTTCTTGCGGAACTGTTCTGCGGCGGTGTCGGATGAACAGGCTCCGAATAACCTCTCTGGGAAAACTGTTGTCCTTCAAAATGCGTGTGACAATTTTTTCGTTTGCGTTGTGGAACTTTTCGTCACTCAGTGCAAAGACCTTTCTGATTAGGTTGCCAGCAGTGTTAATTATGACATGTTTCGGTTGATTTGACCGAAAGTTGACTAATCTTCCCGATGCTGTTTTTTTCCGGTACCAATTGATCTTAATTAACATCGGCAGACTTCTCGCGATAGGTGTTGTTGCATTAGTACGATTCATAAGATCTTAGCCCTGCCGTTTTTTTTTTTTCAGATTTCGACACGCTTATGTTATGGACTATAATTTCATAGAGCCCGCCCCTACACGGAAAATACTCATCTGTGAGTCATTCGACTAAAATAAAATTTAATATAAAGATATGTATATGCACAACCAATCATTTGTGGATCTGTTGTGTCCTATTTTCGGCACTAGCGCATGTCTCCGGTTGATCAACCTGTAAGTCGTTGCACTGAGTTAAAACAATATTGCTATGCACAAATTCATTGCTGTTAATTGCAATAACATTGCTTCGCTTACGCAGCAATATTGTGTACTTTCACAACGGCAGGTCAACCAACGCGGAATCGCTGATCAAGCTTCCGGACCCACCCGAAGTTTCGACTAGAACGAGAGGTCAATGGCAAGTCGCATTTTGAACACGAAATAGTGCGGTAGTCTTTATTTTCTCCGGTCCGTTTTTGCGCTTGTTCTATCTTTATTTTTCTAATGTGCAGTTCTTTTGTTCGCGACCTCAATAGATCTATGAGTAGACATTCTCATTAAAAAGAATATTTGAGTATAGTTATTCATCCCTCGCACTATTTGTCATTTGAATAAAAAATGATTCATTGCGTACTTCTTTTTTTCGAACCCAGCTTCACATTGAATTGAAGTAGGTAGGTACCCATGTCATACAAAAACTACGTTATAGACGATTTTCACTTAATTCTTTTAAAACGATGCGCAAAGTCTTTTTTTTTTGTTCGCCCTCTGAATTGAATAAAGCAAAATATATTCTAAACATAGCAACGTTCGACCTAGAAACTGAAATATTCATTTCTAATGACGGACTACAACAAAAACCGACTAATTATCTCTAGAAGAAAAACAAAAGTAACAACAATAATCCCGCTGAATGACTGAAGCAACAAAAGCAAATAAACGAAGGGTATTTTTTTTTTTTTTTTTTTTTTTTTTTTGTCGGGATGTGTGAAACTTTCTGCACTGGAGCACTCAGACTCAATACTGGTCCATTGTACTGCCAGGCAGACACACCACATTTTACTGTGGGAATTTACTCGTTTTTCTAAGAAAAACGAGAAGGCGCTTCAATGATAAGGAGCTTAGGTTTACAGCACTCACCATATCCGCACCAAATACCTGCCACCTGATACGAGCAAAAGCAGGACAATCACAGACGAAATGTTCCGCAGTGTCGTCGCTTTCTCCACAGGCTTCGCAGTTGGTGGTGTCGCTAAGGCCTAGCACCTTAAGGTGTTTGGCAAAAGCGTAGTGTCCCGTAAGAACGCCAGTAGTCTGTCTGCAGTCTTTTCTGTTGAGAGACAACAAGAATGCCGCGGATTTCCCACAGACGTCGGGGAGCATTTGCTTAGTCTGTCTGCACCCTGGAGCCAACGGCGATTGTGTTCATAGGAAACCCAACCGTCAATGGAAGCCCTGACCGAGGACGCAGGCAGACAGATCGCTGGTTCAGGTCCTGAGAGGTCCCCCTCTGAGCCTTGTCTAGCAAGTTCATCGGAGATCTCATTTCCCGTGATCCCGTTATGACCCGGGACCCAGACAAGTTTAAGTGAATTCAGCCTTCCGACCGAATGCAGAGATATCTTGCATTCACGTACTATTTTGGAGGTAGTTAAGGGTTTGAGTAAGGCCTTAAGCGCAGCCTGACTGTCGCTACAGACGCAGATACTTCGCCCCCTCCACCTGTTCCTCGTAACATAGTCCATGGCCATTAGGATAGCATAAGTCTCTGTTTGGAAGACTGACGCATGTTTGCCTAACGGAAAGAAAAGTCTAACGCTATCGCTCTCCACGAAGACACCAGCACCAGATCCTTGATCGGTTTTGGAGCCATCCGTAAAGATTCGACTGCATTCCCTTCCAGGTTCAGAGTCCGGCCAGAGCCAGTCCTGGACGCGAGGAAAGTCGACCTCGTATTTGCGCTTTAGCCGAAGTTCCGGTGTCATCGCATCAGACGGCATATCCATAAGACAGGAGTCGAAGGACAACCGTTGCGCAAGTTCATCAAAACTCCAGTGCGAGTTATACCAAAAGCCACCTCTTGTAAGACGTGAGATAGCCTTGATTGTACAGCCCATGATGTAAACATCAAGGGGCGGAAGGTTCAATAGTGCATCTAGGCCGGAGCCAGGCGTGCTGGGGAAGGCCCCCGTGCAGCCGAGACATACCTGCCTTTGGAGTTTGGCAAAAGCAGCAGTGACGTATTTACGTGAAAGCTTATTCCACCAAACAACCGATGCGTATGCTATAAATGGTCTTATCATAGCCGTATAAATCCATAGGACTCTTTTCGGTGATAAGCCCCATGTCTTGCCGAAAATGCCTTTGCACTGCCAGAAAATAGACAGCGCCTTGGCAGTCTTCAGCTCAACATGTTTGGACCAAAGAAGTTTGCTATCCAGGATGACTCCCAGATACTTTGCTTCATTGGAGAGTTGGATTGTGACGCCTTTTAGCACTGGCTGAGTCAACCCGACCAGCTTCCTCCTTCTCGTAAAGAGAACAACCTCAGTTTTAAGAGGATTGACCGAGAGCCCATTCCTAGTGCACCATTCGTCGATCACGTCAAGGGCCGCCTGCGCCTTGGCGCATACAGTCGCTAGGCATGATCCAACAGAAAGCACGGCAACATCATCCGCGTACGCCTGAGCGTAAATATTAGAACTGTTGAGTGCGTTCAACAGAGAGTCGACCAGCATACACCACAGCAGTGGAGACATGACGCCGCCTTGCGGGCAGCCTCTGTTTACCCCCGCCATAACATAGCGGCCACAATCCGCATCCGCAACCAACGTTCTATTCATTAGCATTGCTTTAATCCACAACACCAATGGTTCGTCTACTCCGTGTTGTCTGGCGGAGCTGCACATGCTATCAAAAGTCGCATTGTCAAAAGCACCCTCAATATCGATGAAAATGCCCATCGCGTATTCTTTTCTGTCAAGCGCGCCTTCAATTCTACCAACTAGATTTTGGAGCGCAGTCTCGCAGGATTTTCCGCGTTGATAGGCATGTTGCATCGGAGATAGTGGGTGCAATCGCAAAGCACCTTTGCGCACGTGAAGCTCGACCAGCCTTTCCAAGCTTTTCAGCAAGAAAGAAGTCAGACTGATTGGTCTGAAGCTCTTGGCGAGCGAGTAGTCACTTCTGCCAATTTTTGGTATGAATGCCACTCTAACTGTACGCCAGGGTGTTGGAATGTATGCCAGTGCTAGGACAGCGGTGAAGATTTTCTTCATAGTCGGTAGCAGCTGGTTTGTACATTGTTGCAGCATGGCTGGGTATATTCCGTCCGTACCAGGCGACTTGAAGCCGTCAAAAGACGCAAATGCGTATTTAATGGCCTCGTCCGTCACCACGGCCTTCGCAATATACCAGCTACGCCGAGTTGTTTGTCTTGGCTCACTCATAGTCTCGGTAATCGGGGCTGGTTGTGAACCAATTGTAATCTGGTTACCCGGAAAGTGAGACTCCAGCAGATAACTAAGAGTTTCCGCTTTCGTCTCAGTGAAGGTGCCATCAAGTTTTCTAAGTGAGTCCAGTTTGGCTGGTTTGCCCTTTTTCAGAACTTTAACCAACCTACTAGTTTCACCCAGCTTTTCAATCTTTTCACAGAAATTCTTATAAGAAGCACTTTTGGATACCCGAATTAGCCTCTTATATTCCTTCTGCTTCGATCGGTAGAGATTCCAGTCTGTCTCCAAATCAGTCTTAAGTGACCTATTTAGAAGCTTTCTAGCTTCTCTACGAATTCTTTGCAGTTCCGAGCTCCACCAGGGAACCGGTGTTCTGCCAGGGGGTTTGCTTACTGGGCACGTCAGTTCAAAACAGCTAGTAATGGCACTATTCAGGTCTTGAACAGCTTCCTCTACCTTTTGTCTCGTCCTGAGTTTGGTTGGAGTTTTGAGAGTTTTCCCTAATTCCTCCCTGAAGCGTATCCAGTTGGTTTTTCTCGGATTCCTCCTCTCCTGCAAAGTTATGGCTTCGCATTCGATTTGGAATTCGATATATCTATGGTCTGAGAGGGACACCTCCGAAGAGACCCTCCAGTTAGTAACCGCCTTAAAGTATCTATTTGATAAAGTTAGGTCGATCACTTCCTGTCTTCTTGACGTCACAAAAGTTGGTTGCGAGCCAACATTGTTGATAGTAAGATCAGATGATAGAATGAAATCCAGGAGATGGTTTCCTCGCATGTTGCATTTGCTGCTGCCCCAAACAGTGTTTTGAGCATTGGCATCACAGCATATAACTAGGCCCATCTTCCTGGTGTCGCAATAGTCAATGAGTTCAGCAATTGCCCTCGGTGGTGGAGGCACTACCGAATCATAGGGGAGATAAGCTGATGCCACGATGAAGGTCTTCCAATTTCCATTCGTTTCGTAGCTAATGGCTGCAGCAACCAAATCTTGGCCACAAAATTGTCCAAGCTTAGTCGCTGAGAAAAGGTTCGACACAGCAAGACAAGCCCTTGGTCTCTCGGACCGCTCGTCATAGAGTATCGTAGAGCCACGGACACCTCCAAGGCCACAGATGCGATTTTTCCACACCCATGGCTCCTGTATGGATATTATGTGGGCTTTTGTATTCAACACAGAAAGCTTCTTACTGATGAGTGCAGTAGCAGCCTTGGAGTGTTGAAGGTTAATCTGAGTAAATCCAATCATTGGAAATACATCAGTCATACTAGTGGAAGGGCACGCAGAAGGTGCGCGCGCAGTTCCACCGACAGGAGTGCTTGAGGTCTTCTTCCTCCGTTTGTTCCTGTTCGAGCTATTGGAAGGGGAGGCAGCGTTGGTTTCAGTCAGCTGGCTGGTTTCGGTTGGGGTAACCTCTGCCGACCTGCATCTCTTTTCCGTCGCCGCCGGGGAAGGGCAGTTCTCAGCGCTTGCGCCTTCAACTGGCGGTGCAGTTTCTTCGCGCCGCACGATAGCCGCCTTTCTCCTTTTCCTCTTTCGCTGGCTCTTAGATGGACGCTGACCAGTGGACGCCGCCTCTGTGGCCCGTTTCACCTGTTCGGTTTCGCAGGCCTCGTCGGCAGCATCACACCTATCGGCTGTCTGTCTATTGGTCTGAAGATTAAGCGTATCAGGTTGAACCTCTCCGCCACTTTCTTCATGTTTCCAGCCCAGTCTACCGAACGTGTCGGAGATAGAGCTGCAGGAATCTTCGGAAGCAAACCTTTTCGCAACTCGAAGGTCAACGCCTGTACAGGCGGGGGGTATATGTATGTCGGTTGGGGCCTCCAGAATCCGTGCCCCGACCGTGGTCGAAAAGACCACGGGTGGATTTTCGCCCATGCGAGTACCACCTGGAGTATTTGAATCATTAAGTTGTTCCTGCATACTTGTTTTTTGGTTTGGTTCGCGATAGAGCTTTGACGGTGTATAAAACGCCGCTATGACTCTAAAACCTCGGATCACGAACGTATCGTACCGAGGTCCCCCTATCCACCACCTGGGGACGCGCCTGGTGGGTAACCAACCCGACAGGAAACGAAGGGTATGCCAGAAGAAAATTGCACAAAACCTACGACCTAAACGCAAAATAGTTGGTCCACCCACTTTTTGCACGTGAAAACTTCTATATTATAAGTTTGTCATACATAGGTATTTATTTTTTACAGAAATAAAAAAAAAATATATTATAGACAATATGCCTCTTGATGTAATGAATGACACAAATAAGCAAAATCACTACAAGTACTGTTAAAACTGTGTGCTTTCTCATTTGTTAATAAGCGCAAAATAGTTGGTCTACGTCATTCGCGATGCAAAACAGTTGGTCTACTCCACATCATCGAATGATTAAGTTAACAGTTAGAAAAAATTAAGCAAAAAAAAACGGACTTTTACTTTGGTATGTTATTAGTGCACTTGTGCAATAAGTTCGAATTCAGTTGTTGGCTGATTATGGCACGTGGTGTTCCCTTATCCAAAGATCTTAGAGAATCAATTATTAAAGCTTTCGAAAATAGTTTTTCAAGCTATAAAATTGCTAAAAATGCCAATCTCCCTCGTTCATCGGTCCAGAATATCATTTCGCAATAAGACAGGTAACATTAAAACCCGGAAGAAAACTGGACGACCACCAAAAGCTACAGCACGCGATTGTCGGGTATTAAAAAAAATAATAAAAGAAAATCGTCGTCAAACTGCTGCTGGGATAACTGTAGAGTGGAAAAGCCGCATCAAAAAAGAAATTTCTGTCGACACTTGTAAACGCAACATGAACAAAATGGGTTATAAATTTAACAAGGTTTGTTTAAAAATCTTTTCATAATTTTGTAATTTTGTAATTTTTTTCAATCCATCTTAATAGGCCAAAGAAAAGCCCTTTCTCACACCGAGGCAAAAGAAAAGGCGACTAGAATGGACTAAAGAGCACACAAATTGGACCTTACTTCAGTGGCTGTAAGTAATTTGGAGCAATGAATCCAGAGATTTGAGGTTTGTGTTGGCGATGAGCGGAAGCGTGTACTGCGCACCTCCAAAGAAGCGTTCCATAAAGGCTGTTTAAAACGAACAATAAAGTTTCCAGCATCAGAAATGATATGTCTATGCATGGTGTTGGCAGTTGTGTGTCTCAACATCTTGGAAGAGCATCTGCTTCCATCAATAACACAGCTTCAGTCAACATAGGGAGGCTACGTATTTCAGCAAGAGGGTGCATCTTGCTATACGGCAAAGTCAACTAGAGCCTGGTTATCTACTAAAGCCATTAAATTAATGGAATGGCCATCCAGCAGATTTTTCGCCCATCGAAACTTTGTGGCACAAAATGAAACAAAAGTTAAGACAGCAACCAGCAAGGACCCGCCAAGATCTACGACAGACAATTAATGATATTTGGCAATCTTTTACAACCGATGATTGCCAAAAACTCGTAGACACAATGCCACAGAGGATTCAAGCAGTGATAGCAAAGAAAGGTGATGTAGGTTAGATTAGGTTAGGTTTATGTGGCTGTCGGCAGAAGCCGACACACTTAGACCAATTTAGGTCCATTGTGATACCACGTATATTATCTACCTAAACTCTGTAGATGGGACTCGCCAACGACACGCGGTTGTTTTCAAACGGTCCCCCATCTACGTACTAACCGCGCCCAACGTCGTTTAATTACGGTGATCTGACGAGAACCGATTACTTTTTTTTTTTACTTTTAAATTCATTTTTATTAATTATTAGCTTATATCAACTTACATACTAGACAAAAATGATTAAATCTAACTTAAAATTAACAGGATACTTATTCTAGATTATTGATCCTTATGCGGACGCCCTAAACTTAACTATATCTTATAATTATTGCCTTTCGGCCTAAAAACTATTTTACGATCTAATCTTACATATGTGTTCCTCGAGAAAATTAAATAAAACTCGGCATCATTATTTAAATTTTATATTTTTATATAAAACAAATTACAAACTACCTATTCTAATTACTTAAACTACCTAACATATTCTAACTATAATTAGGATTCTGAACACTCGTTGCCTTGCGCAACAAGTGGTCAAAATCCTAATTACTTTCCGGGTGCCTGGCAGTCGTCAACGTGCACACGCGCCGCCGTGAGCCGACTGAGGCCTTACAGCGTCGGTCAACTCCCGGAAGCACCACCACACGTTGGCGAGCCCGGCCTCTCCCAAAAACGCCCTAGCTAACTTAATCTAACTTATAAGCTAAAAGGATGTTACTTAGAGTAACGCACCGTCCTGGGAGGGCATGTTGACCCCTCCCCCTCAACAAGCCACCAAAACTCGGCGAATTGCTTTTCCGTGTCGAATTGATCCCATTCCGATATTGCGGTACTAAAACGGAGGAGTTCATGAGCATTGGCGATGCCCTCGCCGCGGATGAGCCGCTTATCTCTCGCGCTGCGGTAGCGGTGGTATAACACCGGGATACCATCCCTCGTCTGTACCAGCCCTTTTGCATCAATATGGATAAATGCCTCCGGCGGGATAAAGCCAGACCGGAGCGTACTCTCTATGTTCATTTCATTGGGGTAGTAAGCCCCAAAGATCAGGCTATTGTCGCTGGCCATCGCCCTTGCAACGTGCCTTCGAGTCACCTTAATAATGAAATTGTCAATCCTATTCAACTGAGCCCCATCGTATAGGACCTTGTTGGGATAGTATTTTATATAGTTGGATTCAGGCTTTCGGAACAACCGGAGACAGGTCCTAAGACATTGTCTCTCCAAAAACCGAATCTTTTCCATATAGCTAGGCGCTATATTGAACCACAATGGACAACCATAAGCGATAATCGGCCTTATAAGGGCCACGTAGCAAATGACCTTCACTCTGGAGTCAATTTGACTGCTATGAAACAGTCTCCTTGTCAGAGCATAAGCCTTCTTGGCCCCAGCAAGACAAGCAGCTATATGTCTATCGAAATACAGATACTGGTCAAGCCAGATACCTAGATATCTAACTACGCTTCTCACCGCCAATGGCTGCCCATTTTGTCCAATAATGGCCAATTTCTTCCAGTTTTTTCTGGTATCCCTAGAGGCCCCAGCCAATGGAGTTCTGAACAAGATTGTTTCCGTCTTCTGAAAGTTGATTTTCAACTTCCAGTCGTCGCAATATCGCTTAATTTGATCGAAGTCACGCTGCAAAAGGATATTAATGACCTCGATTTTAGGACCTGATCTGTATGCCACCAAATCGTCGGCATACGCTATAGCATGTCTGAGTGAACCAACCAGATCACTCGTGTAAATGTTAAACAGGATCGGAGAATTGACCGCCCCCTGCTGTAAACCGTTTTTAATTTCAAAGACTCTACTCGAAGTCACGTTGCCACATTTGATAACGAACTTCTTTCCCATAAGCATATTATAAATTACATATAGCAAAGGTTTGTGCATCCCCCGCCTGGTCAACTTGTAGAAAAGTCCCTCTAACCATACGGTGTCGAAAGCCTTCTCAAAATCAACGAGACAAGCACCCGTGCATTGGTTCTTGCATTTATTCCACTGAATGTCGGAAACCAGTTTCGACGCGGCATGAATAGTGTCATGCCTCGCCCTGAAACCAAACTGGTTGTCCGGAATTATGTTATTGTCCTCGACCCACTTTAACAGGGCTCTATTGACAACCTTTTCAAAGACCTTGCTAATATTCGGAAGCAAGCTAATTGACCGGAGATTGGCAGGGTTCGTCCTATCTTTACCTTCGGGATAGGGTGTACCACAGCTACCTTCCAATGCGCCGGATAATGTGCATTATTCAGCGCATTGTTAAACAGCGTGGTGAAAATATCTACAGCCTCCAGAGGCAGGCGTCTCAATACGACGTTTGGGACACCATCCATCCCCGCCGACTTTTTATTCTTTAGCGACTCGAAGATGCACAGAAGATCATCCTTCGACACGAACAAGTGCGATGCATCTCGGCCATTGGCGACAACTGCATTAGCATGGTTTTCATCAGTGAATACGGTGAATCCGTTATTCTCAGATCGCCAATTCTCAAGTTCGGTGCGCAGATAGAAGTGGCTACACTAGAGCCCTATTCTCAATGTCGTGGTTACGGCGAACAGGATTGTTCACCGTATACACGGCCTCGAAACAAGCGCCCAGCAAATCCACTTTCTCCTATGGGTCCTCGACCACGAAAAAATCGTCGTTTGAAGCGACACTTTCTGGACTTATTCCAGCAGTCAGTACTGTCTGTCTGTTCTCTGCTGTCTGGGAGATTCGAACACAAGGAATATCATTGTGATCTTTCCTCCTGAACAACTTATTTATCTGTACGAGAACCGATTAACTCGACGTGGTATGGTCGTTGGTTGGTGATGTAACGCAGTGGTAAAAAGGTAATTTTAGTTCCTAGACCAACTATTTTGCGCTCAAATGAAAGAAGACAAAATATTATACCTATGTTTATTCTGTAATAACTTCAAGTGCTAACACCTTGTTCATTAAACTTGTTTTTATTTGTATCAGAAATAGCTATAAATAAAATTTTATTTTCATTAACAAAACTTTTTAATTGAAGAAATAAAACGACTTGGAATTTCTCAACAGAATGTACTCGTATACGTAATAAAATAGCATATACCAACTATTTTGCGTTTGGGCTCGTATATACATAATACACCAAGCCCCTGAATGAGAATAATATTTATTTAATTATTTATTTATTTATTTTTTATTTTCATTACACGGAGGTACACTTGGTCCTCTAATGGACAATATACTTAATTCGACAAATTATTAACATACTTAAATAACCTCAGCAAAGTTTGTTAAAAGCAGAAGCAATTGATTTTTGACCGTGTTTCTACTTATATTAGAGTGAAGATCAATGAGATTCCCAACTGAATTAGCTTCTCTTAAGCATCTAGTTATTGTTTCATTATATCCATATTGTACTCTATGAATAGGCTCAACAAAAATATTTTGATTTCTCAGTGGTATCACGTGTCTTCGATATCTGATCTGTGTAAGCAAGTAAGGACAAGTTATATGGTTAGTTATTAGGTCTCTCAGAAACACGATCGAAAAATACCTCTGCCGAATACATAAAGGCAAGATTCCAACCAGTTGGCATCTAATATTATATGGTGGCAATTCCAATTAAGTTTTTTTATCGCAGCTCTAGTAAACCATTTTTGAGTCTTCTCAATCCTTGTAGAGTGAACCATATAATATGGATTCCAGATAATAGAGCAGTAATCTAAGGTATTTTAGGGTATGCGGGTCAGAAAAATCTTGAGAGTTTCGCATGATAAATCCCATCATTGACCTGCATTTTGCGACAAGGTAGTATATGTGACTAGTGAAATTGAGCTTACAGTCGAATAATACGCCTAAGTCTTTTTTGTATGAGATGGTTACTTTTTCGGTCTATTAAATCACTTCAGGACTGTTTATTGTTGCAGGAAGACCTCAATAGATTATCAGATTGGTGTACAATTAACTGTTTAAATCTTAATGTTTCAAAGTGCAATAGTCTCACATTCTGCCGGAAACGGTCACAAATTCAGTTTACCTACAGTATAACAAATCTACCATTTTGTGCTATTGTTTGTGCAAATAATTTTAAGTAGAAGTAATAGGTACATCGTTTCCTTTTTATTTGCTTGCATTTTCTTCTTTCTCCTGTCGCATTTGTTTTGGCTCGAGATGATTCAAATAATAATAATAATAGAAGATTAAAGTTCCAGTGAATAGAATTATTGTTAACAAACAAAAAATGCAATAGTTTGGACTTTCGTTGTAAAAAAAAATTTAATTGAATAAGTTTTGCAGATCTTGGATATTCCTTTTGTTTTTTTGTTGATCTAAAGGGAATTTCTTATGGGTCGTAGAGGATTAGGCTTCTTCTAACTAACTCACTTAAGGCCACGGCCACGCAGTGAGCGACCGAGCGACGCAAAAAATTAAAACACATGAAATCGTGTGGAGGTGGCCACGCAAGCCCTGAGCGACTAGCAACATTTTTGAGCGACTGAGAGACGTCGCTCTGCAATCAAATCTGTTTTAATTTTTTAGTAAATCGCTGAGCGACGAAGTAAGTCAATGGATAAAATAAATGCGGAAAGCTTAATTTCAGCTGTCCAAAGCCGCCCAGTTCTATGGCAGGAGAGCCATTGCAGGTGGCAATAGTGCGATAGTAGTGTATTCATTAAGTGACTGGCAGATCGTGCGTTCGAATCCAGACCAGGGCCATGATTTTTATAAATTGAATACACACAACATAAACAGATCTCCCTAAAGCAATTTAGGCGCCACATGTGGAGAATAAACTCCCATCGCACCAAACTTCTTTGCTATTCTTCTATTCTTTCATGCAGTAAGTAGTACCCAAAAACAGGCAATGAATCCATATGCTGGGTGGCACTTGCAGCAACAAACAAAATGCCTGCGATGTGGTTACCATTATAAGGGTACTGTGTCACTAAATCCTTTTAGCGCACGCAAATTATAAAAAAAATAAAAAATGGCAGGACAGCCACAAAGATTATAAAAATAAAAATGTCAATGAAAAGGAATGGAAAGTAGTTGGAAACATTTTAAATTGTTCAGGTAGACAAAAAAGAAGTGGATAACGATGGCCTTCAATTTTTTAAAAGTCTTGCTAGAGATAAGAAACGACTGCAAATCAAAAGTTTGTACTGACGTACGACAGTATGTATTGCCAAAATCGGTCTGGATATACCTATGCGAAGATTTTGATATAAGTGATGAAATTCCCCATAATTTGCCCTTTCTCGGTTTGTTGGATGTACACCAACACTTCGTTTTCTCCTTCTTATAGTTCTATAAAAATGAACGCGACTTTCTATTAAAAGACTACGATGAACTGCACTTGACAATGGCATTTTTGCAACTAATTGCTCAGCGATGTCGCTCAGTAAATGGCCACCCATCGCTCAGACTCGTCGCTCACTGCGTGGCCGCAGCCTAACCCTTTCAGTACCGACAACCTAAAATATGGGTGCCTTTTGTTCAAAATTGGAACATAAACTTAAACCGATTACCGAGCTGTCAATGTCAAAAAAATTCAGTCAAATCAACATTTTCATTATGGTGAAGTACATAAAGGAATAACGTTTACAAATAATTCAATTTTACTATCAAAATTCCGAGTCGGTGGTCGCAACTTTAAGAGCGTTAACGCCGTAATTCTCGTCCCAGGAGACAAGCAATTTATAGTCTAGTGAATAAATTTGAGTCAGAATATTCGCTGTTTGATGTTGCCGTGCCAATGAGACTACGTTTTTCCCGAAGTGTTTAGAAAATTGCTGCCGTAGAGCGTAGAGGCGTCCGTCGCAAACCAGCCGAATCAGTCAATTTCACGACGTTCTCAAGAATTGGAACTCTCCCAGACCACATTATGGCGAATTTGGCGTAAAGATCTTGGCCTGCACCCTTACAAGATCATTCTGACTTAAGAACTAAAGCCACTTGATCATATGGGGGGACTTACGTTCTCTAATTGGGCTCCGGACATGATTGAAGAAAATGAAGAATTTCATCGCAAAATCATCTTCAGCGATGAAGCGCATTTTTGGTTAAACGGCTTCATCAATAAGCAAAATATACATTACTGGACAGGTGAAAACCCTCATGTGCTTCATGAAACAGCACTTCATCAGCAAAAAGTCACTGTTTGGTGCGGTTTTCATGCCGGCGGCGTCATTGGTCCTTTTTTTACGTCGATGAAACTGAACCTAACGTTACCTTAAATGGTATTCGCTATAAAGACATTGTTCTTTGAGCAATTGCATGAATTGGACATCAGCGATATGTGGTTCCAACAAGACGGTGCCACAAGGAACACAGCGGGTGCAACAATCGAGTTATTGAAGTCTCAGTTCGGTGAACGTGTTATCTCGAGAAACGGACCCGTCGTGTGATTTAAAGCCTCTGGATTTTTGTATGGGGTTACATTAAATCATTAGTCTATGCCAACAAGCCGGCAACGTAAGAGAAGCTCAGAGCCAATATTGAACAAGAAAAGCGAAATGTGCATCCGAGTCATCGAAAATTGGGTTCAATGTAACGACCGTGGTGTACATATGAACGAAGTCGAATTCCATTCATAAATGTTTTGATAGTAATTGAAGTTTATATATTTTTTTTAAATATCTCAACTAGTTTGCATTTTATTTAAAAAAAAAATTGTCAAGCCCTTAATGAAATACCCTTTAATTATCAAGTTTAATAACCATTTTCCTGTTTCAAACATAAGACGATAACCATTTGAGGATATAAGAATGATAACCGAGTGTAATTACAATTTTTGCATAAAAATCGAGTGGTTAATTCTATCGAAGGCCTTAACAAAATCTGTATAAAGAACATCAACCTGTACACCTTGTTCGATGGAAATAGTACAAAAATTAGTAAAAAGAGAAAGGTTGGTGTTGAAGTGGAAAATGGGAAGTCGGTGTTTATGGGAGCTACTTGCCATTTCGCATCCCTAGATCTCATAAACAGTGTAATATGTATGGGGGGCAGCTGCACATCTGCACCCCCATCGTTTCGGGTCATTGTTGAATTTGGAGTAGTTCCGAGGTTAGGTATGTCATTAAAAAGTCCCAAAAAAAGAATTCGGAACTTTGGGGTGTCATTTCATTTTGAAAAATAAACTGTGATATGAAAAAAACAAGTTGGGGTGTGGTACATTGCAAATTGACATAAAGACAAATTGGCCTAATGATGCTTTGGGAAAGTGACAAAGCATAAACTCAAATTTGACATTATGACGCTTTGGGAAAGTGACATAAGGCCAATTTTCCAGATGTGATCTTATGTCACGGCACCCCTGAGACCTTTTTATTATTTATAAGTAGTCCAATAGCGCCAGCGCCTACTGAATTAACTATTTTACTATTCCCGCAGTTTGCGCATCATAGATTTTCCTTCAGGTGCCTTTTGACAGACCATAACATTGCCCTAGATACGATTTTCCTTTTCGAGTTCATAACGATCGTCATAATAGGTTCATGCATGGTAAAACTTTTGTACGTAAAATGAAAATAGGAATAAAATAGGTAATTTCCTCGACATAGCTGTGTAGCCGACTCCTTCTAACTACTGTGTCATGGTCGCCGTTCAAATAAAAAACAATTAGCGCAAAGTATTAACAATGCTTTTATGCTGATTACTCGTAGTGCGTATGACAATACAAAATTGATAAAAGTACATGCCACCCATTATAATAAAAGTTCACTACCCATAAAACCGAGATTTAACAATCCACAGAGGGTATCCTGGAGGATTCCCGTCCCATATCTCGCCACATCCTGTTGTTATGGTAGTTTTGTACTGCTATGATTTTTATCATTGTTGCCTTGACTTTTTAATTTGCTTGTCATTCTAAAGATTATAATTGCCCTCATTTAATGAGTAACAATGAAACGAGTGTCACGTATGTTTGGGCCTCATCCATGGATGCTGCTAAACATGTCCTCGAACTGAGTTACAATGCAGTAACTTTCAATAACTACTCTGCTGCGAACCGGATTAAAGGGATCATAACCCATGTTGTGATCTAAACACACTAAATACAAAATCCATAGAGAATTCATTTATTTTGTGGAAAAAAGGAAAATTAATATAAATAATCTGACGATTGTTATTTAACTATACGTGGTGGCGACGGTGTAGAGGTTAGTGTGTTGGCTTGTCAGTCGTTCCGCAACTCTTAATGAGATAGGTCGGCTAGTTAGTGACGGAAAAAAAGTGATAGTAATTTGTTTAAGTAGAGCGTGGCTCAGTGCAGAAGTTAGTGCAGCAATAACATCAGCAACAACAGCAACAGCAACGAGAACAGCAGCAGCAGCAATGTGTATGCCAAGGGCAGTAGCTGCACATGCTTCTAAAATGGCACCAATTGCAGCAACAACAACGGGTCGGTCGTTGCCTAGGCGAGTGTTCTCGCAGGCAATACCAGCACTAACAAAGTCAGTAGCAGCAGCTGAAAACCCAGCTACAAAAGTAGAGAAGTAGGAGTTTCGATAGGTGGAGAAGAGGCGACGAAAGCTTAATCCGAAGCCGAATCTTTCTGCGAAGAGAAGGGCGAACCTGGCAGGCCCTAATGTGGAATCATCGATGGCTGGTACCGATGATGACACGGATAACACCAGCTCTTACGAAGCTGAAGTGCGAGCGGGCCGGTACATCGGAGAGGGAAACTCCTTCAGGGACCTACCGGTCGACGACGATGATAGCAATGTCATCCAAATGGAGGATAGAGAAGAAGATGATGAGGAGGCTCAGTTTGACCAACTCATCAAAGAGCTCCTTGAGAAACGTGAGCAGTTGAGGCTGAAAAAAGTACAGCAGCAGCAACAACAAATAGTGCTGAGGGAGCAAATCCAGCAACAACATCAACAGAAGCAACAACAACGACAACAGCAACAGAACCAACAAAAGCAGCAACAGCAGCAGTAAAAGCAGCAACTGCAGCCAAATCAGCAACAGCAGTCAAAGCAGCAACAGCAGCAGAAACCAGCAAGGAAGAACAAAATTCCCCCGATTAATGTGAGTAATTGCGACATAAGTGATAGTATAAGGTTATGTAGGCTTATAACAAAGAACTTTCATGTTAAAAGGCTATCGGCCAATAAACATATAATTATTTGTGAAGAAATAGAGGAGTACAATAGGGTGCGCACCGGCTTGCGAGAGGTTAAGACCGAGTACTTTACATACACCCCAAGAGAGCAAAAGCTAAAAACCGTTGTATTAAAGGGAATTGATCCCTCAATAAAAACGGAGGAGCTCGAAAGAGAGATAAAGAACTTTGAAAGCGATGACCTCAAGTTCGTAGGGGTCAAGCCGTTTTCCTCGGCTGTGGCAAGCGGTGGTAACCGTCACTTACCATTCTTCCTGGTTCAGCTCACTCCCGACAGCAAAATTGACAGGCTGCGAAATATCCGCTACCTGTACTATCATGCTGTAAGATGGGAGAAAATAAAAAGGTCGGTTCGCATACTTCAATGTATGCGCTGCCAAAGGTTTGGGCACGCCGCAGCTAACTGCAACATGCAGTTCAGATGCGTCAAGTGCGATAAGGACCACATACACGGTGAATGCTCTCTAGGTAAGGAGAGAGTCGAAGACCGGAGTGTACTCTCATGTGTGCTCTGCAGGAACTCTGGGCATCCCGCCAAGTTCAGGGGTTGCCCAAAGTACCAAGAACTGAAAAAGCGAGTCCTGGCCCGCAAACAGCAATCTGAAGATAATAGGCGTCAAAAGAGTCGCTCGTTCGCAAATTTTGTGGCACCTAACGTGTCCTTTGCCCAAATGGTAGCTGGACCGGGTCAAGCCCACATGACATAAAACCAACCCAAGGTAGCTCAAAAGGCACCAGAGGTGGATCTGAACTTAAAATCGATCCTTCTGTCTCTGCACAGAAAGATCCTTGCTGTGAATGTTAATTCACTAGTCAGGATCGAGAAAAGAACGTCACTTGCCAATTAGTTGAAAACCGAAAACCTGGATGTGCTTTTGGTTAGCGAAACTAAGCTAAATCAGAAGCACAAATTGGGATACAAAAACTATCATGTAATAAGAAGAGACCGGCCTCACTCCACTCAAGGAGGTGGGGTTGGAATCTTAATTCGAAAAGGCCTGCGCCATAGGGTTATATATAGCAGGGACGTGCGTAGATTCCAGTTGTTGGAAACATGCATCATATGCATTCCTCTCCATAGCCGGAGGAGAATGTATGTGGTGTCACTTTACGCACTTGCTGCACCTCCACCAAACCAATTTATTACAGAGCTCGAGACACTTTTTCGTGGTCTGCAGCTGAACTCGGAGGAGAATTATTACTTCTTGGCCGGAGATATTAATGCCAAACATGCGGCATGGGGAAATGTTACTGCAAATCCCAGGGGCAACCAGTTTCACGACTGGTGGCGCCTCAATATGATTGAGTACAAACTCGAGTTGTACGCGACGGATATCCCTTCTTTCCCAAGAAGCGGTGCTTTCCTGGACTTGGCCTTGACGGACGCAAGACTCCAACTGACGAACATAGATCAAAACACGCGGAACTGTTTGCGTGCGTTTGAGTACGATAGTGACCACTACGGACTCTTCGCCGCAATACGGATCCCGAACGAGCAAACGCTGCTGGAGGAGTACGAAGCAGTGTGTTCATTCGATTATCGAAGGGCACAATGGTCGCGCTTCTCCAGATTGTTAAAGCGAGATATACGTTCGAGTTGGATCGACCCACCGAAAAACAGTAACATGACAAATGATGACATTGATCGGCATTTATTGCAAATTAACGACGCCATCAAACGAACTATGGAACGAATTTTTCCTCGGGTAGCACGTTCCGACGACGACCAGACAGAAAAGTACAGAAACCCTACAATCGCCGCCCAATACCGACAAAAAAGTAGACTGCTCTCGAGGCTTAAACGGCTGTACAGGCAATTTACTGATCGCAACGACCAGGAGGTAAGGATGCTGAATTCAGAGATCCGAATCCTGAAACAGCTGATAAGAGAAAATTATAGAAAATCCTTAAGTCTGTATTGGGGCAATAAAATTCGGGCTATTAAAACCTGTAGTCCGAATATGTTCCCACAGATAAATAAGTTGTTCAGGAGGAAAGATCACAATGATATTCCTTGTGTTCGAATCTCCCAGACAGCAGAGAACAGACAGACAGTATTGACTGCTGGAATAAGTCCAGAAAGTGTCGCTTCAAACGACGATTTTTTCGTGGTCGAGGACCCACAGGAGAAAGTGGATTTGCTGGGCGCTTGTTTCGAGGCCGTGTATACGGTGAACAATCCTGTTCGCCGTAACCACGACATTGAGAATAGGGCTCTGGTGAGCCACTTCTATCTGCGCACCGAACTTGAGAATTGGCGATCTGAGAATAACGGATTCACCGTGTTCACTGATAAAAACCATGCTAATGCAGTTGTCGCCAATGGCCGAGATGCGTCGCACTTGTCGTATTGAGACACCTGCCTCTGGAGGCTGTAGATATTTTCACCACGCTGTTTAACAATGCGCTGAATAATGCACATTATCCGGCGCATTGGAAGGTAGCTGTGGTACACCCTATCCCGAAGGTAAAGATAGGACGAACCCTGCCAATCTCCGGTCAATTAGCTTGCTTCCGAATATTAGCAAGGTCTTTGAAAAGGTTGTCAATAGAGCCCTGTTAAAGTGGGTCGAGGACAATAACATAATTCCGGACAACCAGTTTGGTTTCAGGGCGAGGCATGACACTATTCATGCCGCGTCGAAACTTTTTTCCGACATTCAGTGGAATAAATGCAAGAACCAATGCACGGGTTCTTGTCTGGTTGATTTTGAGAAGGCTTTCGACACCGTATGGTTAGAGGGACTTTTCTACAAGTTGACCAGGCGGGGGATGCACAAACCTTTGCTATAATAATAATAATAATAGCTTTATTTTATTTTTCGACTTTAAACAATTTTTTTACAAATTCAACATTATGATAAATAAATATGCGGCCTTGGTTTTGTAACCGTCTGCCGGATGCCATCTCTCTTTTCCGTTGAAAACTTTCCAAATATGTATATTTATTAATATAACAATAAATTCAAGTAAGCTTTTGATGTGATTTACTATTATTTTAAACATTATTCGTATAACAATTTCTAACCATAATTTATAAACAGATCTAGTAAAATATTTTTATTTTTTTTCTCATCGATTACTGACTTTTTAAATTACACTGGCAGACGTTTCCGTTTCATGCTAGAAGATCATTTGTTGATTGTTGCATAGGTTTAGGTGTATGACTATGATTTCTTGTTGTTTGGTTTTGGTTGCTGGCTTTGCTATCATTGATATTCGATGAGATTGTAAATTTTAGAAGCTCTGTGTTGGAGAGGTTAAAGCCCGAATATAGTCCACCGGGAATATCACAGCCGTCTGATCTGTCAGCAAGCAGTCCCCTGACTCTGCACCAATTGAAGGTCTTCCCAGCTACCAGCATAGTTTCACCTTTAATTTGCACTTCCACATCTGACCTGCTGTTTTGTATTGCCTTTCTTACTCTCAGCAGAGATTGCCGTACCTTTCGTTTTTCTAATGGGTAATCTCTATGGATGAAAGTGCCAGTGCCTTTAAGCTTGCTGGAATTGTGTAGTATTTCATCAACATAATCCTTAGAATTTGTTTCAACCGGAATGATATTTGTTTGGTGATTCGAAGTTAGAAGGCGAATAGAGTTTATCGAGACAGGTTCGTCCGGCTTAAGCGTTGCAAAAAGTTTTTTTACTTCATCACGATGAGCAGTGTTCGGCCGTTTGGCAATGCGTACGATGAGGTTCTTTTCACATGATTTTTTTGACAGAAACTCAACTTCCCTCTTGAGTGACTTACATTCATCTTGCACTTCCTCCAATTTGGTTGTAAGTTCCGAGTTTCTGAATTTAAGTTGTTGAATCTCTTCACAAACTACTGTGATGTCTCCCTTAGTGGCTAAATTGGATGTTTTTTCGTTGTAACACACAGTTAAAAAAGTTTATATTTCTGTTTTACACAAATATACCTTGTTATTTTTTAATTAAATATAATTTCCACAAGAGCTACTAGAAACTAGTTGTCACCTCTAATTCACCAGAGTTGCCATCCTTTGCTATATGTAATGTATAATATGCTTATGGGAAAGAAGTACGTTGTCCAATGTGGCAACGTGACTTCGAGCAGAGTCTTTGAAATTAAAAACGGCAGGGGGCGGTCAATTCTCCGATCCTGTTTAACATTTACACGAGTGATCTGGTGGGTTCACTCAGACATGCTATAGCGTATGCCGACGATTTGGTGGCATACAGATCAGGTCCTAAAATCGAGGTCATAAACATTCTTTTGCAGCGCGACTTCGATCAAATTAAGGGATATTGCGACGACTGGAAGTTGAAAATCAACTTTCAGAAGACGGAAACAATCTTGTTCAGAACTCCATTGACTGGGGCCTCTAGGGATACCAGAAAAAACTGGAAGAAATTGGCCATTATTGGACAAATTGGGCAGCCATTGGCGGTGAGAAGCGTAGTTAGATATCTAGGTATCTGGCTTGACCAGTATCTGTATTTCGATAGACATATAGTTGCTTGTCTTGCTGGGGCCAAGAAGGCTTATGCTCTGACAAGGAGACTATTTCATAGCAGTCAACTTGACTCCAGAGTGAAGGTCATTTGCTACGTGGCCCTTATAAGGCCGATTATCGCTTATGGTTGTCCATTGTGGTTTAATATAGCGAATAGCTATATAGAAAAGATTCGGGTTTTGGAGAGACAATGTCTTAGGACCTGTCTCCGGTTGTTCCGAACGCCTGAATCCAACTATATAAAATACTATCCCATCAAGGTCCTATACGATGGGGCTCAGTTGAATAGGATTGACAATTTTCTCATTAAGGTGACTCGAAGGCACGTTGCAAGGGCGATGGCCAGCGACAATAGCCTGATCTTTGGGGCTTACTACCCCAATGAAATGTACATAGAGAGTACGCTCCGGTCTGGCTTTATCCCGCCGGAGGCATTTATCCATATTGATGCAAAAGGTCTGGTACAGACGAGGGCTCATCAGCGGCTCATCCGCGGCGAGGACGTCGCCAATGCTCATGAGCTCCTCCGTTTTAGTACCGCAATATCGGAGAGGGATACATTCGACACGGAAAAGCAATTCGCCGAATTTTGGTGGCTTGTTGAGGGGGGAGGGGTCAACATGTCCTCCCAGGACGGTGCGTTACTTTAGGTAACATCCTCTTAGCTTATAAGTTTAATTAGCTAGGGCGTTTTTGGGAGAGGCGGGGCTCGCCAACGTGTGGTGGTGCTTCCGGTAGTTGACTGACGCTGTAAGGCTTCACTCGGCTCACGGCGGCGCGTGTGCACGTTGACGACTGCCAGGCACCCGGAAAGCAATTAGGATTTTGTTGCGCAAGGCAATGAGTGCTCAGAACCCTTATTATACTCGTAGTTAGAATACGTTAAGTAGTTTAAGTAAGTAGAATAGGTAGTTTGTAGTTTGTTTTATATAAAAAATATAAAATCTTAATAATGATACCGAGTTTTATTTGATTTTTTCAACGAATACTTATGTAAGATTAGTTCGTAAATAGTTTTTAGGCCGAAAGGCAATAATTATAAGATATAGTTAAGTTTAGGGCGTCCACATAAGGACCAATAAATAAGAATAAGTATCCTGTTAATTTTAAGTTAGATTTAATCATTTTTGTCTAGTACGTAAGTTGATATTCAGTAACAATTAAAAAATGAATTTAAAAGTCAAAAAGTGTGTTGGCTTGTTACCCATGCGGTGCAGGTTCAATCCCCATGGGAAACAACAACATACACCACCCATTCACATGCCTCTATACCAAAAGGAGGATTTCTGGCTGGTAGTACAATGAACCGTTACCGAGTCTGAGTGCTCTGGGATTTGGATTTCCTTTTTTATTAAAAAAAAAATGTATTTATACATTTTTGGCAAACCACAGCTTTCTGTGGAGGCTATATTTACACACGGGTTTCTGACAAACGCCACAGCATCACTCAGAAGATTGTTCTTTTTCATTAGGGCAGCAGGGAGTAGTAACAGCGGCGTCTCTTATTTGAATGTACTGCTGATATAGTCGAAGCTGAATTCGATGATGACTTTTCCAGTATCTCGTCTATCGCAGCAACCTTCGATTTGGGGCGAGTTCTCCTAAAAAAATGTTAATCCTTTTTTTCACACATCGGAATAAAAAAATGTACGCCGAGAATTAAGCTTGGCCTAGTTCGAGTTAGCGTATAAATTCAGCCAAATGACTTTTGTCGCAATACCATACACGTCAACGATATTATATTATTTTGGACATCTATTCCATAGGTAATTGGGACTGAGATTGTTCATTAAAGCCAAAACCGTACTTTGGGCCTCTTCTTTTCCAATAATAGCTACTGAAAGTTTTGTATTTAGATGCTTTTTACCTCTCGTCCCGGAAGATAGGTTAGGTAGACTTAGAGCCGCACTCAGGTCAATACTGAACCATTGTGATGCCAATCGGGGGAGGAGGTTTGTCGCTTACTCATTTTTTTAAACCTGTCTACAAAAACTGAGATTAATTGCTCACTATGTTGTTTGATACAAACCATCCTGTCGAATTGGTGAAGTTCATTAGCCTGTCCATTGGTGTGTTGGAGAGCTCGTCTAGGTCATGGAAGAAATGTGTCCCCAGGAATCTGTACCTGATGTGTTGGAGACCCGGGCAGTGACATAGGAAGTGGGTTGTATTCTCCAGAGCTTCCTAGTCGCCACAGTCTCTACAGAGTTCTTCTTCCGTCAAGTACAATTTCGTACCACAGAGTATTGTGCCCCGTTAATATACCTACGAGGGTGGATAGTGATTGCCTCATTAAGTCCGGTAAATAGGGCGGCCATTGCAAAAGTTCCACGTCTTCTGATTGAATCTAACTTCTAACAACGTGTTGGATACTCGTAGATGCATTGTCTTGTAGGAATATCCAAGGCAGGGGTCCGAAAATGTTTTTCATTTTTGGAATTGACCGTTCCAGCAAACATTTGCAGTTGTTTCCGTTCTTTGTTGTGCACAAAAACTCCAACTCGATTGTGCCATAGTGGGAAATAGCTCCCCACACCATTACACCTGATGTCTTGCAAAAAGAAGCTCCTCTCCTTTCTTAGATCATGCAAACAAAAGTTGTAACCATCGGGGCCGTCAAGGTTAAACTTTTTTTCATCCGAAAAGACAACGCGTTTAAATTCACTGTTTCAAGCGACAAATTCATTCGATGCTCCTTGTGTACTTAGGTACCTCAAAACAGGTTTATTTTTAAGTTTTCTTCTCTGTATAGTACCACTTTTTTGTATTATCCTTCGGACCGTTGCTATACTGGCTGATACTCCGCTGTTGGTCCTTATTTTAGTCACTGGTAGAGTAGAATTTGGTGCAAGCCGTTGAATAACCCGCTTTTCTCGCAATGTGTTGTGGATCCGCAAGATAAGTGTTTACAACAGTCTTACTTCTATTTAGCCTCCTCGCAATTTCTCGGCCTGAGCCTCCTAACTCCTTGAAAGCATTTATTTTTCCTCTTTCTGTCGCTGTCAAAGTCTTTTGGGAACCCATTTTTTTAGCTAAAGAAAAACAGTTCTTTTCAATATTCTTAACAAAACTTTTGAAAAAAATCGCTGATGTGAACTCCTGCAACGAAATATTCGCAATGGCCTCATCCCAGTGGCGCATCTTTTTATACGCTTTTCAAGTACTTCATTGTTTGGTATTGGGAAATTCCAGCGGTTGTTTCTCATTTACACTTTAATTTTATGACTTAGGTACTGTTGGGAAAATATGTACCTGTTGTTCACAGTTAGTAAAAGTTTCCAAGTATAAATTTTTCAACAGGAATAAAGACTGAAAATCGATTGCAAAATGTAAGGCCTCATTCTTGTGATCGCCAGTGTATAGCGAAATATTTGAGTACCTATCTCCACATTTATTACTATTACTTTTGAGGAACAAGTCAAAGTATTGAACGTTTTTTTATGTCAGGAATTTCTTTCATTTTCTTTGGAAGGTAAGATGTTTTGTCAAAATATTCTGGGAGTTGGTAGATATGTATGTATCACTAGTATTCCGTCCGGACCCATTGCCTTGAGACAAGTTTCATTCGAAATTTCTTGCCCTACAGTTCTTGCCACAAGTTACGTAACCGACCTAAAAGGCGGTGGGAACTCGTCTATCATCTGCTAATGAAAATAGATTCGTTGACTGAGTGCTATGGGATTTAAGTTTCAATTATCATTCACGTGGAGTCGCTCATCTCAAAGTTGGCACACAACAATCATGCCACTACCATCCAACACCTCATTTCATTTGACGATCTACCTACATCACATTTAAGCCCATCAAAACACACAGCACACATTGTACATTTTATTTTAAAGCCTACTTACAGGCACTCATGCAAGTCCATACAAACAGATACTCAATCGTTTGCAACGTAACCTATTTATGTACTTCAGCAAATTTTTCAATAAAATTCCAGCTCCAGCTGACGTGTTAAGTGAAATTGGCATTCCTTTTCAGTTTGACTTCATGAAGCATGAATTTCAATTTTCGAAATAGATTACCCTGCAATAGACATTCCATTTACAAGATATAAAAAAAATCTTAGCTCTCTCCCCAGACAGCTGACAGAGTAAATCTAGAATCCTCAGAAAGTTATCATTTCAAAAAAATAAAAATAAAAGCCACTATACAAGAAAGGCGAATATCCCAAAGGCATGTATTGAAAGAAACAGAATATCATGCAGATGACAGCAAATACGAATAAGAACAAAACGACACTAGAACAAAGCTTAAAACCAAAAATATCCTTCATCAGGACATTTATTTTTAATGTCGGAACACATTTGGTTTCTATTTTCAAGAATGAACGAACCCAAAAAGATTGAACGAGATAGATGGAAAAAGCAAAAGCAAAAAGGACTTAATATTAATATTTTCAAGTCCAAAGTGTAACAGAGGTGATAGATCCTTTTTTAACTTTCCCACATACAAAGTGTGTATGGTCCCAAATTTGTCTCTTTCAAAAAATATATATTACATATATTCCATCATCATTATTGCTATCCCCCAGTGTGCGAGAAGAGATTGGGGTGGATCCTTTTTATGTCACACATGGTAGGTATAACAAAAATATTGAGGGCGCTCCCCGCACAGCTACTTGTTTAACTTTTTTTACATTTTACTCTGTTGGGTGGGATACGTGTATGTGTCACACATTGAAGGATAATAAACCTCAATGATTTGGAGGATGACAATGGTGTAATATACGAATCGAATTGTATGAGTTGAAAGTCATTTAGTAATGTCGTGTGGCATACAGTTTACTGTTGCTTTTGATTATGATGATGGAGCACAAACACAAGTGGATGCCGATTCTTGGACACTAACGCCTCACAGAGGAAGGGGTATTGAAAGTGATACGAGTACCTACTTCGTTTTTTTATGAAAGATACTCAATCCATCCTTTTCTGAATAGAGTGCTAGTCGTATTTTTATTCAGGATAATAAAAACGAGATGTGTTAGGTTACGATGTTAGGATTACTGGAGGAAGCATGTCTAGCCGGGAGTAACAAGGAAATTCATTCTTGTATTGCTATTTACGAGTATATGAAAACCTGATACTTTGGAAAAACATGAATCAGAACCATGTTCATCAGTCAGTCCCTTGTGACTTTCATATGGTCCCAGTTTGTTTCGTACTTATTTTGCTTGGGGCGGCTTATATGTTTGTATGTTGTTCACATTTGAGGCACCGTTGTTCGGGTATTTTCAGGCGATTGTCTATTTTAAAGAGAAACAGGGGAGGATTATTAAATACGCTTCTGGAACGTGCCAAAGTAAACCTTCAAAAGGTCGGAGGGGGTGTTTAAAAAAGCAAAAGGTGTAATCTTGTAAGGACACAATAGTTAATTAAAATTTATTCGTCATAATATGTCTTGTGAGCACTGTCGCTCCGTATATAAAAAGATGAACTACGGAGCGAGGGATTTAATGTTCGGTCTCACAAGGGAATGCCTTAAAATTCTGCAGTGTCCCCCTTCTTTTGAAAGTCTGTCAAACATACAAGGATACACATTTTCATGAGAAACTTTTCAATTCCTCTGTTCGCAATCGGCGTGAAGAATTTGTTTCAACAATAAAATTTCACACAAATAAAGTGATTGAAGAGCTAGGCCCTGTACAGGCTGCTACGTCGGAAAAGTACTATTATTAAACCGAAAGGCAGTTGTCAAAAACTACTTCGTACTACTTTCACAGTGTAACAAATATAGGCACACTTATTTGAAAAAAATTTACTGGCTGATTCTGGGATGGTTGGTTACGAATGTTCAGCCCCGGATCTAGGGGGCTTACGCCCCGGGTGGCAAGTTCAGAGGACGGCCAAATTTACACTTCACATGCGAATGGACAAATCATCATTTATATATATATATTATATATAAATAATAGTACAGATATTTCATGGGAATATCAACTTGACCGACACACAGAGCGCGGAGTGAGACGTACTGCACGAACATTTATTATTCGCAAGGCGCATAGGAATAGTTCAAAATACGCCCGCTCCCGGCAGCACGCGTCTGATTACCGTGCGTGCGAAAGGGATGAAGCTTTATTCGAAAACTCCCTCTTCGATCTCGCTCCACGACAGTGTTGTTTGTTTATGTTTACTATTTTTACTTGTCGATCAACCGAAAGTAAAATACTGATTGTATTAGTTTCGCATCAATAAACCTATCACAGCTCATCGATCGCCTTTCTACGTAAGTATTTTATCATAACTATCTTATGCTTTTTAAGTTACTGTATTTATTTTTTTAAATTCAATTTAATTACTTACGTCGTCAATTCGTCATTATTTAAACTTACTTAAAATTGTTACGTAGTCGTGCGTGTCGTGTTTTGTTTATTACACGATGGCAGCCATCTGGTGACTGAGAAGTAAAACAGCCTTTTTATTCCAGCTATTAATTCAATACAATGCCATGCAGCAGTTTGAAACGAATAAGCAGCCGTAACCGTAGTAACCGGCACCTGTAGGTTGGCGTTAAGCTCGCAGGCTGACTGTGCCTCGCTTTATTTTGTAGCATGGCAAACCTCTGTGCTCCATGTCGCAGTACTGGCCGCCAATAAAAAACCTTTCGGAAAAAAATCGTCCGGCCGCGTTCGATTTTTCTCGCGTGGCTTTGGTTTTGAATTTCTTTATTTTCTTGATTGTAATGTTGTACTTTGTGCATGAAACTTTTTTCATGAGTTACTACAATAATTAATTGGTGAAGCTCGATGACAGTTAAAACACGTATCAATAATAAAACAATTACGTTTTCCAATATCGCTGCAAAAAAGATAAAGTAGAGAAAAGCATTAACAATTTCATGCGATCAAAAATACTATAAAAGAGAAAATATCCCTTAAATAAATTGCTACTGCGCATCTTGGGATCTTTCTTTTACTTTGGGATGGACTATACCTACGTTGCGCTGAGTTGAAAATTTAATTGTTCCATGCAATGATCTTGTTTCCCGATTTACTTACTACAAATATTTATTTTATTGAAATGTTTTCAACAAGGAAATTGATTATTTTTGTTTACAGGTTGCAATTATGGGCGCACCAAGAAAAAAGCTATTGGTAGCGGAATATAGGAAAACGGCTAAATACAGTGCGGTTCAATTGAATAGTCGCACCTGAGTTATGTTTTAGAACTTTATTGCTATTCTATTATTTGCATCAATAGAGAAAGAAAACGCATTCAGCAGAAAGGTACATTAATGCTGAATAAAATAAGCAAAACTTCAATTTGATAAATGGCCCATAACGGAAGTCTTACTCTCTTTTTCCTATACCATGCTTAAATGTATGCATTTTTTCGGTTCATTCGAATAGTCGCACCTGCAAAAATGTCGAAAAACAGCAAAACACCATATCTATTTTGAAATATTTTTATTTTGATATTTATTTCAATCAATTTTATACTGGATATAACCTCAAAAATTCTATTCTTTAGAGTCATTTATAGAGTCATATAAACTTTTAAGGTAATTCAAAGAAATGTTGGGCCAAGAAGCTTTAATTGCCGCAATCAGCTCTGGATTGTCTTGATACTGCTTGCCTCATCTATAAATTTCACGCACTAGCCATCCCCAAACATTCTCAATAATATTTAAATCAGGCGAATGCGGCGACTAGGGCAATATTTGATTGTTTTCACTACTAATCCATTGTTTAGCAACGCGTGAATTGTCTTTAGGCGCATTATCTTGCTGGAATACCAACGCTATGGGTCCAAAAAGCGCCTTCATTGCGGGATTCCAGAAGAAATTTGTAAAAAACACCAGTCATATTGTTACCAGATATTCAGTAGCGCCATAGTATGAAATTGCACCCCACCCCATGACGGGTAGAAAACATTTTTTTTTCCGGAAATCATAAAAGTAATAGTTGTACCCATCAGGACCATCGAAGTTAACTTTTTTTTCATCCGAAAAGACAACTTTGCTACAATTTCTTGAGACCGCTTCAATGTCCACATCCCATGTCCACATAATCCCTTGCAAATTCAAGGCAAATTCTGCCGAATGCGTTTTCTTTTCAAATTGATGCAAATAATACAACAAAAAATTAAGTTTTAAAACATAACTCTGGTGCGACTATTCAATTGAACCGCACTGTATAAGAAGTTGCAGGGAAAACAATGTGCAGATAATATGAAAAATTGGCTTCGCAGAGGGGGTGACCCGTCAGTATCTGCTGCAACTTCCGAAGTTGATATTCAGTTAGAAGATGTTTCTCGCACTTTGCGCGATCAAACGGATCAAGAATTTTCACAGTCTGATTTCATAGTGCATACCTCACCATCTTTATCGATGTGCGAAGAGCAACCTGAGCAACTGGAAAAACACAAAGCCAGAATACGAAGGATCTAAATCCCCGTACTCGGATTCGAATGAACTGCAAAAAACCGGATTTGATTTGACGGGCCCAGGCAATTGGCCAGCGGTGGAAAAAATTACTGACCAACAACGGTCTTTCTTTAGCAGTAGGCTGTATTATTCCCAGAAAATCACCCCGAAAACATTGAATTTAGATCTACTGAAAGCAATGGCAGACATTTAACATCTTCTATGTGGTACAGGACGTTGGCTAATTGCGAAAGGGTTAAAAGATCTTGGCTTATATTTTCTAAGATAAGAAAGGCAATTTTTTGTGCGTGCTGCAATATTTACCAGAAACCGTCTTCTACCGCCACATCTGCATTGTGTTCTACAGGGTTTATTAATTGGAAAAAAGTTGCAGAGAGATTAACCGAACACAAGGCAACTCAAATGCAAAAAGATTGTATGATCAAGTGGAAAACACGGGTACAACAAATGAAATCATGCCAGGGTATTGATCAAGACATTGAGAGAGTAATTCACTCAGAGAGAGAAAAATTGGAGACAGATCCTGCGTATTGTTAT
The DNA here is from genome assembly GCA_949715645.1 of Portevinia maculata. Lineage (NCBI taxonomy): Eukaryota > Metazoa > Arthropoda > Insecta > Diptera > Syrphidae > Portevinia > Portevinia maculata. The sequence goes on along the minus strand of OX454528.1, from coordinate 28,051,861 downwards.
GGATGCTGTATTGTATCTATCCACAAACTGCTTTTCTTTTCGCGGGTCCCACGAAACTCCTAGCGATCTCATCACACAATGTCCTCCTAGTCAAGGTAACTTCTTGAACTTAATTTCCCTGCTCGCCAAACATAATTCAACTTTTAAGTTTCAATTAGAACACTTAAAAATGGGACAAGTATCATATTTATCAAAGACAATGCAAAATAAAATAATTGATATAATGACAAAAACAGTTAGAAATAGCATTTTAAATGACATCAAAGAAGCCAAATACTACACGATAATGTTCGACTGCACTCCAGATGTATCCCATACAGAATAAAATGAGCCAGGTAATTCGATATGTAAAAAGAACTGGCGATATGTGTCAAATAAAAGAAAGTTTCATTGGTTTCATAGAAGTTTCTGGAAAGACAGGAGAGGACATTTGTCAACAGATTTTAGAAAAATTGGCAGTTGATAATTTATATATTGGATAATGTCGTGGCCAATCTTATGATATTGGGTCCAATATAGCCGGCATCCGTAAAGCAGTACAAGACAGGATTGCAGAAAGGAATGAGCTGGCCGAGTGCGTACCGTGCTGGGCTCACTCCTTAAATCTTGTAGGTGTTCATTCTGCCTTATCATGCCAGGAAGCTATTAACCTATTTGGACTGATTCAAAAAGTATGTCGCTTTTATGTTGGCTCCACTAGTAGGTGGGACATTATGAAAAATACGTTAAAACAAATTTAAAAGGAAGCAGTCAGACGAGATGGTCGGCGAACCATGTTGCTGTGAATGCCCTATTAAATAATTTGCCAGATATAGCGGAAGCCTTAGAAGAAGTTTAGCAAACTTCTCATGCTCCAGCACTTCTCATGCTCCACCAAGCTGAGTACGAGGCAGGTCATCTCTTAACTGCTATAAAGGATTTTAAATTTATACTTAATTTAACAATTTGGGCGAATATTCTCTGCGAAATCAATCAATTGAACTTAAAAAAGATACTTGCCCGTTTCGTCGCACTAATGGATGGTCTGCTCAAAACTTTGCAAAAAATGAGACACAATCTAATGGAATATTGGATAAAAGAGGGTGGAGAAGTTGCTGAAAAGAGTGGTGTTGACCCTATTTTGCAAAACAAACGAATTCCGAAACGTAAAAAACATTTCGATGAGATGTTTGAAGACGAATTACAAACACTCCAACCTGTTCAACTATTTTCTAATGTTGGTATTTGATCGAATCATATCAGAATTTAAAAAGAGGTTTGATTGTGCTGTTATGCTGAATTTGAGTTTTGCTTTTGTTAATGGTACTGATATTTTGAAAATGTCAATTGAAAAACTGCAAAAATATGGAGCAGATTTGGCTCGAAAATAAGAGCGAGATTTAACCGCCGTTGAATTCTGCCAGGAACTCTATGTTTTTAAAGAGCAAGCTTCGGTTTTATTTGGTGACATATAAAAGGGTAACGATTTCTATCTCTTGCAACAGGTCTATGCGCATGATCTGCAGGATGCTTTTCCTAATATTTCTATTGCCCTGCGAATTTACTCTAGGCTTTTTACTACATCCGCAAGCTGTGAGCGAAGTTTTAGCAAACTAAAACTAATTAAAAATTATTTACGATCTTCTATGAGCCAGGAACGCTTATCGAGTCCTGCAATCTTAACGATAGAACATCGAATTGCACACGAGTTAAATTATGACAAGGCCATAGATTTATTTGCTGAACAAAAACCTCAAAAAGTAAAGACAGTAAAATTGTAATTTCAATTCACAAATGCAATAATATATTTGATTTTTAATTTTATTATTATACATATTTTTATTTTAAATCCTATCCTGTGCTGTGTATAAGATATATATCCCACATCTTCACGTCTATATTATCTGTAAATAAATAGGCTTAACACAGAAAGAACAGCTATGGATGCATTATTTGCGGAAGGCCTATGAAGGCTTTTTCCAAATGTCAATGAATTAGTGGACATCTGATAGCTGAAATTATATAGATGATAAAGGTAAAAATAAATATAAATAGGGGGCAACATTTTTCAGTTTTTGCCCTAAAAAAATGAAGATCCTGTTTTGCGAATGGCCCTCAATGAGGTACACCTAGACCAAAGTAGGTCCATTCTGATGCCATTTTCGCAAGGTATTTGGCGGAGTTAGTACCAAAAAGCCAAAGTAAATTGTGCCAGTCATTATTTTCAGATGTCACCTGCAGTCTAGTTGCAAACAAACATAGCTACCACGCAATCACTGCTAGAACTCACAGACACAACAACAAAAAAAGGACATTCCCATCTGCCAAGCACAATATGACACTCCATATTTTATGAAGGATCTCATTAAAGACGGCCAACATTAGAGTCAACTTACCCATTAATAACCTATTCTTAGTGTGATATCCTGATGAAACGACGATGTAGAGGCAGACATACAAAATGAGAAATTCTGAATACTCTACTTTAAATGTTTACCATTTGTTAACCGACATAAGACAGCAGTTCTGAGATGGTTCTAACCCTCAATTTGACCCTTGTCTGCATGACAGGCCTCGAAACTAGGGCGCGAGAGAAACACACACAATCAAAGTAAAGAAAGAATTATTTTTGATAAATAAATCAGCAATGGCTGAGGAATTGAGACCACCACAGGTCTATGAGGCTTTTTAATTTCTCCATTCGTCAGCCATTGCTGATTTATTTATCAAAAATAATTCTTTCTTTACTTTGATTGTGTGTGTGTGTGGACATATGAGGCTTTTTAATTTCTCCATTCGTTACGTCGGCTGTGATAAATTTAATGGAAATCAGAATAAAGTTTCCTCCTGAGTATACTCGTATTCCATACCACTCGTAGTACATCCTTTTAATTTACTCTTTCAATTTATCGATCTGTCTCCTTGCAACGAATTCCTCATCGACTACCTGGCTATACTGGTGGCACTTTACGTTCTGAAACCTTTCAAATGAGATAATATCGGTTGATATCGTGTAATGAGAAGAGAGATGGATTTCAATGCCCAGCCATTATCTCTTAACAAACATCAAATGACCGGAATTGCAGAAAGATTTTACCACACAGAAAAAAAGGAGACACGATTAAATCTTATTTTTTTTAAATTATCATGTCCTAGTTTCCTAATTACCAATCGAGATTTATGTAATGGCATTTACCTACATAATTCATTGAATTGAACCGAAACGGATAGGTAGATGGGGAAATAGGAAAACGAATTATCAAACATTATCCTTGAGGGCGTGCCGAATAATTGGCAAATAAAGAGAAAAATAAAATATGTATGTATCAGTGGCTGCCGAATTGAATTTATCTATGAAAACTTGAACTTCCAAATGTCAATAGAATTAAATTTATCTTCAGACTTCTATAAAATGTTCAAATATCAGCCACAGGCAGAATGTCCTCTGTCACAGATGTGTAGCTTTCTGAATTGCATATAACTTATCCAAAAGTTACGCAATCACCCCATTTTCTCTACAAACCAAATCGAATCTTACAAAAAAAGGACAAAATAAACTTGGAAAATCCTTTCCGATAACACGCTCTCACAATCCCGAAACGGACAACTTTTTTCCTATTTAATTCTACATCCCAATAATACAACATAATGAAATGTCAACAATTTTTTTTTTATCCCTCTATGCCATTTTCAGCCCAGAGAAATAGGGACTAGAGATGAACTTTGCATATATGAGTTTGCGTATCGACGTCATTATTTGTTTGATCGTTGTCCTTGTATAAAGTTTTTATTTCAGGATTTCTAGTTCGTCAAAAGGAGAGCGGTTGCACGAGCAACACATTTAGGTATCGAGAGATATACAAAAGCATACAGAGATTTTCTAATTCAGGATATAGTCGTACATACACTCCCATCTACGTGTTTACGAACAGGTAAATTCAATTTTTTTAAAATCCTTCGATAACATGGGACTAGGCAGATAAACTCAACTTTTAGGATGCTTTTCCCAATAAGGTCATAAAATTAGTCCTTTTTTCGTTAAACCTTTTACGAACAGTAATTAAATCTACCTGATAGATGCTTAAAAAGTAATAAAACAACACAATTTTTTTTAAATAAATAAATTAGGGTTTTATTAAGATTATAGCAACAGTTTTTTTATAATATGTACTACCTCCCGATCGCTGTATGAAGCCTGCTATGAAGAGATTTATACAGTTCATACAAGTAATTTAGTTTAATTTCGGACCAGGCTTGTTTTATGGCTTCAATTATTTCTCCCAGTTGGAATATGGGTTTCCTCCTTTGCAGACCCTTTTCGAAAGCCATCCCCACACGTTTTCGATGATGTTCAGGTCCGGTGAATATGACGGCCATGCCAGTAGGTCTACATTTTGACTCTGAATCCAAGTTTTGGTATATATCTGTGCATTGTCCTGCTGGAAAATCCATCATGGTCCACCAAAGAATTCGGAAAAATTGAGGGAAAGCTCTTTCCAGTACAGATTTGTAGGTGATTGCGGTCATTCTTGCGCTTTGAAAATCAAGGTTTGCAGTTCCGTAAAAGCTGCTCCCCATTCCATTACTTCGTCTCCCTTGCTGTGTCTTCTATCCGAGGTTATTTCATGCTTCCTCAAATAATGGAAATAATAAATATATCCATCAGATCCATCAAAATTAAATTTTTTGCATCTTAAAAGACAATGGTATGCCACTCTCGACTCCACCTGCAAAACATTTCCTACGTTTTCAAATCATTATGGTATAGAAATAAAGCTTAATATCTATTTTTGGCGTTTATCCGATATTGATACCAGCTCAATCTTATATCAGCTTTGAAAGAACTGATTGGGATGTATTTAGAATGCAACTTCGCAATAGGCTCTCAAGGGTGACCGCATTGATGCAATTTTAGATAATTTAAATGAAAATATAGTATCTTCTGTTGAAAATAACTCAGCAATTCGAAATGCAAAAGACGTTAAGTACAAAAATATTTCCGTTTTTATTAAAAATCTTTTGAATATGCGTAAAATTTATTTAATAAAACTTAAGAGAATTTATCATAGGCATTTAAATAGACGCAACTCGGAGTATACATCAAAAAATCAATATATTTAGAAACAATTTAAACAACAAACAGTTTTTTGGTCTTGACAAAATTTCAAACTTTATGTTAAAAAAATGCCCGAATTCTCTTGATTTTACTCTTACCTGCCTTTTTAATCATTGCATAAATAATGGCTATTTTCCGACTGATTGAAAACAGTCCAAAATAATGCCTATAGCAAAAAAGAATAACGCCAAAATATAATAGATTTTCGACCAATATCCCTACTCTCCAACATAGGAAAGCTTTTCGAAAAGGTTAAGGCAGACACTCTTGATAGTTTTCTTAATGACTCAAATATTATACCAAACACACAATTCGGTTTTAAAAAACAACATTGTCTTTTAGTACTTAATGATAAAATAATTCACAATCTGAAACAAAAAAGTGCACAGTTGTTCTGGATATTGATTAGAGACTGCGTTCGACTCTATTTGGCATAAAGGAATTATGATATGTCGTTTTGTTGTACAGAATCCGATCCTGAATCACTTTTGTACGCAGATGACACAACACTGATAGCTGCCGCTATAAGGCCGAACAATGCAATCGAAAAAATACTAAACGCCTCGCCCAGTTTACTCTCGTATTTGAAGTCTTGGGGCTTGAACATTAAAACTAAAAAATTGGGGTCACGTGTTTCAGAAACTCCTATGGAAAAGAGCATCAAAAAGCTGTTAAAGAAAGCAAGAAGTTATTCTGGCGTATCGAAGATAATATAGTCCCATTGAAAACAAAAACCAAAATAAATTCAGAGCATTTATCCCAAAATACTAAAATACTCATATATAAAACTGTCATAAGACCCATAATCTCATATGGTTTTAGAACCTGGTTCTCTATTTCTCCAACGGCGGCAAAAGAAATAGAAAAGTTCGAAAGCACAATCTTACGATTTTGCAGTGGAAAACATCGGAAACCAAATAATGGTTTTCTAACTATATCTGCGCTGTATAATTTAACAAAGGTTAAACCTTTAATGATTTATATGTCATCTTTATTAAAAACCAGACTAGAATCCACTGCTAACCATCCAAATCCACTTGTTAAAGTATTATGGGATGCAAATTATGTAAATGTAAGCTCATATCTCCAGTATTACCAACCGCCATTCGATCTTTTGCATAATAGATCCCGAACTTTAAATGACTTTACCTTATTATGAGAAAGCCTCATTTAATGCTCTCAGAGGATAAAACATTTTCTTTTCTTTATCTTTAAAATTAAAAAATTTAAACATATCATTTGCATAACCTTGGAAAAAAAAGTTAATTAGTAGATATTAGTTACTAATTTTATTTATCTTAGTTTGTATAAATCATAAGTTTCTTGTTCCAATATATTAAATTATATCACGAATTAAGCAACTGATTCTCTTAAATTTATACCAAACTCTTAAACCTCCTTGGAAAAAAAATCTTTTATAAACGTATGCATCAAATGCATCTTTTGTTATTTTAGTTTTAGGTTCTAGTCATTATTAGTTTTAAGTTTGGCCTTCAAGAGCCATTAGGTGAACGTATGTCGGGAACAAGCATACGAAATTTATAATAGAAATATATTTTTTTGAATTATGTAACTATATATTGTTATAAAGAAAACTTTACTCTTTTTTTATTTAAAATTTTGTAAGCCAGACATAATTTATAATGTCGGCAGAATATTTAATACAGTGTAATCAAAACCAAAGTTGTGAATCAAGTCTCAATAAAGTAAACTGAAACTAAAACTGACTCCACCTTATGTGACTTATTGCAAAATCCAGTCGCTGACTTTTGCGTGCTGCGTTAAATGGTTGTTTCTTTTTAATTTGTTTGTGTCTAAAATGGTTGGACTGCTGTATCACGCGATTAACTGTTGATCTTCTAGCTTCAACTTAAGTTTCTTCCTTAATTTTATTAGGGAATGTCTTGAATTTGAAGCAGTTCTCAGTATCGCCCGTCGATCCTGGCTTCTTGTTCTCTGATTATTTTTTTAAAGTTCTTATGGAACTTAAGATAGCTGTGAACAAAGTTGGTCCTCTTCAAATCTTACCGGCTTTAAAAAGGATAGATTTGCCTTGCTGTTTATAAGCTCAAAGTTTGGCTATTTCCTCCATGGTTAATAAATTTCTTGTACCCATAGTTGTTGTTTCTATGATATTATGTTTTGAACTAAGGTTCCTGGTAGTCTCCATGCCTTTATATTTGTTTTAAAATATGACAACAGGTAGATTTACTTACTTTTCGTAAACAGCTGGAGCGAAAAAAGGACTAATTTTATGACTCTATTGGGAAAAGTATCATAAAAATTGAATTTATCTGCCTAATCCCAATTTTTTTTACATCATAAACATAATATAGCCTTCTTTATATTGCATTTCGTTTTTCCCATATTATCGAAGGATTTAAAAACTTTCGTAAAATTAAATCCAGAAACTTCCTGGTCGTAAACATATGGAACAGAGTGTACAAATGCACTCATATACATTAGGGTGGGTCGAAAAATTAAATTTTGTCCGATCGCTTTGGAATAGCAACTAAAATGTGACCCGAAGCTTTAAAATGCGTGCAGATATTTTTTTAATTTTATTTTTCTAGTCGGTCTACCCGTATGAAGAAATTTTGGAAAATCTGACAAAAATACTCGTAGGTTGATTTTATTGGTATCCGTGATTTGTTTGGCAAAGGAATTAAAATAAGTACCTTACGTTAAAAATGTATTCTTATTCTAATTTGATTAAAAAGGTTAACAAAAACAAGTAGGCGGCGAAAGCAACGTAGGAGCTGATATATTTTTTCTGCCGTTCTGTCTTTACTTCAAAAGTTTCCAATCAAAACGCCAAGTTGTTTACAGAAGTTTGAAGTTGCAATAATTAAGTGCGTAAAGTGTTACTTTCAGTCGATTTTATATCAATAAACGGTTGTGATATCAAGAGCAATACAATATGGAAAAAACAAGACAAGCATCTAGTTGTTGCATTTTTGGTAATATTGAAGATATGAAAGATAATGTTCTGCCTTCTTATAAAGAGGTCATGAAGTTTTATAACTTTACGAGGTATCAAATTAAGCTTAAAACAGATACCCGAAAGATACCAACCAGCCATTAACGATATCGCGGAAATTGTTGCGGTCTGATTGATAAGTATATGATGCAAGGCTTCTATTCAAACCGTTACACTAAAGCGCGTGATACAATTGTTGAAAGTATACCACTCTAAATGTAAGAAGTTGATCAAATCTTGGAAGCGACTTTCAAGTCCTAAAAAGGCAGAATTTGATATAAGTTCTAACAAGCTTTTTGATATTTGCTCATGCAAATGCAAAGATTTGAATAGATGTAATTGCTCAAAAGAAAAAAAAATTCCGAAAGCAGAACATAATTTTGTTATTGATCAGAGATCGGAGAGAAAAATGATAATAATTGGCATAGACTCTTTAGCAACAACCAAAAATGAAAAACATCGTCATAGGAGCGAAAAACTACAACTATACTATAACGAAAATAGTATTACCAAAAAAGATGCAGTATTTGAGTTAACTGAGGAATGTTCTATTTCATCCGATGACTCAGAAAGCAGTCAAAGTGACGATTATTTGCCGTTAACATCAGTGCCACGTGAGCGTGAGAGACGAACAAAAATATCACTTCTGAGACTGCCAACATTGTCCAAAACATGTGATCGATATGGCGTATCTGATCGAGCTGCTGCAGCAATTGCATCTGCTGTGCTTTATGACACACAATCAGCTATTGATGGAATTGATAAGTCTAAGGTACGTCGTGAGAGAGCAAATGTTCGCAAAGAGATCTGCGTTAAGAACCTTTGCATAAATGTTCCAGCACTATATTGTGATGGCAGAAAGGACAAAACATTAAGGATTGTTGAAAAAGGTGCAAAAAAATACCGCAAAGTTATCGTCGAGGAGCATATATCCGCCATCAAGGAACCAGACTCTGTTTACATCCGTTACGCTGTCCCAAGTGACGGGACGTCTAAGGCTATCAAACTTGCTATTTTTCAGTTGCTTTCTTCGCAAAATATTTCCTTAAAGGACACAAAAGCTGTTGGATGTGATGGAACAGCGACAAATACTGGAAAGAAAGGCGGTATAATAAGACTTATAGAAAAGCGTCTAGAGCAACCCTTACAATGGATCATTTGTTTGTTACATATGAATGAACTTCCCCCGAGACACCTGTTTTTGCACTTAGATGGCACAACCACTGGACCAAATGCTTCTGCAGGTAGTATCAGAAAGCTTCTGGAAGACTGTGAAAAAAACCTATTGTGCCATTTGAAAAGTTAGAGGGGGGTGTATTGCCGGATATTGGTGACGTCAAAGACCTAAGCGGTGATCAAAGCTACCTTTACCAGATATTATTATTTTTATTATTATTATTATTATTCATTATTCTCATTTCTTAAACATAAAACAATGGTAAACTATTAAATGGTAAATTTAAGGAGAATAGTTAGTGACATTTTGTATTTACAAAAAATAGTAGCAAATGTCACATCAGTACAAATTATTTATTTATTGTGGGGTGAACAAAAGTATATAATCAAGAAAAACAAAACATTTTGTATTACAAGAAAATTAAGCAAGACAAGAAATACATGTAAAACAGATCGAAGGAGGCAAAAACAGGTAAGCCTTTACAAAAAATTTAAATAATGTAGCTCGGCAAATTTTCAACTTGATCGATATCAAAGTCAAGGAGCCAAAACTTTATCCTGTTAAGGAACGCGTATAAGGTTCTAATGATTCGTATTTGTTCAGGAAGTCTGTTAAAAAGCTTGCAAGATATAACTGTATATGAATTTCTAAAGCTTGTAGTGCGAAAAGGGGGTAAAGCAACAACATTTCTTAAGTTCCTTCGTAGGCTATAAGCATCGAGTATAGGACTTTGCGTATATACACATCTAATAAAAAATATCTTCAGCGTTTTGTAGTAAAACAAGTGTCGAACCGGTAGGATTTGTGCATATCTAAACAACTCCATGGAGTGTGCCAGACGCATACAATTAAAAACCTTTCTTATTGCACATTTCGTCGGCTGTTGTGAGTGGTGAATGCTCTTCTGATCTAGCGAACAGATTTCCAGGAAAGATGTCTCACGCTCGTTGGTTGACGAAAGCTAACAGAATATTACGCTTGTAATTAATGCAAAGTCGTACGTTGAGCTCATAGACGGGCAACAAGAATATCAACAACCTCCTCTTCTTCGCGATATAACAGATGAAACATTGCTTTCGCTAGTGGAATCAGGAGGTGATGACATAATACATTTTTTAAGGCTTCCATGTCACACGCAATCTGTAGAACGATCAGTTAAAATGGTAACAGAGGCTTCGATGCAGTTGTGCGAGAAAAGCTCCAGAGATGGTCTCATCAAAGCAAAAATAAGCTCCAGAAAATCTATGCCAAAATTCGAAAGCAAGCAAGATTTTAAAGTTTCCACTGACTAGTTTATTAATGTTTTTCTATCAACTTTTGCATGTTTTTAATAAAAAAAATATTTCTGTTCATTGATTCTTATATTCTTATTTTATTTTCCAACAAAAAAAAATTAAAAACCTTTTCAGAATAAAGTGTTGAAAAAAATCGAAAATTTTTTCGAAAACACAAATTTTCAAAATCAATGCGCGGGTAGAAGAAAGGTTCTTAAAAAATATTTTTTTTGGTTTTTAGTATCCCTTGGATAGGGGTCAAACTTTGATCCAATCCAATCAAAAAAAAAAAATAAAAAAAAAAAAAATTTCATACATCGATGACCCACCCTAATATACATGCCAACGTCAATCAAATTGAAATCTGATTCTTCAATTCCATTTTATTTGTTGATGCTCCCTAGTCCCTGCGCAGGTCGAATATAATAGATTGCTTGGCTTCTGCAAGACAAGATGGCTAGCCCTGCTGCCCGCCATCGAACGTGTGTTAAAATTATTTGAGCCATTAAAGTCCTATTCCTTATCTCTCGAAAAATGTCCATATGCGTTACAAATATTTTTTAAAGATCCGAAATCTGAGTTGTGGTTAATGTTTTTACATAACCAGTCATCTTTGTTTCATAATTCTATTTTGCAAGTCGAGGGGGATAAGAAAACTATAATGGAAATTTACAACCAATATTCTAGTCTAAAGTTTAAATTAAAAGAACGAATAGAACCTCAATTCATTACCATCTCTATAAGAAAAAACCTTAAATAATTTAGAAGAATGCGGTACCATAAATAAGACATGGTTTATTTCTTATACTCGATGCTTTTATAAAAACTGCTGGCAGTACCTTGAAAAGTGGACTTCACAATTTATGTACGCTGAGGATTTTCAGTGGGCATGTCTGAAAGAAAGCATTGAGTGGCAAAAAGTGCAAGGCAGTTTTGCCCTTGTATTGGAAAATACAAAAGTTGATATAGCTGAAAGTGATTTTTTTGATGAAATTTCTTATTTAAAACATAGGGACGGGCTACAGTCCGCTTGGGCGAACTGTTGGATACCCTATTCTTATTCCTATCCCTCATAAGTGGGCGTGACAAAAGTCTAAGTATGGTTAAATTGTTAAGAACGCTCTACATATTTTGTTATATAAAATTTAAAGGATTTTATCAAAAAAAACGCTCCCTAGCTCAAACTTGGGTGTTTCAATAAAATTGTTTTATTTAATTGTGGGCGTGTCAGTAGGCGGATTTAAAAAAAAATTAACACATGAGCATAAAGGGCCGCTAGAGAGTATATATTATAAATTTCAGCTCCCTAGCTCAAACTTTGGATTTTCAAAAAAATTGTTTTATTTATTTGTGGGCGTGTCAGTGGGTGGATTTTGAAAATATTTATACATGAGCTTAAAGGGCCCCTAGAGAGTATATATTATAAATTTCAGATCCCTAGCTCAAACTTTGGATTTTCAAAAAAATTGTTTTATTTATTTGTGGGCGTGTCAGCAGGCGGATTTTGAAAATATTTATACATGAAGTTAAAGGGCCCCTAGAGAGTATATATTAAAAATTTCAGCTCCCTAGCTCAAATTTTGGTTTTTCAATAAAATTGTTTTATTTTTTTGTGGGCGTGGCAGTGGGCGGATTTTGAAAATTTTATATCCCGAGCAGTTTTAGGAGTCATAGATCATATATAAAAAATTTCAGCTTCCTAGCTCAAAATTCGATTTTTTCCAAAATTTAGTTTGTGGGCGTGTCTGTGGGCGGATTTCAAAAATTCGTAAACTTGATTATTTCGGGACCCTAGAGAGTATATGGTTAAAATTTCAGCTCTCTAGGTCCAGTTTAAAGGCCTAATTTTTGCCGACGGACGGACGGACTTACATGGCTAGATCGACATTACTATCTATGCTGATCATAAATATAGTAACTTTTAGGGGTCTACGGGCAATATTAAGGTATGTTACAAACTATGCGTCAAAATTAATATACCCCTAGAATAGGGTATACAAAATTTGTAAGCCCTGAGAAAATTGGGCAATGGAATGACGATGATATTCCAATTGATGTAAGGTGGGTTGAAATTTTTAAATACTTTTCTTCAAATGAAATACCCCACAAAAGTCTTCTACTGATTGTGGAATATATACTGAGTCTTCCAGGAACAAATGCATCAACAGAACGAATATTTTCAATGATAAATCATTTATGGACTCAAGAAAAAAATCAGATGCAAGTACAAACGGTGAAGTCTATTTGTTCTATTAAAAAAATTTTTTGCTAATTCCTGCAACTTTTTTTATGAATACATAAAAAACAATGATAGAGTTTTGCAGAAAATACACACTAGGGTGGGCCGAAATTTTTTTTTTTTTTTTTTTTTAAGTTGTAATACTGCGGAAAAGTTGCTAATAGTAGAGACTAAAAAGGGAAAAAAAAAGAAACAAAATCGGTTAATATCTTCCGGTCGCGCATGAGCTTTAAAATTCGCTGAAATTTGAAAAAAATTGTATGTTTAAGATATATTTTTTTTATTACTAAACTTGGTAACATTTCAATGTAATAGCTATATTCGACTCTTACTCGAACCGACAATGATTTAGAAAAAAAATGGTTCTAATCGGTCAAGGTCTTCCGCTCGCGCAACTACTCTCAAATTTTATAAATTTTCGAACAAAATCACATAAAATACCTGCTACTGATCTAAGGTTTGTTTACTTATTACGAGTACATGGAATAGGAAAAATTGGAGGGTTGGACTTGATTGAAACAAAGAAACTCAATAAATCATTGGAAAGGAAATCGCGTGGCATCCATGATGATATTTCAAAAACCTCGTTCTCACAATCAAATGTAAATGTTGTCGAAACTGAAAATGAAGACCAATATTCTTCTAGTAAAGAAAGCGATAGCGACCAAGATTTTGAAGTGTCCAGAAAAGTTTCCTCTTATAATAAAAAACAGATGAGAATTCAGTTAAAATCTACTGCATTACTGAGCGATCGCTATGGAGTTTCTGATCGCGCTACTGCTGCAATCGCATCGAGTGTTTTGCACGACTTTGGATTAGTTAACGATTCTGACGTCTCCCAGGTTATAGACAAAAACAAAATAAGAAGAGAAAAACAAAATGTTAGGGCTGAACTATGTAGTAAATCTGACGAACTTCCACTGCAAGGTCTCTATTTGGATGGGAGGAAGGACGACACTTTAGTCGTAGATATAGCTCATTCGAAAAGGTTCCGTAGAGTAAAAAAAGAAGAGCATTACTCGCTAATTCAACAACCTGGTTCAGTCTACATCGGACATGTTACGCCCACTTCTGGAAGCTCTTCAAACGTTGTCACTTCTATAATTTCCTATCTGTCTGGTCGTGGTATTTCTCTTGACAAGTTAGTGGTTATAGGGTGTGATGGCACTGCGGTTAATACGGGTTGGAGAAACGGTCTGATTCGCCGAATCGAAATACATTTGGAAAAACCTTTACAATGGGCAGTTTGTCTTCTCCATTTCAATGAACTCCCTTTTCGACATCTGTTTCAATACCTAGATGGTAAATCTACGGGTCCAAAATCTTTGAGAGGGCCAATCGGCGAAAAGCTAAGTGACTGTGAAAAACGTCCAGTCATTGGTTTCAGGAGTATTGACTGTCAGATCCCGGCAATAGACAGAAAGATACTAAGTAAAGATCAACAATATCTACTCGATATTTGTACTGCAATGAAGTCGGGAATCTGTAAAGAGGATTTGGCTGTACGAGATCCTGGCCCCTTGTCACACTCGAGGTGGTTGACAACAGCAAATCGAACTCTCAGATTGTTCTTAAGTGAAGAAAGTCCCACGCCTCAACTTCAAGAAGTAGTTATATTTATTTTGAAGTCATACATGCCAATGTGGTTTAAAATTAAGACAAGTAAATACTTCACAGAGGGACCAAAACTTGTGTATGAATCAATACAATCTTCAAGATACCTACCTGATGTGTTACGTAATATTGTCGACCCTGTGATACAACGAAATGGCTTTTTCGCCCATCCAGAACATTTAATGTTAGCCATGGCACAAGACAATACACAACAGTTAAGAGAGCTCGGACTTCGACGAATTCTAAAGGCGAGACAGATAGATCAAAAAAGAAAAACTATCAGAACTTTCATGCCGCCAAAACTGAATTTCAGCGCTCAAGATTACTCTGAAATTATAAACTGGATGGACTGTGATTTATCTTCTCCCCCATTATTAAAAAATATCAGTGACGAAGAAATTAAATCATATATTCAAAGCGGCACAGTCCCTAATTGGGATATAACATTTAATACATTCCCAGTCCACACACAGGCAGTTGAACGATGTGTGAAAGTCGTTACAGAAGCTTCAGGAAAAGTTTGCGGAGCTGAGTCTAGGGATGGGTTTATCAGAGCGACTCTGCTGTCAAGGTCAACAATGCCAAACTTTGACCATAAATCAAATTTCAAAGTTCCATCAGCTAAGAATGAATGAGACCCTAGATGATCATGATCAAATTGTTTTACATGAGTTTCTTGGCCTTACACAAAAACTTTAAATAAAAAAAATGTATTAACAAATATATAAACAATAATATTGGTCTAAAATAAGTTTTGTTTTAAACATTGTATTCAATAAAGAAAACCAAAGATAGAAACGTGAGCGTTGTTTGTATTTTTATCCTCAAACTGTGGTTTATCTAGTATTTTTTGCGCGACCGGAAGATGTTGATGGATTTAAAAAAATGTAAAAGCATTATTTTCTGTGTTAATAATAGATAACAATTGGAGCTATTACATTCGGTAAGAGGATAATTTAAAAATGTTAAAAATGATCGTAAAAATGTGAATTTTTTCAAATGTTGCCAAACTTTATAGCTCATGCGCGACCGGAAGATATTAACCGATTTTGTTTCTTTTTTTTTCCCTTTTTAGTCTCTACTATTAGCAACTTTTCCGCAGTATTACAACTTAAAAAAAAAAAAAAAAAAAATTTCGGCCCACCCTAATACACACGTCTGTAAAATATAATTAATCGACCTGCGCAGTAAATTTAGAGTTTATTTTTTTATTTATTTTTTTATGAAATGTGTTCATAGAATGAACTTTTAGTTTTTATTTTTGTGATTGCTTGCTTTATTTATTGAATTATATCTATTTATTTACTTTTCCTCCTTGCGGGGTCAGTCACCTTGACGTGTGTACCATCATGGAACGCAAATTCGATGGTGCCGGCGCGGAGGCTTACGGCGCAAAGAGTCATCGGGCCTTTCTGATAAGGGACAGACCGTCTGATGAGCGTCAACTAAGAACTGACCAGGACTACACGTCCGCTACCCTTCTCCTCTTTCCTTTCAATTTTCAATTACCCATATCCCCCCTCCATCAAATCCCTAAATCCTATTTCCCCAATAAACCCCTAATCTAAGGTGGCAAGCGCCGAGAGATGCATGGCTAAGAGGGTGCTTAGTCGTTAGTTTGCAAACTTCGGATACCAGGCGACCTCCGATTTTAAGATAGCCTTCCTGTGGTTAGACGGGTAGTCCACGGGCGACACCATATCCCAAATACTCGTAGGTTTCAAAATAAACCAAACAACAAAAGAAACAATAGAGAATGATGCCTCTAAAATTGCATCATCAAATAGGGATGTTTTAGAACACCCTGTCGATGACGACACGACATCTGTCAAAGGGATAGAGTCGGTAATCATCGACTCTGAAATGGGGGAACCTGAAGAGAACTTGTCTCAACTCAGTGACCCTATTTCAGAATCCAGCACCATATGCAACAGCATATTATCGGATGAAAGACATCCCGATATAGAGGACGTACCTAAGACAGTCGGCGATGTGGCACGGACTGAGTCTGAGTACGTTAGGTTCACACCATCTGAACAGCGCAGATTTAAGCGCGCGCAGAAGAAGGGGAGCACCATTGAGCAGGCCCGTCTCTATGCGATCCAAAAGATGGAAAACAAGGGTCCCGAGGTGAAGCGAATGCGATCCGAGGATAATAACCCGCCTCAATCCGAAGCGAAGCGAGGTCGCACTGGGAAGACAACCGTCGACAAAGTCTCGTATAGCAATATAACGAGCTATGTAAGACTGGGTGTTGTACCGGTGGACATCGATCGTAATCCTCTCTCCAACGAACAAATGGGTTCGATACAGGAGAGGATTATGGATATCACGATCGAACAGCGTGACGAGGAGGTCAAACCAGAGTTCCGCGGTACTACGTTCAAAGTCGGATGGCTCATGATCGTATGTGCAGACGTCACCACTGCAGAGTGGATGAAGGCAACCTTCGCCAAGCTAAAAGAGAAATGCGGGTTAGAGGTGATGCTTGTGGGAGAGGAAAATTTTCCAAAACCACATGTCATCAGAGGGTTCTTCCCGCAGAGTACCGGCGTAGCTAGCGAAAGGATCCTAGCCCTATTAGATGGCCAAAACAAAGAACTGAACACGAGAACGTGGAGGGTTCTGCAAAGATCGGATGAACGAGACATCGCACATATGGTCTTTGCCATAAACGACAGCACCATGAGGAGACTCGTGGAGCTAAAGGGTATGGTCTCTTTCCGATTCGGACAGACCAAACTTATCCTAAAAAGTGCTGACAAGACGGCCACACAGAGCCCTAAAGATCAAAAACAGCACGTTTTGGATAAGAAGGATGTCACAGCTCACGGCAGCACCGCAACTGACCCAAGTGGGGCCAGCACCAGCGCTGCCGCTAAGGCTGCAGCTTCAACTACGGCAACAACTGTGCCAGAAAAAGAAGCTACAAGCGCGAAGTCAAGCGCAGCCAGAGAAAGCCAAATACGCTTCAGGCCTAAGTTAGGTATGGATCGTAAGAAAGCACTGGCACAAGAAGGACATAAAAACAAAAGTCCTAGAGGCAGACAAAGTGGTACTCCTCAACAGGGTATCGTACGTAGGAGAGGTGATAACAAGCCCAATAGAGTACGAAACCCTGAATACAGACGCAAATGACCACCCGTCTCAGCGTTTTGCAGGCCAACCTGCACAGGGCTATGGGTGCATCGGACACCTTTAGCCAGCGATGTGCCGAAGGGAACATTGCTATTGGACTAATCCAGGAACCTTGGGCAACCAATGGTAAGATATCCGGATTAAATTGTAAACACAGAGAGCTAATTTTCGCCAAAGGTCCTTTCAGACCAAGGGCGGCTATCTCTATTAAGAGAGATATAAAATTTTCTCTCATTCCAGGTTTCACAACTAGGGACCTGGTGGCGGTTCTAATAGAGCGCCACAAAGGCCGAGAGCTGCATAAATTTGTATGCGCATCGGCGTACTTTCCTGGAGACAGTGCCTCCCTTACCAGTACAGGAACTTGTCCGGTACTGTGAGGACCAGAAAGTACATATACTAATCGGCTGCGACGCAAACGCACATAATACCATCTGGGGCAGCCGAGATACAAATAACAGAGGTGAGTCGTTATTAGAATATTTATATAGCAATAACCTCGTTTTTCTAAACAAGGGAAATAGTCCTACATTTAGAAATTCTATAAGAGAAGAAGTTTTAGACCTTACTATATCATCTCCTTTTTTGAAGGATATTATAGAGGGATGGCACGTGTCTGGCGAGGCATCTCTATCGGATCATATGCACATCCGTTTCGAGATAAGATGCAATGCCGAACACGCGTCAGTCCGTTATGACAACAGACTGACTAATTGGAGAACTTACCGCGAAAATCTTGCGGTCAGATCTGACATGCTGCCAGAAGCACCATCAAATACAATTGATGCAGATGCTGCGCAATGTCAAATAAATGATATTATTCTTACCTCATTCAAAAATAGTTGCAAGGTTAAAAGAACCGTGGTTAAAAGATGCGTACCATGGTGGAACGATAACCTTGAGTCTATTCGAAAGAGGGTGAGAAAGCTTTTTAACAAAGCCAAACGCACCGGCACATGGGAACAATATAAATCCATGCTGACCATATACAACTTAGAGTTGCGCAGATCCAAAAGAGCCTCATGGCGTTCAAACTGTGAGAAGATAGAAAAACTTCCAGAGGTGGCACGCCTCCAAAGGGCCCTGTCAACGGATCAAGAAAAAGGCATGGGATTGTTAATTAAATCAGATGGTTCAATCACACGCGACCGGGAAGAAACGCTGAAAACTTTGCTTCAGGCTCACTTCCCAGGTTCTCACACGATGGTCATTACAGACGACCATACAGCGGAGGTCTCAATTCCAAGAAACCTCAGCAGAATTCATAGTTTATCCGGAACACTTTTTACTCCGGATAAGGTTAAATGGGCAATCAACTCATTTAAACCATTCAAGGCATCAGGTACAGACGGTATTTTTCCAGCCCTCATTCAAAATGGAATAGAATTTTTACTACCATCCATGATTGCCTTATTTAGGTTCAGCTTCAACTGGGGGTATATACCAGTTACCTGGAGGGAGGTAAACGTAGTATTTATACCCAAACCGGGAAATAAGCCGAGCGAATTACCTAAATCATATCGTCCGATAAGCTTGACATCGTTTTTCCTGAAAACAATGGAAAGGATTATTGACGTCCACATTAGAGAATGCATATCAAAAAGCATGCCTCTGCACCCTCACCAATATGCGTACCAAAAGGGCAAATCCACGGAAGGCGCTCTGTTAAGACTAACTACAGAGATAAAAAACGCCTACCGTTGCAAAGAGATCGCACTTTGTGCCTTTCTGGACGTAGAGGGTGCTTTCGACAACACTGGATATGAATCCATATCAAATGCTTTGTACCATAGAAATATAGATAAACCAACTATTAAATGGATTAAAGCGATGCTGGAAAGTCGCAAAATAACTTCCTCGTCAGGAACGACCTCAGTATCAGTAACAGCCGTAAGGGGCTGCCCACAAGGGGGAGTACTCTCACCCCTTCTGTGGTCATTGGTCATCGATGACCTGCTACACAAGATGAGCAGTTTGTGCTACACCACAATTGGGTACGCCGATGATATTGTCATCATAGTTAGGGGCAAAGACTCAATAGGAGTCACATCAAAAATGAAAAATGCTCTAAAGACAGCCATAGACTGGTGCATTAAGGAAAATCTTTCCATAAATCCCAGTAAAGCCGTCATCGTTCCTTTCACTAAAAGGAGGAAATTAGACCTAGGCCTAATCACAATAAACGACACGGTCGTAAAGTATTCCGACGAAGTCAAGTATCTTGGAGTAATCCTGGACAAGAGACTTAACTGGAACTCTCACATAAACAACAAAATCAGTAAAGCTAATAGAGCTTTATGGGCCTGTCGTCGCACATATGGTAGAACCTGGGGAATCTCTCCAAAGATCGTCCACTGGATCTACACAGTGATGATAAGACCCATCATAACATACGCCTCCATAGTATGGTGGACAAAATCCACACAAAAGGTCGCAATAGAGAAGCTCAAAAAGGTACAACGGCTTGCGTGCCTTGGTATCTCCGGAGCCATGCGTACCTGTCCAACAGCTGCCATAGAGGCAATAACAGGAATTATACCCCTACACATATACGTCCAAAAAGTGGCGATCCGCAGTGCAATAAGTCTAATACAGCTAAACGAGATAAGTCTTAATGATCATCCGGAACTTAAGACCCTTCTCGATGAACTGCCAGAACTTAACATGAACTGCGCGGTCACAGACCGCATTCAAAAAACACTATGCTTCAACAAACGGTTCTCCACGGAGATACCCAAAAGAGAAGCATGGGTTAGCAATAACCCACCAAACAGCCATAACGGCATAAAGTGGTATACGGATGGTTCTAAAATGGAAACGGGGGTAGGAGCGGGAATATACGGACCACACAAACGCTTTACGATACCCATGGGAAAAAGTCCCAGCGTATTTCAAGCGGAGCTCCACGCCATTCAAGAATGCGCCAACCACATTATCTTATGTGGCATAAAAGGTGCAACCATCCATATTTTCACGGACAGTCAAGCAGCTATAAACGCCCTTAGCTCGTATACCATTGACTCCAAATCAGTCATGTACTGCTTCAATACCCTACAAATACTCGGAGCAAGAAACAAGACCAAATTATGGTGGGTTCCGGGTCATGTCGGGGTGGAAGGTAACGAAAAGACCGACGAACTGGCCAGAAAAGGTTCAGAAATACCTTTCATAGGTCCCGAACCTTTCTGCTGCACTCCTAGATCAGCAGCAACGGCAGCAATTAAAAGCTGGGAACATAGAAAATGTATCTATCATTGGGATAACATCCCAGGTCTAAGACAGGCCAAACGAGCCATTCGGCCCTTCAATCATAATGCCAGCAAATGTCTAAACCTAAGCAGGCATGATATCAAAAACCTAGTAGGTTACCTTACTGGTCACCACGGTTTAAGATATCATCTACACAAAATGAGAATAGCAGTTTCTCCTGAGTGCCGACTCTGTCTTGAAGAGGACGAGTCAGCTGAACACATTTTATGTGAATGCCCAGCCCTTAATGGAATTAGAAAGAAGATCTTTCTCAGGGAACAATTGAGCCCCGAGGACATAAAGAATTCTTCTACTGGTAAAATTTTCCGCTTTACACGGAAAGTGGAAATTTTACTAGTTTAAAATTTTTCTGCCCCATACGGTACAAAAGATCTTTTAGGTCGAAGTACCCCCCCTTTTATAAATCGCCTGGCGATCCAGAATTTAAAAAAAAAAAAAAAAAAATGTATTTACTTTTACTATTTATTTGTAGACTGATTAAAATATTCCTATGTTTTAAAATTACATAAACTAATTATAACTAAATATGAAGTATTTTTATTTTAATTTTTAATAAAATAATAAAAAATATGTTTTTTACAAAAAAATGAAAAAAAAAGGTTTCTTGAAATGTGTCCCGCATTATCTTTAAAAAAAGATGGTCACTATATCCCTAGAGACCCCATGAAGCGTACCGTGTTCACTCATAGCAAATATAAATAAGCTTTTCTTCCTTCTAGGTTCTATTAAACAAGTCCTTCGAGAAAGAAAAAGTAAATTGTATGCCTGCAGATCAAAAACCAAACCAGGAGGGGTTTAAAGTTTTCAAAATGTAGGTACATGCTCCTTCAACTAAGTGACCATTCTTTCGATTTTCAAACCCAAGCATTCCTTTGCGTACTTGTTGTGAGCCATTATTGGTGTGTTATCCTTTGTGTTTCTACGACCATCACCGAAAGCGTCATAGTTCAGAAATAACTGCTACAAGTAGTTTTTTTTCAATTTCCAACGCTCGCACCAGGAAGGAAAGGAAAAAACCATAAATAACAGCAGCACAGGGACACAATGGAATGAGGTTATAATCCTTGAGACAACCTTCCTGCCAAGTGTGGAGATTCAATTGAGAATCGATTGTGGTGGTGGGTCGCCACTCCACGTTTGCATCAAGCCACAAAACAAACAGAGTAATAAAACCAAACGAAAAAGGACGAACAAAATACAAGTTCCTCATAAAATTCGAGGACGCGCACAACATACAGAAGAAACATTTGGTGTAATGCCAAAACCAAAAGACAATCAATTGGATTCCATTGCTCGCCATGATCATGGTCAACCCACCGGCACGCAGAGAAAGACCAAGAAAAAGAAATAAATGTAATCTGTGTAATGGAGTAGCGGATAAATGGTGTAAAGCAGATGTCACTTTTGTCAATCGATTTGTTAGCACTTTCTCGTGGGACCAAAGCTACGGGTGGCAGTAAAGTAAAGTTCAGTGATAGGTATGGGCGACGACAACAGTATCTTTGGGTGTCAATAAATTAAATTATTGTGAAGGAAAATTGCTCCTTCGACCAGGATGCCCGCACCAAGGCATTGCGTGTCGTAGTTCAGCTTTGTTTTTGGGCAGTTTTTGTTGGCTGTGTGATTTATTTGTTATTCGTTTTGACATTTTGGAGTTTTTTTTTTGTTGTTTCTCTTTTTTTTATGGCTAGGGATTCGGTCGTAAATTATGTCGGCCTTTTTTTGTTTGTTACCCTACGACATCATTGTTGATCTTGGATTGAACATTTGCTTTGTTTGGATTTCCAGGTAGTAAGGGGCGCCACTTTTGTTTCTGGAAAAAACTGATGGCATCTTTAGGGAAATTCGAGAAGTCACTATTTGATGGAAAAATTAAGAGATATTTTAAATGATTGGATTTAGCTATGTGTTTATCTAAAGAAGGATTGAAAATTTTTCACTTGGAAGAAGGAAATCAATTTTGTTAAGATATGCGTGGGTTAAGTTATAAAAATTGGGGATAATTGTTTCAATCCCAGAAAATACCTCTTATTTGGCTATATACCACCTGAGGCGTTATAATACAATTTTGGGATAGGAGATGCTGTATTCTTGCATTGAGCTTATTCCGCATCTCAAATCAGAGCACGCTGTGGGCTGAAGTGGAATGGCATATCTGGTAGGGATATCTGCGTTTAAAGTAAGAGCCAAGCAGCAATGAAATGCCTGACCTCTATCTCGACAACATCAGAGTTGACTGAAAAGTTCAAAATTTTCTTTAAAAATTCTCATTCCATGATTTTTTTGTCGTTAGAAAAACTAAAAGGATAATAAGTGGCAATTGTGGTCGTGTAGCGTCATGACAATCATTATCTCGCCGATGTGGTATTTTCCCACCACTAAATACAAAGCCTGGAATCATAGGTGCCGTAAAGCTTTACCTCGTTCAAATATTAAACAGTGATACTCTCAAGGTCACAACTTGAAATGTTTGTAATTTTATTTAAATAAATGGACGGTGTTTGATTATGGTTGGAAGTGAGTAGACGTTGCGATTATCTCGTCCGGCAAAGCTCTTCAATATCTTTCATTTCTCTACCTGACGCAAACGAAGCTAAGCACCATCCCAGCTGAGAAAAAGAGACCTGTAAACAAATCAACACAAATTTACAGCAACCACATTCGGCCTAACTACAAGGTGGCGCAAAAATAACCTTCCGATGTGTTTTTGGCTGTAATTTAAAAAAGAAATTAAAAGCTTTGATTCTTCTTGTGGATTATTTTTATTTGGTCTTTTACTTTTTTTTACATCAAGTCGAGAATATGATGTCATGTAAATGGCCGCCGCCACAGTTGATTGTCATTTGAGCCCTTTTTATGGCATTTTCCATCACTTTGGCCAAAACTTCCGGCGATAGGTCCTCACATTGTTGACGGATATTGTCTTTATGAGCTGCAAGAGTCTGAGGCTTGTTGCCATAACCCGCGACTTCAAAAAGCCCCACAAAAAGAAGTCTTGAGCGGTCAAATCAGGCGATCTTGCTGGCCAGTGCAAATCGCCAAAACGGGAGATTAGGCGCCCGGGAAATGCATCCTTCAGCATATCGATTGTGGCACGTGCAGTGTGTGCCGTTGCACCGTCCTGTTGGAACCACATGTTTTCCAATCCCAATTCATCAAGTTGCGGCAAAAAGAACTCGTTGATCATTGCTCTGTAGCGCTCACCATTCACAGTAACCGTTTGGCCCGCGACGTCTTCGAAGAAAAAAGGTCCGATGACTCCTCCAGCGAAAACAGCACACCATACAGTGACTTTGAGCGGGTGTAATGGCTCTTCGTGGGTTACACGCGGATTTTCAGTGCCCCAGAAGCGTACATTTTGCTTATATACGTACCCGCTAAGATGGAAATGGGCCTCATCACTCATGATTATTTTTGATGAAAAATCATCTTCCTCTTGGTGGTGATTAAGGATGGCTTGAGCGTATTTTAGACGCGATTGGCGGTCAGCAGCTAACAGCTGATGCGCTTCCACGACATCTTCGGCTACAGCAGCAATATTCTCTGCAGAACGGCTACTCCGGGGTCTGCCACGCCTGGCAGCATCTCGTGTTGTGCCAGTCTCTTCGAGGCGAGCGGCTAAACGTCGCAGTGTTTCACCAGTAGGCGTTGGACGGGTAG
This sequence comes from Portevinia maculata, assembly GCA_949715645.1. NCBI lineage: Eukaryota > Metazoa > Arthropoda > Insecta > Diptera > Syrphidae > Portevinia > Portevinia maculata. The sequence goes on along the minus strand of OX454528.1, from coordinate 28,027,414 downwards.
GAAATCTGCGACGAAATTCACGTTGTGCCAAAGTCACCGACCGATTATTGCTCAAATAAATAGTCACCAATATTCCGCGTTCTGGAGCAGTGTAGCGTAACATTGTTTATTAACGTGTATTTCGCATGTGTTTACTACACAAATGTCAAAACAGAACTGACATTAGGGGCCAATCGCAAAATTTATAGCATTTTCTGATAGAAGGATTACTTTTGCGCCACCTTGTATATATGATAAAGAAGAACTATGTATTTGCAAAGCTTATACTGATGAAATCTTTAATAGCATTTTTTCAGCCGCGACAAAAAAAAATAATATAAATAAATAATAAAAAAAAAAAATATTAGGCATTAACGGCCCATGTAGGGACTAAAACCTAGCTTCTTCAACCACTCTCTTGTGCGAAGTGGAAGCGACCTACAATTTTAAGCAGAATCCGCCTTATGAACGCCATCCTGTCGGTCCAATTTTGCACCACTTTTTCGATCATACCAGGTCTTATTTCGTCAATAGTGCGTCGAATGTTGGCTTCAAAAGTGGTCAATCGTTGCTGGTTTATCAGCATAGACCAGAGATTTGATGTAGCCCCACAAAAAGTAGCCCAAATGTGTCCAGTCACACGAACGAGGTGGCCAACTCACAGGTCCATTTATTGAGATGATTCGGTCACCAAACGTTTAGCTGAACAAAGTCATGGTTGCACGCGCTGTATGGCATGTTGCGCCGTCTTGTTGGAACTATTTCTCCTCCAAATGATTTCCAATGACATGAGGAATAAAAAAATCACGAATCATTTGCCTGTAGCGTTCGCCATTCGGATTTAAAGGCAAATACGCAGATGACGCCTTCGGCATGCAAATCACACCAAACAGTGTTTTTGTCGGGATGCAATGGAGTCTCAAGAGTCTCATGAGGATTGTGGTCACTCCAAAAACGACAATTCTGCTTGTTTACAAACCCGTGAAGCCAAAAAGGAGCCTCATCGCTTAAGATGATTTGACGATAAAAATCTGGTTCAACTTCCAGCTGATTCTCACCCCATTCACAGAATACACGACGCAATTGATAGTGCGCTGGCTTTAATTCTTGCACCAGTTGGATCTTATATGTATGCTGGCCAAGATCTTTCCTCAAAATTTTAAAAGCAGTGGACGGGCAGAGACCGAGTTGCTGAGAACGGCATTGGATCGATAAATTCGGGTCCTCTCTCACACTCACGTCTAGAGCGACGGTGACTCCTTCTGTACGCACGGTACGGGATCGATTTAGATGAATATTATCACAAAGAGTAAATGTGGTAATGAATCGATCCATAGTATTGCGTATTAGCTGCTCAGATGAACGATTAAGCGAACCGTAAACTTGACGAAGTGCTCTATAAGTTTGGCAAACAGAGCGCGAATTTTGGAAATAAATTTCCACGATTAGTAAACGTTGTTCTGGTATAAGTCTTTCGATGGTGATTTGCCAAAGTATACCGAAAAAAAAGTCAAATCCACTTTATTAGTATGACAGCTAGTTTGACATTTATCCCTATCAGAAGTTTTATACCACTATAAGCACACTTTAGCTATTAAGTTTTTCTGAGAAAACACCTCCACCTACCCGATCACTAGTTTTCGTCCTGGGAAAGTCGAGCTCTAAATTTGGCTGAGGCAAGGAAAGAATCAGATTCCACATTTGATGCTCGGAATGCGTCGTGACGTCGATCTGTACATATGAACATTTTTAAAGCCTCTGGTATCTTGGTTTTTCTAGAAGAAAGATAACCTAAGTCGTTTCTCCAAATTCTCAGGGATTTCATCTGTCTTTTCACTGATCTTATGTCTCTTTGCTTAATTTCTTTAATTTTTCGAGAAGCTGTGTCATCAGAATCTGAAGACGTAATGCAATGTCATACGGAATCCCATATAATTCCATACAAATTAAAGTAACCGAAGTGGGGTCTTCAACCAAGGATGGTTCGTTGGATGTATACAGCTGTGGTACGTCCCATCCTCAACTATGGATCAATGGTATGGTGACCCACTTAAGCAAAGCCTATAACGTCATTAATTAAGGTACATAATGTCCTAAGCACAGCTGGAGTTGGAATCGCAGGAGCCCTTCGATCAAGTCCGACCGAGGCGCTCAATGTGATTCTCAATTTTCTGCCACTGGATCTGCATATAAAAACATTGCAGAGTGTAGGGCTGTTAGATTGAAGGAATCTAAATGTTGGTCCGAAAGGCCTTATGGCCATACCAGCATCCTACTTTCCCTTCCTGACGGCATAGGTCGTATATCTACGGACTACATTGTACCCAAACTCAACTTCCATAAAAACGTCTCTGTTAGATTCCCCTCTAGATCAGAATGGGAGGAATTCGACATACCTAACTTCACAGATGGTTCCAAGATGAACTGTGGAGTAGGAACAGTCATTTTCTCAATAGAACTAGACATCTCTAAAATTCTTTGCCTTCCCAACGTAGCTAGCGTCTTTCAAGCAGAATTACTTGCAATTAAGGAGGCGTGTAGACTGCTCCTCAACATAGTGACACCCAGAGAAAAAATAGGCATCTTCGTCGACAGTCAGGCCGCGATTAAGACTGTCGGTCCAACTAAGTCAACGTTCAAGCATGTTGTGGAATGCAGGGAGACACTGAACAGGGCTTGTCATCGGTTTGATATTACTCTCGTCTGGGTTGCCGGCCATAGGAATATTGATAGGAATGATAAAGCTGACGAACTTGCCAGACGTGGCTCTGCTGTGTGCGTGTCTCATGCGGAAGAAGTCTCCCCTCCGCTGGGATATGTAAAGAGAGAAATCCGCCTGCACTTCACTTCAAGGGCTGAGACTAGGTAGATGAACCTGACGAACTGTGACATTTCAAGGAAGATCTGGCCAACCTACGATGATGACAGAATAAACGAACCCTTTAACCAGAACGCGTGTAGATGTCGCGAGACTAACGGCAATTAGTATGGGCAATTGGCCCTTAGGAACTCACGCACCCAAGCTTGGTATCCCCCATTAAACACCCACTGCCGTAGCTGCGCTGACAAAAAAAAAAGAAGAGTGAAACAGTGTTCCATCTTCTTTGTGAGTGCCCGGCCTTAGCCAAAACCAGACGCAGTACACTAGGTTATCCCTTTTACGATGACCTTTCGGCCATCCAAAGCATTCATTCCAACAAGATCATCAAATTTCTCAACTCCACAGACTGGTTTTGAGCTCCCTTAACATCCTTCTCCCCCCCCTTAATTTCAGGTTCCGTTAGTTGTGGTATCAAAACGGCGCTCAATGCGTTATTTGTGTTTTTCCCTCATCAGGAAACGGGGAATACAGCTACTTAAACCAACCAACCAGGGTAACCGTTTGGCTTGCCATTGCAAACTCCGCACCTTAATCAGAATCAATAGAACAGAATCAAGGCCTTTCGGATCCCTTTAATGCCATTTTCTTTTCATTTTTACTTTCAATACCATTCGTACCTTCTGCAACCTTTTAATAGAATTTTCTTTTTCCTAAAATTTCAGAAACCTCCCTAGCAACATAGACTACACCACTATTCAGCTCCGTTTCGACAAAAACTGCATGATCAATATCCCCCCCAGATCATTCGGGAAGGAAGGCCCCCTCTGTCGAAGATGAATCGATCCACTTTTACACCGATGGATCCAAAACTGATGATGGGGTTGGTGGAGGTGTGTTCTGTGACAAGTTGAACCTTAGCCTCTCTTTCGTCTCCCTAATCACTGCATTGTGTTCCAGGCGGAAATTATGGCTATTAAAGAAGTCCTATCGTGGCTGAAGAGGAACGTGCTATCCGCTATGGACATCCGAATCTTCTCAGATGGTCAAGCTGCTATAAAATCCCTGAATTCTGTCTGTATCATCTCCATCCTAGTCCTAGACTGCCGATCATCTCTCGCAGTAATGGCGAAGCAGTTCAACATTCACCTGTGCAGGGTGCCGGGACACAGAAATATTGCAGCGAACTGAAGGGCTGATGAACTCGACAAAAAAAGAACCATACTGGCACTTCTACCTGATAAAGGTCCCTTAGGCATCCCAATTGCTACATGCAAACTCATATTATGAAGGAGGCCATCAAGAGATCTAACCTTAGGTGGACAAGTAGCAACACTTGCCTGGCGACAAAACAGATTTTGCCAAAGCTAGATCTGAATCGCTATAATTGTTTGATCTGTCTGAACATTGGTGCTACAATTGGTGTAATCACCGGACACTGTCTCATAGGCAAGCATGCATCAAAGCTTGGCGCCTATACAAAAGACTTCTGCAGAAACTGCTTGGACGAGGAGGAGGAGGAGACTATTCTTCATCTTCTCTGCACAGCAGGGCATGTCTCCCTCAAAGACGAAAACTCCATTTGGGATCTTTATTTTATATTGATCTCAACGACCTCATATACATTGACATTAAGAGTCCTTCAATTTAAAGCTCCAAATGGTTCAACAAGTAGGAAAAAGATAGATCCGTGTGGTATCACAATCCATCTTTTATTAGTCTGAGTGTGTCAGCCTCTGCCGACTACCACTGTAACCTAACCTTGCCTAGGGTATTCAGTCATCTTCGCAACGTGCCAGTTACACATCCAACCGAATTAATGAACGCAAATTAAGGGTGAATTATGTTTAATCAATGAATTAAATGAGAAATCTTAATAACAAACCTTTTTTTGAAGATAATTCACGTTGATAAACGTGCAATGAACTAACGATTAATTAAGTTAAAATATAATTGACAGCATTTTTGACAACTGACAGCGAATCTGAAGCTAATGCATTTACATGATTTTTAATGAATGAGCAGCGAATTAACTTTTAATCCACATTGTAGTTAATATGTGAATTAGAGGCAAATTAAGTAATTTTTATTAATTCGGCTGGAAGTAATTAAAACTAATCAGCTAAAAGATGCTGACCTATTCCTTTCTATAAAAACTTAACGAGTTTCCGAAATACTGCTTAATCCTCGTTCTGAACCGAATAAGTTTTTAAATTGAGTAATTCGTCAAAACCTTACCCAAAATATCACTGAATCCATCTACATAAGTCAAACACCTTAGTCTAGTTGGGAACAAAAACAAAATTAAAATATTCCAAATTCACTTCCAGCAATCATAAGAATATCTTTGAAAGCATTTAAACATAAATAATTTCATAATTCCATAACCACTGCACATGGGGAACCGGTAAAAACAAAAATCCGCTCAAAACATGAACACTAAGATAGAGAACAACATTTTATTGAAGTAATGTCAAACAAATCCTTGCAAGGACGATTTTTACCTTACACCGCAACGACTACCAACTGTGGCTGTGTTTGTCCCATGAAAAACAATATTCAAAACAAGAATCCTTAAATCGTCCTGGATGGCAAAACTTTTTCAATTTAAAAAAAATTGTGTTTTAAAATTGTTTCTATTGAAAAAAAGGATATACATGATAAAGATTATTTCTTTGCGTTTTTTTTCCTTTGGGGATGTAACAGGGCACGAATTACAAAAAAAAATCAATTTGGAACAAAAAATGTCGAAAACTTTTTTTAAAGATTTTTAGCCAGAAACCAGAGAGAAAAGGACGATCACACAGATTTCATCACAACTCCATAGCATTGTATAAAAAGTAAATTGAAATTGTTCGTCCTTCGATGAGATGCGAATTATTGTCTACAACATTAAATTCGGAACAATTTTTCGGAGAAGAAGTTTTCAAATCTGTTTTTGCCGACTTGGAGGCTTAAACTATTCCCTTCAAAGTCGGTGTAAGGTACGAGCAAGCTTAAGTAATAGCAGATAATCCTTTGTCCTGATGATGTCACATTTTTGTTTTCTTTGTGTTGTGAGCACAAAATGAAAAGAAGAATAAAGCCCTGCCCTAAAAAAAAATACGAACAAAGCTTTAATAAGAGACTTCCAATGCAGGCAATTATGATTTAGCAATTTTGACCTTGTCCTAAATATTTTCTGAGAAAATGGAGAGAAAACGAAACTTCCAGCTGAATCACCTGAACACCCTGAAAGTACAACCTACTCCAAAATGCTCTGAACAAGTCAACGAGATGGGCAGATGATTTTAAACCCTCGTTTTAACCCCCATGAAACTGATATTCTCTTCTTTATCAGGAAATGCAAAATTCAACACATTGACCCTCCTTCCATGAAGGGTGCAAGCCTAGTCTTCTATGGCGAAGCCAAATACTGGGTCTCATTTTGAATAAAAGCTAAGTTGGACACCTAACATACAAGAAAAAGTTCGGAAACTATAGTGGCAGTCTTGGGTGGAGCGAAATAACACCAAACAAAATAAGGCTACATTTTAACAAAGCATTACGCTGTTTATGGGATCTACTAGCGATTTCGCAACTCAACTTCTAACCGCACTGCTTCGGGTCATTGTTTGATTTGGAGTAGGTGCAAGAGCAACTAATTGAAAGTAGTACCAATGAAAGTTGAAATAATGCCAAATTGGTCTTATTTTATGTTAACAAAGTGAAATAAAGCCTAACGTTAAAATTTGGCCTTATTTCGTTTGGCGTTATTTCACTCCACCGTAGGTGTGCTCTCTGACAGGCTAAATCTCAGCCTCTTATTTCGCCTTCCGAATCACTTGAGTGTTTTCCAGGCGGAAATTATGTCGATAAAAGAAGTCCAATCCTTGCTGAAGAGAATTGTGATATCCGTTAAGGACATTGGTATCTTCTCGGACAGTCCAGCTGCGATAAAATCTCTAGAATCACTCTTTTTAAACTCCATTGTAGCCCTAGACTGGGAATGGAAATGGAATGATTCAGGCAAGAGGATCTTGGACTTCCAGGTTCAAGAAGGAAAGGAAGACCGAACCTCCGTTTTAAAGACCAAGCCATCGCGGATGCCAGAGCGCTAGGTCTGGAGAACTGGAAGCAGAGTGCCCGGGATCGCAGAGTATGGAAGGCTGCAGTGTCTCAGGCAGAGACCCTTCCCGGGTCGGGAGCCCGTTAAGTAAGTAAGTAAGTCCGTTTATGCGAACGCTGTAAACTAAACTAAAACCTTGTTATTATTGCCCTTCGGTCTTAACACTATTTTACGAACTAATCTAACATATCTGCAAGTGGCGTTTCACAATGTAGGCACTTTGGCCCGTTGCTAAATATTTTATTTATCAATTATCAAAGTTAGACATTCGCGGACGCAATTATTTCCTGAGAAAAATAATCTGTTTGATCCCATTCATTTTTAATCAGACAATAATTAATTATCGGAATAGTGTCATCATAATTCTTTGGATGTTTATATTTCTAAGTAACCGATTTTGTCCTCTTACCGAATAGTTATTCGGCATTTCTACAACTTAGCCATCAACGCTTCTATGCACTTCAAGATCTTGTGAGGTTATAGTTAAGTTTAGAACGTCTGTATAAGGACAATTAATTAATAATAAGTATCCTGTCAATTTTAAGATAGATTTAATAATTTTTGTCCAGTATGTACGTTGATAGCTAACGACCTTGCCATGTCGAATCAATCGGTTCTCGTTCGATCACCGCAATTAAACGACGTTGGGCGTGGTTAGTACTAAGATGGGTGACCCATTGGGAATACCCCGTGTTGTTGGCACCTCTTTCGAACGTCTGACAAACATCCAAGAGTATCAAATTGTCATGAGAAGCTTCTCAAATTTGCCGTTCGGATTCGGCGTTAAACTGTAGGTCCACTCCACTTCATGGTTGGAGAAGCTAGGTTCTAGGCCCTGTATGGGCCGTTAAGGCCAAATATGTATGTATGTAAGTTGATATCTAATATTAAATAAGAAAATGAATTTAAAAGTCAAAAAAAGCACTTCAAGATTTTTGTGTCATGTTTATTAGAAACATGAATTGTTAAATATCTCAGAACAAACTCTGGATTGAGAACTTTTTTAATCTACATATGTGCCTCATGTATCCGTCATTTCGAAAGAAAAGATGGAAGCCAGAATAGATAGAAGTATGCAGTTATTTCAATAACTAAACAAATTCTGTTTTCAAATGCTCTCTACATTTTTTAATTAAGTCACACTATAGTAGATGTGGAAGGTCATTTGAACTGCCGTCAATTCCTCTTGAAATACATATGTATATGTAGTCCATTATAGTTAAGACACTCCTAGTCACAATGAATTATCTGTAATCGAAAAAAAGAATCTTTCAAATACATGCACAGTTAAAAAATCGATCAATCACAGTCCATGAAATATTAAATCCAATTCTGTTGTTCCAATTTGTCTACGCAGATCCAATTCGCATGTTTATCCGTATGACAAAAGGATTCCCATCCCACCGATATGCAAAACAACAGAGATAGAGTTCAAGTAACCTCAATTGCCCTTTTGAAATTTAATCGGGTATAATCCACTTCTCATGCATGGAATCTGCTGCCAGATACACAACAAATTTAATGCAGTAACAATCTGGCTATCACCCTGATTGATGTTTGATGTTTATAATAAAATCTTCGACCAGACATGCTCTTCTAATATTCTCTTAGTATACGAGAACCCATCAGCCACAAGTGAATTTAAAATATCCAAAAGCTCTACCTTCTCCTTTAAATTTTTGATTGCTCCTACTTTACTTTTCGTCCTAGTTTGGGTGAAGTTTCTAGGTTAGGTTAAATGGCAAATGGATGTTCATTCCCTCTCTGTGATGAACTCCTGTCGCACACTATTATCTATTCCTGGCTTGTTAAACGATTTCTTGTGTAACTTTATCAGTTGAAGGAATATTATATCGATCGATGAAAATGTCTCTACAGAGAGTGCTTTTGTTGAAGTGCTGAATGCTGTAAAGTATTTAGATATTAAAACCGGAGAACTATTAAACATCAATTGGCAACGTGGAAGCTGTTTTTTTTTTTTTATTTAAATCTAAACAGCTTATAATAAATTAATTTGTAACCATTTGCATTTGGAGATATCTGGGCATCAAGGCCATGATTGCTTTAATGCTGCCTGACAATCCACGAAAACGGTTATTTCCATTGCTTGCAATTTCATAACAAAGACATCTTGCTTGGAAAATGCTGCAGTTATCTGTCATTCGGTACGAGTGGTAAATACTAAATGCGTTTGAGAAACGCCAGCTCATGTTACATTCTTCTTCATTGAGCAATTTGTGAATGTGAGTATATCTGTGATGGCAGTCTTGGGGGAAATCCAGTTCTGTCTGTCAGTTACAACGATGTTAAAGTTCACACCAATGTGGGCTCAGTGGTAAGTGCAGGCTGGAAATCACTCCTGAGCCCAGAAAGTTATGTTTTTTTCCACTGCCCCACCAATTGCCAAAGTCTGACAAACATCCATGAGTATATCAATTGTCATGAGAAGCTTTTCAAATTTGCAGTTCGGATTTTTGTATTTTTCCACTTCGACCACGCAAATGATTGGAGAAGCTAAGTGTTCAACAGCACATGCTTGTTGTCTCCGGATCCTGACACAATTCGAAGGGTGTCCACAGAGATTATTAAATATAACTTAATCATGATATTGATTCAACAAATTTCACTTGAGCCTTGAGAACTTTTCAGTGAAAACACGGCACGATTTTAATTACGTCACTCCAATATCAATTACTCACACGAGAAGTGATACGCTTCCCACGATAGGCACACTCAGCAAACATAACCTTCCTTATCCAATATTACTCCTGCCCATGTGAGGTTTATTTCTGTCTAATTAGTGTTATGAATACCACGCCGAATCGGTTTCATATTTTATGCATCCTTTGGCCCTTTGAAGTTCATTTTACCCAGAATAATTTGTTTCAATTGGATTAAGGTCTGAGCGATATTTCAGTTAAATAGAATGCATTCATATCAATGAAGGTTGCATTTTGTGTTTTTGTAAATGATGAAAAACTGGCAGGAAGAGGCACTTCTGCAACCGCCGCCGTTCATCTGGCGGAATAACTAAGGTTAGCTGTTTTCAAAAACTTGAGATTGTAGAGGCAGAAACTCATATATACACGTATCTGAATTTCTTTTGGCTAGTGTACACTAGGGTGGAGCACGGATGTATGAAAACAAATTTTTTTTGTGATTCGGAATTCTAATAGGGGGGGGGGGGGATTGGTGCGTTATGCTAAAAGAAAAATAAATGCTGTTTTTTGATTAGATTGGTAAAGATCTTCTGCCTCCGCACTGACTTGAAAAATCAAAATTTGATACAACATTTTAGTAAACAGACGTGACTGAAAACAATATAAAAGTAAATAGATAGATAAAAGTGCGTAAAATATACTATTGATAATTAGAATTTTAATTCAATATAAACAAAAAATAAATTCATTCGTAACAATAAACATTATTTTTTTATAATTAAGATGCTTTACAATCTTGTTTTGTCTCAAATTTAGGCATTGTCTTCCGTGATTCTATTTTGGCCTTTATTGCGCCTAGTTGGCCCTTTTTGGTGTACTGAGAAGTGGCAGCTTCCGTTGTTATCTTTAAAGCTCGTTCAACAGCTTGGGTATAGCACGGGAGCCTTAAAAAGAAAACTTCACCTTCACCACCAGATTCCACGATGCTCCGAATGTCTTGGTCACACAAATTTTGCATAATCGGTGGGTCAGAAACCTTTTTTTCCAATTTATTAAATCGATATACGTTGATGCATTGAAGTTAATAAGCTTCACTTCGAACAGCCTGGGTGTTGAAGACCGAGGCATATTACGTGCCGTTAATATGCGCCGAGCTGCCACTTCTCTTATATGTTTATTGTTATCTGTTACCATAGCAAGAAGAATGTTTTCAGGATGCGCAAAATAACCATTCCTCTGAATGACAGGATCGATTACGTTCCTAAGTTATCTGGAAGATATCTGGAGGCCATAACTATGTTAAAAAGATGGTGTGTACCATCCTTGCACGATGGTTTATTTTTGATGGAGAACCAAGATGGCCCGTGTGAGCCAACGCACATGAGACATTTTGCCTTGAGATTTATTTGACAGATCTTGTAGGAACTCACCTGATAAAACCGCTGACACAATCTTGTGCAAGTACTGTTGATCTGTACTTAAATCTTTAGCCATTTCTGGTAGAACATTCCCTTCAATACTTCGAAATGTTTTAACAGGTAATTGTTCACAGGTTTCAAGTGCTTTTCCCAAAGGTCCAGTGTAAGAGTTAGGTCCCGAGGTACATCCCTCAAGATGTCCAAATAAGTGTCTTAAGGGTAGTTCATTCATGTGTAGTAAGCATATTATCCATTGAAGTGGTTTTTGAAGTTCTGTCTCAAGTAGTCTCATAATACCGCCGTACTTTTCTGTATTCACATTTGTACCGTCACAACCGATAGCCATGATGATGTTGAAGAATTTCTTCATCTGATAGAAAACTTCGTATTGAAATTTATACTCCTTTGGCCGAACCAGTCTTAGGAACTACATATCCCATGTATATAGACCCTGACTCTTGCGGTAAAGAGATGAGCTCTTCAACAATTTTAGTTTTGTAGATTTTTTATGGTTTTGTCTTTCCTTCCATCAAGGTATAATGCAAATAATTCTGCAGAAGTCTTTTCGTTCAATAACTTCTCTCTGGTTTTAGTTTTCTCTCTTCATATTTTATGTCTGTCGATGACCCCGACTTCAGACCCAATATCACACGAAACAGACGAGGCTATCGCTGCTGCTGCCCTCTCTGATACTCCATACATATCACATGTTTTCGATAATGTAGGAAAATCAACGCTTGAGGAAGTTATTCTTTTCTTCTCAGGAATGTGTTTTTCTTTGGGCTGAATGAAGTTATCCGTACTTTTGGAACTTTCAGGCGCTGACGATGAGGATGTCAAAGAAGAACTAATCTCCAAAACAGCAGGCGTAGCAGTATTTATAGCAGTTTGGTATTTCTCTCGAGTCTGTTTTCTTCCCAAACTCTTTCGCAGCCTTTTAGTGACAGTAACATCAATTCCACCGATTGCCATACTTCGAACATTTCTTTGGTCAACTAAAAAAGCTTGTTCTTGTTTCGGAACCTTTTTATCTTTGGTTCAGGAAGGTGCAGTGATTGAATTCATTGCATTTGCAAGCCGTTATATCAAAAAGGAACTTACCACTTCGCTAAAAACTTTCTAATTTTTCTGGGGAAAGTCTCTTGACGGTTTTTAGTAAATTCTTGTATTTTAAATGATATGTTTTCAACATCTGTATGATACTGGTTTTTGTAAGAGTCGGAATAGATGCAGATCGCCATTTATTTTCTATTTTGGATGAATTTTATAGCATACCTACTCACTTGATTACGAACAGGTAGATTTTTGGTTTAATTTGTTTTTAGTAAGAGTTTCAGTGTGTTTGCGGAGGCAGTTATCGTTACCTAAATCGAAGAATATTTTGCATTTATATATTTAAGCCTATAAGGCACCTTTTTTTTACCATTAGATACCAATTAACAAAAAAAAAAATTTCGCTCCACCCTAGTGTACACCTCTATGACTATGTGTTGGTTGTTTACGAGAAGGAGGAAGATGATCGGGTTGACTCAGCCAGTGCTAAAAGGCGTCACAATCCAATTCTCTGATGAAGCAAAATATCTGGGAGTCATAATGGATAGCAAACTTCTTTGTTTCAAGCATGTTGAGCTGAAGACCGCCAAGGCGCTGTCGGTTTTCTGGCAGTGCAAGGGCATTTTCGGCAAGACATGGGGCTTATCACCGAATAGAGTCCTATGGATTTATACGGCTATGATAAGACCCGGCTATGACTTTCCTCGTGTTCAGGACTGGCTCTGGCCAGACTCTGAGCCTGGAAAGGAATGCAGTCGAAACTTCACGGACGGCTCCAAAACAGATCAAGGATCTGATGCTGGTGTCTTCATGGAGAGCGACAAAATTAGACTTTTCTTCTCGTTAGGCAAACATGCTTCAGTCTTCCAAACAGAGACTTATGCTATCCTTATGGCCATGGATTATGTTGCGAGGAACAGGTATAGGGGGCAAAGTATCTGCGTCTGTAACGACAGTGAGGCTACGCTTAAGGCCTTGCTCAAAACCTTAACCACCTCCAAAATAGTTCGTGAATGCAAGATCTCTTTGAATTCGGTCGGAAGGCTGAATTCACCTAGACTTGTCTGGGTCCTGAGTCATAACGAGATCACGGGAAATGAGATCTCCGATGAAGTTGCTAGGCAGCGCTCAGAGGAGGACTTCACAGGACCTGAACCAGCGATATGTCTGCCTGCGTCCTCGGTCACTGTTTCCATCGACGCACGGTTGGGTTTCATATGAACACAATCGTTGATGGCATAACTCACCAGGGTGCAGACAGACTAAACAAATTCGCTAGGCCTAAGCGATACCACCAACTACGAAGCCTGTGGAGAAAGCGATGACACAGGGAACATTTCCTTTATGATTGTCCTGCTTTTGCTCGTATCAAGTGGCCGGTATTTGGTGCTGTTGTGGTGAGTACTGTAAACCTAAGCTCCTTATCACTGAAGCTCCAATTCGTCTTTCTTAGGAAAACGAGTAAATTTACACAGTAAAAGTGGTGTGTCTTCTTGGTAGTACAACGGACCAGTATTGAGTCTGAATACTCCAGTGTCTCGCACCCCGACAAAAAAATGTGTTGGTTGTGAATTAAGTGTCTTTGTTGGCAAAGTTTGTTCATTCCGATCCTTTCAGACTTGAATGAGATATTAATTAATTTTTAATTTAATTTAATTTTGGTGGGGGCCTAAGTCCCCATTTATTTGGCTTAAAACAAGCTTATAATAAATCTTTAGACTTTAGGCTTGTTGAGTCTGGAACCTCTTTTGGTCCCAGTATTGTTCCTTAGACTGCTCCTTACCGCGGGTGGGGGGTAGCGAATTAAAAGAACTTCTTTTGGGACTGCTGTATAACAAGTGATTTTATTTCTGATTCTATGGAGACCATGCCTGGCTAGCGTACTCAAAAGCGGGCGAACAAAGGCGGTGTGTAAGGAGATCTGGTCACGTAACGGTTGGAGAATTCTTTGAACCCACCGTTTAACAAAGCCAAGTGGTGAATTGACCTTAAGAATTATCTCGTCAATATACGAACGGAAGTTAAGCTTCTCATCGCACAGTATGCCAAGGTCGTGAAGAGATTGAACGAGGGATATAGGTGGACCGTGGAAAATGTAAAGACGGGAAGGGGACTTATTTAACTTGCATGAGATGGTTATAGATCGGCATTTGGCATTATTCAGCTATAAGATGTTTGTGATGCACCATGTGGAAAAACAAAAATTATCTAGATCTTGTTGAAGAAGTCAAGAGTCTTGTGGTGAAGAAATGTGCATACAAAATTTGGTATCGTCAGCATAGGGGACGGAATGTTTAGTGACTCGCTCAAGATCGTTATTAGTTAGGATGAAGAGAAAGGGACATAGATGACTTCCTTGTGGAACCACAGAGTCGGCCAAAAAGGGCACCGATAAGACGGACCTAAAGTGAACACTATTATAACGGTTTTCCAGGCAGGACGATATCCGTTTTAACAGTATGGGCTGGAAACCGAGTGAAGACAGTTGGAAAAGGATTAATTTGTGAGATATTAAAAACGCCTTACTTTGCCACTTTACAACGAGGTTTGTAGAAAGCCATGTGGTTCATAGGAAATAATAGATTTGAATTGAAAGCTATCGGCTTCGTACAAGATACTTTCGAGGAGCTCGGGTATATGTGAAAGTTAAGCTATAGGGCTGCAATTGGTTATTTCGCTTCTTTTTTGTGTACGGGGATGAGCACTTCCAAATCTGAGGGAGCTCTTCTTGTAAAAGTGAAAGCCAAAAAAGGTAAGACAGAGGGAGTTGAGATTGGAGTTCTTAAGAAATATAGCGGAAAGAACATCTGGCTCAGGTGAGAACTTTACATTGAGTTTTTGGAGCTTGTTTTCAATTACTGCAGGGTCGAAGGTTTGAGAGAGAAAAGGGCACAGGGAAAAGTTAACTGGCTTGTGCCTTATTGAGATATTGCTTGTAGAAAGAGTTATGAAGCTCGGTGAACTGAAGGTATGAGCCGAGATAAATAGAAAAGTCAGAGGAAGAATTGTTTCTAATTGCTAATTGACCCAGCTACGAGTATTATTACAAAGTTTCTGTTATGAAACCTGCTGTTGTGCTAACAACACTCGTGGAAATCTATCATATTATAAGACTTCAAAGTGAAAATATTTGTTTGAAATATTTTTATTAGGAGCACAAAGCGGTGCATAAACCTTGCCAATACAATTATATGTACTTGAATGCAATTCACAAAGTGTACTCTAACAGATATGAGAAGCCATTCAACCGGGTAATAACGTTCATTCGTTCTGAGTAAAAGCCAAAGAGCACACACATAAATGGATGAATGAATTTTCCTCCATCCAAATTTGTTTGAATTTTCATCACGCGAAAGGACGATGTGTGGGTTAAGCCATATGGTTTATATGTATAGATACGGTAGGTAACCATATTTCCATGAAGAAAAAGAGAGATGCTTAAAAACGAGCACATTCTGGTACTGAAAAAATGTTTTCTTTTGTTTATTGTCTACAATGATTTAATATCCACACAGTCCAATAATTGAAAAGTGTATCCATTTTTAGCTGAGATTTCTTCGAAGTCCAATGAATGAAAATGAATATTTTGATTAAAGTTAGAATTTATTTTCCATATGAGAATAGATAAAAAAAAAAATAAATAAATATTAGGCATTAACGGCCCATAGAGGGCCTAAAACCTAGCTTCTCCAACCACTTTCTTTGCGAAGTGGAAGGGACCTACAAATTTTACGTGGAAAACCACTGAGCCACTGCGCCCGAATAGATAAACCTGATTTTATGTAATATCTCTGAGTCTCAGCTAAGAAGCTGGAATCCTCATAATGAGAAAAAGTCAACAGATCTGAAATCGAATACAGTTTCACGTGCAAAAAAACATAATATGAACGAAGACTGATTTAAAGCTTGTGGTAAACATGTTAAACCAACCCAAACATATGTTTAATGCATTTCGTCAGGTTTTAAAATGTTAAGTTCAACTCAACACTCAACTCAGCAAACCGTACAATAAACCAACTCATATGGTGAAGCGAGCTTTTTTTTGTTTCACAATGAACTGTAGCTTACTTGGTCAGGAAACATGTAAAGGGTCTTTCATTAAGGACTTGACAACTTCTTTTTGAAATAAACTGCACACTAATTGATATGTCTCAAAAAAATGTATTGGCTTGATTTACTAAACATTTATGAATGGAATTTGACTGCGTATATATGTCCACCAGGAACGTATGCAGCGGTCGATACGTTGAACCCTATTTCTCGTTCAATATTAGCCGTGTTTCTTTGCACGCGGATATAGGCATGGCATTAAAAAATGACCATCGCCGCTTAAGAATTCATCAAAAAAAACTTGGCAGCACACATGCACCTTTGACATGCACCGTGACACAGCTGTAAGTTGTAGTTAAGAAATTTGTATTGAAAATCCTGAAATTGAAAAATATTTACATCCGATAATTGAAATTGATGCCAAGCATATTCTAAAATTATGAAAAACAATTTCACATTAACAGATTTGCTAAATTCAATTACCCTTAAAATGATGTTTGAAAAATAATAATAATAAAATCACGAATAAAATATTCGGCGGGATGAGTGGTTTTGAAAAATTCATCGGAAGGATTCATCAGTGTAAAAAATCAAAGACTTCCGTACAAAAATACAATGGTTCTTTATTTTAAGTGTCTGACGAAGACTGATTTAGTTCATATTAAACAATAGGCTTATATAGCAATAGTTATGTATGTAATTTTATGTATGAACTATATAAAGGAAATGAGAGATTATAATGAAAGAAAGTTTCGATAGTATAAGAGAGTAATTCAATTAAGTAATTCAAGAGTTAAGAGAATATGTACATAATGTAGTTATAAAAGTATTTAAGATTTGCTCTTATTTTCTTCATCCTCGGCCCCGGGAATATATGATGAGACTTCCAAAGGAAACAGAAGCTGAATGGGACGTCTTAATTTTTGCTGATTCGACATTCTTATCTGACAAGCTCGTATCTTTCCGTCTCGACCAGGAAAAGTAAGTTCGACGACTGCTAGACGCCAGAAAATCCGAGATTTATTGTCTTCGTGGACTAAGACCACGTCACCAGGCTTGATACTCGTCGAGATGTTAGCACCCTTGCTATGATGAATAGTGCGAAGTTGATGAAGATAGTCATCTCGCCATCGCCTCATATACCGCTTGACGAGAGTTTGTCGCATATGCCGCGTTTGCGCTATGGATGATCGGTCATCACGTATTTCTGCGGGAAGAAAAACATTATTACAATTCATTAAAAAATGAGATGGAGACAGAGGCTCCAAGTCCCTAGGATCATCCGAGATATAAGTTAATGGTCTGGAGTTAACAACGGCTTCAACTTCAACTATTAAGGTATGCAGGTCTTCATAAGTCAATGTTGCTTTCCCAATGGCCGCTTTAAGTACATCCTTAACAGTCCTAACTAACCGTTCCCAAAAACCCCCCCACCAAGCTGCGCGTTCTGCAATATATTTCCAAGAAATGCTACTTTTGCTCGCTAACGTCTTAACTTCATCAAGTCTCAGGAGGCTGTTTAACTTCTTAAGCTCCAGGTCCGCTCGTTTAAATGTTTTAGCATTATCAGACATGATGATTTGTGGAACTCCTCGCCTCGCCATAAATCGCCTTAACGCATCTACGCAGCTTTTAACACTAAGGTCTGGTACTAATTCCAAGTGTACGGCTCTGATGACTGCACATGTGAGTAACATAATATAGATTTTCTTCTTATCGTTCCCATCTGTTTTTATATAGAGTGGTCCAGCGAAGTCCACGCCTGTTGATTCGAATGGTCTTGAAGCGATAACCCTTTCTCGGGGAATGGTGCCCAGACCTCTGAACCAGATTTACCATGAAGACGTTTACAAACGACGCAACGTCGTAATAAAGTCTTTATAAGTTGCCGACTATGAACTATCCAAAACTTTTGCCTTAATCTTGCTAGTACTGCATTCACTCCTCCATGAAACATTCGCCCATGAATGTCAAGTACTAATAGTTGACTCAAATGGGACGCTTTTGGCAAAATTATTGGATACGGACATGTACCATGTGTTTCATCCCACGGTAAACGACTTTGAACCCGAATGATTCCCTCAATTAATATGGGTCTAAGCGATAAAATTTTAGAATCGCTGGGACAGGATCGCGCATTATGTAAAGCTTCAAATTCTAGGGCATATTCACTCCGCTGAACTGTTTTTACCCAATAAGCTTCCGCTACCTCTAGCTCTGCGGCCTCTAGCCCAGAATCTGTTTTTGACAACCGTCTAACTTTGTTGATAAATCGGAATACGTACGCTGTTACTCGTAAAAGTCGCTGTAAATTACTAATCTCATTAATTGGAAGAATGGGCTCTGTGTTAATAGCTATCGGAGAGTTTGAGTCGCTACTGGCAAGCATTGAAATGGAATTATCGACCTGAAATTTTTCCGGCCAAAATTTCGGAGATAGAGTCAACCAGCTAGGTCCATATTTCCAGAGCTCCGAATTCACTAACTGTTTTGCACTGACACCCCTGGTCAGGAAGTCCGCTGGATTGTCTTTGCCACTACAATGCCCCCAATCGTAAATATTAGTAATTTCGTTGATTTCACACACTCTGTGTGTAACATATGGTTTCCGTTTATTTGACTGGCCTACTATCCGATTCAAAGCAATAGTTGAATCGGACCATAAGTATGTGGAATCAATCTTGAATGCAAGACTCTTGGTTAGAAACTGTTTAAGCCTAGCCGCTATCAATGTTGCTGTTAGTTCTAGTTTTGGCAACGACAATTCCACATCCTTTCCTTTGGGTAATGGACTGACCCTATTCTTTGAACAGACAAAATGAACTTCTACAACATTATCAATAGACCTAGTTCTAATATAGGCCACAGCTCCGTAAGCTTTCGGACTAGCATCCGCAAAAATGTGCAATTCCCGCTCTATAATCCCCTCGAATGGAATAGTAGACACGCACCTTGGAATACTAAAACTCTGCAACTCACTAAGCTCATCCAGCCACTTCTGCCAGCATGATATCTGATTAATATCCAATGTTTCGTCCCACTGTGGATTGGTTTTCCATACATCTTGCAAAAGAATTTTTATTCTTACCGTAAACGGTCCAATCATGCCTAAAGGATCGTAAATTCTGGCCATCGCTCTCATGACATTACGCTTGATTCCACGTAACGATGTTAAATATTCCAAATTAGAGGAAATGTCTATTCTAATTTCATCGCCTATAGTGTTCCAAATAACACCCAACACCTTTTGTTCGACCTCTGGTTCCGTATTATTAGCATATTTTAACATTTCTCTGAATTCCACACTGTTAGAATTCCATTTCCTAAGGTTCATCTGAGCCTTCTCCATAATACTCCTTCCTTTAATGTAAATATCCTGCGCTATCTCGGTATTATCTACGCTAAGAATAAAATCATCAATGTAAAACGACTTACTCAGAGTGGTGCATATTGGTCCAAATTCCGATAGACAGTTATTTAAATGTTGGTTAATTGTAGCCGCCAGCAAGAAGGGACTTGATGTTACACCAAAGGTGACCCTGGCCATCCTATATTCGCAAATAGGCGGCCGTTTACTACATGCATTAGGCATCGATTCATACCACAAAAATCTATGACAATCGCGATCATTTTCATTCAACGCGATTTGTAGAAACGCCTTTTCGATATCGGCTGTTACTGCGACTATATTAGAACGAAATCTTATTAGAACAGATAAAATATCTGGTATCATATTATCGCCCGCATACAAAAGTTCATTTAGGGAAACGGATCCGCTTTCACTAGACGACGCATCAAACACAATTCGTAATTTTGATGTAAGTTTGTCCTCACGATATACCGGTTTGTGTGGCATATAATAAACGCACTTGCTGACAGCCGCTGTCTTGGCTGGTTCCGCTATACCCGACTCAATCAACCACCGAATTTCACTATCATATTCCATCAGTTTATCGCAATTTTTTATGATTTTATTTGTTAAACTACTAAGCCGAGCTAACGCGAGATTTTTGTTATTTAACGATTCCGTGCTAAAACGCCACGGTAAAGAAACTTCATATCGGTTTTCTTTATTTAACTTTATGTTCTTAATTACGTTTTGAATTTCAGCACTATTTTGGTTTTCAAACGATTTTGTAATACCAATTTGTTCTAAATTCCAGAATTTTGAAATGTCAAACTCGGAGTCCATTTCGTCACAAGTTAAAAAAATGTTTTCCCGATCAACACGCGATTCGCCTTCGAAAACACCCTGTAGCGTCCAGCCGAAAAATGTATTAACCGCGACTAAGTTGTCTGTCAGAACTTGACGCTCAAAGGAATTGAATTTCCATAAATTATCTTGCCCGATCAGTAGATTAATACCGCCAATATAATTTGTGTCACTCATAAACGCGTCCGCTAGTTTTAAATGGTTCCATATAGAGACATTTTCCGACGGCAATGTAACTACATTCCCACATATTCGCGGCACAACAATAGCTGTTATTTGAACGGTTTGCTGACTATATCGACTTCGTACCGAGACCATCACGCAATCATAATTCACCGGAGCGTCCGCACCGCTTTCCCCAAAAGGTATTATTCGAACTCTTTTTTTCTCAGTAACGGGGAGATTAAGTTTATTTTTTAGTTCCTCTGACACGTATGTGCTTTGACTTCCACTATCCATAATCAACCGTATACCAAATACATTTCCATTTGCTAGCGATGGAGAACTCACAAATGCCTTCGCAGTTTGCAAAAGTACTCTGCATTTTCCCAACTCTTCCTTCGCGGTGAGATTGACAGCTTGTTTCTCGGACTCTTTATTTCGATCTGCTTCTTTCGTATTTGTTGATTTGTTTTTAGACAGCCCCCTTCCCTCGCACAATGAAGTCAAATGCCTTCCGCCGCAAGATAGGCACTTAACCCACTGGGCTTTACAAAATTTGGAACTGTGGTTTGGCTTTGCACACCGAAAACACCGACCGAGCCGTTTGAGTATAGCTTTTTTCTCTTCAATTTGTATATCACTGTTGCAATTTGAGATTCTATGTTTTTCGCTGTTACAGAAGAGACACTTTTCGTTTCGCTGAGTTTGTGTAAGCAACCCCGCTGCTGTACCCGTAAATTGATTTTGACCCTGACGCTCTTTGTAAAGAGAACGTGGACGATCGGCTTTCTCTGATAAATTCGACTTCTCGAGCGCATCAACTTCAGCTTTAATAAAACTTATCAGATCTTTGAGGCTCTCATCTCCGCTGCCCACACTTCCACTATTTTCGCCTGATTGGTTGATACTATCCTGACCATGAGTTGTATTTAGAGCACCGCTAGAATTGAAAGGAAAACGATGAAACCGTACTCTCAAAGAAGATGGTATGGCTCTTAGGAGCAATGATTTAAGTACAATATAATACTGAGATGAAGGAACCTCAAATGCGGTGAGGGAACGCATTGTACTGGTTGTTTCGTTATATAAGTGGCGTAAGCCCTTCGCATCGCTTGCCGATTGAACTGGTTTTATGCACATTAACTTTTGGATATATTTTTCGACTATTTTGTCCGAATTCCCATACTCCTCTAACAATAAGTTAATTGCATCGTTATAACATTTTTCAGTTGGCGTGAAGCCCGCAATTGTTGCCGCCGCTTGGCCTATGAGAGCATTATTAAGAAAATTAAATTTCGTTGCGGCATTAAATTGGGGATTCTCGTGAACAGCTCGTCTAAACTGCTCCCAGAATGGGAGCCAAGACTCGAAATCACCATTAAATTTCATCAACTCGAAGCTCTTTAGTTTAATATGCTGATTGTGTTCATTGTTATTACTTCGCGTCGCGTTCTGATCGGTTGTTTGATTATGGGTATCTACATTTAATTTAAATTTTAATAAATACTCTAACTTCGCTATAACTGAAACAGCCTTATCATCATAATCCACTACCGATTCGCATTCCTTGACTAAATCTTCAGATTTCAGTAAAGGTTGAACCGCTAAGTCTGCTTTTTGTAAGTTAACACGCGCGTTTTTCAACCGTTCGAGGAATATCACCAGTTCTTGTTCTACGGTATCAGCGTCCGCTATTTCTTCGAAGTTAACAGTTTTTATATAGTCGACTGCCGCTTTACAAATCTTCGTGACTTGTCCTCGACACGTTCCACGATATTGCGCTTCCATTTTTGATATACTCGACCTTTCTTCGCCCGCTAAACTTGAGTTAATTATTAGGTAGTAATTAACTGACACTCCCGGGTTTCGGCACCATGTAAAAAATCAAAGACTTCCGTACAAAAATACAATGGTTCTTTATTTTAAGTGTCTGACGAAGACTGATTTAGTTCATATTAAACAATAGGCTTATATAGCAATAGTTATGTATGTAATTTTATGTATGAACTATATAAAGGAAATGAGAGATTATAATGAAAGAAAGTTTCGATAGTATAAGAGAGTAATTCAATTAAGTAATTCAAGAGTTAAGAGAATATGTACATAATGTAGTTATAAAAGTATTTAAGATTTGCTCTTATTTTCTTCAATCAGAAACGAAGAAAATGGACTAAAGGACTTAGCGGCGATAGCTATCCCCGCTAAAGTTAGCGTATATAGGATAAGTGTTGTTGTTGTATGTTACATGCAAATTTCAAATTATCCCTATATCCGCGTGGAAAGAAACACGGCTATTGACTCTAAGCTAATCTAACGTTGCCGGCTTGTTGGCATAGACCACTGATTTAATGTAGCCCCATACAAAAAAGTCTAGAGGCGTTAAATCACACGATCTCGACGGCCAATAGATGGGTCCGTTCCTCGAGACAACATGTTTACCGAACTGAGACTTCAATATCTCGATTGTTGCACCCCCTGTGCGACGTGTGGCATAGTCTTGTTGGAACCACATATCACTGATGTCCAATTCATGCAATTGCTCAAATAAATAACGTTGAAACAACATGTATCTGTAGTGTAGTACTGTTTCACTAAATGATGACACGTCCGTTTGGTTTTAACGCGATCATGAAACTGACGCTCTCTTTATTCTTTTTCTTAAGCTAACATATGTATGAATGTGTGTGTATATATAAATATAATATAATAATTTAAGTAGATATCTTATACTGTATGTGTATATATATAATCACAGTTTATAAATGAAGGTACATGAGTATAAATATGTTCTGACAGTGTGAGTTGCATGCTTAACTCTTACAATAATTACTACAACTCGGCCATCCTGACCATTAAGATCACCTGATCTTGCAAATTTACAATCAATTATTCGCTTTACTCTTGTTCAGCCATGGTTTCATATTGCCAACCGCCCATACTCCTTTGTAAGGTAGTCGCGACTGTTGAAAACCGTCAACATCTTTAAGCAGATATCTGTCGTTTCGTAGGCCTTTTTCGATCTGGTAGGGTCCTCTAAATTTCGGTATCAGTTTTTTAGACGCCCCCGGGTGCGAGTCAAAATTTTTTATCATAGCGTAGTCTCCTACATTATATTTCGTGGGCTTGCACCGTTTTTTATCTACGTATCGTTTGTTGTATGCCTGTGACTTCTTTTGTTCTAGAGCTGCTTTGCTACGTGTCTTTGCCAGGTCGCGTACGTCTCCTGACTCTAGTTCTGTCAAACTTTCCCTAAGTTCATCTGACCATTTGCCTTTTTGATTCACTCCAAACAACATTACACTAGGATGTTCTTTTGTAGTCCTGCCCACCGTGTTATTGAGTGTATGTTCGACTATCTCTAAAACGTGGGCCCAAAATACCCCTTCTTCTGGTTTAACTAGGTTAGGTTAGGTTAGGTTGACGTGGCTGTCAGCTAAGGCCGACACACTTAGACCAAAATTAGGTCCATTGTGGTACCACACAGATCTGGGGATTCCCTCACTGCTCGTTGAACCAATGGGAGCTTTTTATGAAGCTCGAAAGACTTCTGACGCCAGTGTTGGCTAAGTCGTTTGTGTCATTAAACAAGAAGTCCCCTAGATGGAGATTTCTTTTGTGGGAGAGCGCAGGGCATGTGCAGAGAAGGTGAAGTATAGTTTCCTCCTCCTCCTCGTCCATGCAGCTTCTGCAGAAGTCGTTTGAGTACACGCCAAGTCTGGAGGCGTGCCTGCCTATTAAGCAGTGTCCTGTGATGACACCTATGGTCGAGCTAATATGCAGTCGGTTTAATGAGATTAGACACTTAGAGCGTCGCAGATCCAGCTTTGGCCAGATTCGCTTAGTCGCTAGACAAGTATTGCTACATGTCCACCTAAGGTTTGTTCTCTCGATTGCTGATAGCTTGAGCAGGATTTTACATTTAGCGATTGGTATTCCTAAAGAACCTTTATCAGGTAAAAGAGGTAAAGTGGTTCCTTTTTTGGCGAGATCGTCTGCCCTACAGTTACCTGGAATGTCTCTATGCCCCGGCACCTAACAGAGGTGAATGTTGAACTGCTCTGCCATCTCCGAAAGAGATGAACGGCAATCTTGGGCTACGATGGAGTTTGAAGAGACTGAGTCCAGGGACTTAATCGCTGCCTGACTATCCGAGAAGATACGGATATCCTTTGAGGATATCACATTCCTATTTAGCCACGACAGGGCTTCTTTTATCGCTAAAATTTCCGCCTGGAACACGCTACAATAATCTGGAAGACGGAAAGAGAGGCTAAGATTTAGCTTTTCTGAGAAAACGCCCCCACCTACCCCATCGCTGGTTTTAGATCCGTCGGTGTAGAAGTGGATCGATTTATCTTCCGCAAATGCATCATCATCCCAGAATGATCTGGAAGGAATGGTGATTTGGAAGTTTTTTCCGAACTGCAGATGGGGTATGGTGTAGTATATGTTTCTGGGTAGAGACTTAAATGAGTCCAAAATGATGGAGTGGCCAATCTTCTTGCATCGGGCCACACCTCTCCGAGCCTACTTATTGCAAGCTTGTAGAGATCATCACACGCGACCAATTTGATGTGACCTTGATGCCACCCTCCTTCATGTGTAAGCGGAGGAGGTCCGGGATGGTTTCTTATGAAGGAAAAGAAGGAGCGCGAAAGCGCTCTCTTAACCATATCCCACTTCTCGGTCGATGACTGCGACCACAATTTTGTCTTTCAGTATGTCACTGAAAGATCTGTGAGGTATGATAGTGGGAGAGATGCCGGTGTTATGCACTCTCTGCCTCTTGGGAACCGAGCTGGTTCCTTCCACTGACCTCTGGCGTTTGACCGACGGGTCGCAGGCCTTAAGGATCTGCTGAGCCCAGTCCAGTTTGGCGATTTGTGCTGGCGTCCTATCCTTATCCGCGATGGTGCCACACATACGCTGGATTCGGATGGCGTTGCGTCGGTGTTTGTATGACGCCGTGGACGGATTATGGTGACGCTCATGGTTTAACTAACTTTGCTATCATTGGTCCCAAGCTCCTGTTTACTCTCTCTACTTGTCCGTTTGCTTGGGGTGAACCTGTCGCAATCTTTATGTGTTGAACACCTTCTTTGGACAAAAAGTCCTTGAACTCTGCCGAGGTAAAACAACTACCCCTATCTGAAATAATATACTTTGGTCTACTATACGCTCTAAAATAGTCCGTTAACGCTCGATTTACTTCCTTTGTATTTGTAGTTTTAGTCGGGTAGAGTCTCACGAACTTTGTAAAAGCATCTATTACTACCAGTATATATTTTTTAACCGTCCTTGAATTGTCTATTGGACCATAATGATCTACATGTACTACCACGAACGGTTTTTCTTCTTTAGGTATGTTGTGAATGAAACCCTCTTCACGTCCCTGTTTAGCCGAAAAAGCAATACACTTCAAACAGTTCTTTTTGTGCGATCCTATCTTCTCTCTCATTTTGGGAAACCAGTAACTTTTTGACACTAACTCTAACACCTTATCTGTTCCTACATGACCTACTTCGTCATGATATTTATACAAAACGTGACTTTCCATTTCTGTTGGTACACAAAACACGACACTGCCATCATTTGTATACCCTATTCTAGGGATATATTAATTTTGACGCATAGTTTGTAACATACCTTAATATTGCCCGTAGACCCCTAAAAGTTACTATATTTATGATCAGCATCGATAGTAATGTCGATCTAGCCATGTCCGTCCGTCCGTCGGCAAAAATTAGGCCTTTAAACTGAACCTAGAGAGCTGAAATTTTAACCATATACTCTCTAGGGTCCCGAAATAATCAAGTTTAAGAATTTTTGAAATCCGCCCACAGACACGCCCACAAACTCAAAAAAACAAAATTTTGGAAAAAATCGAATTTTGAGCTAGAGAGCTGAAATTTTTTATATATGATCTATGGCCCATAAAACTGATTGGGACATAAAATTTTCAAAATCCGCCCACTGACACGCCCACAATTAAATAAAACAAATTTTGGGAAAAATTGAATTTTGAGCTAGAAAGCTGAAACTTTTTATATATGATCTTTGGCCCATAAAACTGCTTGGGACATAAAATTTTCAAAATCCGCCCACTGACACGCCCACAATTAAATAAAATATTTTTTTTTGAAAAACCAAAATTTGAGCTAGGGAGCTGAAATTTTTAATATATACTCTCTAGGGGCCCTTTATGCTCATGTGTAAATATTTTCAAAATCCGCCTACTGACACGCCCACAATTATTTTTTTTTTATTTTTGAAAGTCCAAAGTTTGAGCTAGGGAGCTGAAATTTATATACTTAAATTTTTTTTAAATCCGCCTACTGACACGCCCACAATTAAATAAAACAATTTTATTGAAAAACCAAAGTTTGAGCTAGGGAGCGTTTTTATTTACAAAAGCTTAGTTTTTTCGATAAAATCCTTTAAATTTTTGTCACGCCCACTTATGAGATATAGGAATAAGAATAAGGTATCCAACAGTTCGCCCAAGCGGACTGTAGCCCGCCCCTATGTTTCTTTCTATATACCACTCCGTTTCTCATTTCATATAAATTATGGTTCGATCGTTCTAACAACTCTTTAATCTTAACTATATTTCCGTCTTTTCCTTGGCATACTATCAGGTTTTCCTCGAAAGTATTCGTTTCGATCGTTAGAATATTTGTCGACCTACTTAACGCGTCGACGTGTTGCATGCGAGTACCTGCCCTGTGTGCTAGAGTGTAATCAAAATTTTGCAGTTCTAACGCCCATCTGGCAATTCTAGGAATGAGTTCTTTTTTGTTTAGCGTTAGGGTCAATGAATTACAATCAGTTACGATCTTGAACTGTTTACCCTCTAAATATACCCTAAAACGTTTTAAAGCACTTATTATTGCCAGCGCCTCCAACTCAAAACTATGCAATTTTGCTTCGTAATCTGTCGTTCTCTTTGAAAAATAAAAAATCGGATGTAACTTTCCGTCTTGCTTTCTTTGTAGCAGAATCGCTCCAAATCCCTGTGCACTTGCGTCGCAATGAAGTTCTGTTTCGTCCTTTGGGCTATACAGTGCCAAGACCGGAGCTTCTATCAATTTGTTTTTCAAGTTTTCGAAGGCCTCTAACTGTTTGTCACCAAACTTGAATTCCCTATCTTTTTTTGTAAGATCGTACAGTGGTGTTTTGTGTAATCCCACTTCTGAGGAATTTGTAGTACTGTTTCACTAAATGATGACACGTCCGTTTGGTTTTAACGCGATCATGAAACTGACGCTCTCTTTATTCTTTTTCTTAAGCTAACATATGTATGAATGTGTGTGTATATATAAATATAATATAATAATTTAAGTAGATATCTTATACTGTATGTGTATATATATAATCACAGTTTATAAATGAAGGTACATGAGTATAAATATGGTCTGACAGTGTGAGTTGCATGCTTAACTCTTACAACAATTACTACAGTAGCGAATACCATTTACCGTAACGTGACGGTCATTTTCATCGACAAAAAAAAAACCCCACCGGCATGAAAACCGCACCAAACAGTGACTTTTTGAAGATGAAGTGCTATTTCATGAAGCACATGAGAGTTCTCACCTGTCCAGTAACACATATTTTGCTTATTGACGAAGCCGTTTAACCAGAAATGCGCTTCATCGCTGTAGATGATTTTGCGATGAAATTCTTCATTTCCTTCCATCATGCCCAGATCACAATTCGAAAGTGTACGTCGCTTCATATAATCAAGTGGCTTTAGTTCTTGAATCAGCTTGATCTTGTAAGGGTGTAGGCCAAGATCCTTAGGCAAAATTCGCAGTAATGTGGTTTGAGAGAGACACAATTCTTGAGAACTACGTGAAATTGACTGATTTGGCTGGTTTGTCAGGGACGCCTCTACGGCAGCAATATTCTCCACACTTGGCAAAACGTAGTCTTACTGGCACTGCAACATCAAGCAGCGAATATTCTGACTCAATTTTGTTCACTAGACTATGAATTGCTAGTCTACTGCGACGAGAAAATTACGCCCGAAAATTGGCGTTAACACTCTTAAAGTTGCGACCACAGCCCGACTCGGAAAATTTTAATTATTTGAAAACGTTGTTCCTAAGTAGATATACTGATGTATGATGTTGATTTTACTGAATATTTCGACATTGACAGTTCGGTAATCCGTTTAAGGGTGCGCTCACACTGAAAGTTTGAAGTTGTCAAGTCGCTAATGAAAGACACTTTATTATCCACACTGCGATCGATAGGTTCTTTCTTCACATGCAATATAAAAATATATGTTATCAACCCTATTTCTGGTAAACCCAAAATATTGGGCTCAAGGGAATAGAGCTTTAAAATCAAAATGAAATGAAGTCCCCAAAACGTGTCAATATAGTAGAGTATCACAAGTAGCTGCCGAAACAGTGCAATGTGCTTGGGGTCACTATTGGATTTGGAGTAGGTGCGAGGTTGGATACATGCACAGTACCTTGAAATAAATGCCAAACATGGATATATTTTGTTCACGACATCCAGTTGGATCTCAACAAACCAGGAGAGCATTAAAAAATAAAAATAAAAAGTACAAACAATTTGCAAAGTGACAGTCGCGACGCATTTTTTACCTCCAAAAATCGAATTCTTCGCACAAACAAATTGGGTCCATTTTGCATAAATGGAATGGGCCATTTTAAATTTTGAAATACCTAATTCTATTCCACAGCGAGGTTGGGTATATCCAAAGTTTTTTTCACATTTTACAATTTTATTTGTATTATATATTGTTATTGTTATAAATATTTTATCTATAGATATATATAAAGGAAAGTGTCCGAAGCGACGTAATACCATAACTCGAGATTGGCCGAACCGATTATGATGATTTATACTTTGTTGGAAAGGTATTTTCTCAGTACGGGTTTTAAAAAAAAATTCTTATTTTGACCACCCAGCGTGTTCCGACAGGTTTTTTTCCATTTTTTTCAATTTTTTTTTTCTTTTTGTATTTATTTATTTTGGCAACAACAAAAAAAAAGAACAGTATACTGTTTTCCATCATTAAGTATGTACTTCAATTTAATCTATTTATGTGTGTAGTAAACAATACCAGCAAGACGCAAAGGGACCAATTTGGGCCGTCGAACGAATAGTACGACAGACATGCGAAATAGAAGAGCCCAAAGATCAGACGAACGAGTCCAACAAGATAATGCAGATGTGCGTATGAGCATGGCACATGTAACATTAACTTTAATAATTTATTAAATCTTTTAAAATCGAGATAAATAATTTTTATTATTTATTATTTAATATACTCTGATACACAAGATACAATAAATTAAATTTTCTTTTTAAATAAAAATCACACACACATTTAAATGAATCACAATCACAAGAATCACGAGCTGAACGAAATCAACATAGACAATTGGATTGAAGGGCTTACTTATCGGTATGGATCAAGATTCTAACCTGTTCCTGAAGTCAATTCAAGCATTTAATTCATGTTTCCAAATGACATCGTTTGGAGCAACAGAAATAGATGAAAATAATGCTGCAAATGGTCAACAATTCCATTCAACATTCAAAATCAAAGGCCAAGGTTATCACAAAGTGGGCTCATTGCTGCCAATGCCGAATTAACCACATAAATTTTTACAAATTTACTTTATGAGCGATGGGGACTCCGAAAGCGCACGTTGCGGCTACAATAACCTCAATTCACCATATGCCAGACGCATCGTCGGCGAGCTGGATGCTCTATAGACATTTTCACCAAGCTACGAGTATCCCTATCTGAAGTGCGGAATCCCTGTCTTAAACAACAGAAACAAATTGAATGATAAAATTGTAGAAATTTGCACAAATCGTATGGAATAATCAATGTGATTGTTAATTAACTGAATATGAAAGTGCAAACAGAAGCTATTGAAGGGTAAAAAGTAACAAATAGTAGAGAAAAAACGTGAGAAAGTATGTTAAAGCAAAACAAACAATTTTTTTTTTTTTTTTTTATAATTTGCTTAAGCTAAAGGGATTTTCTTCTGTTGTTACAGTACCCTTATAATGCTAGGAACACAGTGTAAGCTACTTGGTATTAGAAAGAATAGAGAGATAGGAAAGAAGTGTTTGGGTGCAGTTGTAGGATTTTTCTCCACGGGTGGTGTCTAAGTTACTTAGGGAGATAACGATTTCATGTATTCGGTATAAAGTAATGGACTTGGCCGGGATTCGAACGCACGACCTTCCATTCCGTTAGCGAATACACTACTACTGCACCATTGCCACCCGGGCATTAACATAGGGACGGGCTACAGTCCGCTTGGTGAACTTTTGGAAATCCTATTCTTATTCCCAGCAGAAACCTAGAGACTCTATATCATAAATTTCAGTTTCCTAGCTCAAACTTTGACTTTCCAATAAAATTGTTTTATTTAATTGAGGGCGTGTCAGTGGGCTGATTTTAGAAATTTTATCTCCCGAAATTTTATCTTTCTAGCTAAAAATTCGAATTTTCGATAATTTTTTTTTTTTTTTGAGTTTGTGAGCATGTCTGTGGGCGGATTTCAAAAATTCGTAAACTTGATTATTTCGGGGACCTGGAGAGTATATTTGGTTAAAGGCCCAATTTTTGCCGACAGACGAGCGGACATGATCGACATTACTATCGATGCTGATCATAAATATAGTAACTTTTACGGGTCTACAAATTACAAACTGACAATCATTAATCCTGATAAACAATCCTGATAAAACAACAGTGACCCAAAGCAGGGGGTCACTGTTTGATTTGGGGTAGGTGCGAGGGCAAATTGTTGAAAACAGCACCAAGCGAAAGTGTCATAAAGCCAAATTGGCCTTATGACGCTTTTCCAATGTGTCATAATACCAAATGCTAAAATTTGGCCTTATGTCACTTTCACAATGCGACATAAGGCCAAATTTCAAAATTTGGGCTTATGACGCTTGGGGTTATGTCACGGCACCAATTTTAACGTTTGGAGTCATTTCACTGTTACAAAGTAAAATCATCAGTGTTTGTTTAATTAAACCAGTTGAAGAGATAGGCCCACAGGCCTCGGGTACCTACTCGGGTGTCGACGTCCTGTCTAATATTTATTTTTATTTCGTGCCACCTACCTATGTTACTTACTTTACTTAACCGGCTCCCGACACGTGAAGGGTCTCTGCCTGAAACACTGCAGCCTTCCATCCTCTGCGATTCCATTGACGCTGCTTCCAGTTCTCCAGACCAAGCGCTCTGGCATCCGCCATGGCTTGGTCTTTAAAATGCAGGTTCTGCCTTTCTTGCATTCTCGAACCTGGGCGCTTTGAGTCGAAGATCCTCATGGCTGGAGCATTATTTTTCATTCGCTCAATGTGGCCGAGCCAATGTAGTCGACGTGATTTAGCTTTGTGCACTACATCCACATCTTGATACAGCTCATAGAGTTCGCGGTTGTATCTTCTCCTCCATTTGCCCTCCTCGTACACAGGATCAAATAACTGACGGAGTATTTTTTTTTTCCAAAATAATCCAATATAAGCTCCCCTTTTCTACTTATCGTCAAACTCTCGGCGCCATAAAGCAGCACTAATAGGATTAAGGTTCGATATAGCATGCATTTTGTCCTTCGAGTGAGGAGTTTTGAGCCCATTTGTTTCACTAAGCCGAAGTAGCAGCGGTTTTCCAAGGTAATTCTCCGCCTGATCTCCACTAAGGTGTCATTCGTGGAGTTGATATTTACTCCTTGGTAGATGCACTCCTTAACCTCCTCGAAGTTATTGCTATCAACAGTGACGTTTTGTCCAAGGCGGTGGACAGATGTTTGTTTGTTTGTTAATAGCATGTCTTGGTCTTGTCCTCATTTATTTCAAGACCAACCAATTTCGCCTGTTCTTCAATCGCCGTGAAAGCGTTTAACGCGGCACGCTGGGAACAGCCGATGATGTCGATATCGTTCGTATACCCCAGTAGCTGGACGGATCTATTGAAGATAGTGCCTTCTGTGTTGACACCTGCCCTGCACAATATTTTTTCCAGAACAAGATTTCTCCTTGCCGAAATCCGGTACAAGTTTGGAATAATTCGGAAGAGCTGCTTTCAAACTGCACATTACACCGCGTGTTGTCAAGTGTCACGCGACGCAACTGGATCATTTTTGCCGAGATTCCGAATTCGGCCATCGCCACGTAGAGCTGCTGACGATGAATGCCATCATATGCGGCTTTAAAGTCGATGACAAGGTGGTGGGTCTCGACTTGAAATTCATTGGTCTTTTCCAGGATTTGCCTTAGTGTGAAGATTTGGTATATTGTCGATCTGTCGGGCCGGAAGCCACACTGGTATGTGCCGATTAGTGTGTTGCAGAAAAGCTTCAGAGGTTCGCACCTTTGTAACGTCGAATATAAAAATGCCAAAAAACATGAGCGTAATTTGGGCGCGGAATCAAATTTCGCCGAACAGGATATAGGCCATTCAATTTGAGCTTTTTATATTGCAAATCCCAATGGCTGCTTGAGAGATCAAACATTTGAAGCAGTTTTTGCATGACACCCGAGTACACTCAACATTAGCGCCATTTATCCATTTCAACTTACATTAATTAATCCACAACTTCTTGGGAGTAAATGCAGTTTTTTTTTATCCAATATTAAGCGAAAAAAGAACAAAACACTAAAAACAATTCGTAACGTTAACCACCGCATAATCCTAATTGCGACAATTTTTGTCAAACAAATTTCGCCCTCAATGATTCCTGTGCAATACATTGTCATTACAAAATATGTGCAATTACTTAAAATTGGTTTGTTCTCATTCTGAAACCACTGCTCCATTGTGTCCACTTTTCAGCAGACGACGACTCCTCTCATACACATGACTAAGCATGGATAACGAGGACAATTATTTTGATGGCATGGTACCGCTTTACCACGTGACAACCATCAAACTAAAAATAAAAAGCAATTTATATTACAGAGTGAATGTAATCGTCCTTTCATCTTCGCAGCACTTCATTATGTCCCTTTTGGCCACCAAATGTAATAAATTTACAGTTTTCTCTAGTGACTGCGTTCTTTTATCATTTTAGCAAAAATACATTTGTGACATTTTTCATTTTTTTCTGTAACAAAACGATTTTTTGTTTTGTCCTTTGGTCCCCTGTTGAGTCCTTGGTTAAATTACATCAACTTGCACGCATTTGTATCAACTTTTTTTGATGATATTATACACATACAAGAAAATAGGGATGTATCAATTTATTTGAGGATAAGGACGTGTTTAGAAAATTAAAACAAACGACTATAAAAAGTTTCTTCTTTTCTTCTTTTTTTTGCGCACACGAGAGTTGCGTGTAAATAAAAATTTTCTTTTTCTAAAAATGATTTCCAAAGAGTTTTCTAC
The DNA here is from genome assembly GCA_949715645.1 of Portevinia maculata. Lineage (NCBI taxonomy): Eukaryota > Metazoa > Arthropoda > Insecta > Diptera > Syrphidae > Portevinia > Portevinia maculata. The sequence goes on along the minus strand of OX454528.1, from coordinate 27,993,554 downwards.
TTCACAAAAACAGATAGAAAGGAGCCACTAAAAGTGAGATGAAATTTGTACATTATCCTGTAAGATTTTACCCACATCCTGTAGATGCGATTCCAGCGTTGATGGTTACGTTGTAGATGTGCCAAGGAAAAATAGAAAGAGCTAGATGTGACAGTAAATTTGATACAACGCGTTACAAATTTGTATCCCCACGCAAGAGAAAAAAAATATAATATAAAAATACGAGTACGACCTCTTCTGGTCCATTCCACTTGAGGGCACACAAGAAGAAGGAACAGAAAAACTTATCTTTTTGGGTGTATAACGAAATTTTCTGTTCCATTCGATGCTGACAAAAGTTTTGTTTAAACCTGAGGGAGTGTGACCGGACTCGATAAAAATGTTAAAAAAGGATTTGTGTGTTCCTTGATATTTTTTTTTTCATTTTACCTTACAAGTAAGGTACCCTTGTGTCCCCTTTCGCGAGGGTAACCTTTTCTCATTTGCATTGGTTAATGGATGAATAGCTTTCACAAAAGCACAAGGGCTTGGGTCTTCCAATTCTATTAAAAAATACTGTCAGAAAAATCAATACAAACAACACGACATTCCTTATGAAGCGTGTTGCTCAAGTGTCAAGAAACTAATGAAGTATTTGTAACTTAAGGTCTCAAAAGTAGCACTATAGGTGCCTGACAGAATACAAAAAAAAACAATGTCACGACGACACGGGATACGGGATGTTGCGTGTAAATAACACTAAAATGGAAATACAAAAATTACAAGTGAAGAAAAACATGAAAGACTGACTATCAACATCATCAGCAAGATCCGTGAATGGGATAAGTAGTCTAACAGCCGTAAGCGTTTCATTTTCCCTGCTATAATCGTTAGAATATTTTTAGAATACGTTAATGACGGCATTAGAAATACCACTTTTAATGGTGAGAGTGCGTGCGAACAGAAAGCTTCGAGGTTTCGATGATGAATATCGGGCATTGGTTACGTGTTTGATAGTGTTTACTTGAACACTTGAATCTATGAATGAATTGAGGTAAAACATAATTTTATACTTCAGATACTGAAAGCTTTTCCGGCATTTAGTTGTTGTGTAAAAAACGCGAGCATTTAAAATATGATTTAAGAAAATGATTCGCAACGGTAGGGAATTGTGTAGAGCTCAATGGGAGTAATGTGACTTTGCAAATGTAATCATTCTTTTACCGAGTTCCGATTTACGCTGAGTTTGTCGTGGTTCAGCGAAGATGACCTTATTGCAATGGTATCGGCGGTGAGGAACACACATCACTTTCTGGATCTTGCGATGCTGAACGGGAGAGTAATATCCAGCTGCTGTATTTTCCTAAAATTCGAAATACAGCTTAGTGTTGTCATCTCCCTTACTCAAGTTGAATGTAGGGCCTAATCGAGATGGAAGTTACACGACAGACCTGATGGATACACCTGAAATCTTACTTCAGTTTCACTTCGCAGGTTCGAACAATCGTGCAAACACGGAAACTCAGACGCGCCTGACCTCAGGTTCTCTGCAGCTAAGATAGGTTAGGTTAAAACAGGTGTATGCAGTTCGCATACAGCACTAGGCACCAGAAGGGCCCATCGCGATCCCTAGGGAACCGATTGAAACCAAAGCTTCAAAAGGAGAAAAGCGTAAAACTTTTCCTAGACAAAACATCCAATCTTCCTGCAGAATCTTACCAGCTTCCTGCGGTGTGTCGCTCAGCTCCCCTAATTCCTCGAAGAAGTGTTCTCGTCGAAACCTCCCACGATTCCGTGTTATACCCTCGCACTCACACAGTATGTGCGTTATGACTTCCTCGGATTGTAGATCACCACAGAAACTGCATGTATCGACATCTACCAGTTTAAGCCGCCTAGCATGCTTCCTTAGGAGACAGTGCCCCGACATAATCCCAACTACTGTTCTAAGCTGTTCCATGCTCAATTTGAGAATTTCTTTAGATCTTTCCTTGTACAAATGAGGCCAAAGTGCTGTAGACACCCCATACCCCTCTAAATTTTGGCATCTAATGTGAGCCATTTTTAAGATATTCTTATTGATTATTCCCTTGATAACGCCAAGAGGTGGTTTAATGTCCACACCTCCACTACTCTCCAGTTTCCCTCCCTTTCTCACCAGCTCACTGGCTTGCTCATTTCCCTCTATACCGATGTGTCCCGGTACCTAGCGCAGTCTTACTCGGTTCCGCCTACATACTGCTTTTAGCATGTGCGACAGTTTCTGACTGTTTCAGAATTGATGTTAACAGATTCTAGTGCCTTAAGTGTCGCCTGACTGTCGATATAGATGGCGATATCCCTTCATTGAATCCGGACATTGATCCCATCTGCACTATCTTTGCCGCCCTTAGAACAACCAGAACTTCCGATTGGAAGACACTGCTTGTGTCCGGGAGTCGTACATCTACACTCTTTCAGGTCTGAATCAACAGAAAAGATGCCAGAACCTGTTCCCTCCGCTGTCTTAGAGCCATCAGTGTTGATTGCAACCTCATTTACTGCTGTGCCCTTCCCGGATATGACACCTCATAGGGAATGTCAAAGTCGACCAAGGCGGAAATTTTATCTGTCCGTATAGGATTTCCGGGTAGCACATCAGTTAAGATCGTGCAGTGCCCAAAACTGCATTCCTTAAACTGGCTTAAATTTTTGAAGCGCAAGGAGCTATTGCCAGCAAGTTGTTTTATTTTTGAATCTAGCGGGATAAGGTGCAGAAAGGTTTCCAGTGCTGCCGTGGGAGTAGTACGGAGTGCACCTGTGATGGCTATGCTAGCCCTTCTCTGCACCATTGCTAGTTTTCCAATTATGGTTCTTTGACTCTGTAGCTAGGAGAGTAAACACTTTATCTGCAATAAATGGATAAGGTTAAATGGGCAGTAAACTCTTTCTAACCCCTTAGAGCACCGCCAGAGACTGTTGTTTGGAGCAAGTGATACTAGTGGATAATATAGTTTTACATGAAAGAGCCGGAGCTATCCAGATCGCAAGAAGGGTTGACATTGACATTGTCAACGAAAATTGTATGTCTAAATGTCGAAGCGTAGAAAATCAACAAGTCAGCGAACTCGAATTATTATATTTGATTGCCATTTTGTTTTACTAATTTGTATTTTTTTCCACCTATATTTATAATTTACTTAATCATTTTATATATTTCTTTACGCGTTAACTTATTCATTAGTCATATCTACTTGTTCAATTATTTGTTTACTTGTTAATTAATTTTTTGTTTTTACTTATTTTATTTTTCTCACTTCCTAATTTATTTACTTACATGTTTATTTATTTATTTCGTACCTAATTAATTTATTTATTTATTTCTTTTCTCCCAGACTTAATTGTTCATTTAGATGTTAATTTTTTTCCCCGTATTCATTTGCCTACCGGTATTGCTATATCGTTTTAGTCTTCATATATATATCCACATTAATTGAATTGTTTATTTATTCATTTATTCACTTATTTATATATGTATATCACTACCTATATATTACATTTATTTATTTATAACTTTTATCGTATTTTTCCTTCCTGTGTATAGTTTTTAATGTATTTGTTAAATAACAAAATCTTGTTTCTTTAGATGGAGTTTATTTCTATAGTTTTTCCCCCAAATTTATTTCTCAATACATCCCGCATTTTAAAATAAATTGTATCTTTCAGTAGTAAGATATCAACTATCATACACTGGCGATCACAAGGATGAGGCCATACATTTTACAATCGATTTTTAGTCTTTATACCTGTTGGAAATTTTATTTCCAGAAACTTTTATTACCTGTGAACAGGTATGTACATATTTTCCCAACAGTAAGTCATAAAATTAAAGGGTAAATAAGAACCGACCCCTGGAATTTCACAAGATCAAACAATGAACTACTTGAAAAGCGTATAAAAAGATATGACACACCAGGATGAGGCCATTGCAAATATTACGTTGCAGCAGTTTACATCACCGATTTTTTTCAAAGTTTTCTTAAGAATATTCAAAATAGCGTTGAAAAGAACTGTTTTTATTTAGTTAAAAAATGGGTTCCGGAAACACTTTGACAGCGACAGAAAGAGGAAAAATAGATGCGTTCAAGGAGTTAGGACTCTCAGGCCGAGAAATTGCAAGATCTCAAAATAGAAGTAAGACTCTTGTAAACAGTTATCTTGCGGATCCACAACACTATGGGAAAAATCAAAAAGGATGCACAGCTGAAGCAACAACATTGCGAGAAAAGCGGTTATTCTACTGCTTGCTTCAAATTCTAAACTGCCAGTTACTAAAAGAAGGGTCAAAGGAGGAGTATCAGCTACCATAGCAACGGTCCGACGGATAATACGAAAAAGCGGTATTATACAGTGAATGGAAAAGCGTTGTCTTTTCGGATGAAAAAAATATTTACCTCGACGGCCCCGATGGCTTCAACTTTTATTACCATGATCTAAGAAAGGAGGAGCCTATTTCGGCAAGACATCACAGCCGTACATCAGGCGCAATGGTGTGCGGAGCTTATACCCACTATGGCACAGTCGAGTTGGAGAGTTTCTCCACAACAATGAACGGAAGCAACTACAAATGTTAGCTGGAATGGTCATTTCCAAAAGTGAACAATTTTCGGACCCCTGTCTTGGATATTCCAACAAGACAATGCCCCTATCCACACTTCCAGAGTTGTTAGAAGTTGGATTCAATCAGAAGACTTGGAAATTTTGCCATAGCCGCCCTATTCACCGGACTTAAACATAATCGAAAATTTTTGGGCAGGTTTATCTCGTAAAGTGTATGAAGGCGGCAGACAATTTGAAGACAAGGACACTTTAATCGAAGCTATTCGTGATACCTGGGCCAAAATTTCTCTTAATTATTTTAAAAAAAAACTATGATTCTATTCCAAACCGTCTTATAGAGGTCATATAGAAAAATGTCGGGCATAGTCATTAGTCATTATATGTAAATGTAGAAAAACATAATAAATAAATGTAGACATTTTATTAATTTTTTCCTTTCTTTCAAAAATTTTGCATTTGGCCTCATCCTACTGGCGCATCTTTTTATACGTTTTTCAAGTAGTTCATTGTTTGATCTTGGGAAAATTCCAGCGGTCCTTTTTTTATTTGCCCTTTATTTTATGACTTACTGTTGGGAAAATATGTATCTGTTCACAGTTCACAGGTAGTAAAAGTTTCTGGGTATAACATTTCCAACAGGTATAAGCACTGCCAATGCCATCATAAAGATTCACCGATGTAACATCGAATTTTTAAATTTCCCGCCTATCTTAATTATAACGATTGTTACATAATAATGTATTGTAAACTTTCCCCTTAAGGCTAATTCACCACACCCATTCCTTACTTTTCCTTCTACTTAAAAGTTCATATGACCGGGATTCGATGGTCAACCTTCAAGCGACTCGGTCGAAAAATGTAAATGTAAGTAAATGAGTTTAATTTATCAGGAACGAAATTCAAGTTAAGAATTTTACATGGCGACCGTGACAGGAAGTTAGAGTCCCAGTGAATTAAATATAGACAATAAAAAGAATATAGACAATGAAAGTGCTCGGGTTCGCGTTCGGTTAAGAAGCGGCATATTCAGAAGTGGAAATTGCATCAATGGAAGTCGCCGTGGGAGTCAATCAAATGATTGCTGGTGCATAGACGTAGGAAGGGGAACATAATTGGTGTTCATCGTAGGATCTTATTTCGCCGCAAAGCTTGCACTTGCTGATGGCTAGCTTCCATGTTGCCATAGATTTGAATCTTCGACAATTCATTTTAAACAATCCAAGCTTTCGGAATTTGCTTATCATTGCAAACAATTTATTCATTTAATCGAAAAAACAGTGCACCTTGCAATTTGTGTGTCGCTGGATTTAACCACAATTCCTATCACCATTGCAATAATTGTGTTAGTGCAGCATTTCGCAGCAATTAAAATCTCAACAAATATTACGGATTGTAAAAGTGTGAGCCAGCCGCTTGGCACAAAACTTGCATGAGATATTTGATCTCGTTTTGAATTTAAATTCATATAAACGCATTTAATTAAATTTGAATTATGTCAACATCAGAATTGTCTGAGATTTCAAAGTCAAAAACACTTGAGACATTGAAAATAAATCGTGCGTCAACTAAGGGAAGCATCTCTCAAATCAAAAATATAATTGATACTAAGGCTAGTATCCTAGAGCTGACGGAGCTGGAATGCCGCTTAGGGATTTTAGAATCTTACTTTAAACAAGCTCTTAGTTATCAAACACGAATAGAAGAATCAGTTTTTTCTGATAATGGGCGTTGTGAGATTGAGGAATTATATTGTATCACGAAGTCTAGAATTTTGTCGCTGATGGGAAACAATAGGAAAGGCAGTATGACAGGTGCAGACACTTCGTTAGGAACTAACTCGTCGTCCTCATCCCGCTTGCCTCTTCAACGTTTACCAACATTTTCTGGATGCTATTCAGATTATAAAAACTTTATTGGAATTTTCAAAACATTAGTTCACAACGACAGTACATTAGCGCCTATCGAAAAATTTAATCATTTAATTTCCTGCTTGATTGACAAGGCACTTGGAACAATCAAGGCATTTCAAGTCACTGAGGAAAATTACCCATAAGCACTCAAGCGGCTTGAGGAGAGATATGACAACAAGTGTTTGATCTTTTTGGAGCTTATCTCAACGCTGTTCGATCTACCCAAAATGAAAGGTGTTTCATCATGTCAATTAAGAGACGTAGTCAATTATGTTTCTGCACTTTTGGACTCTCTCAAATCGCTAGGTAGTTATGAAGAGATTTGCAACGCAATTTTGATTCATTTAGTCATGTCCAAGGTAGACACAGAAACGCACAACAAATGGAATGAGTCCCTAAACTATTCGACATTGCCGAATTGGGAAACTTGCTCAGAGTCTCTCAATAAGCGTTGTCAGTTTCTGGAAAGTAAGGAGGCTAAACTTTTTTAAGGAGGACCAGGCAAGACAGAGCACCATTTTAAATCCGGCCAAAAGAGGTCGTCACATATTTCGCTATCTATGACAAAAACAACATGTTACTTTTGCAAAATGTCGAATCATGTCATTGTAGATTGTAACAAATATAAAAACTTGCGTGTTTACGATCGGTATAAGCAAGCAAAGCGCATGTCACTTTGCATAAATTGCCTCAACAAAGGTCATGGAGTAAGCAGCTGTTCCGCCATAGGATGCAGTGTCTGCTCGGAGCCGCACTATCAACTTTTATATAGCTTTGCCAACCCCCAAGCTCAAGATGATACTTCATCTCCTTCGGCCCCTAAATCAGCTGCATGGACTTTGGGAATAACAAGAACTGTCAACAGGTGGTTGGAATATTCCAAAGGATTTGGATTTGGCTGATCCATTATTCTTCAAGCCGCATACAATCGATATGCTGTTGGGAGCAAAGCTCTTCTTTGAGCTAATGGGTAACGGAAAAATAAAATTAGGTACAAATTTGCCAGTGTTGCATAGAACTGTACTCGGATGGATAGTCGCAGGTCCTTGCATTGGAAAAAGAACCAGGAGCTGCAATTTAGTGCAAAGGGTTTCGGGGAGGAACTCCGTGCCTTTGCTATTCTAACCAAGTTTTTGGTTTCAAGTATCTGGAGGACTTTGAAGCTGTTCAGAGATTTTTTATTAAACGAATTTTTAAACTGTCCCTGTCACCCCTACCTATGCAATTCATGTGGAGTCTGGTTTACCGCAGATTAACATTAGGAACCTGAAGACGCAGATTACTTGTCCGCAGTTTTGCAGAGTTTAGACAGCAATTTGCACAAGCATCAAGGAGGTTATGTTGTTTGCATTTCGATGCAAATTAACCGCATTTAAAGAGTGTATAAGCTTGCAGGACTACACGACATCAATTTGGATTTCAATGTAAGGAATGTTAGCACTTGGACTTGGAAGAACATGTTTTATTGCTAGAGTGAGCGAGAGTTTCTACCAGCAATGCTTAAACAGGGCGCTCAATATTCTGTTATCGACTTTGTAGCGAAGCAATGTTGAAGTAGAACGATGTACATAAACGTATACCCATATTTCAAATTCCACACATTACATGACCTCTCTTTACACAATCAAAGACACTGTTTTGTTGACATATCCCCTTCCATTTAATTTTCCACACATAAAAAACAATAAAGAAATAAAATTAAATTTAAAATAATCACATTATACCCAGAGAGGACGCGGTGCCACAGCACTTAGCACATTTTAAAATTTACCCTCAACTCTTGATCTCGACCATGTTCAGCTCATTCATTCACGCCAACAACACAACTACACACACACATAATGTCATCGTCTATAACCAATTGGTTGGGGTGCAATTCTCGTGCTGTAGCACTGCTGCCCGGCACCGGCAACTCTGTCAGACCAAAAACAACTCAACTTCTATAAATTGTCTCCAATTTGAAGTATTTTACCATGCAAATCTAGCAACCACCAAAATCATTTAAAGGAATTCTCCATTCGATTAAAACGAAACATTCCAAGACGAACTAGGCTACATGTGGCGACTCACGACATCAAGCCAGCAGCGGCTCAATGATTTATTCTAAAAGTCAACAAGGATTTATATATTTATGGGTAGTGGACCAAACCTCTTTCAGTTTTTGCAATTGTTTGTTTTACTTTGCGCCACCAGCTACAGCTAATCAAAGTGCTTTCGCGCGAGCTTCAATCATTTGACAACCGTCACCACCGTAACAGTATCGCGATTGTATGATCATAGAACGGTTGCTTGCTTCATAGTATCTGGGAGGTAATCTCACACTTGAAGTGCAGACACCAGCTACGACGACGAGTTCCGAATTTAAGAGGGTACTCGCGCCCAAAAAGTATAACTTTAAGAGTTTTTTTTTGCAATTTTATCGCTGTTTCCGGTAGTATGCCAACAAATTGTCATCGGGGCAATTTTGTGACCTCGGCGCCGTGGTTTGATAACGAATAACGAGTGCAGTTTCACTTGAAAGTATGCGAATAAGTTGTTAATGGGTTTTTAAGAAAATACCGTGCGAATGTTTATACCCTATTCTAGGGGTATATTCATTTGGACACATAGTTTGTAACATACCTTAATATTGCCCGTAGACCCCTAAAAGTTACTATATTTATGATCAGCATCGAAAGTAATGTCGATCTAGCCATGTCCGTCCGTCCGTCCGTCCGTCCGTCCGTCCGTCAGCAAAAATTAGGCCTTTAAACTGGAGCTAGAGAGCTGAAATTTTAACCATATACTCTCTAGGGTCTCTCTGCCGTGAACCAGCGCTCACCCCCCATTTCACGTCGTAGCAATCACAAGTTACAGTTGTTCCTTGACGGAAGCTTGACTAATGCGAATTGTCAGAAAGCCTGGCAGCCTAATTGCATGTGTGAATTCAAATCACAAAGAGGAAAACAATCATACACGGAAAGAAATGAATTTTCAACAGCAAGAAATTTTATTTCTTGAATCGAGAAAATCAAAAAAATTGACAAATTGTTCTTCATTCAAATTTAATTTAATCGTATTAAACTACTAATGCTTAAATCAAGAAAAAAATGCATGGTATTAAAAAAATCTAATTTTGGTGAAATGAACAAATATGTCTTATTTTAAGAAACAAATTTTATATGACAAAATGACAAGATTATTCTGGAATTAAGTAATACAGTGCTGTGCAAATTAATTTTTTTATAAAATGTTGTCAATTTTTTAAATTTAATAATTTTTATGGCCGCCTTTGGCAGCAATTACATCTTTTACTCGATTTGGCATGGATGAAACCAATGTTTCGCAAATTTTTCTTATTTCTTCGTCGTGAAACCACACTTCAATTATTGCACAAATAAGCATCTTTTCGGTAGTCCAATCCCTTTTCCTCAGCCTTATTTTTATTTTGGCCCAAAGATTCTCTATTGGGTTGAGGTCTGGAGAGTTGCCTGGCCATTCGAGCACCTTAATACGTTCTTCCGCAAAGAATGCTTTCATTTTTTTTTGAAGTGTGGCATGTGGCAAGATTTTGCTGAAAAATTGCATTTCCGGTCGGAAACTGTCTTCTCATGGTCCGTAAGAGCATGTGGGTTAAAACGTCAGCGTACTTGATGCTATTCATCATCCCTTCAATCGGCTTTAAGCTTCCAGGGCCCATGGAGGTGAACTAACCCCAAAACATTACCTTGGGTGGGGGGGGGGGGGTGTTTAGGGGCTTGTATAATGTGACCAGGTCGGAGCTTTTCTTTGTCACTTCTCCTTACGACACTTACCCGGTAACCCTGAACTTCGAAATGGCTCTCATCAGAGAAAATGACACTTCCCCATTCGTGCGAAGACCAGTCTTTATGTTTCTTTACCCACTGCAGCCTTTTTCTCATCATAGCCTCAGTTAGAAGCTGTTTTTTAAGTGGTCTTCTTGCTTTGCGGCCCACATCTAAAAGACGCCTTCTAACAATGGACGAGTCCACCACCACACCAGCCGACGCCAAGTTCCTTTGAAGATCACCGCTAGTCTTCCAAGGATGAATGACGCTGTTACGGATCAAAGTTTTGTCATCGCGATCCGTTGTCTTGCGTTTTCGGCCACAATGCCCCGTACGAGCCGTTGCAATGGATCCTGTAGCCTTGTGCAACGCTATGATCCTACCCACACTTGATTTTGGAACTCCAACATCATCCGAAATCTTCCGTATGCTTTTGTCAGTGTGCTCATGCAAAGCAATGATTGAAGCCCTCTTCTCCATCGAAATATCCATTTTCAAATTTGTTTCAAACGAACCAAACAAAACTAATAAAATATCGGATAACAGCTTCATGACACTAAACTTTTATAAATGCACAAAAAACTGCAACTTACCTTCGCGAATCGAAAAGAAAATATTTGTAATAATTAATTTGCAAAGAACCTTACCAAAGTTTAAAACAGAAACCCGAAAATCATAGCCTACTTACGATTATGTTTAAAAATCATGCCTGTCCCAAGTAATTTGCACAGCACTGTAATTATTTAATACTACGAGTATTGAACTTTATTTTAAATCAGTAGAAATTTTCTGATTCGAAGAAAATAATTGCAGCGTTTTGGAAGAAATTATTGAAACTAGGCAAGAAAATAAGATTTAATATGATCATACTTTAAATCGAAATACTAAAATTATGCTTTTAGTGGAATGCACTAAATGTTTATTTCAATTTAGAAACATTTCTTAGAAATTCTACTTAATCCGATGGTATAAGTTGCACCTACATAAGATTGAAACCATATCCATAATGATTTTCCACAAGTGAAGTGTTTGAGTATTAATATCTAGGCTGCGTTTTGTTGGGAAAAGGGGGTGGTGTAGTGTATTAAGAAACAAATTCTAGTACACAGAAACATAAGGACAATATAGGTTTCTTATGTATATAATTTCTGTAAAACATTATGCAGTAATGAGAAGCTGATTTCATAATCACGAAACTGAGGCAACTAATAAGAAATGTTTGATCGCTTGTGACACTTCAAGCACAAACCAGACACAGAGATCTCTCATACTTTCTATATAGGTACAAGAAACAAATTCTAGAATTAAGAAACGCATGCACCATAAAATAAACCATTTTCTTTCGCTCTCTGGTATATATTACTATTAATTTACTGCGTTATAAGAAACAATTTCTAGTGTACAGAAAGTAAGTTAGACGGAATACAAGAAAACTGTTTCTCTTTATTTACAGCATTGTTTTACAGTAACTGGACGAAGTTCGTATTCCTTTTTATTCTTTAAGCAAGAAACTGCAGTAACTAATGAGCAATGTTTGATCGCTGGAACATCAAGAAGGAGAAACCCGGCGTATGCACAGTTAGCTGAAGTTACGGTTAACTGGTTTTGGACATTTTCAATTCTTCATAATTTTTGACGTATAAGAAACAAATTCAAGCTTACAGAAACGATGGCTCAATATAAGGAGCCAATTTCTGTGGAGTATAAAGTTCGGCGCCTCTTGTATTTTTGTTTGTTTTTTGCATCCAGAAACCAAATACTCCGGTAATTGCAGAAACGTACACAAATACAGTCGATGGCAAAAGTATTTATACATCTCGAAACTTTACAGCTTTAGCTGTGCTAATACTAATTTTAAGGTTACACTTTGAAAATTTGAAGAGCTCAGAATTACACAATACATACCTACTCAATTTGTACTTTCCTACAGTAAATTAAAACTGAAGATTAAAACGATTATTATTAGGTGTGTTTCTTACTAAAGCGTATACACATTTGCATGTTTAATACAACAGCAATTACTAAGCCTATATACTCTAACTTTAGCGGAGATAACTATCGCCGCTTAGTCCTTAAGCGGATATAGATCAGTGCTACAAACACCATTTTCTACGTATTTCGATATCTTTTGTTATCGAATGTAAAAACTTTGAAATTTTGTACCTACTGAACCGACATAAACCTCCAAATTTTACTTGCGTGTAAGGTTTTATTTTAAACAGACAAATATTGAAACACTGCCATTTTCAATTTTAGGTTTTTAATCTGAGTAGTATTTTGAAATTTAATTTTAGGGTTAAATATACAGCCAGTATAGTGCTGCCAAGTCAAAGCCGAGCGTTTTTTTTTTGTTTTTTTTTTTATCTAAGCCTATACCTATACGCTTGCATATAAAAACGCACCTAATCTTAATTGAAAATTTCGAATACACAGAATACTTGCTTGGTGCATAATTATATAATATTGATGCTCAGAATTTGGCACTATTGTGCACGGGTAAACAAAATTATGAGGCTCAAATTGTTTCTTACCCATGTCATATTGTACAAATAAAACTTATTACATACAACAGGAGATTTATATGAGAAACCTGTCTGCACTTTTTCTCGCCACTGTATACCTAAGAGTCGATTTTGTTATTGACGCATTATCTGTTCGCCATCAATACAATAGACGACTGTTGAGAGTAAGTAGGTAGGTTTGTATTGTTTTTGTATTTTCTTCCTCCAAGAAAACAATTCTCAAACTTAGAAACAAAGGCAAAATATAAGAAACAGGTGGGTATGAAGCTACATATATCCACCCTTATAACTGTTGCTTCTTGGGTTTGTATTGGTATTGTCATGTGGCAGTGAATACATGTAATCCTTGCATTTTGCAACTGCATATCAGGCAGATATGAGACTAAGCCAGTCAGTCTAATATTTCTACTGATACTGAAAGTTACCTGCACCGGCACAGTATTGTTTTTGAACTTTATAAATCAACTTCTTAATCGTTAGCGTTTTGTTTCAGTCGTTTAGTAGTGAAGTGTTATTGTTTAAATTAATAAAAAAAGGTAAGAAAAATTTATTTTAGTTATTGGTAAACTTTTCTTTTTGCCTTACCTATAAAAAATTTAATGTGGAATTTAAATTAGTGGTTCCGTTCATTTAAATTTCCTTTGGTTAAAACATTTTACGAATCCTTGGATCACAGTTGAAGAAAAGTGGAAACAAAACTCAACACGGAGACTTGCATCCTTTGGGAATCAGCATTTAAACCTTTCAGATATAATAACTGAGTGGCCATTATATAAATGTTCCTCAGGTTCCAGACTGGTAATATATTTCTTATTTTGATTCTCATAAAAACTTTTTTACTCTCTACCTATATATACATATATTTTAGGGGGACACTGACTACGAAACTAATTTTAAACACAACTTAGGACTAATCAATGGTTGGGAGGATTTTACAGGCGTAGTATGCTCACTTTTCAAGGAAAAATTAAAAGAACATATTAGAAGATTGTATACTAAATCAGAAAGGTGCATTTTATTAACATAAGACATGTAGCAATGTTGAAAACACGTTTATTTTTCAATTTAGACAAAAACAAGAGACATCAAAATATTTGATTTGCTACACTATATAATTCCCATACAGGAAAAACAAAGGGCAAAGACAGAAAAAATTGGAAGTACAGCATACTGGATAGTTAGACCCCGCTTATACAACGATCAGCAAGCGACCTTCATCACACGATAGAGCAAAGAAAGCAAAAGTACCCTCAGTTTCCCAAATTGAAATGCCAAACATACATCATGAATCATGATCATACATACATAGAAGGTGAAGCTGAAATTTTGGGTATCTACATATACAGTGTATGATGATGTTTAAATAAATTTGATAACTTGAATTATAATCAAACTGCTGCACTTAGAGTTAAGAATACATAAATAAGACAATGACTTTTTTTTTCTTAGTAATAAAAATACAATACATATATTAAAAAACAGTTGCCATCGTTCTATTTATTTTGTTTTTCATTATAGATGATAATAATCGAATGTTCAAGTACATGCAGAGTAAATATTGGTGTAAATGGATAAACTAAAGTCAACATTTCTCAAATTAGGTAAGTCTTTCCTACACCATGACATTATTACTCGAATGTTGATTATAAATATAAAAATTTGGTGTGAAAATGTTTTTGGTACTGATAGCTTCCTTCTTTCTTCAAATATTTATTAATTGCAAAAATAAAGAGTTATAAACCTTAATCAAATTAAATTTATAAAAATCTGCTGTAAGAAAAAAGAAAGCCAACACCAAAAATATTTGCGCTGGATCATACAAATTTTTTGTATTTATAATCACCATTCGAGCAATAATGTCATGGTATAGGAAAGAGCTACTTGTGTTTCCGTTTAGTTGAATGAAACATAATTCTCTTTCTTCAAGAAATGTTGGTGCAAATTTTATAAAGAACTTACTAAAAATACCATTCTTGAGTTTATTGCAGATAAAGGTATCGATTTCAAGTTTATACCGCCCCGTGCGCCTCATTTCGGAGGCATCTGACGTTGCTGACGAAGACCTTCGGAGGAGCCTTTTTGACGTTTGAAGAGCTCAGCACTGCACTTGTTGAAATAGAAGGAATTTTAAACTCAAGGCCAATAACCGCAATTTCATCGGATCCTGATGATGTCAGCGCTCTTACCCCAGGACATTTTTTGATTGGGCCGCCTATAAATTCGTTTCCGGAACCGGAAAAAATTACTAATAAAATTTCGCATCTTAACAGGTGGCAAAGAATCACAGCTCTGAAGCTGCAGTTCTGGAAGAGATGGTCAACTGACTACATTCGAAGTCTTCAACAGAGGTCCAAATGGTTCCCTAACACTAAAAATATTAAGGAAGGTGCTGTAGTTATTCTGAAGGACGAAAACCTACCTCCCTACAAATGGGTGGAAGGAGTGGTGAAAGGAGATGACAACAATGTTATAGTGGTCGATTTGAAGACTGGCACTGAAAGATTCCGACGTCCTATAACCAAGATAGCACCGCTTGACTTGGATTAATGGCAGAGCACATCAATAGGGCCAGAATCTTTCCGCCAATGCCATCATAAAGATTCACCAATGTAACATCGAATTTTTAAATTTCCCGCCTATCTTAATTATAACGATTGTTACATATAATGTATTGTAAACTTTCCCCTTAAGGCTAATTCACCACACCCATTCCTTACTTTTCCTTCTACTTAAAAGATCCTATGACCGGGATTCGATGGTCAACCTTCAAGCGACTCGGTCGAAAAAGTAGTTTCAATAAAGAACAATTTTATAACGTTTTGGAAGTAAATGAGTTTAATTTATCAGGAACAAAATTCAAGTTAAGAATTTTACACACTGAAAATCGATTGCAAAATGTATGGCCTCATCGTTGTGATCGCCAGGGTACATGTCCATGATCATCTGTATGTATTTTTGTAAAGAATGTTCAAATTTGAGGTATCATTTTAAATTTTGAATGAACGACATAATTTGTGAAAAATCTGTATTTATTTTTATCGCAAATTAATGTACATTGGTTCCGGTTAATAATGAAAAAGAATGTCGTCCAAGTGACCTCCTCTGCTAGCTCGACAGACTGTTACCCTTTTACCAAAATTTTGAATCACTTTTTCCCATAATGATGGTTCAATTGACTCCAAAAAAGGTTCTTATCATCGTTCTTGATATCGAGCAAAGTAATTCATCTTCAAAGAAAAATGGGCCAATTACGCAAACACACCAAAATCCACACCATACATTACCTTTTTTTTGGTTTCATTTGGCTTTCAAATAATCCTCTAGGATTTTCTTCAGCCCAAAGGCGACAGTTTTGTTTATTGACATAACCGCCAATTTCAAAATGAGCCTCGTCTGTGAAGATAATTTGCTTGAAAAAATTGACATTTTGTTGTTGCTTCTCTATGGCCCAATTAACGAATTGGTCAGTTGGCTTTAATTCTTGTGTTAAGTGTATTTTGTAAGGCTTTACATGCAGATCTTTGTGCAAAATGTTTAACAAAGTTGTTGGTTTGAGGTTTAATTGCTGTGAACGACGACGAATTGACCTCCTTTGCTCTTCAGCAACATTTCTGCTAACAGCTGCAATATTTCCACTGGAACGACGACTAAGATGATAGGCTTTACTTCTCTGATAATGAATCGAAAAAGTTTCTTCAAATTTATGAACGATAAGTTTGTAGAATATTCGTAAAGGAAATGACCATTTTTCTTTAGCTTCAATTTCAAAATCAATTTGTAAAGGGTGTTTTTTAAGCCAGTAGGTAGGTAAGTTGGTTTAAGTGGCTGTCTGGTTGTACACCAGGACACAATTAGCGCATTTGCGCCGTTTTGATACCACGACTCAAGAGGCGTTAAATCACAAGATCTTGAAGGCCGATTGATAGGTCCGCTACCCAAAATAATGCGTTCCTCGAATATTTTCTTCAATAGGTAGATTGTTTCGATTCCTGAATGGTACGTAGCGCCATCCTGCTGGAACCACATCTCTCCCACATTCATACCATTCAATCGAGGTACGAATAGTCATTGATCATGGCTCTATAGCAAATCCCGTTGACCGCTACACGCAGAATAGCCTAATTTTTGAAGAAATTTTTGAGACAATGGTCCAATGATTCCACCGGCCCACAGACCGCACCAAACTGTGCATTATTTGGGATGTACCAGCGTTTTGATAATCTCTTCGCTCCAAATGCGACAGTTCTGCTCCTTGGTATTCCCAGAGCCAAAAATGAACCTGACCGCTGAACACAATTTTCCGAACAGCGGATCCAATGTCAGTAGCTTGATCTTGTAAGCCTTCAAACTAAGATCTTTGAACGACGTCGAATCATTAAATTTGGATCTTTTTCATTACTCTCCCTTCTGAAAGGATGCAATAGCCTCTTCAGTACGCACTCCTCTGTCCTCTTATGCATTGCGATGCCACTGCATCTTGCAAAAAAAAAGTTGTGCGAAAACGGTCAACTATACGGCGAATAGCGGTCTCAGATGGTCGATTATGTCTGATCATATTTTGGAACCAAATTTCTAACATTTAGTAATGTTGTTAAAGCATGTATGGCACCACGATAAAAATAACACGTGGACGGTGACATTTTTTACTTCCTTATGCATATAGGTCCATGATCATCATCCGTACGTAGTTTTGTAAAACTCGCTTGTAGCTTGTAGGTAGATATATTGGTTATCTGTCCTATATGTTTGTCTTTTCCTTATACTTTTTATTGCATCTGTGGCTGATTGGCCTGCGAAAAACCCGGACTGGTCATCAGATAGCAGCATGATTTTCCGCTAACGGCCGCCTTACAGCCGCTCGACGGTCTTCATGGTGTATTACATCTGCTTTATCGAACGGGAATTATCACAGATTCACGTATCACACGCACTTGGATACAAATGCTCTTTGAAAATCTCGGCTCATTGACTTTCATGTGTTATAAATGGCACACGTCATCAGAGGAGCAGTATCAGTCCAATCCTTACACTACGTGCCAAACCATTATCATACATGTTAAAGGAGGCCAATATGAGCCTAATGTTAACCTTTTCAGTAATTCAAAAAAAAAAACGAACCGCACATGCAAGAGCACACAGCACACCCATCTATGTAACTTACATATCTAGCATCAGAAAGATACGTGAAGCTTTCAAAATATTTTACCACATCGTGTGCCTTTCGTATATCTTTGCGGCTTTCGCATATCCACAGCTCAAAATACACCCACCAAAATGTATTATATCCCATGTGAACTATATACATCCTTTTTCTGCAGTCAAAGTTGCCTCGAAACATGAAAAGCTAATTGAGTTCTCACACTGAATACCACCTATCTTTATCTCTATCCCCAAACGAAAATGTGGTTCCTCCTGTTAACCAAATTATGTCATGTTATATTCTCCATCTCTGCACTATAATGCTAGAGGATGGGGCCTGATTGCAGAAGAAGATACAACATTAAAATGTTCCCATCAAGCATTTTTCCTCCCTTTTTTCGACTTCTAGCCTGAAAAACTCGTACAAACATTAAATACACAAGACAGCACACCAATGAGTTGAATGAAAATAGAGCATGAAAAAACGGTTATATGGATAGATATACATAAATGCAGAGAAGGCAAATGAGAAAAAAAATTGCGTTCGTACTATATCCTTTGAGCCTTGTTTGTGGGTTCTTTACCCCCGTCTCCATTGTGTTGTTTTTTATGTTTGTTTTTTTTTGTTGGATATGAAAAAATGTCTATTTTTTGACACACTTTTTAAAAAGTAAATTGTCTCATTCTGTTTGATGCCTTTATGTGCCACTCTTGGCAGCTAGATGAACTTAATGTGTTTGATCTGAATGCCTTCGAAACTTTAAAAAGTGAAAAGGTTAAAGGATGTTTTATAAACATTTTAAATGAAAAATTAAACTTTAATTGATTTTTTTTTGTTTCAACAAAGTGGCGACAAATAATGTTGGAATAAACAAATTTGACAAGGGCTCCTTACAAATGACTTAATTTTCAACTGGTTAGCACTGAATAATGAATTTGAGCGTGTTGAGAATTTCACTTGAACTAACCTCTACAAGGATAAGAAATTAAATTATGTTTAATTAAAATTTAAGGCGTAGCTGCTGAGTGGCTAATGCGTTGAACTTCTGATCGGGTCATTCGAGGTTAGAGTCCCAAAAAGGGACATGGTTTTCACTGCCCCACCTCATGCGAATGTTTGGCATAGGAGCTTTTCGAAATTCACTTATTGGGATCGGTGTTAATATACATGTTTACCAAAATATGACTTCACATACACACACACGAATTCTTGGAGGTTATTGGGGTTGATAATTGTTTTATATTCCACTCAAAGTCAAGGGTAATGACTACTTATTGTCAGACAATAGTACTGTGATCTTATAACTGAGCGAAACGAAAGTAAAAGAAAAATGTTACCCAAAACTTACAAACAAAAGATCGAATCGAATTCAGAGAAAAACGTGAAAACTTAATACACTTTAGATATTCTTTCGATACAATAGAGTAGATTGACAAAATGTGGAAGTCTCCGTGCAGGGGACGATATGAAAATATTACCACAGCGCACCCCAATAAACAGCGCTCGCCTTAAAAGACGACTTAGGGGAAAAATCTGATATAAACACCCACATGAGCCTTGCAACGTATTTAACATCTTCCAGCTGCACCGCAAAAGTGCATTCAAATCCGTGGATTGACACGACTGGAGATCACCGGTATCGTAAAAGGAAGATCAAATAACAAAAAACAGGAGCATGGACTTGTCAAAATCGTTTTAACTCAAGTATCATGTGGCAATGGTGCGATGGTAGTGTATTCACTAAGTGATTGGCAGGTCGTGCGTTCGAATCCCGACCAGAGCCATGATTTTTATAAATTGAATACACACAACAAAAACTGATCTCCCTAAATCAATTTAGGCGCCACCTGTTGAGAAAAAAAAATCCCATCGCACCAAACTTCTTTCCTAACCTTCTATTCTTTCAGTAAGTGGCACCCAAAAATAGAAAATGAATTGCTGGGAGATACTTGCGCAACAAACTAAATGCCTGCGCTGTGGTTTTACCATAATAAGGGTGCTGTGTCACTACAGAAAAAAGAAATCCCTTTAGCGCACGCAAATTATAAAAAAAAAGAAGTATTATTGAAATAAACGCTAATAGAAAAGACACCACCCCGGAAGGCACTACTGGTCATGGTACTAATCCAGGGACGGCCAGAAATGCTCGGGTCAGAGTATTTCGATTTGCGGGCGATAGCGACGTTCATAATGAATTAGCTTAGGCGTTACCTAACGGTCGCAAGTTGAAACGGTTGGAACGAAGTTATTAATCATCGCCTAACCGTATGGTTAATAAAGAAGGCTCAACGCCGCAGTTGTGCGCCCAGGGCTTATATAATGGTCCACAATGTTGGATAGCGTACAAAAAAATAAATCCACATAGAGCCAGTGCCGGTGGCAGTGCTGAAACAAAAAAATCAAAAACAAAAGCGAAAAAAAAGCAACATCGTAGGGTATCCCTCCGTCCCCCATCCCACTTCATCACTGTTGCTCTTTCTTGACTATTGCATGTAAAGGCAGCATCGGGCGAATAGCGGGGTCGTGAGTTGTTGATTTTGTTGGTGGACCAAAACAAATTACCGTACGGGTATAACACCTGCGGTAGATTGTTATGGAAATCTAACGTATGTTTTCAATTCACGACTTATGCTTAGTTAGCGTCGGAGTTGTGTTTTCTTTTATGTTTGTATGTTCTAATGTGTAGGAATTTCGTTCTGGATGTCAGCAACATTCGTTAATGTTTTTCATAACAAACCAGCTGTTTTGGCACTTAGTGAAACCCAGGTTAGCGTTGGCTCTGATTTAACAGAGTTTAGTCTACCTGGGTACAACTTAGTGCCATTATTCTTTCCCCATCGCGGTATCGCCGTTTATATACGTAGTGACGTAGCCTACCAACTTCAGCCCCAGTATGGTCAGTGTTCCAATCCGGAATTTAATTTCATTTCGTTCAAATTTCATGTCCGTAGGCAATTAATCCACTTCTGTTTTATTTACAGAAGCCCCAACTTGGACAGACATTCAACTTATAATGAGTTTGATGCCCTGTCCGATTCCATTACAAGAATTGTGACCCTTCATCCTCGTTCTGAAATCGTTATTGCGGGCGATTTCAATATACACAATTCAGGCTGGCTTCGACATTCTGGTCAGGTTCGTCAGACCATTGTATCATATCAGCAAATTTTCCGTACTCCAACCACATAGTTAAAGAACTTCCTCGACAGCGACGTGGATGCTGCTGCTGATATGATCACAAACATAATTCACCTGGGCATGAAATCTTTTATCCCTAACAGGATTAAAAGTATCAAACCCAAGGTTAACGCGTGGTGTGACTCGAGCTGCAAAGAGGCTATCAGGCTAAAAGAGGTAAGTTTTCGGCTATTCAAAGCCAACCCATCTGAGGCAAGCCGTAAAAAGTTTAAACGAGCCAGAAATGGCTGCAATGCCCACATTAATCGTGTCAAATTCTCCTGTGACCAAAAGTTGAGGCAAAAAATACTACAAAGTCCCACGGGTAGTAAAAACTTTTGGTCATTTGTTAAAAACATCAAGAATTCGACCTCATCATCTGTACAGACACTCATTTACAATGGCATTCCAGCTGTCAGCTCTATAGATAAGGCCAATCTGCTTGCTGCTCACTTTGCAGTCAGCTCAACGCTCCCAGATTGTGTTTTGTCTCCCCCTGTACTCGAGCGCGTAGAATTCTCCATGGGACCAATCCACTTTCGCACTCGTACAGTGGCTAGAGTACTTCAAGATCTTGACGTTCACAAATCCGCTGGTCCAGATGGTATTTTCCCTATCGTTCTGAAGAGGTGTTCTTCTTCGCTGGCAAAACCATTGCGTAAGCTTTTCCATCTGTCCTATTATTCAGGATACTTCCCGGGAAGATGGAAAATAGCATTTGTCCAGCCTGTACCAAAAAAAGGCGAATCTTCTTCTCCCTCCTCCTACCGACCAATTGCACTTACGTCTCATCTTTCTAAGGTCATGGAAACGCTGATAAACCGTCAGCTAATGAAATATCTTGATTCGCGAAAACTTCTTAATGGACGGCAGTATGGTTTTCGTAGCAACAGGTCCACTGGTGATTTGATGACATATCTAACCAAAAAGTGGAACCAATCTCTTCATCAAGGTGGTGAAGGTAAGATCGTTGCGCTTGATATTTCAAAGGCATTTGACAGAGTTTGGCACCAAGCTCTCTTGTCGAAAATGCGTGCAAATGGAATCGATGATACTCTTCTTCAATGGATTAGAAATTACCTTTCGGACCGTTCAATTCAAGTTGTCTTGGACGGTTTCAAGTCTGCAACTCACCAAATAAATGCTGGTGTCCCCCATTAAATTCCGATCTTAACAGCATAACTCACTGGGGTAAAACCAATAGGGTGGAATTTATTGCTTCCAAAACTCAATGCTGTCTCCTGTCATTAAAGCAAAACCCACACACACTGCCATTATCTATGAATGGCACTAACATCGCTGAAACCGAAAGACTTTCCATTCTCGGTATGTGTGTTAATGACAACCTTCGTTGGAATGACCACATATTCGATGTCGCCAAGAACGCCGCGAAATGTCTAGGCTTCCTTAAGCGTTGTAAGAAATATTTCATCCCTTCTGATCTGGCTACAATTTATAAGGCGTTTATTCGGCCGAAACTCGAGTACAACGCTCATATCTGGTCCGGTGCACCAATAACTTATTTGGAGCTACTTGACAGGATCCAAAAACGCGCGATAAAACTCATTGGCGACCGAGACATCGCGAGATCGATTGACTCTCTTAGTCATCGTCGTAATGTCTCCTGCCTGTCGTTATTTTATCGTTATTTCCACCATAAGTGCTCAAACGAAATAGCCAGTTGCATTCCTCCCCTTGAACATTTCAACCGCAATACCCGCTATGCAAGGAATGCTCATCAGTTCACCCTCAAACCTGTGTTCGGACGTACAGTGAAGTTCAAAGAATCTTTCCTCAGCCGTACAACACGAATGTGGAATGCTCTTCCCCGCTCCATTTTTCCTACACATTATAACCTACAGACATTCAAAACCAACGTGCATCGGCATCTCTCCTTTTCCTCTCACCCTAATTTCCTTAACGCCCGCGCTGTGTAGCTAATACATTATAAGGGTCCCAACAAATCCCTTTAGTGCGCGCTTATTATAAAAAAAAAAAAGTTTTAGGGCAAATTAACTGCAGCTGATATGAAGATGCTTCGCATGACAGCTGGAGTTACAAAGTTTGTTCGAACAAGAAGTTCCAAGACCCGAGGAAGCGTTCACGCTAAGGAAACTATCTCAAGGAAAATGGCACCCGACCGGATCAGTTGCTACAGTCATGTTCAAGGGAGAGATCCTAGGAACACCGTTCATACCGCCGTATCAATCAATGTTCGTATACAGTCGCGAAAGAGAGGCAGGTCTTCAACCTCCTGGATCACGCAAACGCAACAACACCAGCATTTGATATGCCTCAGAGCCACGGGTGATTTGATGACTTATCTAACCGAAAAGCGGAACCAATCGGTTCATCAGGGTGATGACAGTAAGATAGTTGCGCTTGCTATTTCAAAGATATGTGACAGAGTTTGGCATCAAGCTCTCTTGTTGAAAATGCGTCCTTTTGGAACCGATGATACTATTGTATTTTCTTTCAATGAAACTTGAATTGAACGGTCACTTCTAATCCAATTCACTAATTCGCTGATGACAATACCCTCAGCTTTTCATGTGTGGAACCGAAACGACAGCATATGTTAAGCACATTAAATTCCGATCTTGACAGCATAGTTCAATTGGGTACAACCAATAGGATGGAATTTATTGCTTCTAAAACTCAATGCTGTCTTCTGTCATTAAAGCGAAACCTTAACAGTCTGTCATTATCCATGATGACATTTGCGCCAGTGAAATCGAAAGACTTCTCATTATGTGTGTTAATGATAACCTTTGTTGGAATGACCACATATTCGATGTCGCCAAGAACGCTGCAAAATGTCTAGCATTCCTAAAACGACGCAAGATATATCTCATCACTTCGGATCTGGCTACAATTTATAAGGCGTTTATTCGCCCCAAACTTAAGTACAACGCTCATATCTGGGCTCGTGCTCCAATCACATATTTAGAGCTGCTCGACAAAACGCGCGATAAAAGTCACTGGCGATCGAGATATCACGAAATCGCTTGACTATTTGAGCCATCGCCGTAATGTCTCCTGCCTATCATTGTTTTATCAATATTTCTACCAAAAGTACTCTAGTAAAATAGCCAGCTGCATTCCACCTCTAGCACATTTCAACCGCAACACCCGCTATGCCAGGAATGCGCATCAGTTCACTCTTAAGCCTACTTAATGGTTCCTTAGACGTAAAACACGAATGTGGAATGCTCGATCACGCTCTGTTCTTCCCAAACATTATGATTTACAAACATTCAAAACTAATGCGCATCAGTTACTCGTCCTTTCTTCTTCCTCTTTTCCTAAAAGCCCGTGCTGAATACATTATAGGGGTGTTTAAAATCCTTTTTATAAAAAGGTGACGAAGTGATTCGAAATCGGGAGCCCTGCCGATATTTTTGAGGTCAAACCGTCGAGTCCCGCTAACGGACCAGTAGGGATGTCGTGAATTGTGAGGGTTTATTATCCCTTAGGCCCACCTCGTCTTTACTCCAACAAATTTGAGTAGGAATCAAACTAAAAAAAAAGTTGTAAGCCACGCTGCACTCACGGTATAGTTGATGTGTAAACATGTAGGCACCGTTGCGCGTTAGCTACCTAATTTGTTATCTAGCTAACGCCACAACTAAGTAACTAACGTAGTTAAATAAGCTACGCTTAAAATGCAATCGATTTGGTGGTTAGCTATGATAATGACAACTAATTTTTGCTATTAGCTATTAGTTGCAGGTTGTGTAACTAAGCTCGTTAGGTTGCCAAAGTTAGTTGCGGATGACAACTAAAAGTTGATTAGCTTTTTAGCTGTAGCTTTTTAGCTGTCTAGGTAATAACTAATAACTAAATCAAATTTTTTTATTTTGCTATAATGGTGATAATTTATTGGGATTTATTATGCATATTGCGTTTAAAATAAACATTGATTGAATGCCCCTTTTATTTTACATCAGGTTATTTTACAAAGAGGTCCTTGGAGCCACAATAATTAAACACGAAAAAGGATATTTTCCCAAAATGTCTTTAGAAACGGCACGGTTTATATGAGTTCAATGTTATTTGAATGAGGGGTGCTAGGAACAACAAACATTTTGGTAAAATATCCTTTTTTCGACTTTTATGGACCTTTTTGTTGTTCGAAAGACCTCTTAGTCAAATAACATTGAACGCAGATATACCGTGCGGATTCTAATGACATTTTGGAAAAATATCCTGTTTTCGACTATTAAGGACCTTTTTTGTTGTTGCAAGGACCTCTTAGTCAAATAACATTGAGCAGAGATATACCGTGTGGATTCTAATGGCATTTTGGAAAAATATCCTTTCTTCGACTTTTAAGGACCTTTTTGTTGTTGCAAGGACCTCTTAGTCAAATAACATTGAACACAGATATACTGTGTGGATTCTAACGGCATTGTGGAAAAATATCCTTTCTTCGACTCTTAAGGACCTTTTTTGTTGTTGCAAGGACCTCTTAGTCAAATAACATTGAACACAGATATACCGTGTAGATTCTAACGGCATTTTGGAAAAATATCCTTTCTTCGACTTTTAAGGAACTTTTTTGTTGTTGCAAGGACCTCTTAGTCAAATAACATTGAACACAGATATACCGTGTTGATTCTAATGGCATTTTGGAAAAATATCCTTTTTTCTACTTTTGAGGACCTTTTTGTTGTTCCAAGGATCTGTTAGTCAAATAACATTGAACACAATATAATGCGCGGTTTTTTAGGAGTTTTTGAAAAAAATGTTTTTTTCGGGCTTAAGGACCTTATTTGGTTCTCCAAGGACCACTAGGTAAATAACCTTATTACAACTAAAAGTGACATTCTTAAATCGGCCATCGGTTACCAGAGTACAAATCGATATTTTTCCTCTTACCTTCAACTGATGTACAACAAACTTCAAGCTATACAACCTCAATTATTCAAAACAAATCTACTTCCACACAACTTCCCGGTGTTTCGTAAGGACATACATAATCTATATATATAAAAATAACTTGCTAAATGTGTGTGTGTGACAGCCTACCGACTGCCACACACATCCGATTTTGATTTAGTTTTTTTTGTTGGTTAATAGACCATGTAGAGAAGGTTAATAGGCTACTTTTTGTCGCGAAACCAAAACTTTATGGGGATGGAAGAGGTTATAAAAGTTTGTATGGGGAAATGCACTTTGAGAAAAAAATAAACTGGGTAGAAATCGAGTAGTGACACTTCAAATACAAAAAAAAATATTTAAAATTTTAAAAGCAATTGTTGTTGTCAATTATTTTAATTATTTGCCAAGCAAATTGTTGTTGTCAACAATTTTGATTTTTTTTTTAAATATATCGAATAAGTTTGTATATGTTTATTATGTTACACAAAGTCACTTTTTGAAACGGAGTCGATTTGTTGGATGGCGTTTGAATCCTTCATGGAATGCGTCATCGAAGAAGTTTCAGCGGCGGAAACAAGGTGACGTAGTTCCCGGATTCCGTGGTGTTTATGCAAGTGATGCACTTGGTATAATATACACAGTTCACCCGAAAAACTACGAATGCTTCTATTTGAGAATGCTTTTGGTCAATGTTTTTGGCCCTACTTCGTTCGAAGCGCTGCGGACTGTTGACGGTGTGTTGTGTGCTACATTTCGAGAAGCCTGCCAGTGCAGGCAATTGCTTGAAAACGACAATCATTGGGACATGACGATGGCCGATGCCACTATCTCTCAGGACACTCTTCGCAATCATAATTTCGACATGTTTTCCATCAAATCCTGAAGATTTGTGGAATAAATACAAGGATGATATGGCCGATGATATTTTGCATCGAATTCGCAATGTGACATCAGATAATGAACTGGAGATGTCAGATGAAATGCGCAGCAAAGCTTTGATTTTGATCGAGGATATGTGTCTGCTCATGAGTGGCAATTTGTTGTGCAAATTGGGGATGCCACAGCCAAATCGCGCAATGCAAGACGCATTTAATCGAGAATTGGGGCGAGAAATGGATTTCGACCGAATCGCATTGAGTCAAGCTGTTCGAACAAATGTGCCAATGTTGAATCAAGAACAAAAGAAAGTGTACGATGAATTAATGCAAGCAGTCGATAACGAAAATGGCGGAATATTCTTCCTTGATGCGCCCGGTGGAACTGGAAAAACATTCCTGATTTCACTGATTTTAGCTACGATTCGTTCCAGATCTGCGTTTGCCTTGGCACTCGCATTTTCTGGGATAGCGGCTACTTTGTTAGAAGGCGGTCGAACAGCTCATTCTGCATTGAAATTGCCACTGAATCTGCAAGTGGATGAAGAACCTACATGCAACATTTCAAAGAACACTGCGATGGCGAAAGTACTGCAGCAATGTAAGATTATCATATGGAACGAATGCACAATGGCTCACAAACGCACATTGAAGGCCTTGAATCGTACTTTGAAAGATTTACGTAATGATAACCGACATTTCGGTGGCGCAATGATCTTGCTATCAGGCGATTTTCATCAAACGCTGCCTGTCAGTAGGTATTGGGACCCTTGGGACTGGGAATTCTGAGCTAGAGCGAGAGGGAAGATATGAGGTTGGAGCTAGAGCGAGAGGTAAGATCTGACCTTGGAGTGACGCGCCGGCCGCCGGTGGTGGTTGTTAGTTTTTGTTATCAGTTTTGTGTGTTTAGAGTGAATAGCTTGGAGATATTGACTTCCATAGTAATTAAACGGTTGATGCGATAAAGAAACCCCATGGATATTGGAAGCAACGGTGAATAGTGAGTTCAAGATCGTCTTTGTTTATACGACTAAATTGTGTATTGTAGCGATCTTGGACTAAATTGTGTATTGTAGCGATCTTGAGCTCATTTGTTTGTTTAGGACATTGCATTGTATATGGTTTCTTAGTTTGATTAATGTTAGACATTACATGTGTATGGTTTCTTAGTTTGATTATTTAATGTTTTATTTGTTCAGGACAATACATTGTGGGGCGAGATAATATAATATTATCGGCGTCAGATATGGCTCGCTCCCCCTTAAGATTCGCTGACCATATTGCTCTGTGTTACTTTTATCTTACTGACCACATTGTTTGAGAAGAAATTGTGATATTTTCGGAGGTATTTTCATGTATAAAAGGCGAGTGTTGAAGGTACTAAGTAACAGTTTATTTCAAATTAGACATGCAAAGAACATGAATTTCCTTAACCAACTGGGTAAAGTAAAGCCCCTAGAGGGTCTGAAAATTGTAGAATTGGGGAAACGGAGTCGTATCTTGAAGGCGATGCGGTGTCAGACCAAGTATGGACCAAAGATCCTGGTAGAGCTGGAGGCGAAAAAGGTATTTTTGCCTCTCAGATTCAACGCAATGGAGGAGGACACCATTACCCAACTCCCCTTATATGAGATGGAAGTCATCAAAGCGGTTGGAAATTCCTTTGAGTTGGCGTTCCATCCTGTTGCAGAGGAAGACGATGAGGTGCAAGTTCCCTACTCACAACCATTTTTATAAAATAAAAAATAAATTAAAAAAAAAAAAAAAAAAGTGAAACAAAGAAATTAACTGTTCTTTTTCTTTTTTATTGGTTTATTCGACTTTTAAGTGCTTTGAGGTGGTTAAAGATTACCCAACCTTTGTGAAAAGATTCAATTTGCGTGGTCGTAAAATTGAATTCCGGATTAGGGATGTAGCAGACAACTTTGAACCATCTAGCTGGATTCAGAATGCAGTGAAAGGTATATTTAAAAAAGTGACTAACGATTTGGATCCTTCTGATATGGTGGGTATAACATTTACAGGGAAGAATTTCGAACACCATGGTCCTGGTTGGATGAGCTATAGAAAGGCATCCGATTTAAAGTGGAGCGAGGTATGGGATTTAATCACTAAAATTTTCCAAAGCAATTCCGAGGGCTTAAGCACGGATACTTTCCGTATAAATCTTACATCGATAAGGCCTCCTAAAGGACAAGGAAATGATCGAAATAAGAAATACAATTCTTTCGATGAAGAATGCAAAAAGCGGAGGGGAATCATTGTAATAAGAAACAAAGACAACCTATGTTTACCTCGTGCGTTAGTTGTTGCAATTGCCTTTATTGATAAAGACTCAGAATATGCAAAAATTCGGCGCAATATTGGTAAATCTCAAGATCTTCGAACGACTAATCTAATAATTTTGACCGGTGTTAGTATACCTTCCGAAGGTTGTGGTATTCCAGAGCTTCGCACTTTTCAAAGTTATTTGAAGAATTATAAGATCACAGTCTACGAATATGAGCAAAAAGGACGAAGTATTATATTCGAAGACGATACATATAACAGTGATAAGAGAATAAATTTACTGTTTTACAAAGGTCACTTCAATGTTATAACATCTTTGACAGCGGCATTTGGTTGTGCTTATTTTTGCGAAATTTGTAGTGTACCATTCAATAATAAAACCGATCATAGATGTGTAAAGTCATGCCCTCAATGTCAGCAATCACCTATATGTCCTCAAAATCTATCCGAAATTGTATGTAAAGATTGCAATAGAAGTTTTAGAGGACAGGAATGTTTTGATAACCATAAGGCTTCGGGGTCAACAGGAAACCGAGCAATTTGTGAAACAGTTAAAAAATGTGTTGATTGTCTGAAAACATATAGAAGAGATAGAGAACATACTTGTAATGAATACTATTGTAAAAATTGTGATAAACACGTTTCCCAAGAACACTTGTGTTATATTCGATGCGACACTAGAAGACCAAAATTAGGCAATGTTCTCTATGTGTTTTATGATTTGGAGAGTCGTCAAGAAACGATTATTGCTGAAAAAGTGATAAAAGACTATGCTGTTCCAGTAAAACTTCATGAACCGAATTTATGTGTTTTCCAGCAAAGATGTGACCTTTGTTTGGATGAGAATAATCTACACTTCTGTCAGAAATGTAAATTCAGACTTAATATAAAAAAGGGTCAGAATGTTATATCCGAGTTCTTAGAGCACCTTTTGAACGCCCGAAAAAGTTTCACAAAAGTTATTGTTTTGGCTCATAATGGGCAGGCATATGATCACCAATTTATTTTAAACTATATCTTGCAAAATACAAAATTTCACCCCGAATTGATTATGAGAGGAACTAAAATAATACTCATGGGATTGGGGAATGTGAAATTCATAGACTGATTGAACTATTTTCCCATGGCTCTATCAGTTCTTCCAAAAGCTTTCGATTTACCGCAAGAGTTAAAAAAGGGGTATTTTCCGCATTTCTTTAATACCGAAAATGAAAACTATATTGGTCCACTGCCGCCTGCAGAATATTACAATCCGGATGCCATGAAGATAAATGATCGGGATGTATTCTTTAAATGGTATGAAGAAAATAAACAAAGTGAATTTAATATGCAGCGTGACCTTGTTGCATACTGTGAAAGCGATGTACAGATCTTATCTGAAGCATGTATAAAATTCAGAAAATTTTTCCTTGAGCAGTGTAATGTGGAACCGTTTTTGGAAGCTGTGACTATAGCATCAGCATGCAACTTGGTGTACCGTCGTAATTTTCTTAAACCAAACACTATAGGCTTAATACCTAGAAATGGATACAGACAAACTGATAATCAGTCGATCCAGGCAATTAAATGGCTTATTTTGGAAGAAAGGAGACGGAATTGTTACATTCAACATGCAGCTAAGCAGCGAGAAGCGGTAGTATGTGGTGTGAAAGTTGACGGTTTTTGCAAGGAAACCAAAGAGGTGTTTGAGTTCCACGGTTGTTATTATCATGGCCACTCATGTTTGAAAACGTTTCGCGACATGCCTTTAAGCAAAGATCCGTGCGACACGTTAAATCTACGCTATGAAAAAACCATGGCTAAATCTACACGGTTAAGGCAGTTCGGGTACAAGGCAATTGAAATGTGGGCTTGTGAATTCGAGAAACAATTGAGTACTGATGATGTCAAATATTTAAAAACACATCCTTTAATACAACAAAGCCCATTAAATCATCGCGACGCATTTTATGGGGGCCGTACGGGGAACACATATAATTATTATAAATGTAAGGAAGGTGAAAAAATCAAGTACATAGATGTATGCTCCCTATACCCATGGGTTTGCAAATACGGGAAATATCCAGTGGATCACCCTAAAGTTCACACCACCGATTGTTCTCAAATCGACTTAAAAAACACGAATGGGATTATAAAATGTAAAATAATACCTCCAGAGCAATTGTTACATCCGGTATTGCCTATTAAACAAAATAATAAGCTTATGTTTACATTGTGTAGAACATGCAGCAAACAAATGTCTCAAGACGAACGCTGCGCCCATACTGATGATGAAAGAGCTATACACGGAACCTGGATTATTGATGAGGTCTTAAAAGCAAAGGATAAAGGGTATAAGATAGTAGATATTTTCGAAATATGGGAATATTCTATGATTCAATATAATAAAATGGAAAAATCAGATGGCCTTTTCAGTCAAATGATGAATAAATTCATTAAAATGAAACAGGAAGCATCAGGGTGGCCAGATAAATGTGCTACAATGGAAGAGAAAAAGAAATATGTAGCTGACTTTTTGGGTAATGAAGATGTTAAACTCGATTTTGCACAAATTTGTGATAACCCTGGGAAGAGATCTTTTGCTAAGCTCATACTTAATTCATTTTGGGGTAAATTTGGACAAAGAGAAAATCAATCGAAAACATGTATAATTAATAGTCCATCAGAATTATTCCAAATGCTTACAAATCCAACTATTGAAGTCTGTCACATTCTACCTATAAATGAGGAAAATGTTATAGTAAGTTGGTTGTATAAAGAAGAAGAAGCGGAGACCTTATCAACTGTTAATGTGTGTATTGCAGCTTATACTACCACACAAGCTCGTCTGAAATTGTATAGTTACCTGGAAATATTAGGAGCTAGAGTCTTGTACTACGACACCGATTCTGTAATCTATTTAAGTCGTGAAGGAGAACCTGATCCACAGACTGGTGAATTTATAGGGGATATGACTGGCGAGTTACAATGCTATGGGTATGGAAGTTATATTACTGAATTCGTAAGTGGAGGCCCCAAAAATTATTCCTACAAAGTCTTTAGTACAAAAGATGGCACTGAAAAAATCGTGTGTAAAGTAAAAGGAATCAATTTGAATTATTCAGCATCGAAGAAAGTAAATTTTGAGACAATCAAAGAAGCTGTACTTAATGCTGCGAATGCCGATGATATCCAAATTTTATCAAATAATATTCGCCGGACACGAGAGCACGAGGTCATAACAATTGCTGAAACAAAAACATACAAACCCAGGTCAGAAAAACGTAGATTTCTCGAAGACAATAGTTCCCTTCCATATGGTTATAAAAGACGTAAATAAAGAAAAAACATTTGTATTTAAAAAAGAAGAAATTGGTTTTTATTTAATTTCCAGATAAGAATTTGTCCAATAGGTATACATTTTGTAGGGCACAGCATTTGCTATGGAGCGAACATTTTATTTCACAAGGATAGAGTCGCT
Source organism: Portevinia maculata (assembly GCA_949715645.1). Taxonomy (NCBI): domain Eukaryota; kingdom Metazoa; phylum Arthropoda; class Insecta; order Diptera; family Syrphidae; genus Portevinia; species Portevinia maculata. Next base: position 27,960,931 of record OX454528.1, on the reverse strand, counting down.
TCAATTCGTTGAAATTAGGACAGCCAACTTCTTCGATATTCATCACTTCAACATTTTCATCGCAAAGTAACTCCTTTATCCATTGAATTTTTTCAACTCCTTTGACGTACAAAATTGTATTTTTTATTTTCACGCGAAGGTATTTCCGAACTTTCTTAAATTCGGTGAAACCTCCATCCCAAACTAGGCCATGATGATTTTGGTAAAGCCATTGAACTTGTCTTCTTAATGCATATGATAATTGGTCAGAGTTGAATGGTGGTTTGATGATGAAATGATGATGATGGCCATTGTGTAGTATTGCTATTTCTTTAGCGATAAACTTATTATTAGGTCCTTTGAAACCTTGTACGTCAAGTATAAAATACATGGTTTATGCATGAGTGTCTTTTCCCCACAAGAGTTAACTTTGAACTAAGAAATTAGATTTCTCGCGAAACTATTTGACTGAGTGGATTATAATTTACGATGCGATCGTGTAACATTAAACAGTAGGCTGACGTATTTGCTGGGATTGGTTTTGTTCCTGTTGTTTTGAATTCAATGCGAATATCAACTGGACCATTTTTGATTATTTCACTCTGATGTCTGCAATCTATAACGAAAATTGTCGCTTGAGATTTAAATGTATCTCTTGATAAGAGTGGTTCAGCAACTAGTCGGTTGTAGTAGGTTTTTTGAAAGTCGCAGTACATATTGTATAGTAAACTGTAATTATTTTTATCAAAGGATAAATTTAAATCTTCACAGGGGTAAGCGTCAGAATTTAAGTATGCCTTCACGTTTGTAATATCACAATGATCAAAATAAGTTGGATTTCCTTTTAGTAGATTACGTTTGTTAGTTTGCAATGCAAGGAGAATGTAGCGTGGCTTCTCCATTTGTGAGGTTGTCTTCACATTCCAAATATGATGATTGGTGCTGGGCAAAGTAGGATATTCATACAGATCCCAGTTACGAAAGGCAAGCTTCATAGTTTGACCATTATTAATAGGTTTGTAAAGTTTTAATTTGTAAGAATCAGACAGTGTAATATGAGGAATTTTCCATTGTATTTTAAGTAATTTTATCTTTGCTTTTTCATCATCGTCAGCAATTAATGAATTATCATCTGTGCGTGACCGTGTTAGAATCAAATCATGGCGTCCATTGGGTATTACTCTCTTATAGTCTTCAGCAAAACCCAGTAATTTATTTAGAGGTATACAAAAATTAAAGTAGAAACTATCCAGATTAATTGAAGAGTTGGGCGACCAAGATGCATTCAATAGCATATCGCTTTCGTTTTTTTTTAAAGAAATGTAGTTTTTAATAGTTGATGTTATGCCAACATTACGATTGCTATCAATTTCCACGCCATTTAATTCATAACGTATTTCGTCAAATAAGAAAGCTATTCCGTTGTTTACAAGTTTTGTTTTCGTAACTGCCGATCCATCAGATTTCGATACAGTACCTTCAATATAAATGTAACTTTCTGAAGGCAAAATATTAAGATTTTGATGTTGGACACAAATTTGTATAATGTCATTTTTCTCAAAGTTATTCAGATATGGTGAATAGGTGTGATAATTCAGTTTTGAGATACTCTCCTCAAACTTTGGTTCTTCGAAAATATTCAGCATGTTGTTAGGATTGATTTAATGTTTTAATTTATATCCCAGTGACAATAGAAATTGTTGATTTTCTATAGTAAGTTTTGATGTTCTCTTATCAGAAGATGATAGTATATTGCTAGAGTTAGTAGTGTTACCTGCTCTTTTATAACTTGAGGGGTAATTATATACTATCATTATTGTGGTTTCAAATGCAAGCGAATTGTTATGATTTCGTTTCGAAAGTTTATACGATTTCCGTCCTGATCCAAGAGATTCAATGTTATAGAACTTATCCTCTTAGCGTTCACTGGCAAATAGATGGCATTGTGTGGAACTTCAACTATTTTATATCCTGGACTAACGTTGACTGAAAATTCATGTAGTATATGAGCAGGTTGACTATTGATATATGTTTCGTCAATTAAATTACATTCAACTCGTACAATATTCACTCTATTGATATTAACATACTGGTCAGATACATGCAGAATATTAGGAGCTAGTTTCTTCTTACTGAATCCTAAAAGAGAACCAATAGATCGGTCTTGTGTAAAATCGATTTCCACATTGCTGTACAGTTCACATTTCAAAGTATTATTATTGGCTTTTAATTTGATTATAACTTTTTCAACGCTATTCTCATTGTGTGTGTTCAGAACCTTTTGAATTATTTTATTAATATCCTCAATTTCATAAGAGCCCTCTGTAAATTCAGTCTTGATTTCTCCATTACCACCACCACCACCACCATCACCACAATGAAATAAATTATTTAATTTATCCACATTAGGTATAGAATTATAGGTCTGCAGATCAACTAAGCCACATACATAATCAGAATTTAGGACAATTGGAGGAAAGTACTCTGCAGTGAGAGTAGATTGGTTTCCGCTTAAAGTGAGTGTTAACGACATAACTATTGGAATAGAAATGAAACACAATATATTGATTTTACTCTATTTATTTATATTTTGCTCAATTAGAAACTTTAAACATAGATGACCACATATAAATGTATTGAAATTTTGACAGCTGTTATAATTATAGTGAATATTTTCACCTAAATATCGTACAACCTCTATGGGTGGTCTTAAGTTACCAAAACTATCGAAATATTTGACAATATTTTTATTCTTAATGTATGCTACCCAATGTGTCCCTGGCCCACTCTCATTGTCCAAATTAATTACACCACATTCCTTGTTATCAGATCTTACTGGTAATTTATCACTCATGTAAACACCCCTGAAGCATGGTATATTCAATTTTCCAAATTTCATAATATCAATATTGGTGAGTGGACGATTAGGTAGCGAATTTAAAAGTTTTTTGAATCGTATGGTTTAAGGAAAAGTCCAAATCCTTTTTTATATGGCTGTAGATAAAGTCCGCTACCATGCTTAATTTTAATTCCTTCCATAGTCTGATTGTGACGTTTATTCTCTTCCAATTGTTTCTTGGCTACCTTTGATTCATTTATAGCTTTAACTACGCCCGCAGCTCCTCCAACTACTGATCCAATAGCCGATAGCCCAGCTAAAATAGGTAACAATGGTAAGAAACCACAAATTTTCGGTAGAGGTATTACTCGAGGAATTGTAATGCTCTTTCGTTTATTTTTAATGATCTTTTTAGCTGCTTGTAGAGCAGTTGTTGCAATTATGTTAGGATCTTCGTTTCTAGTGTCTCGAATAGCATTTCTAGCCTCCATAATGGCTTTTTTAAATAAATTATACTTTTTGCGTGGGTTTCTTTTCCTTCTCTTGGCTTTGCTGCAACCCATACCAAGTTTCGTTTTAGCTTTCATCATATTCGTTACTAATATACTATTTATTTTCTCTGCTATCGATGAGTCTTTTGCCTTTACTCTCTGCCAGGCCTTTTCAGTTAAAATTTTGTCTGCAATATGTCGTTCAGGTAGATTTTTATTGTTAGCATATGCAATATCGTGTTCGCGACAGGCTTCATCCAACTGATTAACTCCCCTATCTCCTCTAGCAAGGCGTTCTTTCAATTTAGTCCCTGGCCCACAGAAGTTATATGAGGGAAGATGTAATTCAATTGGTAATTTTTCGATTAAGGAATTCACTAATCCGTACCCTTTGAATGTATCTTTCCAACTGTTGGCTTTCACACTATAATTTATCATTTTATACGACTTTCTTGTTGTTTATGAATTTCTCAACTATAAAACATGATCTTTTATATTGATTAGTTTCATTCAATAGCAGAATGAGGTTCATAAAACAACAACAACGAGATTTTATTAAAGTTAAGAACTTTGATAGTAAAATTAAAGTACGCAGGAAACATGGAGCAATATTTCCTAATAGTATTAGAGGAATAATTGTGGGTCCATCAAATTGTGGAAAAACCAATGTCATGTTGAGCATTCTCCTCGATCCAAATGGTTTAAAATTTGAAAATCTCTACATATACTCAAAGTCTCTGCATCAACCAAAGTATACATACCTGAGAAAGCTAATAGAGTCCATCACGGGTATGGAATATAATGAGTTTTCAAATAATTGTGAAATTATTACGCCTTCTGAAGCAAATCGAAACTCAGTTTTTATATTCGATGATGTGGCTTGTGATAAGCAAAACAATATTCGAGAATATTTCTGCATGGGTCGACATAATGACGTGGATAGTTTCTACTTGTGTCAATCTTATACACATATACCAAAACACTTGATTCGAGACAATGCAAACTATTTAGTTATTTTTAAGCAAGACGAACTTAACCTGAAGCATATATACAACGATCATGTCAACTCTGACATGACATTCAATCAATTCAAGGAATTGTGTAAAAAATGCTGTAAAGATACATATGGGTTTTTGGTTATTAATAAAGATTTTAGATTGAATAAAGGCCGATATAATAATTCATTTAAAGAAACTGTATCTATATAAATCTATTCAGTCATAAATCAGCGGTTTAAATGATTACATACGATTAGAGCATTCGTCCCTGTATTCGACAATTATGGACGTTGATGAAAATTTACTTAAAGATTTAGTAAAAACTAAAAAAGCTTTAAAGAGAAAATATATGTTTCTTCAGTATGGAAAAACTACGAAGGATGCGGAACTTGAGACTACTTTTAAACCAATAGTTGAACCCTTAAAAGAAATCGTGAAAAATGTCAAAAGTGCTCATACTCAAAATGATACTGCTGCTGCAGATGTTGCTTACAATAATATAGATATGAAAATAAAGAATCAACAACTACTACGACGACGTTTACAATACCCAGAAGAAGAAAAAAAATCCATTTCTAATGCAAGTTTTGACTTCTCATCTCCAGAATCAAATCAGACAACGAACAATGATAATTCATTTAGGACACCCTACGACAATAGCTTTGATCAAAGCACTCCAGTTAATCGATCATCCCCATCAGATTCGAATCGTGACAAAATCTCTGGTCCACATTTCGACGTGGAATCAAATTCAAAGAAATTAGGTAGATCAAGTTTTGTAATTAACGAACACAAGAATTTCGTCATTGATGATGAAATCTTCCATGGAACGAATGGCCTTTATGAATTAATATTTCGAAAAAACCCTAGAAAAGATCGATATACCAGTGAAGACTTGGATCAATATCTAAAGATATTACAAAAAACAAAAGCACACTTGAAAAACTATGATAGTAACTTACAGGTTAAAGGCAACAGAGGTTATAAGTATAAACATATAATCCAACCTTTACTTCAGCACCTAACGCAGAGAGTCATAAAGAAAATTGGAAAAGCATACAATAGTAATTCATCTGATATGAGTTATTCAAATAAACCCGTCGAATATGTGTATTGGGATAACCCCAATGAACTCGTCAATAGATTAAGGCTTTTAATTGCATCTCAAAGAGCCGGCAATAATAATCTTCAAAATGAGGTTAACTCAATTGTAGAAGAATTACGTGAATCAGATATCATACACTAATAATCAATTCAATCCATTAAAAGCAAGCAAATCAGTATGGCCTCACACCTGAACCGACCGGATAGGAACCGACCGGATAGAAATCGCCCTGCATGGATTTGACCTCAACACTTGGTTCAGGAATTGGCCTATATAAAATCAATTCGCGTTGGAAACGAACATTATCTATATATTAGACATCGTTTAGAGAATAATCTTCATTATTAATAAAATGAGTGTTGACAAGTTCGGACGAAGCTCCAACCAATTTCATAGAACAACCGAGAGTTCGCGAGGACCTGCTGGCGTAGGATTTAGACTACTACCTAATGGTTATTTCGATATTCAGGGAAAATGTCTAAACAATGTTGGAAAACCTGTAAACCCAACACAGGCGGCAAATAAGGAATACGTAGATAGCAACATAGATGTTCAAGATAAAAACATGCTAAATCATCGACGGTATGTAGACAACAATTTCAACGCACTCATGGGGACTATAAATGATGAGGCACTGAAGCTACAAATCATCGAAGATAAACTGGGAAAAATGGGTACGGATTTGCGGTCATACACCGATGAGCAAAATTTGAAGACTCTTGAATTATTAAACAAAATTAGAAAGTATATGTTGGATATTTTCGAGAAGTATAAAAATAGTGGTGAACCTATTAGAGAGGCAACAACTAGTTTTTCACCAATTTAGTACGCATTCGGAATTCGATTTGAAATCATGTCTGCAGTAAATACGTCTACGATCTTCGATGAGATGTTAAAATTTCTAAAAACAAATAACCAAACTCTTCTTGAGGAACATTTCAATGAATTTATTGATTGCATTAGTTTTCTGAGGAACTTTGAAAATGTATCTTCCACCACCTCTGTTCATGGGTGTCATTTTATAAATTGCCCCTGGTCTGCAAATCTCTGTCAAGAAGGACCAGATACTTGCGCATGCTATATGGTTGAAAGCAAATTGATTAGAATTAAGAAATTGATGTTACTTTATCGACGATTGGTCAAATAAAATATCTAATAAAATACAAAACCTCTCCTTGTTTCTATTCACTCGTTTTTAGGATGAGTAAAAGAAAAGTTGTTGGTGAGCTGCACAAGCCAGCCCGAAGGAATTTCACCAGACGAAGAGTTATTATTAAGGGCTTTGATGATCTATGGCAAGCAGACTTGGTTGAAATGATACCATACAGTGATGAGAATGAGGGGTTCAACTATTTACTAACCGTAATTGATACTTTTTCAAAGTATGCTTGGATCGTTCCTTTGAAACATAAGACTGCATCAGCTACAACACAAGCTATGAGAACAATTTTTACCAATTCAAATCGAGCACCTAAAAATTTGCAAACCGACGATGGTAAAGAATTCTTCAACAAGGCCTTCCAAAATTTGATGAATACCTACAAAATTAATCACTACTCAACGTACAGTACATTAAAAGCATCAATTGTTGAACGCTTTAACCGCACCCTTAAGGAGAAAATGTGGAAAGAATTCAGTTTCAATGGGAACTACAAATGGCTACCCATTTATAAGGATTTGCTGCATGCATATAATCACTCGGTACATAGAACAATAAAAAAACGTCCCGTTGATATAAATAAAAACAATGTCAAAGAATTACTATCAGGAGTTTATAAACGAATAAAAATTGCTGAGAAGGGAAAATACGAAGTTGGCAATAACGTTCGAATAAGCAAGTTTAAACATGCTTTCGAAAAAGGATACACACCAAACTGGACAACTGAAATATTCAAAATAAGAAAAGTTCAGATAACAAACCCTATTACATATCTAATTGAAGATTTTCAAGGTCAGCCTATTAGAGGGAGTTTCTATGCACACGAATTACAAAAGACGAATTTTCCCAACATATTTCTCGTGGAAAAGATTCTTGCAACAAAAGACGAAAAAGTATATGTCAAATGGTTGGGTTTCCCATCCACTAGCAATTCATGGATTAATAAAAAACAATTAATTTAATGTTTTTTTTTTTTTTTTTTTTTTTTTTTTTTTTTTTTTAAGCCCTCGGAATTGCTTTGGAAAATTTTAGTGATTAAATCCCATACCTCGGCCCACTTTAAATCGGATGCCTTTCTATAGCTCATCCAACCAGGACCATGGTGTTCGAAATTCTTCCCTGTAAATGTTATACCCACCATATCAGAAGGATCCAAATCGTTAGTCACTTTTTTAAATATCCCTTTCACTGCATTCTGAATCCAGCTAGATGGTTCAAAGTTGTCTGCTACATCCCTAATCCGGAATTCAATTTTACGACCACGCAAATTGAATCTTTTCACAAAGGTTGGGTAATCTTTAACCACCTCAAAGCACTTAAAAGTCGAATAAACCAATAAAAAAGAAAAAGAACAGTTAATTTCTTTGTTTCACTTTTTTTTTTTTTTTTTAATTTATTTTTTATTTTATAAAAATGGTTGTGAGTAGGGAACTTGCACCTCATCGTCTTCCTCTGCAACAGGATGGAACGCCAACTCAAAGGAATTTCCAACCGCTTTGATGACTTCCATCTCATATAAGGGGAGTTGGGTAATGGTGTCCTCCTCCATTGCGTTGAATCTGAGAGGCAAAAATACCTTTTTCGCCTCCAGCTCTACCAGGATCTTTGGTCCATACTTGGTCTGACACCGCATCGCCTTCAAGATACGACTCCGTTTCCCCAATTCTACCATTTTCAGACCCTCTAGGGGCTTTACTTTACCCAGTTGGTTAAGGAAATTCATGTTCTTTGCATGTCTAATTTGAAATAAACTGTTACTTAGTACCTTCAACACTCGCCTTTTATACATGAAAATACCTCCGAAAATATCACAATTTCTTCTCAAACAATGTGGTCAGTAAGATAAAAGTAACACAGAGCAATATGGTCAGCGAATCTTAAGGGGGAGCGAGCCATATCTGACGCCGATAATATTATATTATTTCGCCCCACAATGTAATGTCCTGAACAAATAAAACATTAAATAATCAAACTAAGAAACCATACACAATGTAATGTCTAACATTAATCAAACTAAGAAACCATATACAATGCAATGTCCTAAACAAACAAATGAGCTCAAGATCGCTACAATACACAATTTAGTCCAAGATCGCTACAATACACAATTTAGTCGTATAAACAAAGACGATCTTGAACTCACTATTCACCGTTGCTTCCAATATCCATGGGGTTTCTTTATCGCATCAACCGTTTAATTACTATGGAAGTCAATATCTCCAAGCTATTCACTCTAAACACACAAAACTGATAACAAAAACTAACAACCACCACCGGCGGCCGGCGCGTCACTCCAAGGTCAGATCTTACCTCTCGCTCTAGCTCCAACCTCATATCTTCCCTCTCGCTCTAGCTCAGAATTCCCAGTCCCAAGGGTCCCAATACCTACTCCTGTCATTCCGAGATCAACTCCGGCAGATGAATTGAATGCTTGCTTGAAGGCGTCTGCTTTAGGCAATACGTAAAGAAATTGCATTTGAAAACGAACCAGTCCGCTGCCGAGTTCTCCAGGCAATTGTTGGCGATGGGCAATGGCGAGATTCCAGCAGACTTAAACACCGGCCTGATTGAGTTTCCACAAAATGTTTGCAACTTTACAACGACACCGGAGGAACTACTCATGAATGTTTTCCCGAATATCGCTCAGAATTATGTTGACCATGATTGGCTGAGTGTAAGAGCGATTTTGGCTGCGGAAAACAAGAATGTCGATCATTTGAATTTCGTCATTCAAAATCAAATGGCTGGTGAGTTACATTCATATAAATCAGTCGACTCCGTGATGGATGAAAACGAAGCCACCAACTATCTCACGGAATTTTTGAATTCTCTGGATGTTTCAGGCTTGCCTCCACACAATTTGAAATTAAAAGTCGGCACAGTAATAATTTTGTTGCGCAACATAAATGCACCAAAACTTTGTAACGGTACGCGTTTGATTGTGGAGAATCTAAAATCAAATATTATTCAAGCAACGATTTTGATTGGAAAATTTAAAGGCGAAGATGTTCTTATTCCGCGGATTCCACTTATTCAGAACGATTTGCCTTTCGTATTTAAGCGTCTTCAATTTCCCGTACGTCTCGCTTTTGCTATGACAATTAATAAGTCGCAAGGATAATCGCTGGATGTGTGTGGCATAAATCTTGAATTTCCATGTTTCTCACATGGTCAATTTTATGTGACGTGCTCACGTGTCGGCAAACCTCGCGCTTTGTACGTGTACGCACCCGATAATGGAACGAAAAATGTTGTTTACCATAAAGCACTTCAGTGAAAAAGCGGTAGGTTGGCCGACAAGTAAATCGCTACTATTTTTGGAATTGTATTTAATTTTAATATAACTTTTGAATAAAGAATTTTAATTGACCGGATTACATGAAGCCAAAGCTCGGAATTATTAATTTCATTACCTACCTACATTAACGAATTTGGGCGGAACGAAGTTCGCCGGGTCAACTAGTAATCTCTAAAATTGAACATAATTAAAACTGGAAAATTTATAACGAAATAAATAAAATAAAAAAAATCAACGACACGCGGTTGTCACCCATCTACGTACTAACCGCCCCCAAAGTCGTTTAATTGCGGTGATCTGGCGAGCAGCGATTAACTCACGTGGTAAAAAAATCTGACGGTGATGGGAGAATCTGACGGTGACGCTCGATATTTCCAACTAGCCCCTATCAACGAAAGCAAAAATGTTTACACATTAAAAAAAAAAATATCCCGCCGAAATGATGGAATTAGCCCTGGAAAAGAGAAGAGCTCGCAGAAAGTGGTAAACAACGGAATACCCAGATGATAAGGCTATCTTCAACCATCTTTAGAAACAGCTTTATATAAGGAACGGCTACAGTTCGCTTAGGTGAATTGGATATCCTGTCCATATTCCCATCCCCCAAATTTGGTGCGTTGTTGGGTTGAGAGTCCTTTTCCATTTTGAAACATTCTTTGTTCCTAATTGAAAATTTGGTTAAAACGCCGCCAAAAACTGGGTGTGATAAAAAGGTTTTTATTTGATTATTGGTCGGATCTGAAAAATCTTTGATAATTCCCGTCCGGAGTATATACTTCAAATTTCAGCCTAGCTTTCGTTTTAGGGCCTCAAAATCGATGATAGCCTCGATCGATACAACGTATTTTTTTGATCAATATTAAGGCATGTTACAGACTATGAGTCAAAATGAATATACCCTTTGGATAGGATATATAAACAGTAGAGTGGCTACAAAGTGACATCAATAATTCAATGAAAATAATTATCAGGCGTCTTGTGCGCCGCAACGAAAAGGGAGCTGCATGCGAGGAAACGAAATTTGTGGACATCCATTTATTATTGTGGAGTAAGGCCGATTATATTCACTCCAAGTTGACGCAACTTGAGGATTTTTATTGGCAAGTTGAGAAATTGCTTTTGTTCACTCAAAGTTGACTCTCTCAACTTGCAATATTCAAAAGTTGCGAAAATCCAAAGTTGGTCAACTTTCGATTTCTTAACTCCCCGAAATAGTAGAAGTTATCCGAGCAAACTTTAGATTTTGTTCAATTTTATTAACTCTAGTTGTTGCGTGTGATCCCCACGTTTTTAAGGCCTGCCTAAGAGGCTTATAGCTATTACAAAAAAAACAATTGACTGCCCTAATGGAAAGTAGAGCAAAGAACCTTTTTCAACATACCCTTGGGTATGTTCTCCCTTGGAAAAATTTCCGAAGACCTCATTGAAATTATACCCGGCTGATCGGCAATAGACCAACTCTTCATACTGAGTCAAATGAAGACCCACCATCTTTTCGTCAATTTTGAAGCCGCATATGATAGCATTAGGAAGGGTTGCGTAAACAGTTGTGCGACCAGGTAACTTCTTCAATCTTGTTCTGGAGCAGATAGTGCGCAGGGCAGGTGTCAATACGGAAGTCACAGGCAACAGATCAGTCCAACTACTTGGAAACGCGGGCAATATCGACATCATCGGCCGATCTCAGAGTGCTACGTTACGATCCTTTCATGGTGATTGAAGAACAGGCAAATTATTTGGCCTTTAAGTTAACGAGGAAATTGCTTTCAACAGACGAACAAACATCTGTCTGTTGGTTGTAAGGGATTCCACGTACCTCGGAGTAGGGATGTTATTTTGTTTTGGTTAATCAGTTTTTTTCAACAAGGTGGCGGTTATTTACTGCCAATTTCACTCCAGCAACAAATGCAGACAATCCTGAAACCTCCTCCTATATTGCCTATAAATAATTGTTTTCTTCTCGCTGTTGTTTTTGTTTTCGACGTTTGCTGAGTTCAGTCATTGGACTTCTTTAAAATAAAAATTAGTTTTCGAAATACGTGCTTGTGAGGTGAAGTGCTCAATTTGCTTAAAAAGGCTTAAAACGGGAAGAGGCATGATAAACTTGCGGCACCATGTAAAAATTAAATATTTTTGATTTATAACGCAAGAAAAAAAACCGGAAACGGAGCAATTAAAAGCAAATCCAAAGTTGAGACTGACATATTATGTGTCATCTGTCACAAATATCCCAGGGAATTTTTTGAAACAGCAAGTTGGCCAACTTGCGAATGTCAACTTCTAAACCGAAAGTTGTAATAGTGAAAAAAAAACCGTTTTTTTAACTTGCAGGTCAACTCTCGAGTTGATATCAACTCGGAAGTTAGCAAACTTTGGAGTTATCAGCAAGTTGAACAATAGTGAATAAAACGGACCTAAGTTGTTTTCGATTTGGGCCTTCATGGGCCTACGAAAAGTTGTGGCTCCAGATATTTTGTGTGTTTAAGAAGTGTGCTGATTTTGTTACATTGTAGAGTGATGTGCTTAAACTTCATGCGCCTACGAAAAGTTATGGCTCCTAAATAAAGTTCCAGGAGTGTTGTGCTTAAACTTCATCGGCCTACGAAAAGTTGTGGCTCCAGATATTTTGTGTGTTTAAGAAGTGTGCTGATTTTGTTACATTGTAGAGTGATGTGCTTAAACTTCATGCGCCTACGAAAAGTTATGGCTCCTTAAGATCGAAATTATATACAAAAGAAAACATAAAGAAAGTATACAGTCCACTTGGGGGAAGCGTGGGGTACCCTATTGCTATCCCCCAAAACCAGTGTGTTTCAAACAATACGCATTTACTGATACTTCCGTTCCAATAGTTTACTTTCAAGTCAAAGCCTTCAAACCAATGTTGAATTAAAAACATATCGATACTAATGCAAATTAGTTATTAATGTTTGCAAAATTTCAACAAAAATAACAAACTAGGCACCGAGAGTTCCAAATTCGTGTTGTATATCTTGAATTGCAAAGCAGCTGTAGTTAATTGACCTTCATAATTGTGTGGCATCTGTAATGTTAGCGTTTCCCATTCAGTGGATACAATTTAACTATTTAGCTCTTTTGCCTCAACATTTCCTACGCAAGTTCAGTTGGTCTTCTACATTCCAGAAGACTAAATGTGCAAACAAAACTTTACCGTCGAACTCCGTCATTACAAAGTTTTATGTAATTACCTTTACTATCCCATTTCACCTTTCTTTATGGGTTGAATAATAACATTAAATTTGCCCCATCATATGCCACCATTAGCCTTCATTATAGTCCCTGAAAATTGTTTCGACTTCAAATGTCATTACGTCGCGTCGTTGGGCAGCCAAGTGAATTAAATTTTTGAAAAACCACCCTTGCCATCCATTGGATAAGTCCTTACCATCAATTAGCACCGTTCATTCACTGCAACCTCTGTGTCGTCGTTTATCCACCACTCATAAGGCCAACTGCACAATGCAAAATAGAAAGAAGTCAAAAAAACGTAGAAAGGGAGAACAAATCCAACTCCCAGTAGAACCCCATTCAAATGTAATAAAAGTCATTTTCGTAACTTGAGGGGAAAATTAAATAACAAACTCCGACAAATAGTCCTTAAGCAATGAAAACTCGCCCCCTATTAAAGGTTTCCGAGGCAAATTACACTCTGACGCGGTCGGCGCATCAGCAAGGGAATAGAAAAGAAATGGGAATCCTTACTAACTCGTTTGCATCGGTTAGCTTGTAATATTTTTTTGTCTTCTTCTTCTTTAAAAAATACTGAATCGAATAAAGAAGGACATGGCATTGCACTTGTAATTCATTTTTCACTGTCTACTTTTAACTTTGTTTTTTTTGTTGTATTTCTCTGTCGTTTATTAGATTTTAATTTTCTTGCACTTTGTCATATAAAAGAAAGAAAAATTGGTAGGTTTTTGCAGGACTTTTCTTTAAGCTTTCAAGAGTAATTTGCTTTTAATGCACGTTTTTCGTTGTTTTTTAATACTTAAGGGCAATGGAAGGGCTACTTTATATTAAACCTTGTTGATTCCTTTTGTTTTTAAAAAATTGTGATTAAAATTGTAAAAGAGGCAGACGCGAGAATCGAAAAAGCCGATCAATTTTCGTTGTTTTCTGAAACATGATTGTGTAATTTTCGTCGCCGTTGATATTGGACATTTATTCGGTTAATAAACAAAATTAAATAACCAAAAGTGTGGTATTTTTCCACTAAAATGTTCATCAATGGTTTTATTCTGAGATGTTAAAGAGTTTGTGAATCAATAAAAAGGGCAGGAAAAGTACTATTTCCTGAAAAATTATTAATTTAAAAAAAAAAGTATAGTTGAACTAATGTTGTTGTAGTGCCTTTCGTTGTCCAATATCGCACATTAAGTATCGAATGGATAATGCGCATAGAATGTTCCGTTTTGGCCCTTATTTTCTTTGTTTATCGAGGGAAGAGTGCTGAAAGTCTAAGTAAAAAACTTTATTTACAGATTGTGCTGCAAATTTATAGCCGGATAAATACACTACATATTTTCAAATTATTTTTTTTTAAATTCAAAGCCGATATAAAATCGGGCCCGCGTAGGAACAGGCTGAGAATATCACTGTAGCCCCTCGAAAAAACAGTGCTTGCTAATTAGATCCCAATAAAAAAGAAATTTAGACCCAGGTCAAATCTCAATAAACGACACAGTCGTTGAGTAGGTACTCCGAAGAAGCATATTTAATGTTGGATCAATCCTAGATAAAAACCTGTAATGGAATTCTCATAAACTACAAAAGCTACTACAAAAGCTACAAGAGTTGTATGTGACTGTAGCCGCACGTATGGTAGAACATGGGGAATCTCTTCAAAATTACATATGCCTCAATAGTATGGCGGACAAAATCTACAAAAAAGATCGAAATAGAGAAGCTCAGAAATATACAACGGCTTGCGTGCCTACGTATCTCCGGAGCCATTCAAACCTGTCCAACAGCTGCCATAGCGGTACTAACTGGATAAACACCGCTCCGCATATACATGCAAAAAGTGGCGATCCGCAGTGAAACAAGTTTAAAACAGTTAAATGAGATAAGTCTTAACGACCATACGAAACTTATGACCCTACTCGATGAACTCCCTGATCTTGATATAAACTGCGCTGTCACAGACCGCCTTCGGAAAACGCTTCAATAAACGATTCTCGATAGAGACCCCGAGAGAAGCATGGGTTAGTAATAAAATAACCCACCAAACAGAAATAAAGGAATAGATTGGTATACGTATGGTTCTAAATTGGAATCGTAGGTAGGAATGACCACATATTCGATGTCGTCAAAAACGCCGCGAAATGTCTAGGCTTCCTTAAGCGATGTAAGAAATATTTCACCCCTTCTGATCTGGCTACAATTTATAAGGCGTTTATTCGCCGGCCCACCAATAACTTATTTGGAGCTACTAGAAACAAGATTAAACTATGGTGGATTCAGGGCCATGAAGGGTCTGATGGTAATGAAAAGAGCGATGAATTGGCCAGAAACGGTTCAGAAAGACCATTCACAGGTCGTTAACCCTTTTGCTGTACTCCTTGATCGGCAGAAATCACAGTAATAAACAGCTGGGACCATACAAAATGTATCTTTTATTGGGAGAACATCCCAGGTCTAAGACACGCAAAACCATCCATTCGGGCCTTCAATAACAATGACAGCAGATGTCTACCTTACTGGTCATCACGGTTTACGATATCACCTTAACAAAATGATGTCTTGATGAAGACAAAACAGCTGAACACATGTTATGTGAATGTCCAACCCTCAATGGAATTAGAAAGAAGATCTTTTTCAAGGAACAACTGAGTTCCGAATACATAAAGAATTCTTCGGCTGGTAAAATTTGTTTTGCCGATCGGCGCTCGGCCTACTGGGAGCTTTGTGATTAGCGAGGTACTCATAAAGAGTCAGGGGGTGCAGCCTGGCTGTAATTCGCATAATGGTTGAGATATGTTGAGAGTGACTAGTGCAGTCGCGACTCACGACCGACTCCCGAGGTTAGGATCAGGAAGAGGTGATTGATGCAGTTGCACCTCGGATTGATCCCATTTCACTGCGCAGCTACAGTTTCCTGATCCACGGACAGAAGAGCATTTTGAGATAACTAATCGAATTTAAAACAGCTCTTTATTCCCTTTGCAGGTAATTCCGAGTCGGGTGACTTATACAATCGATTCCCTAGCAAGTTATTATATAAATCATGGACGATCGGGGTGAATCGGCTTCACAGTCGAGTAGTAGGTTTTAAACTGTTCTTGATTGAGTGACTGAAGCAGTCGAACCCTGAGTGCTACGCGCATTGCGGAGGGAGTGCAGCTTGGAGTGACTGTTGCAATACGAACCACAAGCTACACTGGTCTGCGGAAAGGGATCAACCACTTGAATTTTGTGT
Organism: Portevinia maculata; assembly: GCA_949715645.1. Lineage (NCBI taxonomy): Eukaryota > Metazoa > Arthropoda > Insecta > Diptera > Syrphidae > Portevinia > Portevinia maculata. Next base: position 27,944,623 of record OX454528.1, on the reverse strand, counting down.
TGAATTTGCTGATGCAGCAAACGTCTGCCTCGCTGGGATCGCTTAGATCTTCGAAGAAATAGTCGCCAAGAATCTGTTTCCTTGAGTTGGCTAGTGCGGGACAGTTACACAGGAGGTGTGTGATGGGCGTCTCTACAGCTTCTGCGGAAGTCGTTTGAGTGTTTTCCCATTCTTGTGGCGTGTCTGCCAAAAAGACAGTGACCAGTGATTGCTCCGACTAACGAGCTGATATTTTTCCTGTTCATGGAGAGGATTTTGGACGTTCTTTTTGTCATATTTTGTTCATATTTGTTTTTAGGACGCACATGTGCTGATGCCAATCCACCTAATGTTTGCTTCTATTAATGCGTTGTCCGATAGATTGAGCTTCAATATCCGAATGGGTATAGCTGGTGTTTCTCTGTTCTTAGATAGGTCTAGTGTAATACCCCATCTGGATCTGACTAGCTCGTCCGCCTTGCAGTTGCCTGGAATGTTACTGTGACCGGGGACTCAGAACAGAGAAATGTTACATGTGCCGGCGATCTCGTAAGATATTCAATCTGGCGTTTGGTGGGTCGATCTCAAAAAATTATTTGCATGTCTCTTGGTTCCGGATCACTTCGTCCCTGACGCCAATTTTCGGATTGCATCCATGCGACGATTATTTCTCCAGTGTTTCTGCATTGAATTTGAGAATATCAACTAAGTCGATCTCGATCATTGATCCCTTGAGGTTCTTTTACTTAAAGGTTTCATTCGACCTTTGAACTTTTTTTCGATAAAGCTTTTTCGCTGTCCTGTGAAACAATTTAAACTCAGTTCCCTTTTTAACGTTTTCCAACACTGTAAGCTGCAGTGTGCCGAAACTAAACCTGCGTTTTAGAGTCTATTTTCAGTTTAGAGAACATTTGTCGGCCACATACGACTGATGAGTTGTCCCTGATTGATGCCGTCATCACAGTTTTCTTTGCCTGTTATCATCCCAGATGATTGCAGGCAGCACATTCACTCTGCCTTTTTCGAACTATTACCATACCCATTCTCATCCAAAAGATTCTGGAGTGATCGCTTCCCCGTTTCCTATAATTACGCCTACTTTTTCATAGTTAATAACGGTTCTCAAAAGTGTGCCCGATGAAACTACTAGTTCACAATACTGTCGCCATCTGTGTAGAATTTTTGTTCGTCGTCCACATCAAACCTAATAAGTTTCATCTAATAGAACATTGAACAAATTAACCCCTGTGCAGCTGCTCCCTGTTTAGTGTTCTTGATCCCTCTTCAATAGGTGTTCTACATCCATTTAAACAGCATTAATAGCACTATTAAGCATTATTATCCATTCATTATTATGCCGACAGTCAAGTGTAGTTATAAATAACATTCCCATCACACAATCCTTTGTTGTAAAATTTGCATTGCAACCCTACGCCGCCCGTCGCTGTAACTAAATTGTGACCTTCTGCTACATAGTACGTTGAAAAAACATCCAATCCAATCTACGTAAAATTAAACACTTTTACTTGGGGCCGGATAAGAGATATTCAATGTACAATTTAACGCAGACTCGTTCAATTAATTAGCGAGCACTAAATTTCCGAGTTTAGAAAATAATGACAATAAATTCATATTCGACAGCCAGGTATTTAGGGCTTTAGGTTTGCATTTTATGTCCATTGAACACTTAATTCAATTTTATTGGGGTTTGATAAAATTGATAAGCCCTTTCAGCGCGTATCCAGATGGAAGGTTCTTTTCCATTTATAAATCCATCGCTGTTAAAACTATCTGACAGCAAACTGTGATCCATCACTCTGGAAGACCGCTCCTTGTGCACCAGCCCAACTGATCCCAATGTATAATAACCTCACAACAACATGCCCACAACTGAATGTTTTGCAGTCATAATGTTCATTATTTTTGGCACTCGTTTAAAGTTATTGTCATATGAAACCACATGTCGTACACGTATCCAACTTTGGATCAAGTTAACAGCACGTGTCTCATTTCCATGCCCAAACGGCACATTTGGGCACTTTGCATCTGAGCAAAACCATGACAACGAAAGATATTCTTCCACAAGGACTTCATAGAAAGAAATGTAATACCTACTCATGGAATGAAATTCATTTCGATAATCTTTTCTATACCAAGTTGCTGCTTTTGCAGGAATCCATTGCCGATAGGCATTGAAAAGCATATGTGATCTGAATAATAGAATACACATTTACACAGCACACTTATAACCTTTTGTTTTCTCCTTGGGAGAGAGAGAGAGAGAGAGGGAGAGAGCTCGGCTGACTTTTTGTTTTTAGCTTGATGCACTCGGATATATTCCAACTTTCTCTCCCCCTCTGGTTGCATGGCATCCATAACTAGAGAGTTCATTATTGCAAACATCCGGACATTCGGAGACATGATACACGAGCTGGGGTTTTTCTGTTGACCAATGCGGACCAAACCAAAAACAACACTCATATCATAGAAGTTTCCCAAATTTTCCACAGAACAAAAGGCCCTGTACCAACAAAATAATAGAAAAAGCTAAAATAAAATAAAAGCGAAACTTCAACACAAAGCGGATGTCCAACAGAGAGTATTCTCTAAATAGGATATCATGTCCGGGGCTTGAATTTCACTTTTGACCTTTTTATCTGTTCACTTTTTTGTTTGAGTAGCCACAGAGTTTGTTGCCGTCGCCTTTTACACAGTAAAACGAACAGTTTTGGATGCGATGCGATGAGGAAAGGAAGATATGATGTTGTCGGTATATTCTACCGGTCCGACCGACATTTTCCATATAACTCCATCTCCGTTACGGTAGCCGAAGACGCCTTGCGTGTGGTTGGAGTTCATAATAGTTTGATTGTGAAAATGAACTTGCCGACGGGCGATAGAGTAGGTTCTTCTGAAAATAATCATCTCCAACGACGTTCATAATATATTATATGTACCTACTTAAGCTTCATTATACCCTATTCTAGGGCTATATTAGTTTTGACGCATAGTTTGTAACATACCTTAATATTGCCCGTAGACCCCTAAAAGTTACTATATTTGATCAGCATCGATAGTAATGTCGATCTAGCCATGTCCGTCCGTCCGTCCGTCCGTCCGTCCGTCCGTCTGTAGCCAAAAATTAGGCCTTTAAACCTAGAGAGCTGAAATTTTAACCATATACTCTCTAGGGTCCCGAAATAATCAAGTTTACGAATTTTTGAAATCCGCCCACAGACACGCCCACAAACTCAAAAAAAACAAAATTTTGGAAAAAATCGAATTTTGAGCTAGAAAGCTGAAATTTTGTATATATGATCTATGACTCCTAAAACTGCTCGGGATAAACAAATTTCAAAATCCGCCCACTGACACGCCCACAAATAAATAAAACAATTTTTTTATACCCTATTCTAAGGGTATATTAATTTTTGAAAATCCAAAGTTTGAGCTAGGGAGCTGAAATTTATAATATATACTCTCTAGGGGCCCTTTATTCTCATGTGTTATTTTTTTTTAAATCCGCCTACTGACACGCCCACAATTAAATAAAACAATTTTATTGAAACACCTAAGTTTCAGCTAGGGAGCGTTTTTTTTGATAAAATCCTTTAAATGTTATATAACAAAATATGTAGACCGTTCTTAACAATTCAACCATACTTAGACTTTTGTCACGCCCACTTATGAGGGATAGGAATAAGAATAGGGTATCCAACAGTTCGCCCAAGCGGACTGTAGCCCTTCCCTATGTTTTTATTATTTTTTTATCTTTGTGTGGACAGTACCGGCGCGAACCCAAATTGCGCTCTGAGCAAGCCTAAATTTTGGGGCCCCTCATTTGTGCTAATGAATCATTTTGCCATTACTCTAGGGGTAGACTTTTATGTACATAATGAACATATCTGCCCGTGATGGGAGGGCCTGATTAGCGGTCCTCAAAAAAAACATCGCCTGGCGACTTAGGGTAGAAATCATGTCTAGGAAATTGTATGACTCATGTGACCCTGAAAGCTTGCCGGCGAGCGGAGGAGTATCCATCTATGGAAAATAATCGTCTCTTACGATGGAAAGGTATAAAACGTACCAAAGCAAGCTTCATTTTATCGTCACGCGTGCAATGACGGCCCGAGCCAAATTTTCGCCCTGAGCAAGCCTCATTCGTTTTTTGTGATCAATAAGTAATTTTTACTGTAGGGATAGACTTTTTCTGTAAAAAATGAATGTTGGTCCGTGCAGAGACGGGGCGTATTTAATTGGTTTTCTTTCTTCGTTTTTAAATTTTATATGCACGCAGTTCTGTTCTGGCAAACGCCGTGGTCACACGTGTTGCTCTAAAAGAATTTGGTGTTGTTTCAGTGAAAATTCAGCAGCTCAAAACAAAAACAAAAACATTTTTTCTCTTGCTTACTCCTCTGGGTAAGTAATTCATAATAAATAAAAAACAAAGAAAAAAAAAAAACAGTTACATACGTGCACTAAACTACCATGGACGGGGGGACAGCCTCCCCTCGCCAAAACTGGTTTAGAGGTCTACCGCCTGAAGTAAACCTAAACCAAAATATTGTCCATCAGAGGCGTAAGTCCAAACGCACCAAACTAAATGATGAGGAATTCCCAGATTTGCCCGAAGTTAACAATGAAAGTAATATCCCGCGCTATATAGTGGTAACGGGAATGGAAAAAAGTGGAGAAAATCTGCGCCCTCTTTCATCTTATAATCCCATTCAAATAAATCGTGGTCTTGAACATGTGTCGAAAGATATATTAGAAGTGAAAGCAATGAGGTCAGGAGATTTACTCCTAAAAGTCATGAATTTACAGACAGCAGAGAAATTCCTCAAATCAAAATGGATCGACTCAATACCAGTCAAGGTAACTAATCACTTAGGTCTCAACTCAATTCAAGGGAGAATTTTCTCAAAACACATCATAGAAATATCGGAAGAAGAGTTGTTGTTAGAACTTAAGAGATTTAAAGTTACTGCGGTCAAGAAAATGATGAGAATGATGAGAGAAAAAGAAAATGATCTCTTAATCCCAACAGGGGCAGCCATACTTACTTTTGACTCAATTCGCAGACCAAACGAAGTCAAAATTGGATGGGTAAATTGCAAAGTAGAAGAGTACATACAAAATCCCATGCGCTGTGTGACATGCCAAAAACTTGGCCACACCAAAAACCGGTGCACCAATTCCCCTCTTTGCAAAAATTGCTCCCTCCCTCCACCTCACGACGAGTGCACTCGCGTTTACTGCATCAATTGCAAAGAAGAAAGCCACACACCAAACGACCCCGCCTGCCCTGCTTTCCTTCGTTACAAATCGATCAACAAAATCAAGGCTGATCGTCGTTGTACTGTCCGCGACGCGTGGGCAATCTATAATGATAATCCGTCTCTACACCAGCTGCCTGCTCCAAGAAAGCGAATTGGAGACAAACCAACAATGGCAGAGATGATAAAATCGCGTTTGGAGAGAGCCAAACTACTTGATGAACAAAAACGCTCACAGAGCGACGCAGTGCCAATATCCACCACGACCGAACCCATAGCGCAAACAAATAATTTCTTAATCTCCAAAACAACACCCATACAAACGAACGTTATATACCCAAACAAAGAAACAACTACACAGAATCTCCAAACTACTCACCAACACCAAACAAATCAAAATATTTCTTCCAACCCAACAACACAAACAATCGTCAATACCGCATCAATCATCAGCAATTACAAAACCAATCTTAATATTACTCAAAAGAAAGAACAGTCAGAGATGCCACTCTCTGTCAATACCCCCACACCTCACGATACCTATATGGATTCAGGAACTGATAACTCACCTCAGTCTTCCTCATCCGATCTTTATCAACTTACAACTCTGCTAAATAAAACAAACTACACAAAACAACCAGACGAAAACCCACAAAAAACATTACCCCTCGAAAAAGACCCCCAACCACAGTAATGGCTTCATCGACTATGGATTTACTAATACTACAATGGAACATTCAAGGCTTTTTCAACAACAAACATGCCCTAGAACGTTTAATAGCCAAACACAAACCAGATATTATTGCTTTGCAAGAAACCCATATTATAACTAAAAACAAAAGATTCTTTAATATAAAAAATTACAAAACATTCCATTTTAATAAAGCATACGATTATTCAAAAGCGGGTATAGGCATACTTGTTAAAAATAACATTCCAATAAACTCCCATATCACCTCTTCTACAAATTTGCTCCATCAAAGCATCGAAATACCGGGTAGAAAACCTATTAAAATAACAAATGTATACAGGGAGCACGATGTGCAAATAAGCTCGAATATGTTAAATAGTATTCCCACGAATCACGACGGCTATCACCACATAATAATGGGGGATTTCAACGCCCATAACACTCTATGGGGTTCAAACTCTACAAACGTTGTAGGAACTTTTTTTGAAACGTTTGCCAATGATCATGGACTCATAACTCTGAATGATGGATCCCCAACTTTTTTCAGTACGAGAAATACCTTTTCGGCAATAGACGTCACCTTCGCGACCCAAGACATAGCACCCCTCCTGCATTGGGAGGTACTGGCTCATGCTGAAAGTAGAGATCATATACCAATAATTGTACGTACCCGAGAACAAAGATCCACTCCCAAATTCACCCCTCGATTCAAAGAAGAACTTGCTAACTGGAGTTTATTTAAAACAGAAACACAAAACCTTATATCGAAAATATCCAGAACTAAAAACATAAACCAGGAAGCATCAAAAATAAAAAAAATACTCAGAACTGCTGCAGCAAAAGCCATCCCAATAACGAAGCATGTATGCCTTAAGACCAACCCGATCTGGTTCACGGGAGAAATAGGAAATCTTGTAAAGGACAAGAACAAGGCTTGGAAGAAAGCGTGCAGGTACCCCACAACCGACAACTGTATAGCTTATAGGAAAACCTGTGCCAAACTAAGAAGGGAATCAATTAGAGCCAAAAGGGCTTCATGGGAAAATTTTATAAACACTATGAATCCTTCACTGGACATGAAGAGCTTGTGGGGAATAATCAGATCTCTCCGCTGTCCTAACTCAGACCGAAAGTTCCCATTCATGCTCCTAGATGAAAAAATACAAGCAGATCCAGTAACCATAGCAAATATATTCGCAGACAAGTGGAAAAGTTACAGTGCGGATCACACATATAGAGAAAGTCTGATCGAAGATAGTAAAAACTTCAGCCTACAAGACCTGGAACAACCCCTGAACTACAACCCATGCGAATTGTTAGCAGAAAACGTAACAAGAATTGAGTTGGAAATGACTCTTAAGACTGCTAAAGGTACTAGCCCCGGAGAGGACAAAATCTCTTATAAAATGATCGAACAATGTGATGAAAGCCTTAAAGATAGAATTTGTTATCTCTGCTCTGGTATTCTATCTACTGGAATTTTTCCACACGACTGGAAAAGAGCAAAACTCAAGCCGATACCGAAAACATCACGAAATCATCATGACTTTAATGAGTACCGCCCAATCTCCCTCCTCCCCGTTCTCTCCAAAATTTTTTAAAAAATTATTGCGAGACGAATTAGTTGGCAAATGGAAAGAAAAGCTAGTGCAGAACAAGACCTAATAGAGGAGTTTCAACGCTTATACACCTTTTAGAACATAAACTCGCTGAAAACCTTTCAAAAACCAAACACAGCGTAGTCATGTCATCTGACCTGGAAAAGGCTTTTGACAGAGTCATGGTTGTGCCGGTAATAAAGCAACTGCATAAATGGGGAGTTCCCAAAGCAATTCTTAGCGTGATTTTATCCTTTATGAGTGACAGAACCTTTCGAGTAAACGTTGACGGATATAACTCATCAATATTAAGTTTTGATAATGGAACGCCCCAAGGGTCTCCACTTTCAGTTATTTTATACAATGCCTATATTGCTTCTCTTATAGTTGCACTCACCCAGCCGATACACGAACTTGATTTCGTCGGAGTATATGCTGATAACATCTATGTTGTCTCCTCTGGGGATCCAACCCGGGTAAATATATTTTAGAAAAAGCTGATTTGATGATAAATAACTGGGCTCAAGAAAATGGTGCAATTGTCCCTCCATCGAAAACAGAAGCGTTGCATCTTTGCAGGAAAAGAAAATGCACCTGCAACCCACTGACACTTCGAGGTACAACCATTCCTCTCAAAAAAGAAATTAAAATTCTCGGTCTAACTTTTTGCGGCAATATGAAGTGGGACACTCACATCAAAAACTTAATAAACCAATTAAAACGACGCAACAACGCGTTAAAAATGGTTTGCTCTAAGAGAAAGGGACCGCACGTTGAAACCGCACTACAAATAGCAAAAACACTAGTCGAAGGTACGTTACAACACGGTTTGACTACATTCATGTGGACAACAAAAAAAAACATTGACAACATCGATGCAGCCATCAACGAATGCTTTCGAACAGCGTCAGGAGCCCTAAGGGCCACAAGAGTTGAAGCTCTTAGACTGGAAGCCGGATATGATTCCTTTGAAACTTTAAGCAAAAGAAGAGCAGCTAACCTTGCCAGCAAGGCAGTGACATACGCAACACACCCGCTTTTCGAGGCTGCCAGAGAATCACTTTCAATTAGTAAGGCTAAGAAGAATTCTGTTTCTTCACTTAGTAAGATAATATCACTGCTATCTCATCAAAGAACTTTCTCGCTGGATACCCCTTTGATAGCAGAAATTCCACCCGCTTGGAGAAGAAATTTTTTACCCATAAACACTAAGCTCGCAGATTTTAAAAAGGAAAATACCCCGGATAAAACTTTTCGAATGCTTCATAACCAAATGATATCTAACATCAATGCCGATAGAATCTTCTATACAGATGGTTCATACAAGGAAAATGACTTCTGTTCATACGCAGTTATTCAACTAGAAGGAAACTCACAGACATCCATTACTCACCAAGGACTTTTGCCACAATCTGCTGGCAGTTATATTGCTGAACTAGCGGCAATTTACAAAGCCATTTCCGTAGCTAAGGAGCACACTGGCCAATCTTTAATCCTTACTGATAATTTGGGAATTCTTACGGGTCTTAAAAATGAGCGAAACAAATGTCCTTCTTTGGAACTCATCAGAAGTATCTTGTACAGCTATAAAAACATCATACTTGCATGGATACCTGGACACTGTGGAATCATTGGTAATGACGCCGCAGACCTAGCAGCGAAAACAGCAACCAACTATCCCCTTATTGTTGAGACCCCAAATTTTCACCAGATTCCACAAAAAATATCTTTACAGCAGCAAAAACAAGAGCTTACTGAAGCTTGGGAAAACTCACAAACTTTTCTGCGAAAACATCAGCCTACTTACACCCGAATCCCGTACAATCCGACACTCAACAGAGAAGACTGCATAAAGCTCCTGCGAATTAGAGTTGGAAAAGCCATCTTTAATTCCCAACATTATTATAACGATGGACCTCCGGAGGTATGCACAAATTGTCAAACAATTCTTTCCGTCTGGCATATCTTTGTTGAATGCCCTCTTTCTCGACAAACTGATGATTCTTCAGGCGATATCCCGAAGAAACTAGCCGACATCCTAAGCCCATCAGACACAAAATCCATCCAACGAATAAAAGACGCCACATCCGCCCACCATAAGTTTAATGAAATATAATTTTTTTTCTTTCGTTATTATAAACACGTAGTTCAAATCCATAAAAAAAAAAAAATGTATGTACAAACATGTTAATATGTTCTGTTTTCTTTAGTTTTTTAAAACAATCGTCAATTAAAAGACGGCATCATATGGCCTGGCTGCCCCGATGCCTTTTTTATAAATAGTTTATAAATTAATTTTTTGTAAATTATTTGAATAAATAAATAAAATAAATAAATTTTATATGCAATGATTCTATCCAATTCTCTTTTTTTTGGACGGTGACAGCAAAAGTTTATATACAATGATTCTACCTCAATTTACGCCACATAGTGAGATAAAAGTCAAAACAAAAAATGAGCTATGATCCTTGTACTAGGAAGTTTATATACAGGGTGGGCCAAAAGTGACTACCTAATTTGAAAAAATCATAACTGTTTTGTTTCTATTTTTAAGGTACTTATAAGACAAGCTTGGGAGATTTACTAAAATGAACTACAGCGCTTTAGAGAGGACCAAACTAATTGAATTTTATTTTGAAAATAATTACTCGATTATTTTAACCCAAACAGCTTATCGGCGTCATTTCCATGTGCGCATGTGCGAAATCCATCCTCTGTGCACATGATTACGCCACTGATGGCACGATTTTAGCGATATTGCGACGACTGGAAGTTGAAAATCAACTTTCAGAAGACGGAAACAATCTTGTTCAGAACTCCATTGGCTGGGGCCTCTAGGGATACCAGAAAAAACTGGAAAAAATTGGCCATTATTGGACAAAATGGGCAGCCATTGGCGGTGAGAAGCGCAGTTAGATATCTAAGTATCTGGCTTGACCAGTATCTATATTTCGATAGACATATAGTTGCTTGTCTTGCTGGGGCCAAGAAGGCTTATGCTCTAACAAGGAGACTGTTTCATAGCAGTCAACTTGACTCCAGAGTGAAGGTCATTTGCTACGTGGCCCTTATAAGGCCGATCATCGCTTATGGTTGTCCATTATGGTTTAATATAGCGCCTAGCTATATGGAAAAGATTCGGGTTTTGGAGAGACAATGTCTTAGGACCTGTCTCCGGTTGTTCCGAACGCCTGAATCCAACTATATAAAATACTATCCCAACAAGGTCCTATACGATGGGGCTCAGTTGAATAGGATTGACAATTTCCTCATTAAGGTCACTCGAAGGCACGTTGCAAGGGCGATGGCCAGCGACAATAGTCTGATCTTTGGGGCTTACTACCCCAATGAAATGTACATAGAGAGTACGCTCCGGTCTGGCTTTATCCCGCCAGAGGCATTTATCCATATTGATGCAAAAGGGCTGGTACAGACGAGGGATGGTATCCCGGTATTATACCACCGCTACCGCAGCGCGAGAGATAAGCGGCTCATCCGCGGCGAGGACATCGCCAATGCTCATGAGCTCCTCCGTTTTAGTACCGCAATATCGGAAAGGGATCAATTCGACACGGAAAAGCAATTCGCCGAATTTTGGTGGCTTGTTGAGGGGGGAGGGGTCAACATGCCCTCCCAGGACGGTGCGTTACTCTAGGTAACATCCTCTTAGCTTATAAGTTAGATTAAGTCAGCTAGGGCGTTTTTGGGAGAGGCCGGGCTCGCCAACGTGTGTTGGTGCTTCCGGGAGTTGACTGACGCTGTAAGGCTTCAGTCGGCTCACGGCGGCGCGTGTGCACGTTGACGACTGCCAGGCGCTCGGAAAGCAATTGGGATTTTGACCACTTGTTGCGCAAGGCAACGAGTGCTCAGAATCCTAATTATAGTTAGAATATGCTAAGTAGTTTAAGTAAGTAGAGTAGATAGTTTGTAATTTGTTTTTTTTTTTTTTTTTATATAAAAATATAAAATTTGATAAAGATTCCGAGTTTTCTTAACAATTTTCTCGATGAAAACATAATTATGTAAGATTAGTTCGTAAAATAGTTTTTAGGCCGAAAGGCAATAATTATAAGATAGAGTTAAGTTTAGGGCGTCCGCATAAGGATCAATAATCTAGAATAAGTATCCTGTTAATTTTAAGTTAGATTTAATCATTTTTGTCTAGTATTTAAATTGATATAAGCTAATAATTAATAAAAATGAATTTAAAAGTAAAGTAAAAGTAAGATGGCACGATTTCGTGAACAAGGAACTGTAGTTGATTTTGCTCGAGCTGGAAGACCTAACACTGCCCGAATCGAAGCGAATGTGGAACACATTCTTGCAAGTATTGTGGAGAGTCCAGAAACATCGACACGAAGGCGCTCTGGTTAACTCGGTGTGTCCCGCAGGTCATTGCGAAGAGTTCTAAGAACCGAATTGCAGCTGTTTCCATACAAAATCCAATTTGGGCAAGAATTTAAGGCAGGAGATCCTCAAAAACGTGTTCTTTGCGCAGTTCGGAATAATTTCAAAAATTCAGGACTTAATTGGCCTCCACGATCTCCGGATTTGACTGCACCAGACTTTTTTCTGTGGGGTTATTTGAAGGGTAAAGTGTACGTAAATAAATCCACCACTATCAGCTGAAGGGGAACATTCGTGCTGAAATACAGGCGCTGAGCCCAGATGTCCTACGAAGTGCTATGGAAAATGCTCTAGAAAGAGCCCGTCTCTGTGGGCATGAAGCTGGTGCTCATTTGAGAGACATTATAATCCGAAAAAAATCTCCATAAATCATACTTTGTGATTCTAAAATCTATATTATAAAAGAAAATGTCCGAAGCGGTGTAATCCCATAACTCGAGATTGGCCGAACCGATTTTGATGATTTATGCTTTGTTGGAAAGCTATTTTCTCAGTACGGGTTTTAAAAAAAATAAAAATCGAAAATTCTTATTTTGACCACCCAGCGTGTTACGACAATTCAATTTTTTTTCATTTTTTTTTTCATTTTGTATTTATTTATTTTGGCAACAACCAAAAAAAGAATCAAATTTGAATGTAACATATCGTATCACAATTGAATTGTCAGATAGACACGCAACGTAACGCCATATATTATCGATCAATGGAGATGCCAATTTTGTTCCATGTGTGGTGGCGCTGTCCACGTTGACTGTGCCATTTGATTCAGTTGCGCAGTTTCTTCATTCGTTGCTGTTTCAGCGTCCATATTGCACTTTGCGAATTCGTGTTTTGTTCGATCGAATAACGTTTGCCGGCCATTGCGCATTACAGATTCGGATTTCTTCATTGCGATTTTGTGAGTTTTTCTGAATTAAAATTGATATGAGAATATATCTATAATATATAAATGAATCGCTGAATGTGTTGCTAAGCGCAAATCTCGAGAGCAGCTGAACCGATTTCACTAATTCTTTCAATGTGTAAACATTTTTGCTCTCGTTGATGTATAAATATATTTTTTCTCGGTAGGGGCTGGTTGGATATATCTAGCGTCACCGTCATCGTCAGATTTTCCCGTTAATTTTCATTACCACGTGAGTTAATCGCTGCTCGACAGATCACCGCAATTAAACGACGTTTGGCGCGGTTAGTACGTAGATGGGTGACCGTTTGAGAACAACCCCGTGTCGTTGTTTTTTTTTATTAATTATTTATGTTCAATTTTTTTAACTACGTTGGTTAATTAGTTACGGCGTTAGCTAGATAACAAATTGAGTGCAGCGTGGCTCACACCTTTTTTTTTTAAATGTTCCTTGTAGTATGAGGATGATTCTTATGGAGAGAAAAATTTTAAAAATTGCCTGAAAAAGTCTAAAAACAATACTTTTCTCTATTCATACACTGCAATATCCCATTATATTTTGGCAAGGTGAAGGCTTTGATTTCTCAATCAAGAAGGAAAAATTTAAAATATTGCCTGAAAAAGTAAAAAACAAAACTTTTCTATATTCCCATACAAAAGATTCGTAATAATAAGTAAGTCAATTTGAAGTATAATACCATACCATAAAGTTTAAGTGTTAGTGGAGGGGTTCCGGGAATGCAAAACAATTGAGTGACGTTAGTATCGTATAAATATTAATGACAATATTTGTCAATATTTATACGATGGTAACATTACTCAAAAACAAATTGTCTATTGGTAAAATGTCACTTGGTCTATTTGCTGTACATCTACAGTCAAAATCGCTTATAACGACATCGGTTATAACGACGTATCGGTTACAACGACCAAATTCTTAGGTTCCGAATCAGCGCCATTGTAAATCCATTGAACGACAATCGCTTATAACGACATGCTTATAACGACATATCGCTTACAACGACCGATTTTACACTTTTTTTTAAATTTAATATCGGTTATAACGATTAAAATCGACACAGCTGTTGGCGCAATTGATTTTTTTTTCTAGAACGGTAAACTGATTCTCTGTAGATGCGATGTATCTAAGTTCTTAGAATCTGGGATATGTTACAGTTACTGTTTGTAGACGTTATTTTTTTGTTTTTGCGTTTATTGAGTTTGTTCTACGTTGGAGAAGTTTTACTCAGTGCAAATTTTTCAGTGTGACAAGTGGTTGTAGAAGTTTAATTTAATTTTGTGAGGCGAAAAGTTATACCTTCTTATCGGAAAATGACCAAAAAGAAAAATCTGCACTAAGCAATTAGATATTTCCACTTTTTTTAATAAACGGTAAACGTATATTTGTAAATGTGTATTCTTATTATTTTATGGCTCAAATTCAAAGAAAAATTAGGGAAAAAAGTAAGTATATACAGTCCCTGGATAAATTATTAGACGCACTGTAACGTTCTGTGTACTTTGTTTGTACTTGTTTACGATCGCGTATCAATTGTTTAACACTGTAATTCAACACGTTTAAATTTAATACAAAATGGAATCATATTTAAAATTTCCTAAATAAAAACACATTATATGTATGTTTAAATATAAAAATATTGCATATAAACTCGTGCAACACATAAAACTATTAAAAAACTGCAGTGCGTCTAATAATTTGGCCAGTGACTGTACATAGCTTGATATCGGTTATAGCGACCTATCGCTTATAACGACCAAATTTGACAGTCCCTTGAAAGTCGTTATAACCGATTTTGACTGTATATTATTACTAAATCTAAAAGCCACAAATTTCTATACAATTAAAAAAGTATTGTGTGTTTGTGACTTACTAAATATGCCTCCTATAAGGCGGCGGACAAATTTAGGCAGGAGAACCCGAAATGCAACGAATCAAATTAATTATCAATCTAATCGTACTGCCCAGGAACGTGAAGATCGCAATGAACGTGAAAGAATTCGGTTTTAAACTTTTCACCTTTCCTGAGAATTTTTGTCAGTTAACGCAATCAAAAGCTGAACTCACACAAAAAGTGTTTCCAAATGTTGCTCAAAATTACTTATTCCATGATTGGTTGAGCGAACGAGCTATACTGGCTGCCAAAAACACTAATGTAAATGTATTAAATTTCAAAATTCAAGATGACATTCCTGGCGAAATGAGGACATATAAATGAGTTGATATGGCAACTAATGAAAATGATGTCGTGAACTTTCCACTGGAATTTTTAAACTCACTTGATTTGCCAGGATTGCCGCCTCACAATCTTCAATTAAAGGTTGGATTTGTAGTTATAATGTTGCGAAATATTAACCAACCGCAACTTTGTAACGGCACACGATTAGCGACAAAAAAATTACTGAATAACGTAATAGAAGCAATCATATTGAAAGGAAAGTATAAAGGAGAAGACGTTTTGATACCCCGCATCCCAATGATTCCGACTGACGTACCATTAGAGTTTAAACGACTACAGTTTCCAGTACGGCTTGCTTTCGCTATGACTATAAACAAATCCCAGGGGCAGTCATTAAGTGTTTGTGGTATTAATCTAGAAAACCCATGTTTCTCGCATGGTCAATTGTATGTTGCCTGTTCCCGTGTTCGAAAACCATCTGCTCTGTTTGTTTACGCGCCAGGTAATCAAACAAAAAATATCGTGTACCATAAAGTACTACAATAAAAATGAAACTTAATTTAGGATAAGTAAAAATAAAATGAAATATAATAAATAGGTATCATAATAAGAAATCAGAAATTGTTATTTTCATTGTGATTTTTTAGTGACTATTAAAAGAATTTTAAGTGTTTTATAATTTTTATTTTTTGACATAATGTAATTGTTGACTTATCTACTTTTTTTTTATTTTTTTATTTTACTAACTGACCCGGTGCCCCGAATAGCAGAATAAGTATTAAAAAAAACTAAAAATTAAAGAATCGACTGTTAGGCGGTACGAAATGTAATGCAATATCATTGTGGACCTATTTCATTCCCTACTATTAACTGGTAGAACTATGAAGAAGTAGAAAGATAAGAAAGATAGGTTTGTGCACTGGGTAGGGGTTTTTCTCCACGGGTGACGTCTAAATAACTTAGGGAGCATTATTTTGAGGTTTTTGTATTCAAGTTTAATCCGCCCGAAACATATACAATTATTTAAAACGCAGATATGAGCAAGCATTCGCTGAACTTACTCGTATATTGATTTTTATTCTGCGGATTTTTGCTTTATGGACATGGTCGGGATTTGAACACGCAACCTTCCGATCAGCAATTGAATCACTGCACTTTTGCCACCCGTATGTGTTGAGTTGAACAGATCTGTTAAAGAAAGTACCTTCCGTTTCGACCACTGCCCTGCCCAGTATCTGCTGCAGAATATTATTAAAGAAGTCACATCTTAGAGCTAGCGCATCTCCCTACTCAAATCCGGTGCAAACCTGGAATAATTATAAACAGCTTCATACTTCCAAATTGCAGATCGTCCGGTCCGGTGTCATGTGAAGGTTAGGTTAGGTTAGGTTACTGGGTTGACGGGGAAAGAGAATCCTGCGCCCGTCACGTTTAGATCAATGTAGACTCTTTGTGATACCCTGGGGGTTATGATTCCCTTACTTAGGAACCAATGAAAAACCTAGCGGGCTTACAATCCATCCCGCATTTTATGAACTTGTGCAAGTCGTTTACAGACTTTCCAGAGAGTTATTTTAAGTCCTGAAAGAAATATCTACCGTGGACGTTGTTTCTAATACGACAGAGTGCAGGAAATGTGGCAGAGGAAATGAGGGGTATCCTCGTTCACCTTCTCGAGCAACACTACCACTTCCGTGCCTGATTCTTTATACTCTCCCATCTCGTGCACTTCCCAAACGTGGCTCAGTTGATCGGTATTGACGGATCGTAAGTATCTCTCAATACGATGCTTCGGGGTATGTGGCCGCGTACAACACGTTTAGCTTTAGGTCTTGTTATATGTACGATCTCCTTCATGTCGATCAGACCAAGGTCGGCGTTTGCCAAGGAGCTTTCGTCCTGACAATAAACTCCTTGAGCCATGTGAGAGCATGTTCTTCCTCAGAGGTTATGAGTTTGAACCCTTGGGTAGTATTCAGGCTGCAAAGAGAGGGAGGGGTTCCTTGTTTTTAAGGATGGCCTCATTCACATCATCCAGGACTCGAAGCTCGATAAGTTGCCATTGGTTTTCTGTCAACTTCCGTGCAGCAGAATTGCCGAAGTCTACTACGGCGACTTGTTGACCAACTGCGGTTGGTAGAGAGACTCTGGCTTTCTTTGGAGTATTTGTTTGGGAGATTGGGGAAAGCGTGTCATTTTGCCTGGCTCTTTTAGATATACTCGCAATCGGTCGAGATCGGATTGAGCGTTCGCACTCGTGCCAATTACGGCTTTTCTGAGTCTGGCTGTCATGTGAAACAACTCGATGAGTTTTACCGGGATCCCTTAATTGGCCGTTCTTCATGCGCTTTGTTGATTAATCTTCAGAGCCGCCGGCCTTGTTGTTCTTTAGCTTTTTTTACGGAATCCTACGTTTTTGTCCTGGGTGGGGTAAGCGTTAATGCCTGGTATCTACGAGTATATATTCCTTTTTAGTTGCGGATATCGTCAAACAAAAACATATACATTGGTCCTTTAATATCAACTTTTTTTTATTTTTGTAGTAAATTTTAATAAACCAAATTCCTTTTTGAAGTCTGAATGATGTATGAGTATTATTATTATCTTGTTATTATAGGTACATACATGTATAATATATATATGTATTATGAAATTTGAACCTATGCATACTATGTATTTGTAAATTATTCCTTTCGAATTTAATTTCTTTAAACAGAGCTTACATTATGTTGAGCATTATAATCATAAAAATGTATTTTTCTAAACGTTACCTATATAGCTTGCTGAAAATATCAATTTTATTTAATATTTTTTATATATTTTTTTACAAATTTGAATACCTTTTTCATTTTAAAGTTTTAGTGCAAATCGTTTCCTCTTTTATGTTTGTGGTGATAGTAAATGTAACTTATCTTTCTAATTATGGTTGTTGGTATGGATCCCGATAACAAAAGATGTGTTCTGAATGTGTTGTGTGGTGCGTTTGATGGGCTCAGCATTTGCTGTTTGAATGCGGAGAGTATTCGGGCTAAATATACTATATTGTATCAAACGATTAGTACATATAAGTTGGATGTTGTTATGGTTTCAGTATCGTTGCTGAACAAAAATATCCCTGACGCATTTGTGGCTTTACCTGGTTTTAACCTGCACAGAAGTGATTGTAAGGATAGGATAGGGTTGGGGGTGGTGTATGTTTGTATGTTCGTGAGCATATATCATTGATTTTATTTGTGTTGAAGTTAGGAACTCGGTTGAAACATGTTTGCTTGTAGTTGTTTATAGCCCACCCAATATGTTTAGAGAACTAGAAGAAACGTTACTGAGACTGGGTCCAAAATACAGCGACATACTGGTTGGAGGTGACTTCAACGTGAACTTTTTACACAACAACAATGTAACAAGTTTGTTCAACCATTTCTGTGATATGATGGGTTTATCAGTTGTTAACACCTGTTGGCCAACATGTTTCAAGTCAGATGTAAACCCCTCCTTATTAGACATGTTCTTGACTAGCTCTAGGAACAGAATCTTGGGAAATGATCAAATTAGGCCGACCTCTGATTTCATCCACGACTTCATTTTTTGCTCATATAAGTTTATATAGATATTGTATCTTACTGTATATATGTAAATCACTAAATAAATAAAAATAAATAAAATTAATAAATAAATAAATAAGTTCAATGTTGGCAAAATAAATATCGCTCGTACGATTAGTTACAGGTCGTATCGTAGCTTTGACTATGAAGACATACAGGAAAATTTTAGGAGCATGGATTGCAATGAGATTTATTTCTTAGCTGAATTGAATATTAAAGTCTTATTGTTTAACAATTTACTAACTCGGTTGTATGATAGATATGTTCCTATAGTTACTAAAGAATTGAAAGTGAACAGGTATCCCTGGTTCCATAATAACATAAAGTCGCTTATCCGGAAAAGGGAGCGGTTTTTCGAAGATTTAAGAATAATCCAACTGAGAATAATAGAAGACAGTACATTTTTGCCAATAACAGAGTCACTTCTCTCATGCGTAGCTGTAAGCGGGCGTATTTACAAGAAAAACTTGATCCTTCTCTTAGCTCTAAGGAGTTATGGACCAATCTGAAAAAAATTGGTGTTAAAGAAGACAAAAATAAAAGTAAATGCCCGTATAGAGCTGAAGTGATGTCGAATATTCTGATCCCATCCTTTTCAGGTTCACGCATTCCCCAAGATATTTTCGATTGATCTGAAAGTGAAACCTCTTCCACGTTCGACTGCATAAGTGCTAATGTATTGTTTAATTGCGTCAGGTCTATCAAATCGAATGCTGTTGGCCCTGATGATATCTCGCCCAAATTTTTAAAACTCATATTCCCTATTATAATGAAATACCTACTTCACATTTTTAATTATTGTATCTATTGTAGTGAATTTCCTGAGGCATGGAAAAGTGAAAGTATTATACCAGTTCCCAAAAAACCAAACCCTTCCAACCCTTCTGAATACAGGCCTATTAGTATTCTATCTTTTTCGGGTAAATTATTTGAAAAAGTAATTCATGACCAAATCCAAGGCTATTTAAATGAAAACAATTTACTTACACAATGGCAATCTGGTTTTCGTAGTAAGCACAGCTGTGAATCTGCAGTAATTAAAGTTACGTCGGACATTAGATTCGCTTTGGACTCTGATAAGGTTGGTGTGATGGTACTGCTAAATTTTTCTAAGGAATTTGACTGTATTGATCACTCTATCCTTCTCTCTAAACTGAAGAGACATTTTAACTTTTTTACCATTTCGCTTAAACTATTGTGCAATTATCTGCAAAATAGAGTGCAGCAAATAAAAACTGAAGTAGATATTTCAGAACCGATTACAACCAATACCGGAATACACCAGGGCTCAGTACTGGGCCCACTATTATTCTCGTTATTTATTAGTGACCTACCCGATGTCATTTGAAATTGCCAAATACATCTGTATGCTGATGATGTGGTACTTTACATGTTTCGTACAATATTGGTCTGATGGAGGACTGTATAGCAAGATTAAATGAGGATCTAAATCGTATTCTCACTTGGGCTAATGCCAACGGTATGAAACTTAATCCTGCTAAGTCTGTTGCCATGTTATGCTCTAGAGATGAAAACAACCAATTAAAATTTCCCCCAGTTGTTATTGGTAATGAAACCATTGATTATGTGAAGGATGTTAAGTACTTGGGATATAGAATAAAGAGTGACCTTAGCTGCCGTGGGACAATTTCAGCCACGATTAGACATATTTACTATGGACTGCGAACCTTGAGATCTTCCTCGAACTTATTATCAACAAATATTAAAATATACCTCGTTAAGTCATTAATTATGCCGTACTTCATTTTCAACTGTTCAGTATACCCAATTCAAAGGAGGATTTCTGCCTGGTAGTACAATGGACCGTTACCGAGTCTGAGTGCTCTGGGATTTGGATTTCCTTTTATATAAAAGGAAAAAAAAAAAAAAAAAAAACCCAATTCTTGATTGTGAATGCAAGCGCAAACTAAATGTTGCTCTAAATGATTGTATTCGGTTTATATACTGTATTCCGAGGTATTCCAGTGTATCACATCTACAACATACTCTCTTTGGTATAAAGCTGGATGAGTACTTGAGGTTCAGGTTACTTCTGAAGCTACATGATCTCATCAACAATAGATTATCTTAGTGAATTCCTACATTTTGCACGCTAACAAAGGGGTTTGAAATTAATATTACAGCGTCACTCACGCAACATAGCAGAACGCTCATTTTATGTATCTGCGATTCGTTTGTGGAATTTACTTCCTAATGAATTGCAAAGAATTTCTGCACCATCAGAATTTAAGAGGAAACTATTCTTGAACTTCTCTAATTAAAACTTTTTTTCTCTTTTTGTATATGATTCTAATATTATAATAATATATTCTCTAATAATTTCATTATTTATTTATTTTTAATCAGGAAAATTATGTAAATTAAATTCTAGATACCATAAAAGATTCAAATCTTAATGTGTCATTGTAAATAAAATATTTCTCGAAATAAATGAAATAAATGAAAAAAAAGTCTGTGGAGGACCTACTCCTTGATCGGTATCGATTATCGAAAGAGCAAAGTCTATGTCAAATTCGATAAGCGGTAGAACCTCCCAACAAAAATAATTCGCAGGCATTGGGTTACCACACATCTTAGGTGCCACATAACCAAAAATCCATTTTATTTTATTTCCCTAAGCATCCTATTTTACTTGCATGGAATTTTAATGCCCATTAAGGACCCTCATCAATTATGAATCATTTTTCACTCCTCTTTGCAGTAAAGCATTCACACTATGGCCAATATCACGTATTCCAAACAATTCGAAAAAATGCTCCGCAATCGTATCAGAGCCTCCAATTCCAGCTCAGAGAAACTAAAAAAAAAAGTTTATTGACTTTTGAAGATGTCCCGAAGAGTAGAAAAAAGGTCTCAAGTGTCCTTCTTTTTGCCAATTTTCCACCCATTGATGTTAAAAATGGCCAGCACACAACAAATAAAAAAAAAACACCGAACGAATGATGACAATCAGGCATTCTTTGAAGAGTGAGAATGCAAATACCCGAATATATATATAGTTAGTTACCGTAGCGTGTTTAACGCTGCCATCGGCTTATATATACATTTTTATTGAACATTTCCATTCAAATGCGATGTGAAGGACTTACACGCTTTCCATAAATTCAGCGATTTGAGGTGGGAATATTGGGCGTGTGTCGGTGTATATTTTCGTGCATGTGACTATCAGGTGGTGCTGGATTCATGTGAAGTGAAGCAATTTATTTTGATATCCTTTTTCTGTTTACATTCCAAATAGAATCTCCATGGAATTTTAATACAAACTGCTTTCTGAGTGCTGTGAATCCTTCGTAGGTTTCTTTTTTCTTTTCCTTTTTCAATTTTGTTTGCATTTTGGTTGTATTTCCATATGTGGGTTCTGCGTGGGTGAGTGTCGAGAGGTTACTTTTTGTCATGCGTCGCACCCAAAAGGCGACAAAATAACATCGATTTTGCTATTGTTTGGCGCCGGAAGATGTTGCCGTTGTACGTGTTGTCCCTTTGTGTGTTGTGTCTGAATAAGGAACACTTCGCATTGATGTGTCTATTGCTCTACTACCCGCATAGTCATTCTTATTGGTTTCATTGAAGAAGAAAAAAATATGAAAAAAAACGAAGCAGCCAAAGACAAGAACAACAAATACTTGTATCACAATATCGCTCAACTGACAGACAATGGTGATAAGAATGATGACAGTCGTGCTTAAATGATGATGAGACTGGGTGAAATTCTTTTTTTTTTTGTTGACACCTTTGTTCCAGTTGGTCTACTTTTCCTTGATAGAGGGCTTTTCACCTCGTAGAAAAGAATTTATGGGACTAAGTGGGTTGGAAGGGTTACCAAGTAGATGGCAAAATTGAGTTAATAAGTATGAGCGGGATGCAGGAGAATTGACGTGTTGATATTGCTCTTCAGTTAAATCGGAGAGCGGCGAGAATTTTACCCGGATAAATGGACATATTTCAAAGGTCAGCTGTCCTTTCCTAGGTAAACAAATCACAGAAAGGCAAAACGATGTTGATGGAGTTCCACATGGCTGTCTGGTTAGTCTAGTTTTTTTTTTATTTGTTCTCTCAGGAAAGGCGAACGCATAACGCTGTATTCTTGCTGAAAGATATCTATCGGAAGAGCGTTAAAAAGCTTGCTTGTTCTATATAAAAATGGTTCTTAGTATACAGACGACCTGACAGACGACAAGTGCAGCATCAGATAGTGAGCATTAGCTGCCTACCTCGTCGGATGAACAAATGATGTTTATCTAGAAAAAAAATCATTTAATTCCTCTTCCTACCAGCACTTGAGATGATTCTGAAAAGCTGTTTAAAGCTGACTCATATTCCTCAGGCTTGGAGAGAAGTAAAAGTGGTTTTCATACCCAAAATTGGCAAATACTCCCATGTAAGTCCAAAAGGCCTCAGACCCATTAGTCTATCATCATTCCTCCTCAAAACACTGGAGCTTCTCATTGATATCCATCTTCGTACGAATTGCTGGGCAGATGAATTCGCCGAAAAAGGAACCCCATTACCTCTTTTACTTGATAAAGGTTATCTAGATATACCTATCGCTACTTGTGAACTTATGCTTAAGCTATCCACAGTCGAGAGTACAAACCTTAGGTGGACAGGTGGTAATACGTGTCTAGCGGCCAAGCAGATCTGCACAAAGCTGGATCTGCGACGCTGTATGGGTTTGATCTCACTTAACCGACTGCACATTGGCTCTGCTATAGGTGTCATTACAGGACGCTGACTAATAGGCAAGTACGCATCAAGGCTTGGTGTCCATTCCAATGACTTCTGTAGAAGCTGCAGGGACGAGAAGGAGGAGGAGACTATACTTCACCTCCTCTGTACATGTTCTGCACTCGCCCATAAAAGAAATCTGTTTCTAGGAGCCTTCTTCCATAATGAACTCAGCGACTTAGCTAACACAGACGTTATAAGTCTATCGCGCTTCATTAGAAGCTAAAAATGCTTTAGCGAGTAGAGGGCGAAACTCCACTGATCCACGTGGCATCACAACGGACTCCATTATTCTACATGTGTTGGCTATTAGCTGACAGCCACCCTAACCTAACCTAACCTAATTCCTCTTCCTTATTCCAACTTAAGAATAAACAAAGGTCAACTAAAAGCTTTCGTTAAGCCAGTGGTTGGAGATGTGATGTGAATTCTCGGTCATCAATTAGACGAACTGTTCGGCTTTAAATATTTCGAGTACTTATAGATATTTGGAAGGTGTACACCAGTGGTGAGAGCAATGCCTTTAAATTCGAGCTAGTAGTACGCTTAAATTTGACAAATGTTCCAAATTTCAGCATACTATGTACTAGCCGAAAATCATCAAGCGTAAAGCTTCTTCAAATCCGCCCACTAACGGGCCTACTATTTATAAATGTCGTAGCACAGAAGAAGTCGATGGAAATTAAGATCGTGCGAAATATGTCGACAAAATTAATCTCGACAATTCGCCTATACAGAGTTTTAAATGCATTGGATTGCTCCTGGTTGAAATCTTGTATGCCTGCCTTTGTATTGTGGCTAGTATTGTGGCTAGCACAACGGCCAATACAAGCACTTGAACCTAGCGTCTCCAATCATTTGTGTGTGAGAGGTTATATTTTAAAATCGAATGTCCCTTCCACTTCGCACAAAAAAGTGGTTGGAGTAGCTAGGTTTTAGGCCTGTATTAATGCCTCAAATTTATTTATTTTTTAGAAGGAACCTTCAATCTTACGCCGACTCCGAACGACAAATTTAGCAAGCTTCCCACGACAAATGATATTCTTGGATGTTTATCAGACTTTCGCAAGAGAAGGTAGTTGAAAAAACTTTAGAGGTAATCGGGACCGGCGGGATTTGAACCAGAGACCCTCGGTCAGTGGTCAGATGCTGATTAATTTTAAACCTATCACCATCAAAAGCACCACCATAACTTGCTCCAGTGACATTATTTGTCTCGGGGTCATACTTGATAAATAACTTAAATGGAACACATACATCAAGTCCGTCACGGAACGTGCCAGTAGAGCTATGTGGGCCTGTAGTCGCCTGAACGGCAGGATTAAGGGTCTTAGTCCAAAAATGACACAGTGGCGGTATATCATGATGGACGAACCTATTATCACGTACAGCAGTTGCCTGGTCGCCGAAAATTCTTAACCACGAACAGCGGGAACTGAGCTCCAGAAGCTATAGCGAATTGCCTGTCTCGGTATTATAGGAGCCCAACTGCAGCACTAGAAGCAAAGTTGCGCTCTCCCCTTTAAAAATCTTCATTAGGAAGCTGCAGCTGGATACAAGTTCAAGCCAGGTGACCTTGTTTTGTTTCATCGGACACTGTGGTTAGGGAATATTGTTTTCGATGACTTTTTGGGGTGGAAATATTGGTCGGTGCGAACTGGGCCAATACTGGACCCGAGAAGTCTGGTTGGTCCAGGATCATTAGTCCACAGACCTAACCATAATGGACGTTTGACTCATCTGGGTGGGTTATAAGTAAAGAAACCAATTATGGATTATAACCCAACCAGTCTACTCGAAATATCCGATGACTAGTGGTCATATTAGGTGGCTTATGGACTTTTGGCCTTAAGGACTTATGACACTGCACCGTCTGGTTGAATTCGTAAATGGATAAAAAATGGAATCTGGACTCGGTGTTGGTGACTTGGACCTAACACTAAAGTCTTGGTACTCATGGGAATGTGTACCAATGTGTTCCAGGTTAAAGCCTGTGCCTGAGAGGGAATTATGGGTGTTTGCACTTCTAGCACTGTCTTCTAGTTCAAACCACCGTATGACAGTCAAGTGTTGTAACGATGCACTGCAGTCCCTAGCCAGACATAAACAAGTCAAAAATGGCTCGGTACCACCGTTGCATTTCGGGCAACTAATCTGCTGGGTGATCTAAAAAGAGCTGGCTCAGAATCCGAGTTCTTTTAACCAGAAAATAATAGCAGCGCCAACTAGACTACTGGACTGACTAAGGATTGGGAACACAAACTTCGTGTTGCCTTTTGGGAAAACATTTCGGAACACAGGCTTGCCAAAAGGTATATCTGTCATTACTATCCTGTAAGGAAATTCTTATTACATAATTAGATAAGTCAATCATAACGAAGGAACCAAACTTGTGAATGTTCGGCACGACATTGGTTAAGAAGACGTATTTTGATCAGAGAAATACGTACGTCAGCCAAACATTGAGCGTTTTCTACGCTGTACGACTTAGTTAAAAAAATCGAAACAGACTTCAAGGCAACTCTCCAACATGGTTTAAGAAAATGACAAAAAACCATCGAAGACTCTCCTTAAAAACTTCTCAAGTTTATTTATATTCTGCAACAGAAATGCCAGAAGGACTTCTATTCATTTTGAAGTAGCAACACAAAGTTGTTGGCTTTTCTGGAAGCCTGCTGAAGAGCAAAGCTTCCCACTGCATTTGTCTGCCGTTTTGAAAGTAGTAAAAAACGGATAAGAAAAAATGTTCAAGTGAACAAAAGCAGCACTTCTACTTATGTACGCTTGAAATCCTGCGCCCAAGGGATAACAATGAAGTTGTGAAACACCTTGAGACTGTGACCCAGCTCGGAACAACATCTGCATCAATTTTAAAATCACATACATATGCACACATACACCCTACGCATTTAAAAGCAAGTCCCCCAACAAACTTCTTTAACCACTATTCCTGTCTACTTCAACTTGGTACTCTATTCAGCTAGACGAAGGGTGGCTCTAGGGTGTGGTAAGCCTTGCTTGTTTTTGCTTCGTTTCCCTTCAAAGAAACATTTAATTTCTTTCCTCCCGACTATGGAATCACTTGAAGGATTATATCCAAGGTGGAGGCTCGGGGAATAATTTTCCTTTTCAATTATCTGAAAGGTAAATTTTACCATCCTGAGTGTATATCTATGCCGTGATGGCGCAGTGCCTTTCCGGTTTGTTTGCAATTTTCAATTCGTTCGAATATTAACCGTGTATTGGTAGGTCGATATTATTGTTCCTTGAAGAAAAATTACTACGCATTTGATACAAGCTTTGTAGTTTTTTTTTTAAATGGGGAGGAAACACATCCATAACGAAATTCGCTCGTTCTATATTATTAAGAATAAAAAGATCTAGTAATGTAGAACAGCTATAACTGAAGTGAGTTGATTAGGGATAGAGTAACTAACCGAATACAGTTTCAGGGATTTCAGATTATTTACAAATCAATCAACACTTTAGTTATTTTTATCTAAAACGTCTATGTTTAAGTCACCACAGAGTAATATGTAACTATAACGCAGTGATACGTTTTCAGCTGTTTGGTTACTTGAGTGGAGTCGGAAACATTAGGTGGCTTTTAAATAACTCCTACCAAGCATTTATCAAATCTGCATGCAATTTCAATAAAAATGTTGTCACTAGTGGTAGTGAAACCCAGCCATAACGCAATGCCATCCCTGCTGTCATAAGTGGTAATGAAACTCGCCAATTGCAGGACATACCTGTGGGCTGTCAGTGAGGGAGAAGGAAAAGGAGGAATAA
This sequence comes from Portevinia maculata, assembly GCA_949715645.1. NCBI lineage: Eukaryota > Metazoa > Arthropoda > Insecta > Diptera > Syrphidae > Portevinia > Portevinia maculata. Next base: position 27,917,430 of record OX454528.1, on the reverse strand, counting down.
AAATAAATGGAAAAACAAAGCTGCGAAAAATATATTACATCGATTATCATCGATTGAAGAAAATATACTAAAAGTAAGAAGGGAGTTGTATTAAAATAATTAAAAGAAATTATACCTAAATGTTTTTTGTTATAGAACTTTGAAGCAAGCTTAACAACTAATAAGTTAACAACGTTCAATAAAGGCTTCGCTACAAAATACTAAATAGTGAGACTCCATATTTTCTTTTCTTCGCTTAAGTTTCGGCAAGTTAGCACAAGATGTATTCAATAACATCGTTCGCCTCAGAAGCAATCAATTGTCTACTTTGAACGTAATTTTTAATAACAATCGCTACCCCACCACCCCTTCTACTAATTCTGTCAGCCCGATACGTCCTATAACCATTTACATTAACGATTTCACATAGTTCATAGCCACGTTTCGGGTACACAAATAATAACGACCTTCCACTATTTGAAACCTGTCAGAATGTTTAACTGAGCTCTGAGCATTTATATGACAATCAGAAATGTTAGAAAATCTGCTTCAAAAAATATTCAGCATAAGCCGAGTTTTTAGTGAGGGCTTCATGGTACCACCATAAGAGGACGCAAAAACGATTTCGTTTTCACTCTGCTCTCCATTCAACACCGTAATTGAAAGAAGAGAACGAAGCACAGGCGACCGCCAGAGCTGCCAACTAGGGCATAATTATGCCTTTTGGGCATAATTTTGAAGCCTTGGGCATCTGGGCGACTTAATCTGAAAATATTCTAAGAAATTCGTTAAATGTTTAAACCTTAAGCAGTATATAAACGCACAAAGGCTTTTAAAAAATAAATACTGCCACGAAAGTGTTTAACATTTAAAAATGTTTAACCAAACAGTATGTCTATAAAGACTATGGTGAAGATCAAGGTTTTATACAATTTTAACGCTGCAGGGAAATAACTTCACGGGCAATAACTTCACATGGGCAATAACTTCACCTCGAGTGGGAAATAACTTCACTTTTTTTTATGAAGTTATTGAAGGTGAGCCATTACACCCATATGCATTACACTGTTTATCGGATTAGTTGCGGAATCGCAATTAGATTCCATAAACAGTGGAATGCCCCCCTGCTTGGGGTCACTGTTTGATTTGGAGTAGGTGGCGAGGTACGCTTCTCGAATTATCGAAAAATGTTAAGAGAAATTATTTCCCACAAAAAAGCGAAGATATTGCTCACCTATTGTGGGCGATAACTTCACAAAAAAACTGAAGTTATTTCCCACTAGAGGTGAAGTTATTGCCCATGTGAAGTTATTGTCCGTGAAGTTACTTCCCGGCACCAATTTTAACTTTTGTTGTTTAGGTTTTCTTAAATGAATTTTTTTCTGTGAACTTGTTTATTTGTGTTAGCTTATAATTTATTTGTTACGATTTTATGTTATTTTCACTTAAAATTAGATGAAAGATTTTGAATAATTTTGTTATCTGTGATTTGATGTTGTTTATGTTTAGAGTTTTTCGATTTATTTAATAGTACCTACTATACTAATAACGCGTCTTTCATTAGCGACTGGACAACTTCAACCGTTCAATGTGAACACACCCTTAAACCGATTACCGACCTATCAATGTCAAAATATGCAATTAAACCAACATTTTTATGATGGTGAAGTACACAAAGGAACAATGTTTACAAATGATTCAAATTTACTACCGAAATTCCGAGTCGGTTGTCGCAACTTTAAGAGCGTTAACGCCAATTTTCGGCCGTAATTCTCGTGCCAGTGGACAAGCAATTCATAGACTAGTGAAAACATTTAAGTCAGAATATTCGCTGCAACCCAGCCAAAACAGTCTATTTCACAGCGTTCTAAAAAATTGGGGCTCTCCTAGACCACATTATGGCAAATTTTGCGTAAGGAACTTAGCCAACACCCTTACAAGATCAAGCTGACTCGAGAACTTAAGCCACTTATCATATGAAGTGACGTACGTTCTCGAATTAGGCTCTGGACTTGATCATTTTTGGTTAAACGGCTTCGTCAATAAGCAAAATATGCGTTACTGCACAGGTGAGAACCCTCCTGTGCTTCATGAAACAGCACTTTTTCCGCAAAACGTCAGTGTTTGCTGCGGTTTTCATGCCGGTGGCGTCATTGAGCCGTTTTTTCGTCGATGAGAATGACCGTAGCGGGTGCAACAATCGAGTTATTAAGGTCTCAGTTCGGTGAACGTAAGAGAAAAGGACGCGTCTATTGGCCGCCGAGATCGTGTGATTTAACGCCTCTAGACTTTTTGTACGGGGCTACATTAAATCTTTAGTCTATGCCAACAAGCCGGAGACGTTAGAGGAGCTCAGAGCCAATATCGAACGAGAAATAGCGGCCGTATCGGCCGAAATGTGCGACCGAGTCATCAAAAATTGGGGTCAATGTATCGACCGCTGCATACGATCCCGTGGTGGACATATGAACGAAGTCGAACTGCTTTCATAAATGTTTGATAGATAGTAATTCAAGCTAATATCAATGTTTGAGATATCTCAACTAGTTTGCATATACGAGTAGATAGATAGATAGATATTTTATTTCGTATTTATAATAGTAATAGTAGTGGTATTAGTAGTACTAGTAGTGGATTTATTGATTCATAAAAAGTGATATTTACACAAACAGTTGATTTTTTTAAACATAAATCTTTTGAGGCATGGCCGGAAGGGCCGTCAGCCATAGTGTTTACATAAGTACTGTTCATTTTACAATTTAGAGATGTAATGGCTTAGCTTATATACTTTCTTCTTAAACATTGTGTATTTTGTGTAATAAGTTTTTGCCTATTGACTATAATTTTTTTTATTTTATAATTTCATAATTTGGGAAGAAAAACGAGAAAACCTTTAGTATGAACAAAAATAAATAAATAAACAAATAAATAAATAAGTAAATAAATATAAATAAATAAATATATGCATAAGTAAATAAATAGATCAATAATAACAATAAATAAATTATTACAAACTGACTGGATTATACAAACAAAAAGGAAATATAAAAAAATAAATAAATAAATAAATACATAAATAAATGAACTAATTAATATGTAATAACAATAAATAAATAAATAGAAAAATTTACTAGGTAATAACAAATTTGAAGCAAATTATTAAATAAAATGAATAGATGTGATAAATAATGAATAAATAATGATTTCTTTATTTATTTATTTATTTCACATCATCAAAGCTCATTTATTGGCTTTCTTAGACACATACACTATAATCTAATCTTGAGCAGAGCATACGATCATGACTGAGTAAGACCATTAAGCAAATTCTTTTTTTAAATTAGTATCCGATAAATTAAAATCAATAAAGTTAACGCTAGCATTGTAAATCAACATAAGACCATTTATTGAAGATGAACGGTCATAGTTAGTATGTACCTGAATCTGCTATATTAAAAAATCGATGACTTCTGAAACCAAAAGCAGGTGCTGGTTGGTGTTGTTGTTGTTGTTGTTGTTGTTGTTGTTGTTGTTGTTGTTGTTGTTGTTGTTGTTGTTGTTGTTGTTGTTGTTGTTGTTGCAATAGTAAAAAATTAGACAAATAATCAATATATTGAGAAGGCTCAGAACTTCGGAGGAATCAATCTCACCAATTAGTAGTCTATGGATTCAAATAGTTCTAGCCACCGCTCTTCTAACTTCTAGAGATTCTAAACTAATTAGTTTAAGTCTTGATTAGTAAGAGGGTAAGCTGATGAAGTTAATCAAAGGAAGCCCTCTTAGAGTAAATCTAAGAAATCTCTTTTGAATTGATTCAATTTTAAGAATATGTACATGTACATTGTAGTATGGATACCAAACAATGGAAGCACATAACGTTTTTATAAAAATTTTCTACATTAAGACTTGTATGAATGACTAATGTATGAATGCTGTGAGTGTCTTTACCTGACGAATAAATTTTAAAATCATCAGCGAACATTAAAATATTACATTGAGGCAAGAACTTAACAACTTCGTTTACGAACAAAATAAACAATAATGGACCTATATGGCTTCCCTGGGGGACACCAGAAGTTACAAAGATTTTGTTTGAGATTTTATTTCGAAATTTAACGTATTGATATCTTTCGCTTAGATAAGAGGATAGCCATTTTAAGAATGAAGTCGGAAAGCCTAAACGTTCTAGTTTGAACAGTAAGATTCTCTGTCCCACACGATCAAATGCTTTGCTAAAGTCCGTGTAAATAGCATCAACCTGATTACCTTTACCTATTTCGGAGATTACAAAGTTAGTGAAAATAGTGGGGTTTGTCACGGTTGAACGCTTTTTAATAAACCCATGCTGGTTGTTACAAATTAAAGATCTGCAAAAAAAGTTTAATTGCTCAGTGACCAATTTATCGAATAACTTTTTATATCTGACTGTTTACATACCTGCTAGTCATAAGGTTAGAAGCAGGCATTTTTGAGAAGTAAAATCGATATTTCTCCCGTTACATGATGGATTAGAAAAAAAAACGACTATGGTAAATGAGAGACTGTTTTGTTAACAACAAAATATGAAATGTGTGTATAGGAGAGATTTAGCTAGCGGTTCTTGGAAGACAAATTGTAAATTGAGTTAAGAATATGCGGAAATAAATCGGGTCATTAGATTAGAAGCACTGAACAAATCAACGTTTTTTTGTGAAGTGAATATATTTTTTGTCGGTTTAAACGGTACATATTACAAAGTAATTGTTCTTGATTGAGTGTTAATAAAAAATAGAAAAAAAAATTTTTAAAAGTGGTGGAAAGGGCAAGAATAGTTGTTTATTGCTCTGAAGGTCTTTTATGCCGTGCTATAGCCCGAAAAATAAAGCGAAGTGATCATTGTGTCAGCAATTTTTTAAAAAACCCTTCGTCTTACACAAAAAACTATAAAGGAAACAGCTTTATCGGTAGCTAAAATTAGAGAGAAAGCTAATGTTAAGGCCAGCTTATCCACTGTTACCGCACCATTCGCCGAGCTAAACACTTAAAGCGTCTGAAACTTAAAAAAAACACCACATAATGACGCAAGAAAGAGATAACGCTTGTGTTTCTAGGCATCTTACGCCATTTGTTTCGACAAATGCAAACCGTGGTGGCACGACCCTAAGGGTGCAGCTTTCGATGGTTTTATGGCCTGGAGATAAGGGGTCCCCGATCATGGGATTTGAGACCTCAACAGTCGATATATTTTCAGCACACGTTGCATTATGGGTATTACTATTTTCGTTAGAAATGGATGTATCCTCACTAAGCGACGCATATTGAACATTGAAATTGAATGAACAAGACTGAGAAGAAGAACTTGTAGTGTTTGCTCTCCACGTGCGTTAGAACGTAATGCTCTTTTTGGATGGGCCTGTTCAGGTAGTACTTGTGGGGATTTTCCAAGTCGGCTGTAGTTTGTGGTTGCAATATATTTGAAATATTATTGTTTTGCTTTTCTTTTTGCTGCTGAGGCTTTTGCTGTTTTTGTGGTTTGATTTGTTGTTGTTGTTGTTGGTGTTGTTGTTGTTGTTGCTGCTGTTGTCGTTGTTGTTGTTGGTGTTGTTGTTGTTGTTGTTGTTGTTGTTGTTGTTGTTGTTGTTGTTGTTGTTGTTGTTGTTGTTGTTGTTGTTGTTGTTGTTGTTGTTGTTGTTGTTGTTGTTGTTGTTGTTGTTGTTGCAATAGTAAAAAATTAGACAAATAATCAATAAATAACAAATGGAAGTACATTCAATTTTTTTTTCAATTCAAAGAGCTTTTTATTTTTCATAAGCGATTTTTTCCCCCCTTCGGGATAGGGGTCAGAATTTACCCGAGGTAGGCATACCGGTCGTAAGAGGCGACTAAAATCCACCCTTCGGGATAGGAATCAGAAACTACCCGAGGTAGGCATGCCGGTCGTAAGAGGCGACCAAAATCCACCCTCAGTATACCGAGTGCATAGAGTATACAAAAAATGCAATGATTAAAACAAAAAGATATAATACCCCAGGTGGCAGCCCAGTTCTACTGGAAAATCCACACTCTTCGGAGGCAGGCTCTACGGATTCTGGGGAGAGCCATTTATTGCAATCATCCGACCCTTTTAAAAATAGTAAAAGGGTAACTAGATCACCACCAACGGGATCTGTGCCAGAAGCAAAAACTAATCGAAGTCCTACGACGCCAAAAGATTTTGGACGCCTTTCGAGGGACTCAACGAAATGCAAAAGCTTCGAGGACGAAAACAAGGAACTCCGCACTAAGCTTAACCAAATTGAACAGCTTTACCAAGAGCTAAAAAAAGAGCTAGATCAGCTGAAAGCTGAGAACAAAGCACTTGTTGAATCTCAACCTAAAAAACAGCCAAAAGCCAAATCATACCGCTCAGCTAGCCGCGATTATCATACAGACGAAGAAGAGCTAGGGCGCGAAACGGATTGGATCACTAAGAGGAGACCGAACAAAAAACGGAAAGCCGGCTGCTCACCAGAAGTCGTTGTGCTAAAAGATAGACAACCCAAAAAGGCAAATGCCAACGAAATAGAAACGCTAAGGAAAAAACCTCAAAATAAGGTATACCTTCCACCTCCAATTAACGTTGTCGGAGTTTCAGACTACAGCAAGCTAAGTAGCCTTCTTAAGGAAATAGCAAAGTCCACATTCAAAGTAACATCTCTGAATAATAATGTGTGGAAAATAAATGTAAGCGATCCTGAGAGCTATCGCGCAGTTTCTCAAAAACTGAATACTGAGAAGGTACAATGGTACACTTATGAAAACAAGTCTGAAAGGCCACACCGAGTTGTAGCCAGAGGGCTCCACTCTTCGTGCCGCAAAGAAGATGTTTTGCAAGATCTTAAAACTAAAGGTTTCAAAATTATCGACGCGGTTAATATACTTAAAAAAGAAAAGCAAAAAACGGAACAAGACGAGGAAATTGTTGTCAAACGCGGACTTCCGCTATTCATGCTTAGTTTCGAAAAGTCTGAAAACATGGAAAAAATATATCTACAACATTAAAACTATCCTAAACATAGTGGTTAAAATTGAACCGATGCGCCAAAGGACTCGTCAGATTCCTCAGTGTAAGCGTTGCCAAGGCTACAATCACACGCACACGTATTGCCAAAAAGAGCAGCGTTGCGTAAAATGTGCCGGTAAACATTTATCGAAGGAATGCGCTCTAAGTAGACAAGACCTACCAACATGCATAAATTGCAATGGAAAACATCCGGCAAATTATCGCGGATGCGAAGTGGCTAAGGAACTTCAAAATAGGCGCGACAAAATAAAGAAAACTACGCTACCAATCGCAAATAAAACCAATAACAAACCTGAAAGGGGCAACAATAAAACCAATGAAGGACGAAAAAAGGCTAAAGAAATGGTCAAAACACAACACCCAAGAGAAGGAAAATTGTTTAGAAAAAAGTCACCGAAAGCTGTTCCACAAACATACGCTGAAGCTGCGTTGCAAGGACGCGAACAAACAAATAAAACATCTGATCCAGTCTCCCAAGTTTTCTCTGCAATTCTTGCCAGGCTAGAAGAACAGAGCCAAATTAATAAACGTATGTTTGAAAAACTCGACAAGCTCGAAAATCAATTTCGAAGTACACGTGCAATAATATAAATATGACGGATTTAGTTAAATTAGTGACATGGAATGCGAACGGCCTTCTGCATAAGATGGACGAGCTCGAGATATTCATTCATAAATATGAAATTGATATTTGTTTGATTTCGGAAACTCATCTGACGAAAGAAATCAGCACAAACATTCGAGGATACATTGCCTATCACGCATATCACCCTTCGGAAAGGGCGAGAGGCGGGGCATCCTTGTTGATCAAAAATACCATTGAACACTCAGTCAGTGGAACAATCGAGCTTGACAAACTGCAATTATGCACGGTGAGCGTAAAAATTAAACACATAAAATATGATTTTGCAGCTATCTATTGCCCCCCACGTGCAACGATGGAAAGAAGCGATTTTATAAGTATCTTTGACTCACTTGGACGAAATTTCGTCATCGGAGGTGACTTTAACGCAAAACATACCTTCTGGGGATCGAGATGCATTTCAGTAAAAGGTAGAGTTCTTTACGAAGCCGGTATGGAATTGGGGGTAGACTTTCATTCCTCAGGTAAACCGACATACTGGCCCTCGGATACGGCAAAAACACCAGACCTCATCGATTTCTTCATCACGAAAGGTTTGTCGGGAAACTCTATTGTAGTTGAGGAATGCTTCGATCTTTCTTCTGATCATTCACCGGTCATTTTGACAATTAACGGCTGTCTACGAAAAAAAGAAGGTCCGCCCAGACTAACTAACATGAAAACAAACTGGGAATCCTTTAAAAAATACTGTGAAAGTAAAATCGATCTCAAAGTGTCTCTTCGAACACCCCACGAACTTGAAGACGAAGTCGATCAATTTATTAACGTCATACAATGCTCAGCCTGGAAAAATACTCCCCATAAACGGAAAATAACCTCAAATTGCGAAATAACATATCCCTTGGAAATCACGCAATTGTTAAAGAAGAAAAGGGGAGCGCGCAAAAGATGGCAACAATCTCGCGCTCCACAGGATAAAACCACTCTTAACTACCTTTGTAGTAAACTTAAGAGAGAAATTCGAGACTTTAAAAATCGTCAAATTTCTACATATCTTGGAAGCCTAACTGCGGATAAAAGTGCAAATTACTCGCTCTGGAAAGCCATGAAAGGCATTAAAAAACCAAAAACGCAAGCGCCACCCATCAGGAAAATCAATGGAGAATGGGCGAAGAGTGACAAGGAAAAAGCCGAAATATTTGCAGAACATTTGGAAGAAACATTTAAACCATTTGATGGTCAAGCGTTGCTCGAATTTCCTGTCCTAACCGTGGCACCTGACAATTATAGAATAAAAAGTGTATCGCTAGCCGAACTACGCTTCGAAATAGAGAAACTAAAATTAAACAAAGCTCCTGGATATGACTTAATCACAGGACAGGTCCTTAAAGAGTTACCTAGGAAAGCTTTAATAAAGTTTGCATATCTTATAAATGCATCGTTCAGGTTATTGTACGTTCCACGACAATGGAAGGTAGCTGAAGTTATAATGGTTCCAAAGCCCGGTAAACCACTGAATGACAAAAAATCATATAGGCCAATATCTCTCTTACCGATAATGTCGAAGGTATTCGAAAAACTTTTGTTAAGGCGCCTACATCCGATTATCGAAGAACGTCGATTAATACCTGACCACCAATTCGGATTCAGGATTAAGCACTCTACAATCGACCAGGTTTACAGAATAACCAATGTAATTGAAAAAGCCCTAGAGGAGAAAAAAATATGTTCTAGTGTTTTTCTCGACGTCTCTCAGGCCTTTGATAAAGTATGGCATACAGGGTTGAAACATAAGCTAAGACAAGCTTTTCCGAAACAGTTATCTGATATCCTTAGTTGTTACTTATCAGACAGACTCTTTCGTGTAAAACACGGAAATGATTACTCTGAATTTAAAGAAATCGCGGCAGGAGTTCCCCAAGGAAGCGTTCTTGGACCGATCATATTTCTAATATACACTAGTGATATTCCTCAAGAAGAAGGCACAAGAGTAGCCACATTTGCAGACGATACAGCTATATTAGCGGTCAGTAATACCGTTGAATCAGCAACTAATAAACTCCAACGTTCTATTGACAAAATTTGTGATTGGACAAAGACTTGGCGTATTGCTCTCAACGAGGCCAAATCAACGCACGTGAATTTTACTTATAAAAAGGTAGACAACTTACCCATTTTCATTGATTCGGTACGAATTCCGTGCGCAAACGAGGCAAAATATTTGGGTATGACACTCGATGCGAAATTAAAATGGAAACCGCACGTCAAGAAGAAACGCGAAGAGCTCGCCATTCGATGTAAACAAATGCACTGGCTGCTTGGTAGATTTTCCCAACTCAGCATGCAGAACAAGCTGCTTTTATACAAGCAAGTACTAAAACCGGTTTGGACATACGGTATACAACTTTGGGGTTGTACCAAATCCAGTAATATCAAAATTTTACAAACTTTTCAAAACAAAGTGCTAAGAAAAATAGTAAATGCACCATGGTTTATCAGAAACACTGATATCCACAGAGACCTAACTATGGCTACCGTCGAAGATGAAATAAAACATTTTGCCTGCAAACAACAGACACGCCTTCACGGTCATTGCAATATCACCATGCTACAAATTCGAGACGATACTAACCTAGTGCGCCGATTACAAAGGATAAAACCATTTGAATTAGCGCAATAAGATGTAACCGCGTGCTTATGGCGGTATTAGCAGGTGCCTCCACTGGGAAGCTGCCTGCCAAACGCGTAATTTACAGTTTAAATAAAACTACTAGATAGGAATAACCTAGTTGTAGTATGCAGGTTTCGAAGGGAGGTGGTTTTTGTTTTCTTATCTTAAGTGAGAAAGAGTCGCATGTACGATTTTCCACCTACCCCTATTATTCGTCCAAGCCTAGTTCTGGTTCCAAGTCTCGTGCTTTTAACCAGGATAGGTAACTCTCAGCTTGCTGAGAGTAACGATAATATTACTATGGCTTGGGAGTAATATTAGAAACTCTATAAAACAAAAAATAAGCGATTTAACAATATTTAAATATTTCTGCGAAGCCGTAGCTTGTCTGCAGAAGATTGTATTTCTGATATATTACAAAAGTCTAGGTAAGCTGCTCTAGCTACACAAAGAAGATTAATTAAGTTAATTTTAAATTTAATTTTGGCTTAAGCATTTAATTTGACATAAATTTACTTCTTAAGAATTTTTTTAATTTTTGTAACTAAGTGTTATTTGAGTTTAAGAAAAAGTTTTTAATGCTTTTTGTTCTCATTGTGACGTTTTGAATGCTGACGAGTTCTCGAGGTAGTTCGTTTAAAGTTGCTGGAACGCTGTTCAACAGTTGTCGTCTACCACAGTTGTTGTAGGATCTGGGTACTTGCAGCATACCCTGGGCATGTCTTCGTGTATTTACCGCATGATCGAGTGAGCGAATGAAACCCCTATCATCGAAGTACTCCAAAACCAGTGTCATCTTGAAAATTTGATCGACTTTAAGGACATCGAAACTCCTTTCATGACCCCGTTGAGTGTTGACGTTAATTTGCTACAGCACAGAGTTTTGCAGCCTCTGTAATTTTTGAATGTGTGTTTTCGCAGCGTTTCCCCACGCAAGTATACCATACCGCAGCTTAGACTCCACTAGGGCGTAGTAGACTTGTTTCAGAACAGGCACCGTGGCATGGTATCGAAGATGAGCTACCGCAAACAAGGCTTTCTTCAGGTCCATACGCAGCTTTTCAACATGCTTGGCCCAGAGAAAGCGACAATCGATGATGACTCCAAGATACTTGTAGCTATCTACTACGTCTATAGTTTTCCTGGGCGTACTAAGACATGCATTGTTTTCGTAGTAGATTCTGTTTGGTGTAGTTTTAAAACTGGGTCCTCGAATATGCATAATCTTTGTTTTTTCAGCGTTGATCACCAAACCGTTGTCGTGGCACCATCTCACAGCAGCATTAAACTCTTCCTGCATCATATTCAATGCAGATTCTAGGCATATGTGTCGAACAACAATGGCCGTATCGTCCGCAAAAGCAAAAGCAACGCTCTGTTTAAAAACCCGTAGTAGTTCGTTTGCATAAAGTATAAAGAGGATTGGACCCAGCTTTGAACCTTGAGGGACACCGTATTTCACATTCTTTTTCTCGCTGAATACGTTTTTGATCATAACGCCTTGCAATCTGTGACGCAGGTACTCTGAAAACCAGTCCGCCATGACCCCTCTTATGCCGAGCCTTCCAAGCGCTTTAATCAGTTTTGCATGGTCTAACGTGTCGAATGCTTTGCTAAAATCCATGAATAAAACTAAGACATGGTGGCCCTTGTTGAGACTTTCATTGACACAGTTAACGAATTCGCCTAACAGTTTGTCCGTACTTTTGTTTTTTTTGAAAACCGTACTGACTTGGGTGAATGATAGAATGCTTATTTATGAAGCTCTGTAGTCTTCTAACAATTACTCCCTCCAGACATTTTTCAATAAATGGCAGTATGGATATCGGTCGATAGTTGGTTAGTTGATTTTTAGCTCCACCCTTGTAAATTGGTCTAACTACAGCGGTTTTAAGCATTGCCGGAATTTTCGATTGCGCGAGACTCAGATTTATCAGCCTGCAAAGGATGGGAGCAAAAATGTTGGCATGGGTTTTTATGTCGACAGCTCGAATTCCATCTATTCCTGGCGATTTTTCTCCTCCCAGTGATCTGATGATGGCGTTTATTTCACAAATATTTGTGTCATTCGCAAACATTGTTTCTGTTAAGACGATGTTATTGTGATTTGACGTGATCGCGTCACAGTTGTGTAAAATGTTCGACGTCTGCACGGATAAATGATGCGCAAATTCGTTGGCCAGTGCCTTCGTTTCAGTCGAAAAATGTTTGGCAATGTTTTCGTCTATGCTCAGCTTTTTCCTTCCGAGAATTTCGGTTATTAGACCCCATGTTTTACGCGGGTCTCTCTTTAATTGACTGAACTTGGATTGGTAATAATTCGATTTTTGTGCTGCTATTATTTTGTTTAGTTTTTTGCGGAATCTCTTGTATTCGTTTTCGTAGCCTTTATTCATCCTATTATTTTTCCATCTCCTGTATAGGTCATCTCTTCGCTGACACTCAACAACCAGATTCGGCGTCATCCAGGCATTTGTTTTTCGTTTTTTCTTTGTTGATTTTATTTTCGTAGCCTTTTCATAAATGTCTTCAAATTTCTTCACAAGTTTTCGGTATGAGCTTTCAGCGTCGTTCTGTTTCATGACTTCACCCCAATCTGATTCACAAATAAGCTGGTTAACTTTTGTGTTGCATATGTACGTGGTGCAGAATTTAAGAAAAAACATTTGGTATGTAACAAATAACAAAACATTAAATAAATAAATAAATAAAAAAAGAAAAATGTTTAGCTTTTAGTTATACAAGAATCGTATGTAAGTCTGCGATGAGGGGATTTTTCAGCGAAACTACAGCGTTCTATAAATTGTATGTGGAGATTTGGTATCCTTTATGAAGTCAATTCAACATTTGCCTTACAGTGAACATCTAAGGTTGAATGATGCCATGGTAAATAAAGCATCATTTTTAACAGTTTGTTTTGGGATACCTACTTGTAATTTTTTAATATGACATTTTGAACAGTTACCCCATACTTGGCAACCATAAAGCAGAATAGCCTGAAAAATAACTTTATGGATGATCATTTTGTTATTGTCTGAAAGTAATGATTTCCTGTTTATAAAAGGGTATAATATTTTGATTGCAATACCTATCTTTTTAAGTGTCTTATTGATATGATCGTTAAAGATAAGTTTTGTATCTGTAGATGTATTCTCAAATATCAAACAGAGGGCTTACAATTTGTAAATGATGATAAATGAGCAACTGACTACTGGGAAGGAAACAGGGCTTTCTTTTTCGTGTGAAAAAGATGGCCTGTGTTTTTTCCTCGTTTAATTTAATTTTCCATTTGCTGTAATATTTTTCCAATATTTTCATTTCATTTCTAAGATTCCTCTCAATATTGAGAGCGAACTCCTGAGAAGAAAATACTGCAGTATCATCTGCAAATATTGCAGTATGACATTCAGGCAACGTGGAAAAGACTGATGTATACAGGTTATTGATGTGAAATTTGAAACTATAACGAGAGAGGTAACTTTGGAGAATTTTACAAATGTAAGGCGGAAAGCGGACATTTATTATATAAAAGGCCCCATGCCAAACAGTGTCGAATGCCTTTTCTATATCAAATAGAACCATTCCAGTAGATCTGCCCACTGCGCGATTTCTCTTGACATGGTTACATACTCCAAGCACCTGATGAGAAGAGTTATGCAGGGGCCTGAATCCAAATTGTTCATTTGGATATATATTATTATCACTGATATATTTTGACATTGCTTCTTTAAGAACTTTTTCATAAATTTTGTTTAGATTACTAAGTATGCTTATTGCTTATTGGCTTGTAACTCTCCGGATTTTTTTTTTTTTTTTTTTTTTTTTTTTTTTCATTTCATTTCATTTATTTCGAATTAAAGTTATTACATAGTACTTCAAGATATTGAATCTTATAATAAGTATCAAAATTTAAATTACAAATTGTTGTGTAAATAAATGGAAAATGGTATTTAGTTACGTAGTTTTTTATAAAATAATAGGTAGGTATAATTGTATTAGATAGAATGAATTAGACTATTAAATAAAAATAAGATGTTCATTCCTAAGAAAAACTATTGTTGTGACATGTGGTTGTAAAGATTCTTCCGAAATACCCTCGACGAAACTGTTCTTTGCAATCGATGTGGAAGATTATTCCACAGACGAATCGCGCTTACAAAATAAGATCGCTCTCCTACTGTATGTGCAAATCGTGGTATCAATAGCTTTAGACCTCTAGGCGTGGGTAAAAAAGTTAAATATTGATACAAATACTCAGGACAATGATTATGAATTATGGAATGGAGTTTAAGAATTGATCTGAATTCGAAATAATCATCCAAGCTCATTCCTAACAGTGTCATTTTATACCTAGAAACACTCATATGCCGTGGTATGTTGTAAATGTACCTCAAGCAGTCATTAAATGCGAAATTGATTTTGCGTTTACAATCAGAATCTAGACAGGGATAAACTAAACAATTATAAGAAAAAAATGGTAGTAACAAGGATTTAACAAGATGCAATTTCATATTTGGAAGCAATAAGCTCGAAGATGACCTAAGACTTCGTAATCCACCATAGACTTTTCTTATGGAATCTGAAGTAGCATCACAACAACTCAATGTCCTATTAATAATAAAACCTAGATATTTAACACTTTGTACATAGGGTAAAGTTATACCATTGAGATCAAGAGTAGGACAATCTAGTAAAGATATTTCACTTCTTGAGAGCACCATACCAGAAGATTTTAGTGGGTTTAGACGTATTTTGTTGATATCAGACCAATTCTGAATATGTAGTAGGTCTTCATTAACTCTAGCCACACAGTCCTCGATTAACCCAGGCCTTCTAGACAAATAAATAATTACATCATCTGCGTAAATATGAACATTACTATTAATAACTATATCAGGCAGATCATTTACAAAGACGCAGAAAAGAAGGGGTCCCAAAACCGACCCTTGCGGAACACCTGAATTAACAAGAAACGGACTGGAGATTCCTTTCTCAGTTTCTACAGTTTGAAAACGGTTTCTTAAGTAATTGAAAACCAGTTCAAGAGCAGACCTGGAAAATTGAAAATTGGTTTTAAGTTTTTTTAATAAAATTGAATGATCTATGCAGTCAAATGCCTTTGAGAAATCAAGCATTACCATCACACTGATTTCGTCACGATCTATAGCTGTCCTTAAGTCGTTGGTTACCTTTAATACTGCAGATTCACAGCTATGCTTCCTTCGAAACCCCGATTGCCACTTTGAAAGTTTATTATATCTATCGAGGTCTTCTTGAATCTGTTGGGCGAGTAACTTTTCAAAAACTTTTGATAGAAATGGCAGTAAACTGATGGGCCTAAACTGCGAAGGATCTGTAGGATTTGATTTTTTCGGAATTGGAATAATTTTGGCATATTTCCATTTTTCGGGAAACTGACAACTGTATATACAAAAATTGAAAATATGTACTAGACAGGGAAGAAGAACAGGAAGAATTAATTTAATGAACTTAGGTGATAGGTGGTCGGGTCCAATAGCATTGGATTTAACCGAGCGAATCGCCAATTCAACATCTAAGCTGTTAACACACCTAAATGCAAATCATACTGGTGAATAATCATCTCCAAATTCAAACGGCACCGCAAAGGTCGATTTTGGGACAAGAACTGAGCCCATTTCTAAAGGACTATAATTGCATTTTGGTATTTCACTCTCGATCACACCAACATTTTTCAGGTTTTTCCAAAGGATTTTTGTGTTTAACTTAGGGTCAAGACGCTTAAGATAATACACACGTTTAGTATAGCGAATCAGGGAGGTAACTTTGTTTCGGGCATAAATGTATTGACATCTATTATATACCGTTGAGTTTCGCTTAAACTTTCTGAAAAAATGCTCCCTTTCTTGAATCAATGTTTTTATTTGGCTATTGAACCATGGGCAACTTTGAGGCTTTACGAATTTTGTCACTACAGGAACATAGGTTTGGTAAAGTTCATTGATTATGTCAGTTAAAACAGAGACTTTCATGTCAATGTCTACAAAATTGCAGATATTACCTAACCCAATTCCCTCTATACTTTGTTGGATATTCAATAAATCAACATTGCGAAATGATCTAAAACTGAATGTTTTTACATGATCTCTTCTAATATTAAAGTTATATGAACAGTAAATAAGATCGTGTATAAAATCCGATGTTAATCTCAACTGATCATTTCCTATTACTTGATCCATTGAGTTCGTTAGGAACATGTCGATTAATGACGGATTCCTTACTGATTGGAAACAAGTTGGCCAGCGTTTGTTAACAACAAAGAGACCGAATTTGTCACAAAAATATTGAAACAGTTGAGTGGTTCCATTTTTCTCTAAGAAATTTACATTAAAGTCACCCCCAATTAAAATATTGCTGTAAATTGCGCTAAGTCTAATTAATGTGTCTTCAAACTCTTTTAAATGTTCTTCTTTAAACTTGCATGGTGGACAGTATACAGTGATCAATAGGGACTTTTCAAATTCATTTCTAACTTCAATACAAAGAAATTCTATAGCTGAGATTGTAGATGAAAATACATGCTTTGTTAATAAAGTGTCCTTGATAAACATACAGACACCCCCACCAATTCTATTTTTACGGTCGTTGCGATACAAAGAGAACCCGGGAAATGAAACAAGATTGGATGAAATATCAGGATTCAACCAGGATTCCGAAACCATAACAGCGTCCATTTTCGATGCACCAAACATTTGATAAAGCACAGTGTACTTTGACTTAAGGCTTCCAGCGTTCAAGTGACAAATATTAAAACCGTTATAAAAATTGCACATAACATTGAGAACACATCTTATTTTGTCAGGATCTATTCCAAAAACCATTTTGAGAAAACATCGTCACAAGGCTTTCGACAGAAATCCACCCCACACATGTCAAAACAATCAAAGTTAAATAGGAGAAAAGAGGAAGAAATATCCAAAATAATATCATTATATTCGTGAGTTAAATTCATTCTACTATGAGCAACGCAAGAAATTTAATAACAAAATTATAAATGATAAGTAAATTAAGTAAAATTTTACCAAGAAAAAATATTTTTTTTTATACTAAAAATTAAATTGGCAACACTAATTAACAATTGTTAAAAGATGTTATGAGATTGAGTAATATTAACAGTCACATACATAATGAGTACTTCCAAAAGTAAATAATAATAGAGTTTAAGATTTTTGTTTTTTGATAGTAAAATGCAAAAGAAAAAAAGAAAAAGGAGAAAAATATACTTAGATCAGCTTTTTAAAAGAGCATCAGGGCGGCAGCATCAGGTGAAGGGGATGTTGGGGTTATGTTTGGCGCTTCCATGACATTGCAACGTACACGATTCAATGAAAGAGTATTATCGATGTATAGTGGTTGGCTTGTAGCGGTGACTTTAACAAATATTTTGCCATCTCTTGTGAATACGGAGTGTAATGATTTGTTTCTCCTGAGTTCATTTGCCTTTTTAAATATAGAATGATTTTGTTTAGTCAGACTCTCATAGATTCTTACAAATTTATTGCTGGCGTATCCAAGATCATCAAGAGAAACAGATCTCCCGTTTGTTTTGAAAAAATCTGCAACAGCAATCAGTAATTGTTTTTCGTGGGGCTTTCCAACCTTGATAATAGGGACTACCTTGGCTAATTTCCATGCATCAGGAAAATATACCAATTTAAGACATGCGTTTATAAGAAATGTTATAAACTTCATTCCGATCGTAGGGAGATTCTTAATATATATATGTCTTATCATATCGATACCTACTGTTTTTCTTACTTGTAATTTATTAATACAAAATTGAATGTCTCCTTCTGTGGCATTGATAACAGAAGATATTTGGCTAGAACTGTCAGCCAAAAAGTTTAGGATAGTGTTGTTCACTATATTGTTTGTGACTTGATCAGCCAGGTTACTCGACATAGTATGGTTTTTGGAAAAACTTAATGCAAGTGCATTTGGCTTCTCGATATCTGTAAGGAAGGTGGTCACAAAATTTTTGAGAAAGGGTAATTGCCTATTTTTATTCCTAACTACTTTAACTAGTTTTCAAAAAAGGTTTGCGTTTTTTTCAAGCGAATTAAGTCTGATATTCCATTCTTTATTACGATACTGTGAAATATGTTTCGAAACTAAGTATTTAGATGTAGTACCTGATAGCTGAAAAGGGGTTGTTTGCATTTTATTTGGAAAAGAAGTTGTCAAGTCCTTAATGAAAGACCCTTTACATACCAAAAAGGAATGCCTATTCCATTTTAATTTTTATTTTGAATTTTTTTAAAAATGAGCAATTTAATTGGGGAGGGCATAATTTTATGAAAAATTGGGCATAATTTTCATGACATCAGTTGGCAGCTCTCGGTGACCCCCGAGCCGAAAGCGACAATCAAGAAAGCATTGAAAGATGCGCATAAACCCAAACCAGTTGAACAAAGAAAAAATATAAAAATATAAAAAAGTATTAGGAAATTTCTAATAAAGAGTTAAATTAGAATTCTGAAGAAATTTTCAAATTTAGCATTTAAACAGAATAGAGTATAAATGTTTGAAAACAAAAGTTGAGCATACAAAGTTTGACAGGAAGTGGATCTAGCTATCGACTGAGGCGCCACTGGTTTTTGATCCCCACTGTCGAATGTTTTCCACGAATTTTAAAACACAAGGTAAATTCCACATGGGATACTTCTTATCTAAGAGAATGCACAACACAACATAAGAACGTTTACCCACCTTCTTGTAATTCTAATTACAACCCTCGCATGGTTCAACTCGTCTACAACAAAATATGTATGCAATTTCAAATTTTAAATAAAAAAATGTCTCACAGCCCGACTACGAGTTGATGCTATTGCCAGCAATACCTCGTACTTTAATGCCACTTAAGTTTTACCCAAGAACACCATAGAGATTCATTAAAGCCGTCTTTGTGTCACATCGCAGGCTGGCAGGCAGGTTTGTGCGTTTTTGAAAATATCTCGCACACACATAGTTCACGTTTATATGTTTAACAAATCTCACAGGGGTGAACAAATGTTCCCAACAGATTGTATTAGATAAGAAATATGCGAGCAAAGAGGCTCAAAATACGCTCACGAATATCTCAAAACCTTTCAACCGATAAGGCAAACACCTTATACGCTGCGGGAATCAAAAGTTAAATTAAGTTTATTGGGAGTTTGTCTATTAATTTGTAAACCAGCGAGTGGTGCACAGGGAAACGATGATGAACGACTTTTTATGTTTTTCTATTCAAGGCTTGGGGGTTGAATGTTTGTGTAATTTGCTTGAGCGGAATTGAATTTTTGAAAATTTTCATCCGACAAATATTTGTTGTTGCTGTGTAATTTTCAAGAAAATAGTTAAAATCTGTGTGCAATAGAGCAGGGGGGGGGGGGTTTGTTTAAGTATGGTGGAAAATATTATCTCTGCGACCAGATGGGGTGTTGATTGCGCCTCGAACATGCGAGCCCGGGCGGATATTTTAACGAAATTTAATTAAAGTCTTTTTTTTCGTTCCAACTAATGAGTTTCAAGAGAAATTTATAATAGCTCTTCGGCAGTAAATAACGAAACTTTAATTATTTACAAGAAATTACGCAATCTTCCTATTTTTAGGTAAACATTTTGCAAACTTGGTTCAACGAGTACAGCCCCCTAGTCATGCCTTAAATGTACTTGACAGCTCATTCAGCCTAGCACTAACATGAATACTGAAAACCTAAATAACTTAATGTTCAGTTAAACAAACATCGTTGGCTAAATTGTATCTTTTCAGGTATTTTCAGGTGATTTATTGGGAAGGGTTAGGTTGCTGGGTTTATGAAGTAGGCTATGTTGATGCTTCCTCTTCACACTCAGGTCAATATTGGCCCATTGTGATGCCCGTGGGCATTAATGTATGTGTGGAAATGATGCCCATTTAGATCCTCTCCAGCCATCCGGATCTTGTGGATAGGAAAAAGGGATTTCGGATAGTTCTCTCAGCACATGGAACAAAATATTTGCTTAAGTTATTTTTCTGAATTAACTGGCCTTAGGCAGTGGCAACAAAACTGGAGTGTATCATCGTGTCTTTCCTCAGACAGGTTATGATAAGTGAAATACACTTTCTAAATATTTGTAGTTCTTAAGAAAGTTATGTCCAGATTTTTTTTTCTTTAAGCTTCGGACTTTATTTACCTGCGTTGATGTTTCGTAGGTGATAAACACGTTCCACCGGGTTTTTTTTCTCGATATTCAACATTTTAGTAGTTAGGTTAGGTTAGGTTAGGTTAGGGTGGCTGTCAGCTAATAGCCAACACACTTAGACCAATTAGGTCCGTTGTGGTGCCACGTGGGTCGCGGGAGTTTTGACCTCTACTCGCTTAACAATTTGGAGCTTCTGAAGAAGCGCGATAGACTTCTAACACAGATAATAAAGTATAGCCCGTCCCAACTTAAGTGAAAATTTCTTGCGCAGGTCTCTTCACATCAGGGATTTTATTCTCTTAGCGACAACAAAACTACTTTTCCAACCAGAACTACAGCAAAACATAGGGACGGGCTACAGTCCGCTTGGGCGAACTGTTGGATACCCTATTCTTATTCCTATCCCTCATAAGTGGGTGTGACAAAAGTCTAAGTATGGTTGAATTGTTAAGAACGCTCTATATATTTTGTTAAAAACATTTAAAGGATTTTATCGAAAAAAACCAAATTTTTGTAAAAAAAAAACACTCCCTAGCTCAAACTTTGTTTTTTCAATAATTTTTTGCGTGTCAGTAAGCCGATTTAAAAAAAATTAACAAAGGAGCATAAAGGGCCTCTAGAAAGTATATATTATAAATTTCAGCTCCCTAGCTCAAACTTTGGATTTTAAAAAAAAGTTTTTTTTTTAAATTGTGGGCGTGTCAGTAGGCGGATTTTGAAAATATTTACATATGAGCTTAAAGGGCCCCTAGAGAGTATATATATTATAAATTTCAGCTCCCTAGCTCAAATTTTGGTTTTTCAATAAAACTGTTTAATTTAATTCTGGGCATGCCTGTGGGCGGATTTCAAAAATTCGTAAACTTGATTATTTCGGGACCCTAGAGAGTATATAGTTAAAATTTCAGCTCTCTAGGCCCAGTTTAAAGGCCTAATTTTCGACAACAGAAGGACGGACGGACGGACGGACATGGCTAGATCGACATTACTATCGATGCTGATCATATAGTAACTTTTAGGGGTCTACGGGCAATATTAAGGTATGTTACAAACTATGCGTCAAAATTAATATACCCTTAGAATAGGGTATACAAAATATGTGCGCATTTCATACAACAAACATACCCCTGCTTGCGAAAACATCTCTCGAGACATAAGTGATTGTCCACACGCATGCAAAAGATAAGCATTCAAATTGATGACATCATTAGGAGTGCAGGCAATGAAGTCTTACGATTACCCCCTTATCATCCGGACCGAAATCCTATAGAAAATATATGGGGAATAGTAAAAAGCAGAGTAGCAGCAAGAAATACATCTTTTAAACTGGACGATGTCAAAAATATTGCGGAAGAAGAATTCAACAAAATAACTCCGGAAAATTGGAACTCTGTTTGTGAAAAAGTAATACGCACCGAAGAGGAAAACCAACACCCCAAGATGAATCCGATGTGTCGATTCCGTTTAATATTGTATACTTTTTATATAACAAATAACTATTTACAAAAAACACTCTTTATAACAGTAGCTAACTGCAAATAAAATCTCAACTAAGTATTTATTTTTCCAAACAATATCTTTTATTGATACGTATTCATTTTCTTTGCTTTACATTATTTTATGTCAATTGTGCTATTTTTCATGATTTCTTTATTTTCTTGATTGTAATGTTTTACTTCGTGCATGAAACTTTTTTCATGAGTTACTACAATAATTAATTGGTGAAACTCGATGACAGTTAAAACACGTATCAATAATAAAACAATTACGTTTTCCAATATCGCTGCAAAAAAGATAAAGTAGAGAAAAGGATTAACAATTTCATGCGATCAAAAATACTTTGAAAGAGAAAATATCCCTTAAATAAATTGCTACTGCGCAGATTGGGATCTTTCTTTTCTTTGGGACAGGCTATACAATATACATAGCTATCGCATGCAGAGTAAAAAATATGTCGCTTTTTCGGGCGAATGGGATTTACTCCTGTGTCCCCGTTTGATCGAATTCGTTCGAATCGTGCATAAGACATGTTGTTCTTTCAAATTTGGTTGGAACAACAAATTGCTTGTTGCTTTTGCTTATTTCTCTTTGTGTTTTGTTTTTCATTATTTCGATTTTTGTTTTCATATACCTAGTGTGTGTGTTTATGTTTTTCGGATTCTGATTGTGATTCAATTGAAGGCATTTCTATTTCAATGTTATTTCCTTTTTTACAACAATGAGAGGGGATTAGCAGGAAAGTATATCTTGCAATAGCAACTTGGGATACCTACTGCTTTTAAGTCTTGGAGTGTTGGTTTATAGTGAGGTCCCCGTGCCTGTCACTGGTAGCCTCACTCTTGCGGTGCTAATTTATAGTGAGTTCCCCGTGGCTCTCACTCTGGCGGAGTTGGTTCAATGAATGTTTGGCATTTGTTTTCCTGACAAAATTTGAATTTTTTGATTTTTTCTGGTAGGTAGTTCTTTTTTGGATTTTCCAAGCACAATGTTTTCGCAAGAGAGTAAGAAGTGCAAGAGTAAGAAGTGCATGCTTGTGTTCTCAAACACAAACTATTGTACATATGTATATTTCATGAAATAAAGAAAAAAAAAAGAAAAGAAGAAAAGTAAGAAGTGCAAAGTAAAGAATTGCTTTGCGATGCTCAAAGCATTGGTTTTGCTTATCAAACGAGTTTAAATCTCTAAGGTTTGTTATTCTCATGCATTCCAGGGCCATGCTCTCCCTTATATATATTTCTAATATGCGGACGATCTCTTAAATTTGTACGGTTTACTTTGAAATGGAGCTTACAAATATTAAAAAATTCATCAGTTGTTTCCAAAATCACTATTTTGGGAAAAGTTCTAAGCAGATATGAAAAATTCTGACTGATATGTTATTTGTTCATCACTTTTTAAAAATAGTTTCGAACAATTTACACAATTTGTTTTTTAAAAGCATTTTAAACGCCAAATAGCTATCCTGTAAAATGACGCATTGCAGTCGTTTCCAATGAAATTCCATTTTAATTTTTATTTCATTTATCATTTTTTCGAAAAAAGTATTATCAAATACAATTTCCTCGCGTGCTTCAGGTAACAAAAAAGTTTTTGATGTGTGCGGTTGAGTCTGGGAGGTATCTAAATTTAAGAATTCTACATAATAGTCATCATCACAATAACCATGAGGAGAGAGAGCGATTAGATTTGAGGACAGAATTTTTGGCATTAAGACATTAAATTCGTACGCAGAGGGATTTTTGTTATTACAACCTCTACTGCGAATAATAGAAAAAAAGGTGTGAGCCACGCTGCACTCACGGTATAGTTGATGTGTAAACATGTAGGCTCGTCAGTGTTGCATGTGGAAATATCACAGAGGTTGTGGTTTTGATAAACAAGAGATTTGGGTATTGTATTGAAATAAAACCATGATATATATTCAATGTCAACGACAAAATTTATTTAATGTTTGGCCGAACAAATAATTGGTTTGTGAAAGCTGAAGTAGGAGACGTACACCGACGACTCAAGTGTGTCGATGTACGTGGCCCTTATAAGGCCGATCATCGCTTATGGTTGTCCATTGTGGTTTAATATAGCGCCTAGTTATATGGAAAAAATTCGGGTTTTGGAGAGACAATGTCTTAGGACCTGTCTCCGATTGTTCCGAACGCCCGAATCCAACTATATAAAATACTATCCCAACAAGGTCCTATACGATGGGGCTCAGTTGAATAGGATTGACAATTTCCTCATTAAGGTCACTCGAAGGCACGTTGCAAGGGCGATGGCCAGCGACAATAGTCTGATCTTTGGGGCTTACTACCCCAATGAAATGTACATAGAGAGTACGCTCCGGTCTGGCTTTATCCCGCCAGAGGCATTTATCCATATTGATGCAAAAGGGCTGGTACAGACGAGGGATGGTATCCCGGTATTATACCACCGCTACCGCAGCGCGAGAGATAAGCGGCTCATCCGCGGCGAGGGCATCGCCAATGCTCATGAGCTCCTCCGTTTTAGTACCGCAATATCGGAAAGGGATCAATTCGACACGGAAAAGCAATTCGCCGAATTTTGGTGGCTTGCTGAGGGGGGAGGGGTCAACATGCCCTCCCAGGACGGTGCGTTACTCTAGGTAACATCCTCTTAGCTTATAAGTTAGATTAAGTCAGCTAGGGCGTTTTTGGGAAAGGCCGGGCTCGCCAACGTGTGGTGGTGCTTCCGGGAGTTGACTGACGCTGTAAGGCTTCAGTCGGCGCGTGTGCACGTTGACGACTGCCAGGCGCTCGGAAAGCAATTGGGATTTTGACCACTTGTTGCGCAAGGCAACGAGTGCTCAGAATCCTAATTATAGTTAGAATATGCTAAGTAGTTTAAGTAAGTAGAGTAGGTAGTTTGTAATTTGTTTTTTTTTTTTTTATATAAAAATATAAAATTTGATAAAGATTCCGAGTTTTCTTAACAATTTTCTCGATGAAAACATAATTATGTAAGATTAGTTCGTAAAATAGTTTTTAGGCCGAAAGGCAATAATTATAAGATAGAGTTAAGTTTAGGGCGTCCGCATAAGGATCAATAATCTAGAATAAGTATCCTGTTAATTTTAAGTTAGATTTAATCATTTTTGTCTAGTATTTAAATTGATATAAGCTAATAATTAATAAAAATGAATTTAAAAGTAAAGTAAAAAGTGTGTCGATGTACCGGGAAAATATAGCATCGATTGTCGTTTAAGTGGCATTCTTAAATCGGCCATCGGTTACCGAAGTACAAATCGATATTTTTCCTCTTACCTTCAACTGATGTACAACAAACTACAAGCTATACAACCTCAATTATTTAAAACAAATCTTCTTCCACACAACTTTCCGGTGTTTCGTAAGGACATAATAATCTCTAAAATTGAACATACATAATTAATAAAAAAAAACAACGACACGCGCTTGTTCTCAAACGGTCACCCATCTACGTACTAACCGCGCCAAACGTAGTTTAATTGCGGTGATCTGTCGGGCAGTGATTAACTCACGTGGTAATGAAAATCTGACGACGACGAAATCTGACGATGATGAAATCTGACGATGATGGTGACGCTATATATTTCCAACTAGCCCCTACCGAGAAAAAATATATTTACACATCAACGAGAGCAAAAATGTTTACACATTAATACATTTTTTTTAAATATCTTGATGAGTTCTCTTTGTAAGTAAATACATACTCAACTTTCTCGAATAAACCATCACTTTTATCTTCACTAAGTAATAAAACCCCGTTTATTGTCTGTGCCGATCCTTTTACACAAAAGTTCCTTGGAAAATTAGTTGACTCTTCCATTGATCTTAAGTAAGACACGAATTGTTTAAGCTCATTATAAGCTGGATTTCCGACTGGAACTCTACGCTTTAAAATATTTTTATCGTAATGACAAACTGTCCATACAGTCGAAAGCATTGTTCATTTTAAATGTAAACGCTTGTATTGCTATAGCTTGATATGAACTTTTTTTAAGGCAATTAAGGTGATGAGCATTGAGCAGTTTGTATTGATGTTGACGTTGTCCTACTAAAGGTGTCCGTTGCCAAGCGAACACTAATTTTTTCAAATGCATTTGGGGCTATGTGTGAACTAGTAAATTTCAAGCATGTTTTAGCCACATTATCTCTTTCTAAATTGAATTTTTCTCTGAAAACATCAAAGGAAACAGTACCATCTGGAGTTAGCATATCAGATTTAAGTAAAACATTACGGATAGGAAAATCATGAAAACAACATATTTTTTCGTTATTGAGAATTGTAAAAGACTTTTCTTCTATTACACCTAATAATTGGTAAGCTTTCCCGTTGTTAGGTGATTGGTCGCAAACTATAGCGCACACTTTCAGACCAAGTTCTTGACAAATTGTTAAATTATTTTCTAAAATAGATTTCAGGTTAACCCCTTTGACAGAGTTTGCTGAAACAAAATAATTTAAAATACTTCTCCAGCTATCAATGTTTACCATGAAAACACAAATTTCATTGCCGTACAATCGTTTTCTAGGAGCCCACCGATAAAATGTGGATACGTGGGGAATTCTAAAACCCAATTTATCTCGAAGAAATTTATAAACGTTCTAAGATCTGTAAAAAATGTTTTGGGAAAGTTCTCTTGCGGCAACATTATAGTACGTAGATACTTGAATTTGCGATGATAAACCAGTTGATATTTTGCTAGTTCGTAGATCGTTATGCGTTTTAGTTCTTGAACGAAGTTTTCTTTGAATTTTAAATCTGCAGGGTGGCATCCTTCTTAAAATATATACATATGCATATATACGATATGCCTCCGAAATAAATATATACACCCAAACACACCACATCAGTGTAGCGATCCAGATAAACACCAGCGACACACACACACAAACAGTAACTCGTATCCCTGCAAACCAAAACTCAGTAGTGTCTCGAAAACACTAGTACAAAGAAACACGTTTTTGTGAATGTGTTTGTATTCTCTTTAAGTGTTAGTATTCGTCTGTTCGATGGATACACTCTGCGAATGTAGAAGTACAGATAAAACCTGTTTCCCATATAAAAAAGGGCAAAATTGTGATAATCCTTTTTGCCAGTATTGTTGTTGTTGTTTTTACACCGTGACAATCCAAATGCAGTCGATCTATATCTGGACAATAAGAATCGACCGAAGTCTAGACATTTTGCAAAGTATGCAAAAGCAGCTGACATTTTTTAAAATTACCCGAATCAGTTTAATCTTTTAGCGCGTGTCAACGAGATCGGTCGGCAATGATGATGAGCGATATTGAGCTTCGTCTGGAAGACTATGTGTTTGAAGGAAAATTGGTAAAAATAATTTAATTGTAACAAGTACATAACTATTTACCAAAAAAACATTTCAGGAAACTTATTTAAGGAAATACAGTGGAAAATTGGAAAATGTTTTCCGTTTCTTAGCTACTGACGTGGTGTATATGGATTTTAATTTAGATGCGCGAGTCGGAAAGAGATCGCTGAACGCGTTAATTTTGTATTTAAAAAAAATGTTTGCTATGTAATTGAATTCATGAAACTACTGCTTTTTACGTATGAACATAAGTATATACTTTACTTGAGGCTTAAGGCAGTAGATATTTCTATAAGTTAGAGAGAGATGGGTGCTTCACGTATTCTCATGTGCAGCAGGTATATAACTGAGTTTTTTCCCGAATACCTATCGTTTTTCAGTGGAAAGGAAGTACTTCTTTTCCGTACATTTTTCAGTAGTTATATTCGTACTTCTACGTTTGCGGGGATATGTTCGTTTGCACGATCGATTGAGACGTAAATCAAAACATAGGGACGGGCTACAGTCCGCTTGGGCGAACTGTTGGATACCCTATTCTTATTCCTATCCCTCATAAGTGGGCGTGACAAAAGTCTAAGTATGGTTAAATTGTTAAGAACGCTCTACATATTTTGTTATATAACATTTAAAGGATTTTATCAAAAAAAAAAACGCTCCTTAGCTCAAACTTGGGTGTTTCAATAAAATTGTTTTATTTAATTGTGGGCGTGTCAGTAGGCGGATTTAAAAAAAAATTAACACATGAGCATAAAGGGCCCCTAGAGAGTATATATTATAAATTTCAGCTCCCTAGCTCAAACTTTGGATTTTCAAAAAAATTGTTTTATTTATTTGTGGGCGTGTCAGTGGGCGGATTTTGAAAATATTTATACATGAGCTTAAAGGGCCCCTAGAGAGTATATATTATAAATTTCAGCTCCCTAGCTCAAACTTTGGATTTTCAAAAAAATTGTTTTATTTATTTGTGGGCGTGTCAGTGGGCGGATTTTGAAAATATTTATACATGAGCTTAAAGGGCCCCTAGAGAGTATATATTAAAAATTTCAGCTCCCTAGCTCAAATTTTGGTTTTTCAATAAAATTGTTTTATTTTTTTGTGGGCGTGGCAGTGGGCGGATTTTGAAAATTTTATATCCCGAGCAGTTTTAGGAGTCATAGATCATATATAAAAAATTTCAGCTTCCTAGCTCAAAATTCGATTTTTTCCAAAATTTTGTTTTTTTGAGTTTGTGGGCGTGTCTGTGGGCGGATTTCAAAAATTCGTAAACTTGATTATTTCGGGACCCTAGAGAGTATATGGTTAAAATTTCAGCTCTCTAGGTCCAGTTTAAAGGCCTAATTTTTGCCGACGGACGGACGGACGGACGGACGGACGGACGGACATGGCTAGATCGACATTACTATCGATGCTGATCATAAATATAGTAACTTTTAGGGGTCTACGGGCAATATTAAGGTATGTTACAAACTATGCGTCAAAATTAATATACCCCTAGAATAGGGTATAAACAAAGGGTTACATATCGAAGTTACAACACACTGGGGGATGGTTCATATCTACGACTATACAACTTAAAATCGTTTCATACCGAATTGATGCAATAACCCTTAAGGGGCCCCTACATGGTCAATCGAATGACAGCAATCACTAGCATGTGTTTGTGAAAATGTATCTGTATGAGTCACACACATTTGGTGAAGTCTGATTGACGAAAATCGAAGCAAGTTTGATTTTGCATGATGACCGTCATGCCGGTTGATACGTGTAAGGGTTGGATTGACGTAATTACTTCATTGTGTTTTATGTTGCGGAAGCGAAAACATGTGCAGAAAACTGAAGGACGATGAAGACCGAGCATTTGTATCGGATTTATTTGAAACGTATCGGTTATTACCGAGTTTATGGGATGTCAAAGTGAAAGATTATAGCGACCGAAACAAAAAATGCAACAAAATTAAGTTTTACTGCAAAATTATAAAGAAAAGTATCCTGATGCACAAAAAGCGGATGTCACCAGAAAAATAAATACGTTGAGAACGAATTTTCGGCGCGAGCTTAAACGTTTAAATGAATTAAACAAAAGCGGATCCGGTGTTGATAATTTCAGTGAACCAACTCTTTGGTACTTTAATGAAATTAGTTTCATTAAAGACATCGAATATCCGTGTGTATCTCGCAGTATAATTCAAGAATATATTGCAAGAGCAATATATGCAATACATTCGTCCGTTTCCTTCATCGCACATCCGTACACCACGAAAACTCGCAAAAAATAAAAATTTGACGTCAGTCGATTGAACTGTGTAAGGGGTAGCGTCAATCCACACATACACATACACAATGCATGATGTCGTCCGATTGACCATGTAAGTGCCCCTTTAGGTTTGAGAATTTTATTGTCTTTGAAAAAGTGGCCATTTTTTTTTTACACTGCATGCGATATCTATGTAACTTTATCTGTGCTTCTAACGTCTGTGTTAGCTAAGTCGTTGAGTTCATTAAGGAGGAAGGCTCCTAGATAGAAATTTCTTTTATGGGAGAGTGCAGGACATGTACAGAGGAGGTGAAGCGTAATCTCCTCCTCCTCCTCGTCCCTGCAGCTTCTACAGAAGTCATTTGAATAAACGCCTAGCCTTTATGCGTGCTTGCCTATTAGAGAGTGTCCTGTAATAACATGTATAGCAGAGCCAAAGCGCAGTCGGTTAAGTGAGATCAAACCAGCTTTGGCCAGATATGCTTAGTCGCTCGACATGTATTACTACCCGTCCATATAAGTTTACAAGTAGCGATAGACATGCCTAGAAAACCTTTATCAGTTAAAAGAGGTAATGCGGTTTCTTTTTTGGCGAGTTCATCTGCCCTGCAGTTCCCTGTGATGTCTCTATGCCCCGGCACCCAACAGAGGTGAATATTGAACCGCTCTACCATCTCCCCAAGAGATGAACGGCAGTCTATGGCTACGACGGAGTTTGAAGAGACTGAGTCCAGGGACCTTAGCGCGGCTTGACTATCAGGGAATATACGCATGTACTTCGTGGATATCACATTTCTCTTCAGCCACTACAAGACTTCCTTAATCGGCATGATTTCCGCTTGGAACACGCTACAATGACCAGGAAGACGGAAAGAGAAACTAATATTTAGTCCATCACTAGTCTTCGATCCGTCGGTGTAGAAGTGGATCGATTCTTCTTCCCTGAATACAAAATCCTCCCAGAATGATCTGGTGGGGAAAGTGATTTGGATATTCTTCTCGAACTGGAATGGGGGTATGGTGTAGTCAATGTTCCTTGGTAGATACCCAAGTGAGTCCAGAATGATAGAGTGGCCAATATTCGTATTGATCCACTGTGAGGTAGCTTTTAAGCAGACAGCGGAAAAGGCAGCTATTTGTCTGTCCAGACAAGCGGAGGGAGCCATTCGGAGTGCTCCGCTGATGTACAGACAAGCTGTACGTTGAACCATGCTCAGCTTATCACGGTTTAGTGCTTTGTCTATGCAGTCTACCAGACAATGTCAGAATCGGTCTCACTACCGATACGTATTATCAGTGAGATATGCGGGGCGGTAGGCCCAACTTATTGCCGATGGATTTTTTGCAAGAGAAAAGTGCTATTGTAGCTTTTTTGACTCTCCCTCATAAATTGGGTTACCAGCTTAACTTCCTATCGAAGATTAGACCAAAGAATTAGCTTCATCGGAAAAGGTTAAGCTTAGGGGAGGGTCAATATGAGAGATTTTATATTTCCTGGAAAAGAGAACAAGTTCGGTTTTGTGAGGGTTAACTCCCAGTCCACAGCGATTTGACCATCTTGTAAGCTTGTTGAGAGCGTTGTGAAGGAGGTCCTTTAAATTGTTGAGGTGATTTCCTGAAACGGCAATAGCAACGTCATCCGCATAGGCAATCATCTTGCAGCCCTCCCCTTCCGGGCATATCAGTAGTTTATTCACCACCAAGTGGGAAAGGGACACCGCTTTGTGGCGCACCTTCACTGACAGACCTTCTAGCGGATGCATCGCCCAGTTTTAAGTTGATAATCCTGCTTAAGAGCAAAAGATTGATCAGTTCACCAAGCGAGCCTTCCACATTAAGTTCTGTTAGTGCATTTCAGCCGTACTTAAAGATGACGCAATCTCGGTGGGACAGTCTGATCCGCCTGTTTAGGGCTCGTGCTCGCTTCCTTTCATGCGAGTTCATCAGCGATTTCATCATTCTGTATGACAGGGTCTTACATTATGTTGAACCCCACGATCCTTCTGATCGTGTCACAAGTTTCTTTAATTCGGCAGCGGAGATTGCTTTAATCAATGAATGTGGTGATATCACCACGAGTCATGTATACTGAACCATACCGTACAGCCTGCATGGAAACAACGAGAGTATACATTTTCTTTCTCACAAGTTCCGTTGACCTTCGGAAAATCTCCAAAGATGATCAAAATCATAACACATATGAGTAAATGACCGGCTATTAACGGGTCGCTATTTACTAGACACTGTACAGGTCTTTCATCGCTCTTGCTGTGATTACTGTTATCTATTCTATTGTTAAGCTTATATTAAGTAGACATTGTATAATTGATATTCATTCTGATCTTAGCGTTCATACAATAAAGAACCATAAAATAGAAAGCGACGTTTTTATTTCATTTGTGTACATAGCTCAGTGTTCGGCTACTGACGGGATTTCATTAAATCCATAACTCACGTGGTATTACCGCCATTGAGGCTGATTTGGCTGCCTCTCCCACCGGCAATATTTCAGTTGTCCAGACCCAATGCTGTGGCTTGGTTTTTACAGCGAATGTTGGGTATTCCTTGACTTTTCGAACCGAGAATTTTGGAGTCGAATAACCTATATTGGCTTGAGCATTATTTTCCATTTGCAGTCGCCGTGATTTAACTT
Organism: Portevinia maculata; assembly: GCA_949715645.1. Classification (NCBI taxonomy): domain Eukaryota; kingdom Metazoa; phylum Arthropoda; class Insecta; order Diptera; family Syrphidae; genus Portevinia; species Portevinia maculata. The sequence continues at coordinate 27,885,213 of OX454528.1, read as the reverse complement.
TTTAAACTACATCCACATCTTGGTACGACCCATAGAGTAAGCGTTTGTATCTGCTCCTCCATTCGCCACAGTACCAAGTATCCGAGAACCCAATATAAGCTACTTTTTCCTACTTATATTATAGCACTCGGCACCATAAAGCAGGACTGGCAGGATTAAGGTTCCATAGAGCACGCATTTTGCCCTTCGAGTGTGGGGTTTTGTGCCCATTTGTTTCTCTAAACCGAAGTGTCTGCGGGTTTCCGAAGGTAATTCTCCGCCGGATCTCCACTAAAGTGTCATTCGTGGAGTTTATGTTTTCTCCTAGGTAGATGAACTCCGAAGTTATTGCTATCAACAGTGACGTTTTGTCCTAGGCGGTGGACAGATGTTTGTTTGTTTGTTGATAGCATGTACTTGGTTTTGTCCTCATTTACTTCAAGACAAATCAATTTTGCCTGTTCTTTAATAGCCGTGAAAGCCTCTAACATGGCATGCTGGGAACGGACGATGATGTCGATATCGGCTGCATACCCCAGTAGCTGGACGGATCTATTGAAGATAGTGCCTTCCGTGTAAACACCTGCTCTTCGTACTATTTTCTTCAGAATAAGATTGAAGAAGTCACATGATAGCGCATCTCCTTGCCGAAGTCCGGCACAACTTTGGAATAATTAGGAAGAGCTGCTTCCAAACTGCACATTACACCGCGTGTTTTCAAATGTCACGTGACAAAACCGGATCAGTTTTGCCGGGATCCCGAATTCGGCCATCGCGACGCAGAGCTCCTGACGATGAAAGCTATCATATGTGGATTTAATGTCGATGAAAAGGTGGTGGGTCTCGACTTGAAATTTATTGGCCTTTTCCAGGATTTGCCCCAGTGTGAAAATTTGGTCTGCCGTCGATCTGCCGGGCCGGGAGCCACACTGGTATGTGCCGATTAGTGTGTTGCAGAACGGTTTCAGACGTTCACACAGTACGTTGGATAGGAAGCCTTTACTCTAGTATACGAGTAGATAACGAAATAAAGCCGATCGTAAAAATCGTAACTGAAACAAGACCGAATCATAAATGACGGCGTTATTTCACGACACGCTAGTCATCCAAGTATCTGGGCAATCAGATAGATTTAGGGTTGTCAATAACCGGCAGGTCTTAGGAATATTTAAATAGCTTTATTTATGTATCTAGCTATACATTCAATCAAGGACTTTTCAAAACTCACCTGCTTAGCTTTTGACAAATTTGACTCTTCCTATTATTCCAAGAACTAAGAAGGCAATTTCCAGAAGGACACCACGTCCAAGAAATCACTCCTCGAAGTGTATAATTTAAAAATTAAAACGTCAACAAATACACAGATAGAAACTATTTTCTGCCTTCTTCGAGTTTCTTTTATTATTTATAGTCTTCGCAAAGGGTGGAAACAGGTTCGCCCTTTGCGAAGAATAATCGGAAATATTCAGAAAACTCAAAGAAATTGTAAATAATTTTCGAAACAAAGTATACACAATCCTTGAAAAGGGGTTACGTTAAAGAGTAAGCGCTTCAACTTAATTTTGGAATATAAAAACCAAGGGGTGCGATACGTAACGTACATACTCGTATGTCTACGGTGCGGGATATTGTGTTATTGGAAAACAACCTTTCATAACAAGGTCGAAATTTGTGTGTGGTAGTCAAGAAAAATTAAAAATATAATGTAACGAAGAAGGCTGAGGGATTAATACCTTAGAAAATCCTTCAGCTGGCTGAATACATTATTTTGTTACAAAATCGGAGGAGGTCTTTTTTTCGACCGAAGCTGGATTTTAATTTAACTTGAGGTCGGATATTAGGTTAATTTTTGGTTTTTCCAAATGGATATGTCCTTATTTTAAGAACATTAAATGCAGACATTCGGCATAGCCGGACATTTTAAAAAGCGTTGAGCCGAAACCTTAAATTTGTCATCTTTTCTTTGTGTTTGATTGAGAAACTTATGTTAACACTCTGAACGTTCGGATGTGTTTCCAACCGTCAACCGCGGGACCTCTACTTGACCTTCGATTAGGAGTAGGCAGATCCTGGTTGTTGCGTTGGCCGATTGCCAAACGGGTGCGAAACCAACAATTAAGATTTCGAAGAGCGACGACGAACGACAAACGAATTTTCGGTTTGGTCTTTAAATCACAGGTTTCTTCGAGAGACATTACGTTTCCTACTTTCAAAAGTTCAAATGATGTGGCGAATTCAAAAAATGCATTAAATATGGTGACTGGTCTAACAAAGGCGCCAGATTTAAATTTACAAATGTATAAGAATAAACCTACTACTACAATAGTGATGATGATGACTACAAGGGTGATGATGATGAGGATGACTGCGATGGTGATGATGATGACAAAGATTCTGCTCCAACACACTCTTTGCTTCAGTCTACTAACAAATATTCGAAAAATTACCCTCTATCCAAAAATATTCCGCGGATTATATCATCGAATAAATGTAACTGAGAAAATTATTAATTCACGTCTGAAGTGAAAAATGTTCACAACAAAAATCTATTGGGGAAATGCGTCAGGATCAATAATTTAGTGTACCCTTCTTGGTATGTTTGCCCTTCATGTATTTATATCCAAGATAATTATTTTCATATGGATGACGTACTACATGCGACAAAAGAGCCGAAACCATTTTGGGAAAAGTTCCAGGGTACATAATAGATAATAGGTATGAAAAGGATTATTTTACTGACAAATAAGACACCAACTCTTACTTTAGGTAAGGACTTCACTTTATTTATCTGAGCAAATTTCTCCGTGCACTTTTAAAATAATGTGTCAAATAATCTTAGATTTTATTTTACCTCAAAGGCATGGTCGGCTGTGGGTGTATGGTGAATATGGGGAATGGTTGATAATCGATTGGGACAATGGACATATTTATTCTTTGGAGCAAGTGGCGCCAACAAGGTAGAGGGTCTTTCATTAAGGACTTGACAACTTCTTTTTTAAACAAAATGCAAACTACTTGAGATTTGCACAGAAGAGCGAATGTTGAAATGACTTGTGCTGGAATCCAAATAATAACCGATAACTATATATAATATGTAAAAATAACTTTTCAGAAAATCCCCTTATCCCCTTATGAGTCTTTAAATTCCATCTTATGTTGTTCCTGTTTATATATTTACGAGTACTTGTGTGTTTGTATATTTACTTATATATATATATATATATTTATTCGTTTATTTATTAATTTGCCCTTTTATTTATTTATGTATTAATTTATTTATTTATTTTTTTGTTGATTTATCTACTTAGCTATCTATTAATTTATTTTTTAATTGTTTATGAATTATCTATTTATTTATTTATTTTATTCATTTTTTTTTTATTTTTTTGTTAAATTGGGGGTTTTGTCGGACTTTCCTTCAAAAAAGATTGCTTTTTGCTAGAGAAGAATTTTCTTCAGATTAGCTAAATATATTGTTTCAGTAGTCAGATACAAAAAAAATCATATCTCTGCACATTTTTTTTTTTTTTTTTTTTTTATAATTAACTTGCGCTAAAGGGATTTTTTTTCTGTTGTTACAGTACCCTTATAATGCTAAGAGCACAGTGTAAGCTACTTGGTATTAGAAAGAATAGAGAGATAGGAAAGAAGTGTTTTGGTGCAGTTGTAGGGATTTTCTCCACGGGTGGTGTCTAAGTTACTTAGGGAGATAACGATTTCATGTATTCGGTATAAAGTAATGGACTTGGCCGGGATTCGAACGCACGACCTTCCATTCCGTAAGCGAATACACTACTACTGCACCATTGCCACCATTGCCATTGTAAAATGTGTGGTAGCGTACCGAATGTAAATCAATATTATGGGAAATAAATCTATCTATCTATCTATCATTAAGGTAACTCGAAGGCACGTTGCAAGTGCGATGGCCAGCGACAATAGTCTGATCTTTTTGGCTTACTACCCCAAAGAAATGTACATAGACGAGGGATGGTATCCCGGTATTATACCGCTACCGCAGCGCGAGAGATAAGCGTTTCATTCACGGCGGGGACGTCGCCAATGCTCATTAGCTTCTCCGTTTTAGTACCGCAATAGCGGAAAGGAATAAATTCGATACAGAAAAGTAAATAAACAAATTTTGGTGGCTTGTTGAGGGGAGTGCGGTCAACATGCTCTCCCTGACCATAATTTGTTTCTCTTGTTACGTAACGATCGTAGTCTTCGATTATACCAAGGGGGAGATGTAGAGAAGGGTTTTGGCCGAGAAATAGGGACAAAAAGGGAGATAGAAAAGAATAATTCTCTGTAAAACAAGGAGAGGGCATCATTTGCAGGGAGATTGGCAAATTCAAATGAGACTTTGCTAAGGTGTTCACTAATTTTACGGAAATTGGCTTTATGAAAATCATATAGCAGGGGGGGCCAGCGGGTGGTGTGGACTGTAGAGGAGGGTCGTGAAAAAAAGAAAGAAGAAGTGGGGGGTGAAGGTTGTCAATAGTCGAAAGAAGAAGAGAGGAAAGCGAGACAGAGGTGTTAAGTGGGTCAGTAGTGAAGATGAGGTCTAACTGCCTACCCATATAATTAGAGATGCCGCTTACTTGGCATAGACTTGAGTCGGTTAGTCGATCGATGAAGAGACATTCTTTAGTTGAGTTGGGATTCGAAGCAATGAAAAACGATTCGTCATCGGATAAAGCCCAGTGCAGTTGGGGCAGGTTAAAGTCGCCGAGAATGATGACGTCGTCAGAGGAATCAGATAACTCTATAACTTGATCGATTGCGTTAACAGCAAGTTGGTAGGGTTCGATGGGTTGGGCCGGCCGGATGTAGAAACACATAACGTATAGGGACTTGTGGGGAAGTGTTATTTTTATTGCAACAAAGTCGAGTTCTGAAGACGAGGAAGTAGCAATCGGAGAAGAGTCAAGGTCGTTGTGAATAGCCAGAAGAACACCTCGACAGGGGGAGTCATCCGTTGGCCGGCTGATATCGTCCCGAAAGACATTGAATATGGGTGGGAATAATTCCGGGTTCTTTATATTGGGAATCAGATTGGTTTCAGTTATAGCGTAGATATCGAATGGAAGAGCATGAGATTGACGTAGAACAGCTTGGGTTTTTGAGCGCAGGCCCCTTACGTTCTGATAGTAAAAGGTTAGAGGAATGCTATAATGGGGGGTTCGCTGTGGCCCTTGTATGCAGTTAGGGACGAAAAAATTGATTATGGTCAGCACGGTTCCGTTGAAGGTGTGAGATGCGTTTGGAGCTGATATGAGAAGCAAATGCAGATAGGTCTTTGTCTACGGTGGCCGATGAAATGTTGAAGCTCTCGTGATAACGGTTGTAGATTTGTCGCAGTGCAGCAGGATCAGTAGGGAGACCTTCTTTTTGAATAGATACCTGAACATTTGTTTTGGTTTTCCCATCAATGCATATAGATTCGGGCTTATCAAATAAGTAGGCAAATTAAAGACGGACATTTTCAAAAAGCCTGTGGTCTCTCAGTCGTGAAATAATATATCAGCCATCGAGGTCGTTGGGAGAGGACATAGGGTTTACAAATTTGGAAGTAAGTTTAACAGCTGGGGGAAGTAGAGGATCAAAAATTGCAGAGGCCTTAGAGATTGGGATAGGTGTCTCTTTATGAAGAGAGATAGTGGGAAGAACAGTATTGGAGGCAGCAGAGGTAGACGGGCAGGATTGAGAACATGGGAGTGTATGAAGTTTGGGTATTTAGAAGTGGATTTAGTGATAGCTGGGGCTATCGGATGATTACTAGGGTCTGGAGTTAAGTTAAATGATACGCGATTACGTTGAGGCTTGGGTAACTTTGAGATTACCGTGGGGTGAGGCGTACCTTGGGGAGGTGCTGAGTCAATAGAGGTAGGGGGCTGAAAAGTGAGAGGGTAGAATTGAGGAAAAGTTCCAACTTTGAAGCTCCAGTTAGGGTCTGGGTTGGGACTAGATTTAGAGCTATTATTCTGAGACTTACGTTTTTTTTTATTTGGCTTAACACTAGGCTTATTGTTATTACTAAGCTTCACCTCTCCTGTATTGTTCGATTTGGTGATGGTCATCTTTCCCAAGCTGAAGACGTCGTTTGAGGGGTTCGAGAAAAGCCAGGAGTATTTGGAAGGTAAGTCAAGCTTAAATCGGTTGTTTTTGCTGTTAGCGGTAGAAATCATCTGACAGTTGCTGATGGTGATGCCAAATTTCTGCAGGAAGAAGTTGTTCTCCCAAGAATCGTCTGCATGCAGAGGAGCGTTATTTATTATAAAGGAGTTGTACTCGCAGGCAGTTCTGTGTATTTTTTCGAGCCTTCTGTTCCAGTCGGCGGGTGTCCAAAGTGTGCCGAATCGGTTTAAGGGCGTCGAAGCAGTTTGTGCCTGAGTGCCTGATTCAATTGGTGTTGCGATCGGGTGGGTGTATATTGTGGTATTAGTGGTGGTTGTTGTTGTTGTAGTCATCGTTGATGTTGGTTGGGTATTAAATGTGGATGGATGTTCTGCTGATTCCAGGATTTCGGCAAGAATTGACGTATTGTAGACTGAGCTCGATTGTGGCTGAATGAGCTCTGGTATGGAATCAATTTTGCTTGATGCCAGTCTAAGGCTTTCATCAATATCGCCCATTGCAAAACGGAGAGATGTGACATCATTGCTGACCTCATTAATTTTGCTTGTAATGTCAAGCAGTAGAGGATCGACGGGTTGATAAGATGGGACACTTGGTTGTGAAGTGCTTTGAAGGTAGGTATCCAGATAGGTTCGAAAGGAGTTGAGATGGTCATTGAACACTGATAAATGAGGGACCATAATTGAATCAATGTCCGATTTCGGATCACTTTTTCCACACAAAAACTTCGACTTGAACTCCGCTGGTAACTTTTTTGTTAGATTACTAAGACTTGCCAGCTGCTTGTCTATGTTTTTGAATTTGGATTTGGAAAGAGTGGAGGAGATATCTATGCTGCTGGATAAATCTTCCACACTTTTAAACATCTCATCATACTTAGCAAATTGGGTCACTATTTGCTTGTAGAACATTTTGCATTCTGAGGAGTTTGTGTTTATTCTGTCACTGATGCATTTTATCGCGAGCATAACATGGGAGAGAGAGATGCCTTTGCATTCGTCGCAAAACCAAAATAGCGTACCTAAGCTCCCGCCAATCACTAACAACAACAAATCGCTTCACATAGAATTTCAAGACCTGGACACCTCCTTCGAGCAAATTAACATTGACAACAATTCTTCATCCTCTCATGCTCCCCCACCACAATTACCAACTATTACTCAGCAACCATCATCCAACTGTACAATCGCATCAACTTCAAATAATATCGTAAAAAACAAATCGTTTTACTCTGAACCGTAAAACCTGGATTCTCCCACCCAGAATGCCAACAACAACTCTTCTACCTCAAAATTTGGGATACTAGGGACACATCTGGAATGGGAAAACCGTCTAACGCGTTTGAGACATTCGAATGCAAATTCCTCATCGTATTTATTTCTGAAATGCACTTCAAAAGGAGTTAATGTGTCTCAGTTGCAGTTGTTTTCCAATAAGAAATTCGGTATTTCAGATGTATCTGTTCAACCTTTACCAAAAAGAACGCGATCCTTCAAAGTCGAGATACCAACTAAGTACGAATGTCTCTTTCTCCGTCCAGTCAATACCGTTCTCAAACTTGATGGTATTACGATCAAACCATGGATTAATCAACCTTTTTTGGATTTTAGATCTAAGTCTAGCTTTAAATCTTTTACTCACTCTTATAATTACTTCCCCTCCTCTAGTAACTTCAACGAAAAACGATCATCTCCTGCCCTTACGCGTCGAACTCCAGCTCCTAATAAATCAAATAATAGCAGAGATTCTTTCTCGACTGCATCACCTAGAAAATCAAATATTAATAGTAATTCTTTCTTTTTGTCCCAATGCTCTAATCCATCTATACCCAATCAAATACCGTTTCCTAAATATCCAAATTTCATCCATTCTCATACTCTTAATCCATCACATAACCTTAACCCTCCAAATAGCCCTGTCTCTCCTCTCAATGTAAATAATATTTTGCCCTCGGCCCCTTACAAAACTGCCGCTAGTAATGATTCTCCTAATCTCCCACACAATTTCCTTGATCCTCTATTCCCACCAGTTGTCAAAATGACAAAAAAATTCGCTGACCTCAACGAGGATGGGCGCTATGTTATATCTCGCCTTAGAAATCCTCGCATCTATGCGAATGTACGTTTGTATCTAGCATACCTCCATGATAAACATGATTCTATCTGTGTTGATGGTGCTACGAGGACCAACGTAATGGTATCCATTCATCAAGAAGGTCTTCCAACTAACTTCAACGACCTGTTAAGAATTTTCACCCTGTATCACAAAATTATTTCTAATTTCACACCTTCTGATCTTAAAAAGGATCTCATCGCTTATGCTTCTTACGTTGATTCTATACGACTATCGTAATTCAAGACAAAACGCAATAATAATCCCCCTCGTTCCTAACAACCGTGTTTCAGACCCTCCTCGACCCCAATTTGTATCTATCTATTACCAAAATGTTAGGGGACTGCGCACCAAAAGTTCGAACGTTTACTTATGTAAACTCCCAAAAACTTCCTTTTAATGTATTTGCCCCCACTGAAACAAACCTTACACCAGATTTTCATAATAACGAGTTCTTTAATTCCGATTTTAATGTATTTCGAAAGGATGTTTTAGTTTCTAATGATAGTCCTAACATAGATCCGCTTAGAAGATTTTCACCCGGACGCGGCGTTTTGTTGGCACTTCATTCTTACCTCAATTCTTCCCTGGTTATTATTCCCAACACAGTTGACCTTGAACTCATTTGTGTTAAAGTCTGTTTATCTAAACGTTCCCTCTACATTTGGTGCTATTACATACCACCCGCCCAACCAACAACCGTATATCTGCTTCTAGTTAATGCAATTGACTATGCGGTTGATCTCTCTAATCTCGAAGATGACATAATAATCGTTGGCGACTTCAATCTCCCACGTTTAAATTGGGTAGTATCTGACGATGAGACTTATTTCATTTCTTCCAACGCCAGCTCGGAAAAAGAAACCCTCTTTACTGACCGCCTCCTCTCTTCTAATCTCGCCCAAATGAGCGGTGTAAAAAACTGTTTGCAAAGACAATTAGATCTGATTTTCTCATCTGATGCTCATAATACTGAAGTCATCCAAACTCACCATATCCTTTCAAAGATCGACAACTATCACCCCCCCATTTCCCTTACCATTGCTTTCAAATGTGATTATATCAAACCGTACCCCCTAACGTCGCATTGTTTTAACTTTCGTAAAGCAAACTTTGATAAACTTAACGACCTTATTGAGAACATAAACTTTGATTTCATCTCCAACGACTCTAACATTGATGTTATAATAGCCACCTTTTATGAACAGATCCAAACGTGTTTTTCTCAGTCTATGCCCCTACTACCGCAGAAGAACTTTACTTCTTCACCTTCGTGGTATACCAAGGAACTCCGCTCACTTAGGAATAGGAGGAATAAACTCTGGAAAAAATACCGCTGTTCGAAGTCGAATCATGACTTCTACAACTATATCTCAGCTTATAACTACTTCTCCTACCTAAGCGAGTCCGTATACGATAATTATCTTATCCAAACCCAATCGGATATAATTTCGAATCCAAAACTCTTTTTTTAATTTTATAAACTCAAAGAGAAAATCTGATGGTTATCCGTCAACACTAAAATATAACAATTCCTCATCATCCGATCCAAACTATATTTCTATCCTTTTTGCTGATTTCTTTGGTCAAGCTTTTTCTCCAAACGATAGAGAGGTTGACACAAACAACTTTAATCATATGCACAACTGTACCCAAACCAACCTTACTTCCATTAACATATCCCTATCCTCGGTAATTAATAAAATTCGCTTGTTGAAGAATGACTTTTCCTCGGGTCCTGATGAGATTCCTGCTGTTGTCCTTAGAAGCTGCGTATCCAATTTAGCTCAACCACTCACTGATCTCTTCCAACTTACCATTTCTCAAGGTGTGTTCCCAAAAACATGGAAAGACTCGCTCATTATCCCAATTCATAAAAAAGGTGCAAAGGAGATATCTCTAATTATAGACCCATTGCCAAACTTTCCTGCATACCCAAAATGTTTGAGAGTATAATCTATGATATTTTGGTTCCTCATTGTAAACCACTTGTCTCCCCTAAACAACATGGCTTTCTTAGTGGTAGGTCTACAACTACCAATCTAACTGAGTTCGTATCCAACACTATTTGCTCCTTGGAAGCTGGAAATGAAGTTGATGCTATAGCTACTGAATTTAGTAAAGCATTTTACAAAGTATCTCATAACATTATTATCTTCAAACTTAAATCCTATGGCTTCCCGCCCTTTCTTATATCTTGGATTCAATCGTATTTAAATGACCGTCGTTACACAGTAGTTTTTAGATCTTGCAGCTCCAACCCTATCTGCCCTACATCTGGGGTCCCTCAAGGAAGTCATTTAGGTCCTCTGATTTTTCTATTGACCATTAACGATGTGGATCTCATCCTTAATGGATCCGACCTTCAGATTTACGCTGACGACATGCGTATTTCTAAACATATTAAATGCATGGCCGATTTTCGACTACTTCAAGCTGACCTAAACAATTTCTTTACTTGGTGCCAACACAACTTTCTCGAACTTAATGTGAATAAATGCCAAGCCAATACCTACTCCCGAAAACGCCATCCCTTACCACAACGTCAATATTTTTTTGAGTATGAACCAGTTGCAATCGTCACTTACATTCGTGATTTAGGTGTTTTATGCGATAGCGAACTCAATTTTCGATCTCACTATGATAATATCATTAACAGAGCTAACTCAACTCTAGGTTTCGTTAAACGATGGTCGAAAGAATTCTCCAATCCCTATGTGACTAAGTCTCTGTATGTCACTTTTGTTAGACCTCTTCTTGAGTATGCCTCCGTAGTATGGTCTCCCTACCACCATGATCATAGTCATCGTATTGAAGCCGTTCAACGAAGATTCATTCGCTTTTCCTTGCGAAACCTTTGTTGGAATGACCCATATAATCTTCCACCTTACGAAAGCCGTCTAAAATTAATAAATTTACGAACTCTTAGTAGACGTCGTGATAATGCCGACATACTCTTTGCCCATCAGCTTTTGAATGGAGTCATTGATAGCGAAGGTCTTCTTAATAAATTCAAACCCAATACTAGTAATCGTCATTTGAGAACCATTCCCCTCTTCTGCGTCCCTTTCCATCGTACTGAGTATGGTCAAAATGAACCAATTACTAGAATAATTCGAAAAGTAAACAACTCCAACATTTTTGATCTAAACCTCTCAAAATCTTCTCTCAAACTAGCTCTCCAATCTTAATCTCCCTCTTTCACTTCATACCCTTATCTCTTTCCTCACCTTAGCTTTAAGACTTTATTATTTTATTGTTATTTAGTTTGTAAGATATTGTGTGCTTGTACTAAGCGAATGAATAAATTCAAATTCAAATTCTTTTTTTGTGAAGTTATTGCCCACTGCAGGTGAGCAATTACTCCACCGAAAATTTTGTGAAGTTATTTCCCACCTATAATTTGAGAATTTTTTCTATTATAATTGAAGAGCAAATGTGAAATGGAGTTATTTATGAGGTTTTAGTATAATTTCATTTATAACAAAATATAACATTTTATTTTTAGCAATTTACATCGGAGCCGTGAAATAATGCCTTACACAATAAGGTCAATTTGGCGTTATTTCACTTTCCATTGGTGCTGTTTTCAATAATTTGCCCTTGCACCTACTCCAAATGAAACAGTGACCCAAAACAGGGGGTTGCAGGGAGTAGCATGCCCCCCATATGCATTGCACTTTTTATTGGATTAGTTGCGAAATCGCAATAGATTCCATAAACAGTGCAATGCCCCCTGATTGGGGTCACTCTTTGATTTGGAGTAGGTGCGAGGTACTGTTCTTGAATTATTATAAAATGCTAAGAGAAATTATTTCCCACAAAAATGTAAATATATTGCTCAGCTATTGTGGGCAATAACTTCACAAAAAAAGGGAAGTTATTTCCCACTCGAGGTTAAGTTATTGCCCATGTGCAGTTAATGCCCGTGAAGTTGTTTCCCGGCACCGCTACCCACTGGCGAATCGATGTGCACAGGAATAACAAAGCACGCTTGTATGACTTTTTTTCAAAGTTGAAGTTCATCATTTCCCGCTTCTTAAACTGCGATTGTCGTGGTTGCAATAAGTAACAAACATAAAATGACTGTGTTTACCGAAATACAGAGCCAAGCATATACATAATGAAGATGTTTATTCCCATTTTTTATTTACTCCTTTCGTGGAGTACCTAATTCGTAAAATTTATTTATCAGTATTCATCTAATTTAACCACTCCATGAACTCCCACAAAAAAAGGCATCCATCATGTGTTGCGCTCATCCCATTAACCAACTTTTAATGAAGTCATTTGCAGATAAAAAAAAAACATCAAACAGACTCTTCCGGACAGATAATTGGAATAAATTAGAATTAAATTAGTTTAGAACCGGAACTCAAGGCCTATCCCCCATCCATGGAGTCTTACAATGGAACACAATAGATTCCCTAAGAAACAATGAAATTCACTGAGACCAGCCCCCATCAGTGCATTAAGCTTAAATAACTCGCGCTCTGTGAAAGGACATCAGATTGTCGTCTTTACACTAACCAAAGGCGATGAAGAAAGACCATTCAAACTGACCTCACAGAAATAGGAGAGCTGTTCTATTATGCACACCCCTCAAAAGATCGAAAACAATGGCATTACAGGATAATCCTTTTGCTGTGCTTATCTGGTATTTCTAATCTTTTCTGCTGATATCCCTCTGGTCGGTTGTACCACAAAAGAATATACTCACACACCCAATTTCGCCCAAGTAAAAAGCCATCCAATGCAGTTTTTGTTAACAGAAAAGGCCAAAGGCATAAGAAAAGGAAGCTCTTCCTTTTTTGTACGATTTTGTGTATACGCATAATTGTTTGGACGTTTTCGGTTGAACCAACCAAACTATAAACTCTGCAAAAGTTGTCCTTATATTTTTTTTCTTTTGTGCCCGGTAATGTCTTCTATTTATTTACCAACCAGACTTTAATGAGGCCTTCAGATAACACCAATAGTGGGGGAGAGAAACGAAGCTACTTGCGGGCAGTCTTGTAATCTCTACCGGAAAGTATCCTTTGCCTCCGGTCAACCTCCGGCAGAGTGAGAGTGCGAAAAATATCCTCCAAGATGCAAAAACATCTGCTGACTTCATAGAAAAGTATATTCTATTGCGAGGCGCCTTTTCAACCAAAAAGACACAAGTTACGAGTATGAAAGGCAGAAGAAGGACAAAACGTAAGGTATTTCGCTGAACACCAAAAAATCCATGTCAAAGGATACAAGAAAGCAATGGATAGAATTGAGTTTTTTTTTTTTGCTACAAACTTAAAGGATATTTCATCGTTCTATGTTTTACGTGGAAGGATTCAGAATAAAAGACCAAAAACTGGAACAAAAATTATGGGAAGGACGGTGTGATGGTGTAAAATTGAATGAAGTTGCTGGCTGGCTAAAGGGGAAGAATATTGCGAAACTTTTATAAAAGTAGCAAGGACTTTGTTTTTTTTTCTTATCTTTTTTCTTTCTTTGCTTTACGCGACATGATTTCGACGTTGATGGCGTTTAATAAAAATTTCTTGTCATAAAAATTGCTAAACTAGCAACAAGCTGGTGCATCCTTGTGCTTTTCTACAATTTATCTTATTTTTTGTTTCGTAACAGAAAACTACTTTTTTTCCTCACTTTGAAGCATGGATAATAAATACTTGCCAAGAGTAGCAAGGCATTTACAGTACACATTACACTATGGCTACGATGGATAAGATATGTCAAAGCTATCATCCAATATAGCGATACGGATCTTTCCTTTTTTAGTAATTAAGTATAATAAAAATCACTTACCATGCGCATCCTTGCTGGAAACTGTTCCCCCATGGACCACTGATGATGAATGCTGACGTCCAAGCGATGGGACTATGTAGAGCGCCGCGAAGATTTCCCACATGGCAAAAATGATGAATTGAATTTTATCGGATTTCATTTTTACGACTTTTTTTTACTCTAATTTTAGAAATGGGAAAGAGACTTTAAGATTGTAAGCACTATCATTTATTTTATATTTTGCACTCTCTTTGATATGGATTGATAGATAAATCAGAAACTGAATTTGATATTATTCTTGGTATAATTGATATTTTTTTATGATACGCAATATTACTTTAGCGATATGCAAAATATATTCTGTTTGGGATTTTGAACCTTCCTACATTTTTAATGTTACAGTTGGGTGGTGTTTTTTCAAAGTAAACCTGCAAAAAATAGAAAAAGGAAATTAGTAAATGACTTTTTTTGATAGTATTAAGGTAACACATTTTTAATGCTACTGCCCCATAATGCCAAGCTTCATTGCCTTATTTCCCCAAAGAAGATTACAGGTCATTAGTAAGGTCTTTTGTAAATTTTCTCTGCTCCATATTAATCATCGGAAAATGTGTTCGTCTAATGATAGGTCATTGCTATGTGAATAAATAGTAAATCATAATTCCGAATACGCTGTGGGGTTGAAGTTTATTAATCTGAATGGGGCTACCATTACTGCGGTTGGTTAAGACAATTGCATAAGACAATTGGAGTCGTTGGCCAGTTATTATCCCCAGCAGGTTGTTTCATTAAACACAGTAATTCAAATAGTTTGTTCAATGTCCTTGAGGATAATAACATGAGGGTCCTCTTAATGAAAATCAATTGAATTGAATTTAAGTTAAATATACAATTTTATGTATATATCCAATATATTTGATATTGTCCCGACTGACTGAGAAACGCACAGCCCAATCGGTTAATCATAGAGTCATGAAGCTTGGAGAGTTTATGCCTCAGGCTGAGTAAGCAAGCACTATGAAGAGATTTTTTTTTAATATGACAGCACCTGCGCTTGGGGTTGTTTTTCCCGTAATTTTGAAAAACAATGGGCACATATCTCGTGAACCGTAAGTTGTATTCATTTTTTAACTTTGCATGTGAAAAGAAAAGTTAAAGTTATTGGACAGGTGTTTCGACATTTTTCATTTCTTAAATTATATCCTATTATGGGGTTTAAATATTCAATCTAAAGGCTATAGAGCCATACACACGATCAATCTTAATTTAATTGACAAGTATTATTGACTTTTGTCAATGTTTTGCTAAGTCCCGGCAAAACTGATCGAGTTGAGTCGCGTGACACTTGAAAACACGCGGTGAAATGTTCAGTTTGGAAGCAGCTCTTCCGGATTATTTCAAACTTGTACCGGATTTCGTTAAGGAGATGCGCTATCAATCTTTTTCTGGAGAAAATAGGGCGAAGCGCAGATGTCAACAAGGAAGACACTATCTTCATTAGATAGTTTTGATTATTTTATCTTGGGAAGAGCAATCGCAAGCGTTTAAAAGAAAGAATACATAATTAAAAGAAACGGAGAACAAAAGAATTGGAAAGCCACGGTTTCCGACAAAAGGCTTAAGTCGAACGTGTGAACACATGGATGCTTTAAATCTCGTAGAGATCGTGTAAAGAGGTAAGAGTTCAAGAACAAAATGTTTTCAAGCACCCTAATAGAAAGATTTCCTTTTATAGCAGTGCAGATACCTTTTGTTGTTGAGAGTGTTCCAGTGACTCACTTGGGTGTCATTTTAATCGGCGTCTAAGTGCACTGTAAACGAACTAAGACTCGCCCTACCAGCTCACAAAAGCATCCGTACATAATACTCCAACGACCCACTGTGAGTCCCGATCGGCAGAGGTGCAAAATACCCGCCCAGAATAAGAGGAACATTGTACACCAGCTGCAAAATTTCATCCACAGCGCCAAGCATACAGCATTGGATTTTAGACTCTTTCTTGTTCTTGATGAAGGATGCAAATAAGAACGATGTAGGATGATTAAAAACAATCAGATCCTAGTTTATGGCTTACATTGGGGGAGGAGAGAATCTGTTTCCTGATTCCACAGAAAGGAGAGTCTTTTGAAATGACTGTTTCAATCGAACCTCAAATCACCCTATATTCTCTTGCGCAGGAGATTTCGAATAAGGTGACTGAACTAATCGAACCCCAGATCATTATTAGATTGAAAATTGGTTCTTGAAGGAGTGACTGAAAAATACGAACGCGTCCAGATTTGTCAGCACTACAATTTTTCTTGAGTGGAGATCGCTCGGATTGCAATGTATGGACCGCTGCAGCTTCTATTTTACATTGGTTGCTTCTGAATCTGAATGGTCTTTTGGCTAAGTCCCCTTTGCTCTGAACGACTGTAGTGAGTCGCGGCCAGTCGGCGTCTTCTGCAAGCGTGCAGCATACACAGCATCTGTACGCATATGGGCTATCCAGGTTTCCTTTTCCCTTGTTTATTAGCACCAGGCGCTGTACTTTCCAGCTCTTATGGAAAACCTCGTCCCTGTCAGCAGTTGAGCGTAAATTCGTGCTATCACATTCAATGTATTTTTAATTCCCGTCAGGACCTGGAGTTTTCTTGTTTCGTAGAACGCTTGCTGCTACTGCTAGCTTTTCCTCGTAGAAGAGTGGAGCCTCATCTTGTTGGCCGGACCTCTTGCGAACGTCTGACACACATCCAAGAGTATCAATTGTGAAATTGAGAAGCTTCTCAAGTTTGACGTTCGGATTCGGCTTAAAATTGTAGGTCCCTTCCACTTCACACAAGCAAATGGTTGGAGAAGCTAGGTTTTAGACCCTACCCTGTATGGGCCGTTAAAGCCTAATATTTATATATTTTTACAAACTTCGAGTATGTGTCAAAATTTATAAACCCCTATTATAGGATATACAAAATCGCAACTTATTTAAATGGCTATAAGTATGTCATTGACTTTCTCCATTACTTATGCAAATTCAGCGTAACAATTCCAGGAAAAAAACTCAAATAACATTTCTAATAACATTTTTTATAAATGATGGAAGAAGCCGTTTCCGAAATATCCATTTCTACTTATTTATTTTATGGAACGTGACTTAATAAGCTACAATTTATCCCGGTCTGCACGCCCTGCCGTCCCATGGGAATAGGAATAATCAAATACACATCTATACAGCGCCATCTCTCCCCAATCCAATTCTATCCCATCATAATCCCTCAATAAGTTATCACCCGTGTTTTAGTAAGCTCCAATCTGCACCATCTTCACTCATTCCAACTTGGGTTTTGTACACACCTCCAGCTCGAACGACCATAAACAATATCCATGTCCTAGGTGAAGGGGGAATTTATCTGCACTATACCACCGTCAATCTCATTTGTATTCAACGTCGAGGCAGAGAAAGTGGGGACATTCGGCTCAACCCCATAAACCAACTGGCTACGGGCCTATAACGAAATGAAAAATATTCCAAACTGGGAAATATACGTATTTAATATTGTCCGCAGCATGGAAATTACTTTTACGAAAAGGGGTAATTCAACTAGTTAGTGTCCTTGAACCCATTCTCCTTAATTACTGAATTAACCAGTGTTATTTATTTTTTTAAACAGAGGGAGGTGACAGGTTTGGGACAAACGTCTATCCATCAGGTTATTTTCTAGGACAAAGCTATTAATTAGGCAACCTTGGGAAGGCCCGACAGGATACACATATGAAATCAAGCGACTCATAAAAAAGGACTAGATAATTCCTGTAGAATGCCCCCTGGTTTTTCGTTGACTGATGGGAATATGGTGGAAAGGGAAAATTGTTTCTCAATCGAATCAATAAATACATCTTTATTACAATTTCATTTACTGCCTTCTGTAAGGATTAAGTCCTGTAACACTTTCACGAATCAAATAATAATGAATCCTTTTTGTGTGTAAAGCCGACAATTTTCTCATATCTTTCGTATTTTTGTCTTATTTCGTTCGCTCTTGCGGTTGTATAAAACTTTTCTTTTGTTCTGCCAAAAGAGAGTCCAACATAGGTAGGAGTTTATAAATATAAATGAGTCCAGGCCAGGGTTAAATTGGAATTTATTTTGCACAGAAATGGAATGCGTTAGATGCCTGTGGCCGGCATCAATTTAACTTTAACCAAGTTTTGTGGTGAATCAGAGGAAGGATATTCTTCTTTTTTTTCTGGGTTTCTTCTCTGTATCTTCTTTGACAGACACTTTGAAATGAATGGGGATGAGAGAGTGGAAGCTAAATGTGAGTCAGCATTGGGACGAGGAATGTGGTGTGCTTCTTGTTAAGTGCTGAACGGTTTCTTTTTTTTTCGGCATAAAATAATAAATTGTGGAAAGGGGCGAAGAAAATGCTTTATCAAAGGTGTTCTGTTTTTTTTTTATTGTTTGATTGTGATTGAGGCTCTTTTCTAATAAAGTCAAGAAAGAATGTGTTTTGTACAGTCCGGGTTTGTCAGAAAAAAATTCGAAGACCTAAATCAAGTGGATGCTTTTTTTATAGATTGGCCATTAAGATTGGCCAACAAAGAATGTTTTAGACGTAGAGGACGTTTAGAAATAAGATGTTGGAGAAGGCGTCTCAGCAAATAGTGAATACATAATTCACGCACTCGAAAGTTAAAGACAACATTTGTTCAACGTTTTAAAGATGGTTGGTTTATAACTTTGTTGTAATTCAAACTTCCACGTTTGAATGCGCCAAAATGCCCTTCAAACGTATAAGGACAGCCCCGTCTTATTAAGTAACAAGATCCGCTGTAACTCATAATATGGTCATTGACATTGACCTCGTTTCTAGGTATAGGATGTTTTTATAGAGGTATAAAACCTCTGATAGGGATAACTGTCAAACTAGCTGTCACTTGTGGGTGCAGGGAAATAAGTTCCCACATAGTGGGAAATAAAACCACTTTTGGGAAGTGGCCTTTTTTTTTTTTTTTTTTTTAAATTCTGGCTCGCCAAGGCGATTTATAAAAGGGGGGGTACTTCGACCTAAAAGACCTTTTGTACCGTATGGGCCAGAAAAATTTTAAACTAGTAAAATTTCCACTTTCCGTGTAAAGCGGACAATTTTACCAGTAGAAGAATTCTTTATGTCCTCGGGGCTCAATTGTTCCCTGAGAAAGATCTTCTTTCTAATTCCATTAAGGGCTGGGCATTCACATAAAATGTGTTCAGCTGACTCGTCCTCTTCAAGACAGAGTCGGCACTCAGGAGAATCTGCTATTCTCATTTTGTGTAGATGATATCTTAAACCGTGGTGACCAGTAAGGTAACCTACTAGGTTTTTGATATCATGCCTGCTTAGGTTTAGACATTTGCTGGCATTATGATTGAAGGGCCGAATGGCTCGTTTGGCCTGCCTTAGACCTGGGATGTTATCCCAATGATAGATACATTTTCTATGTTCCCAGCTTTTAATTGCTGCCGTTGCTGCTGATCTAGGGGTGCAGCAGAAAGGTTCGGGACCTATGAAAGGTGTTTCTGAACCTTTTCTGGCCAGTTCGTCGGCCTTTTCGTTACCTTCTACCCCGACATGACCCGGAACCCACCATAATTTGGTCTTGTTTCTTGCTCCGAGTAATTGTAGGGTATTGAAGCAGTACATGACTGATTTGGAGTCAATGGTATACGAGCTAAGGGCGTTTATAGCTGCTTGACTGTCCGTGAAAATATGGATGGTTGCACCTTTTATGCCAGATAAGATAAGTGACCTTAGTTCCCATGTAAAGTGGGAACTAAGTCCATTTTTTATGGGAACTTAGTACACATTCAAAAATAAGAAGAGGGAACTAACATCCAACATTTAGAATTAGACAAAAAACTGTAAAGTGCAGTTAGCTATCACACACTTTAAGCAAAATCTTAAGCTTATCAACATTTCAAAACCGTACCTCGCACCTACTCCAAATCAAACAGTGACCATTTGCAGGGGGGTTGCAGGGTGGCAGCATGCCCCCCCCCCCCTCCCATCTGCATTACACTGTTTATGTAATCTACTTGCGATTTCGTAACTAATCCCATAAATAGTGCTTGGGGTCACTGTTTGATTTGGAGTAGGTGCAAGGTCAAATCACCTATATTACTCTGTCTCAGTTAAAAGTTAATTTCTCTTTTGTTAATAAAAATTGCAAAGAACCTAATTGACTCTTTAATTTTATTTTGTTCTTAGTCGACAGTGAGCATTTACTTCACATTAAAAGGGAACTAAAACCACTCAGAGTTTTGTGAATTTATTTCCCACTTTACATGAGAACTAAGTCCACTTCGCGAAAGTGGTTTTATTTCTCACTATGTGGGAACTAAGTCTCTCAGTGGACTTAGTTCCCGTGGACTTATTTCCCTGCACCTCGCTTGTGTGTGACTTTTGTTCAGTATACTTTGGCAAATCGCCATGGAAAGACAACGTTTACTAATTGTGGAAATTTATTTCCAAATGTGAGAGAACACCTGAATTTATCGATCCGACGCCGTTCTCGGAACCTCGGTCTATGCCCGTCCACTACTTGGACAATTTTGAGGAAAGATCTTGGCCTACATCCATATAAGATCCAACTGGTGCAAGAATTAAAGCCAGCGGACCATCACTTGCGTTGTGTGTTCTGTGAATGGGCTGAGAATCAACTGGAAGTTAAACCAGATTTTTATCGTCAAATCATCTTCAGCGATGAGGCTAATTTCTGGCTTCACGGGTTTGTAAACAAGCAGAATTGTCGCTTTTGGAGTGAGCACAATCCTCATGAGACTCTTGAGACTCCATTACATCCCGAAAAAAACACTGTTTGGTGCGGTTTACATACCGAAGCCCTTATCGGCCCATTTGTACTTAAATCCGAAACCGGTGCCAACATTACCATGAATGGCGAACGCTACAGGCAAATGATTCGTGATTTTTTTATTCCTCATGTCATTGGAAATCATTTGGAAGAGAAATGCTTCCAACAAGACGGCGCAACATGCCATACAGCGCATGCGACTTTGTTCAGCCACACGTTTGGTGACAGAATCATCTCAAGAAATGGACCTGTGAGTTGGCCACCTCGTTCGTGGGATTTGACACCTTTGGACTACTTTTTGTGGGGGTACGTCAAACCCCTGGTCTATGCTGATAAACCAGCAATGACTGATCACTTTAGAAGCCAACATTCGACGCGCTTTTGACGAAATAAGACCTGATATGCTCAAAAAGTGGTGCAAAATTGGACCGGCAGGATGGCGTTCATAAGGCACTGTCGCGGAGGCCATATGCCAGAAACTATTTTTAAACATTAAATGGCATGAAATTTGTGAGCTAATAAAGCCAACATTTGGTCAATTCATTAAATTTGTTGTTTGTTTTATTTTTAAAAAAGTTGTATGCCTCTATAAAAAAAAAACACCCTGCATAAGTTTACATACATTTTTTAAACAGTTCACAGAATTAGTTGAGTTTTACCAGAACCGGAACACCATTTGTGCAAAGCGTACAGGGACCTTACCCCGATGGGCGCAATTTAAATTTCTTATTTGATCAAGAGTACTGATCTGCCAACCGACGGACAGGGGCACTCACGTACCTTTCTTCTCCAGTTAAACAAACAACGGGGTGAATTTTTGGAGAACTATTAAAGGAATGCATTTTTAAAGGTAGAACTTAGAAGTACAATGTTATAGTTGATCAAAGTTCAAATTTTATTAGCGGTGCCAATAATTGTAGTCGCTACGCTGAATAAATAAAAAAGAAAAACGTTTAAGCTTTTAGTTTCATAGAAATCGTATTTAAGTTATTGATAGAGGGTTCTACAATTTCCGGGACCAGCCTTTCTCGAAAAACTGAAATTAAAGACCTTGGTCAGTCAACTCGGAGCTTTTGACAGTGCATGACCTCTAAAATTGACTTTCTCCCAAGTGTGTTTACAAAAAATCCAACATATCTAAGCGCGATAGATCCCCTAACTCCGAGGACAATCAACTGTCCTCGGATAAGAAATATCGTCGAACAATGAGTAATCCTAACAGTGCACGTAAAAAGGACTCTAGTTTTAATTACTGGAGTCCATTACAATGTCTACCAGATAGTGAAAACAAGGATGATATGGACGAAACAGTCGTGGTTAGTGATAAAAAGGTGTATATACCACCAATCAAACTCCTCCAGAAATCAAGTGATTATGTTCACAACTTCATGAAATCCTTAAATATCTCTGATTACTACATAAAGCGAATATCTATCGGAATTAAAATTATTTGTAAGTCCCTTGTTTCATTAAATTCAGTGATCGACAAGCTGAAATCAGAAAACTGTCAGTTCTTCTCACATGATCTCCATAGTGAGAAAGCTTTCAAAGTGGTTCTCTACGGTATGGGCGATATGGACGCAAGTATATTGAAAAATTAACTCATCAAAATTGGTTTGAAATGCAAGAACTTAAAAAAAAGAACTAAAACATACGAACATTACAGTGATGTTTTCTACTTAGTTTCCTTAGAAAATAGTTCAATTAAACTTTTCGACTTAAAAAAGCAATATCGGTCAATTTTGCATACGCAGGTGAACTGGAGTATACAAAGGAAATTGAAGGGTAATCTAACTCAATGTCATAACTGCCAAATGTTCGGACACAGTGAGCGAAACTGCAATGTAAAAGCGTATTGTGCTATCTGCGCTGGTCAACACAAGACTGCAACATGCGATAATAGCGCAATAAATAAATGTGTTAATTGCAACGGCTCTCATAAATCGACAGATCCTACGTGTGTCAACAGAATTAAATATTCTGAGATGAAAAAAAACTCTCAGAGACAAAAGCATTACTCTCAACCAAAAGCTCTTTTTGACAGAGCATCGCAATCGCAAACCCCAGCTCGTACTTACCAAAACGTACAAAAACATATTTCATTCTCTTCTATATCCGACTTTCCTTTGCTGCCGCAGCCTCAGCGCCGTCAACAAGAGAACATTGCTAACGCTAGCACTAGCTCTCGCTCCCAAGTGCAAGTACGTAATGCGTGGGAGAAGCAAAACTACAGTGAGATTAGCTCTTCCAATAATCTTACCAGCAACACTTCTGGAAACACTCCAAGTAACTGTTCCAATCAGCAACTTTTCACGATGGAGGAACTTAATTCTCTAGCAATGGAAATGATAACAAATTTATCTACATGCAAATCTAGAATAGAACAATTCCAAGTTATCGCACATTTAGCTACTAAGTTTCTGTATAGTAATGATAGGTAATATGGTAGATAGATATGTTAAGATTGTCACTTGGAATGCGACAGGGATTCGCAGCAAAACTGTAGAGTTTTTAAACTTTTTAAACTGCAGCAACATTGACGTTGCTTTGGTTACAGAGACTTGGTTGAAACAAGGTATCCATTTATCAACACCTGAATTTAAGTGCTACCGGAACGATAGGGTCGAAAGGTCTGGTGGCGGTGTTGCAATTCTTATCAGAAGATCAATTCAGCATTCGCTATTGCCTGTTGTAAGAACGCGTTATGTGGAAAATGTGGGAATTGAAATTAAATTAAAAAACCAACAGATAGTAAAAGTGTTTTGTGTTTATCTCCCGGGTAAATCAGCTTCAGATGAAACAAGAAATGCTTTCAGGAATGATTTAAGAAGACTTTTCAGTAAATGGAAATTTTCTTATTGGAGGAGATCTTAATTCCCGCCATAGAAATTGGGGTTGTGTAAGAGCGAATTCATGGGGAAATCTACTTTCAGATCTCCTTGTTATGTTGCCAATAACTGTACTGTTTCCTTCAAGTCCAACTTACGTCCCAGCTAGTTCTCGTGGTAGTCCTTCCGTCCTAGATTTATTTGTTACGAATATTCCCTCTTATGTTACGAATCCAATATCATTAAACGAACTTAGCTCTGACCACAATCCGGTATATTGCCGTCTTTTACGGTCAGGTGAAACAAAAATGCAGTACATTTTAGACTTTAAAAATGCTAACTGGACACGCTTTCGTTCAGAAATTAAGTCAAAACTGCAAAGTATTCCCATGAATATCGACGGGATCCTAAATAAAGAAGACGTCGACCACCTAGTAAGTGATTTCTCAGAACACATCTTAAGTTCGGTCGATGCAAGTATACCGAAGGTACCAAAAACCAGTTGGTTTTCAAAACTGCCTTTACAACTATTGCTTTTGATCAAACTGAGAAACGTTTGCAGACGAAATTGGCAGAGGTATCGCAATCCTATATTCCGGCTCCAAATGACGTGTCTTAACAAACAGATAAGCATACTCATTTCAGAACACCGCAATAAAGAATGGAACAACAAAATTAATAGACTTGACAGAAGCGGAAAACCATTCTGGAATATAGTCAAATTAGTAAAAAATAAAAACAGACAGTTGCCGTTTCTTACAAACTCTTCAGGCACATACTATACCGATACCGACAAAGCTAACGCACTTGCCGGAAACTTCTTAAGCAATCACACTGTGTCACAACATCTAGGCGATACTGACACAAACGCTTTGGTAAATACCAGAATCCAGGCATTTATGGCGGACAGAGATAGTCATTCATCCTCAATCACTTATATTACCGGGGAAGATGTAGAATTTATAATTAAGAACCTGCAAATTAAGAAAACTGGTGGCCTGGACTTGATTAGAAACGTTTATCTAAATCAATTACCTAGAGCAGGTATTAAATTTATTACATTCATAGTAAACGCATGCCTAAAGGTACAATACTTTCCGGATGCTTGGAAAATGGCCAAAGTGGTGCCAATATTAAAACCGGGTAAGCCAGCAGTAAGACCGAAAAGTTATAGGCCAATCAGCATGCTAAGTAACTTAAGCAAAATATATGAGAAATTATTAAAAGAACAAATCCTAAAGTTCATAGATATTCACAATATCTATCCCAACGAGCAATTTGGGTTTAGGCGGCATCATAGTACTTCCCACCAGGTGCTTAGAATATGCAATTCCGTTAAATTAAATCGCACACAAGGAAAATCCACCGGCATGGTTTTACTTGATATTGAAAAGGCATTTGACTCTGTTTGGCATGAGGGTCTTATATACAAAATGATTAACCTTAACTTCCCACCGTATATCTGTAAAGTTGTCCAAAGTTTTTTTTCCAGTCGTAGATTTAAAGTCCATGTCAACAGTGGTGTTTCAGATTTAAAATTTGTCCATGCAGGTGTTCCACAAGGCTCAGTTTTGGGCCCAATCTTATATAATATCTACATATCTGACCTGCCAACAATAAACAACTGTGATCTGGCTGTATTTGCAGATGACACCGCAATATTTTCATCGCATGAATTCGCTCTCAATATTGAGAGGAATCTTCAAAATGCAATGGTAGTGTTGATCAAATTTTATCACAGATGGAAAATAAAATTTAATGAAGAGAAAACGCAAGCTACCTTTTTCTCGCGAAAACGAAAGTCTTGTTTTCTCCCCAACAGCCCGTTGCAGTTCCAGAATGGAAGTTATATAGATTGGGAGCCCTCTGTAAAATATCTTGGGATTTATTTGGACTCTAAACTCACATTTAAGGACCACATAAACAAGACAATAAAAAAACTAGGGATAGCAATAAAAATGTTGTACCCATTCATAAGTAGGCAATCCCTACTATCCACTGACAACAAAATTATCTTGCACAAAGTAGTTTTCCAAGCAATCTTGCTATACGGGTGTCAGGTGTGGGGCGACTCTGCAAGATGTCATATAAAAAAATTGCAAGTGTCCCAAAACAAATTGTTGAAAATGATGCTAAACTTACCTTGGCACCACTCAACAATTGATATTCATGAAAGAGCGAATGTTGAATTGATTGCTAATAGAATCGATAGACTAAATATAGCGCTCAAAACTAGATGCAGCTTTGCTGACAATCCCCTCGTAAATGATTTGAATACTTTAAGTTGAGCACCTTGTCGCTCCAATGTACTTATTTTTCGCTTGTTATATATGTTATGTTAGGTGTTATTTACATGTTAAATTATTTACTTATTGTCTAGTAACCTTCTGGTTTATGTACGTACATACATTTTTTTTCCTTTTACCCAAAGTAAATAAATAACTTTGTTTGTAACTATTTATTCCTCTTCGTAAGGTCACCCAATCTAGTCATTTATTTGTAAGAGTTTAATTTTAAGTAATATCCTTTTTTTGACTTATTTATTTATTTATTTATTTATCTATTATTTAGTTTTTTTTTCTTATTATTATTGATTACTAAGTTATTATTTAGTAATTATCTATTTATTATTTATTTATTACCTATATATAATTTGTTTTACTATTCTTTATTTATTTTTTTATTCATTGCTCCCATATTACTTCATTGTTTATTATTATTTATTTACTTACTTGTTTATTTATTTATTTATCTATGTATGTTTATTTATTTATTGTATGTAGCTGTACACAATAGTTTTCTTTTTTTTCAATTATATTGAAGGTTTTTGTTCGTATTTTCCTTCAAATGTATACCTCTCAGAAAAATTTGATTCACAAAAATTTAAATAATGTTCCAGAAGAAAGACACATGTATCAAATCTCTGTAAAATGTGCGGTTACAAATATAATGTAAATAATTCAAACGAAATAAATGTATCTATCTATCTATCTAAAGACCTTGGTGTGATTTTTGACATGAAACTTGCATTTTCGTTTCACATTGATTATATTGTCAACAAAGCGAACTCGATGTTTGGGTTTCTTAGCGACCATGTGCTGAATTTTCGAACCCATATGCTCTAAAGTCTGTGTATATATCTTTAGTACGATCTTTTCTTGAATATTGCTCTATAGTGTAGTGTCCAAAATATGAAAATTGTATAGTAGGACTAGAAAGGGTATAAAAGTTCCTTACAAGATTTGTTATAATGCAAATGAAATGGAACCTAAATACTATGCCCTCTTATGCAACAAGATGTGCTTTAATAGGATTAGATACCTAGGCGAAATGTTCATTGTATGCCGTTTATTCATGATTATTTCTCTTATCGTATAGTATGTCCTGATGTACTTCAATGCTTTATGTTTTATGCGCCAGAACGAATTCTTCGAGCAAGAAACACATTTTTTTGGAGCCCTGAACATTCTTTCAGTTATGGACTTAATGAGCCAATAACGAAGTGTAAACAACAATTTAATTCTCTTCGTACTGAAATAGATTTATGTGATGATACATAGATCGAAATTTAAATTATCTTTATTGAATATAAATGTGTCCTAAATGATAACACTACTGAATATTTTATATAATTTATGTTGAACTGTTAAAATATTTAATCCTAGTCTGTTAGAGTTAAGCTCGGTAGATGAATAAAGAATAATAAAGAATAAAGAATAATAATGATTCTCAGCGAAACTACAGCGTTCCGACATTTTTTGTCTTGAGTCTTTGTATCATATTTTGAATCAATTCATCAATTGCCTTACAGTGAACATCTAAGGCCATGGTAAATTAAGCATTATTTACTGTAGCTTGTTTTAAAATATGTACTTGTAATTTGTTAATATGTCGGTCTCAGTGGTTAGTGTGTTGAAATACTAATCGAAAGGTTCCCGCTTCAAATCCCCCGGGGCCAAATAACATCCAGAGTTTTTTCCACTTCCTCACCTCTTGCGAACGTCTGATAAACGGCCAAGAGTATCAATTGTCATGAGAAGCTTCTCAAATTTGCCGTTTGGATTCGGCTTAAAATTGTAGGTCCCTTCCACTTCGCACACGCAAATGGTTGGAGAAGCTAATTTAAGGCCATGTATGGGCCGTTAATGACTAATATTTATTTTTTTAAGTTGTTATTATGCTATTTCGATGATGATTCTCCTGCTCAGGTTTCTATTATGTGCTCTGGTTTGAAATGGCCTAAAAAACATAAATATAATATATTTTTTTTTTAAAAATTAAATTTTTTTTTATTATTAGGTAAATTTTGTTTTTTTTTTTAACAAAAATTTTAACCTTTTTTTTAATTTAATAGGGATTATTCTAAGATGTTCTGTAAAAGAATTTTGGTGAGGAAACTTTTTTTTATATTTTTTATTTTTAAAGTTTTTAATTTTCACTACATAAATTTCTCTACGAGTATACTGCTAAATACCCCCGTGCCGTGAAATAAGGCCTTGCGCAATAAGGCCAAATTGACGTTATTTCACTTTCTATTGGTGCTCTTTTCAACAATTTGCCCTTGCACGTACTCCAAATGAAACAGTGACCCCAAGCACGGGTTGATTGATCAATAAATAAATAAAAATTCAGATTATTTGAAAATACACAAACTAAATATTATGCACCGAAATCAAATAGACTATATCCACAATTATGTTTCAAAAAATGGTCCTTGTAAACGGTTTTTTTTTTAAACCTTGACAAGTTATAACGCAAAACCAAAACAAGCTAAAAGTGAAACACAGTAAGACTCAGTTTTCAAGTTGTGCCAGATGACAATTAGAGTGAAAAGTAACAAACAAATAGCCAGCAATGGCTGCGTTCAAAAATCAAGCATAATTTTCGATCTATGTAATTTAGAACGCTAGCTTTCGCAGTTGTAAAATAACTCTGTCTTCTTCTTCTTCCTTAACGCAGAGGTTATGATGTGGGATTCGCCAGTTCGACATCAAAAAATATCGGAAGGCTTTTTGGTTTCGGATTACTTTATCACTGAGCGCAATCAAATGCTGGTGTTGTTAGTTTTAAGGCCTGACTCTTGCTTACGATTTCGACACGTGTAAGCTTCCATTATTGATTATTGTTCAATCGACCTTTTACGGCACCGGTGATCTACAGTCGTGTCAACCCCCGGCTTTGCATGCACGCTTGCGGGACGTTTTCAAGATGTTAAACGTGTCGCTAGGCACACATAAATGGTGTAATTGCCTAAATGTGATTTCTCCCCTTAATCGCCTTTTATAAACGTCTTTTTTCGGGGGTACTGCTGTGATATTCTTATCCTGTCCCTGCACGGGAACCTTGCTCACATTATATACTAGAGCTGTGTCAATCGTGATTGATTCGATCATTTTGACCCGATCACAATAAAGTATTGGTGATTGCAATCACAATGCCCGAAGTCAATCGTTCATCGAATCAATACTTTTGTTCTGTTCTGACTAACTCATTTCTTTATTACTGATTTCTTATCTACTGAACCAATAAATGTGTTAATATATCAAAATATTTTTATTTATTTCGGCTTATTTCGTTTTACCAACACATATTTGTTCTACAAAAATATCGCTTCTGTGCAATAACCTCCATTTCCTAATTATTCAAAGGCGTTTTGGTATCTATATATACAATCAGCAGTTTGTTGTTATTGAGTGTATTCACTCTTACAATCCATTCGAATGTATCTGTCTCTATCGAAACTAAATTGAACGAATGATGATTGGGGTTTTTGATTGTATTGAAATTGAATGGAGCAATACAATACTCCCATGTCCCATCTGTCATTGATTGATTGAATGATTGATTGAAATAACCGAATCATTTTTTCAACCAATACTTGAACGATTCGATCATTAAATTTGAACGATTGACACAGCTCTATTATACACTGGCGATCACAAGGATGAGGGCATACATTTTGCTATCTATTGTTAGTCTTTAAACCTGTTGCAAGTTGTATACCCGGAAACTTTTACTAACTGTGAAAAGGTACATATTTGCCCAGCAGTAAGTCATAAAATTAAAGGGTAAATAAGAAACGACCCCTGGAAGATGCGACACTAGGATGAGGCCATTGCGAATATTTCGTTGCAGGAGTTCAGATCAGTGATTTTTTAAAAAGTTTTTTTTAGAATATTTTAAAGAGCGTTGAAAAGAACTGTTTTTATTCAGTTAAACAAAATTGGTTCCGGAAAGACTTTGACAGCGACAGAAAGAGGAAACATAGATGCTTTCAAGGAGTTAGGACTCGCAGGTCGAGAAATCGCAAGGACGCTAAATAGAAGTAAGACTGTTGTAAACAGTTATCTTGCGGATCCACAATACTATTGGAAAAATCAAAAAGGACACACGGCAGAAGCAACAACATTACGAGAAA
The DNA here is from genome assembly GCA_949715645.1 of Portevinia maculata. Taxonomy (NCBI): domain Eukaryota; kingdom Metazoa; phylum Arthropoda; class Insecta; order Diptera; family Syrphidae; genus Portevinia; species Portevinia maculata. The sequence continues at coordinate 27,855,126 of OX454528.1, read as the reverse complement.
AGTTGGTTCTACGGCTTGCCTCAAATTCTGCTCTACCAGTGACTAAAATAAGGGCCAACAGCGGAGTATTAGCCAGCATAGCAACGGTCCGAAGGATAATACGAAAAAGTGATACTGTACAGAGAAGAAAACTTTAAAATAAACTTGTTTTGAGGTAAGTACACAAGGAGCATCGAATGAATTTGTCGCTTGGAACAGTGAATGGAAACGCGTTGTCTTTTCGGATGAACAAAAGTTTAACCTTGACGCCACCGATGGTTACAACTTTAATTTCCATGATCTAAGGAAGGAGGAGCTTATTTTGGCAAGACATCACAGCCGTACGTCAGGTGCAATGGTGTGGGGAGCTATTACCAACTATGGCACAATCGAGTTGGAGTTTTTGTCCACAACAATGAACGGAAATAACTGAAAATGTTTGCTGAAACGGTTATTTACAAAAGTGAAAAAACATTTTTGGACCCCTGTCTTAGATATTCCAACAAGACAATGCCCCTATCCACACCTGCAGGGTTGTTAGAAGTTGGATTCAATCAGGAGGCGTGGAGCTTTTGCCATGGCCGCCCTATTCACAGGACGTAAACATAATCGTTTAATGTTTAGGCATGGACATCTCGTAAAGTGTATGAAGGCGGCAGACAATTTGAAAACAAGGACACTTTAATCGAAGCTATTCCTGATTTCCAAATTTCTCTTAATTATTTAAAAAAAAAAACTTTATGATTGTATTCCAAACCATTTTATTAATTTTTTTTTTTTCTTTAGAAGATTTTGCATGTGGCCTCATCCTAGTGGCGCATCTTTTTATATGCTTTTCAAGTAGTTCATTGATTGATCTTGGGAAATTCCAGCGGTGTTTTCTTATTTACCTTTTAATTTTATGACTTACTATTGGAAAAATATGTACCTATTCGCAGGTAGTAAAAGTTTCCGGGTATAAAACTTCCAACAGGTATAAAGACTGAAAATCGATTGCGAAATTTATAGCCTCATTCTTGTCATCGCCATTGTATGTACCTAATACAATATTTACACTCTAAGGTACGTCTAGATAAAAGTTTGTCTTTTGCATAAGGTCTGCGTAATACTCGTACATACGGTCGCTGCTGTGGCAAATCCAAGCCACGTAGTCACATACTTTTCAAAATATTAAAATAAAAAAATCAAAGCTACACCTATGATTCCCTTTAATTTCTTACAATCATCGTTACATAATACATCTCCTTGTAGTTGCCTTATATGCGAACGTTACAGACATGACGACGCCTACGAAAGCCCTACTTCAGTTGTTGAGCACCTACCCATTGCCATGCTATGGCAAAAATCTATTTTCATTCTACGAGCATAGAAAAGAAAAAGCTGCAAGTAAATTCACGTCCTTTTGAATATTTATAGATTTACAAAATAAATAGAACTTGCACACGGCCTTGTACACCCGTGCGGTGCCGATGTTTATAGATCCACGGGGGATGTGATTCATCTAAATGCAAATAAATTTTGCATTCTTAAGCGATTGGCTTGCGGGCACTTGTGTAAGTGTATCTATAAGCAGTCCTTATTCGTCCTCTAATATTTGAATCTTCTTGCGATTGCTGTTTCATGTATTTTTTATTTATTTATTTATTTCAATTGTTCTTTCCTCAAAGATTGTTTCTTTAAAACTAGGCAGCGAAGGTAAATTGAAATTGCTCACAAAAAAAAACTCATATTAATTCATTTTTATTTTTTGGTAGATTATTTCCTCAGCAAAAAAGAAGTGGAGAACAAAACAAACTGCATTCATGAATAATTAAATGTTGCCCCTTAAGCCTCCTGCGTAAGTTAATATGCACTTCGAAGGCTTTACCAATACATATACATATTTAAAGTTGGAACATAAATTCGCATAGAATAAAAGAATTTAGTAGTTTGTAATTCGCTGAAACGAAAATAGAAAAATTCTACACTCATAAGTAAGATTCAGGATTTGGGAGGGTTCTCTACGACGCACGTGCGCAATTTGTTTATCCAGAGGCCGATGGCCCATTGCGATTGTCGTTTTTCAGTACTCATATGATACATACCACTAAAGAATTCGGGTCTGCTAATGCCGATGTTGGCAATAAACGTTCCTCCCATGCAGGATAACCGGTGTCCCTGAAAAGTCATGGAAAATACACAGCTTTCCTCTCCGCAGATTCTTTAGACCTCATTTGTTATTGCACCTAGCCTTGAAGCCATATTTCCAATGAGAGAGTATCTGGTTTTTACCGCGAGCACCGTGATTTGGCTTCATTTGGATCTTTATTTTCTTCCACTATAACGGCGAGGTTATAATTACGAATCAAGAAGAAGTACTGTTCACCTCCTGTGGTCACTAGTCATCGACAGTCAGAGAATAGGCTATAGATCCATTGGGTACACAGATGACTTGGCGATAATTATAAGTGGTAAGCATAGCACGGCCATTACTGGGGTCATGCAAATGCTTTACCACACGTTTTAGAATGGTCAAATAATGAATGACTCTCCAACAATCCTTGCGAAACCGTTCTAGTGATGCTTACAAGAAGGAGACTGCTTCATTTTGATCCTGTCACTATTGCAGATAGGTTTGGTTGGTTAAGGTGGCTGCCAGGGCACAAAGCAAAGCCCCAGGGGTGGAGTGTTTTGCCGGTCGTCTCTCAGCCTAATGGGAGCCCTGTGATTACTATGGGTATCAGTATGGTTACAGTTACAGTGGCTGCAATATGCTGAGAGTGACTATTGTAGTCGAGCATTGAAGATAGATGGATAGAAACATTTATTTCGTTTGAATCATTTATATTATATTTGTTATCTCACATTTTACAGAGATTGATACATTGTGTCTTTCTTCTGAAACATTACTTATATTTTTGTGAAGGAACATTTTTTGAGAAATATAAATCAGTTTTAGGAAAATACGAACACAAATCTTCAATATAATTCAGGAGAAAAAAAAACAAAAAAACAAAAGAGCAGTTAACAATAAATAATAAGTATAATTGAGTATGTACACAATAAATAAATAAATATATATAAATAAATAAATAAATAAGAATAATAATAAATAATAAAATAATAGAATAATAGATAGATAGATAATATAGTATTACGAAGTATAATTCATTCATTCATTAATAATGATTTATTACAAGTTTAACGCCCAAATTGTAATTATATGAAAATTGGGACATTCTGTATTTTACGTACAAAATTAGTGAAATAATTTTCAATGCCACTTCAATTATGTAGTTATTAAAATTTGAATTAAAGTTTATGATTGGGTGGCCATAAACAACAAATGTATTTCATAGTAAAATTCAAACAACAAAAAAGCAAGATGAAGGAAAAACTCAGTAGTTAAATTCATAAATAAACATTAAGTACAGTGAAATTAAATGTACAGTTAAATCAGAATGTCGAAAGTGACCGATTCTAAACTAGTGTATGTATATATAATCAATCAAGGTGTTGTTTTTGCTCTGACATACTGTGGAAATTTATTAAATAGTCGAAATGACAAAACGGAATAAAAATTACGAGCGAATGGAACAAATATTTAAAAATACCGTAGTAGATTTTCTTAAGAAGCATTGTGGAGCAGACATTTCGTAATAGTAGAATTGTCTCCGAGTGGAACGTAAATACTTCCTCAAAGATTCCGTGTGATCCAAAAAGCTCATATTGGACTCGATAATAATCCCTATGTATGTATATTTGACTACTTCTTCGATAACGAAACAGTACGCATTACAACTAAGAGTACTACAAAAAGTGCTGGTAGTAGGTTTATACATACAATTGCAATTGGCAAATCTGAATTTTTGACACTCAGCTGCATGAAAGTGGACATTTGCTCCTAAACTGTGTACAGATGACAAGGTGAAATACATTATTTTTGTTTTAGAGCTAATTAACAACTTGTGATTTTCAAAACAGATTCTCATCAAATTCAAATCCCAATTTATGTCTTATCAATTTTTCACTCTTTGTGATCTATTTTTAAGGTAAGACTTTAACCAATCAAGCATAAAACCATGAAATCCAGCTTTTTCCAGTTTTCCAACCAAAATATTGTGATTGATCATGTCAAAGGCTTTGGTGGTATCAATGACCAATCCAGCTGTACACTTTTCACCATCAAAATAAGACATTGCATGGGCACAGCAATGTAGTAGACCATCTTCAGTAGATTTGCCTTTCCGAGAGCCAAATTGTTTAGGACTTAAGTATGTAATTGTTGATGTCTAGAAAATTTTCTGTTTTTCATAAGTTTTTCCAAAATTTTACTTAGGACATGGAGGACAGAAATAGGCCTGCAGTTGCACACTTGAGTTCTTCAGGAAAAATCCCTGCAAAAACGCAGCCATTGAATATGTCTGTTACGACATCCACTATGAACCAAGCAATTTTTTTTTAGAATCAGACTTGAGATACCATCTTGCGCCACTTGAATTAGTATTTTTTTAAGAGATGTTATTTGATTATAAACAAAGCTATTTCTTTGAAAAGGTTCAGCATACGGACAGAGAGCACAAGATAAATTGCCTGGACAGGGTTGTAGACTACTGCCAATATTTGTGTAATAAACATAAAATGCTTCACCGATTTCGTATTTATTAGAGACTAAATTGTTACTGATACTCAGAGAAGAAGGTTTTTTTGAGGAAGAAGATTTATTAAGTAACCTGTTCACTAATTTCCATTCGTTTCTAAGGTTTCCTATAGCAAAATCAAAACAATTATGGTAAAAGGTATCACGACAAATTGGAATCCTCTTTTTTAGTTCAACGCACTATTTCATGTATTTACTTTTTAATCTCATATTACTATGGTATCGATAGCATTTCATTCTAAGCTTATTTTTAGTATTAACTTTATTTACTAAGTCCCTAGAGATCGAAGGTTTGAGTCTTTTTCTCAATTTTTTCGGTGGTACGAAAGAGTAACAATTATAAATATGATTCTAAAGGCAATGAATGGGTACAACATTTTTATGGCTGTGTTTTTTTATTGTCTAGTATATGTGATCCTTAAAGGTAAGTTTAGAGTCAAAATAAATACCAAGATATTTTACAGAGGGCTCCCAATCTATATAACTTCCATTCTGAAACTGGAATGGGCTGCTGGGGAGAAAGCAATACTTTCGTTTTCGCGTGAAAAGGATTGCTTGCGATTTTCCTTCATTAAGTTTTATTTTCCATCTGTGATAGAATTTGATCAAAACTATCATTGCATTTTGAAGATTCCTCTTAATATTGAGCGCGAATTTATGCAATGAAAATAATGCGGTGTCATCTGCAAATACAGCCAGATCACAGTTGTTTATTTTTGGTAGGTCAGATATGTAAATATTTAATAAGACTGGGCTCAAAACTGAGCCTTGTGGAACACCTGAATGGAAAAATATTAAATCTGAAACGCCACTGTTGACATGAAATTTAAATCTACGACTAAACGAAGAACTTTGGACAACTTTACAGATATACGGTGGGAAGTTTAGACTTGTCATTTTGTAGATAAGACCCTTATGCCAAACAGAGTCAAATACCTTTTCAATATCAAGTAAAACCATGCCGGTAGATTTTTCTTGCGTGTGATTTCCCACCTAAGAATTGCATATGTATTCTTAGGTGGGAAGTTCTATGATGCTACCTAAACCCAAATTGTACATGAGGATAGATAACGTGAATGTCTATGAACTTTAGGATTTGTTGTTTAAAATTTGTTCGTATATTTAGTTTAAGTTACTTAGCAGGCTGATTGGCCTATAACTTTCCGGCCTTACTGCTGGCTTACCCGATTTTAATATTGGCACCACTTTGGCAATTTTCCAAGCATCAGAAAAGTATTATGCTTTTAGACATGCGTTCATTATGAATGCAGTAAATTTAATACTTGCTTAAGGTAATTGTTTTAGATAAACGTTTCTAATCATGTCCAAGCCACCAGTTTTCTTTATTCGCAGGTTGTTTATTATAAATTCTGTATCTTCCTCGGTTATAAATAAAGGGTGTTTCAACAGGGACGCTACAAAAGTAGAGCGGCAGGGACAGCAAACGACGCCGAATTTCTTGCCGCTCTTTTGACATTTCTCTTCAGTAAGGTCTGCCATTTCATGATGGAAAGATATACGAGCCAAAAACAAGTCGAAATTATTGAAATTTACTACCGAAATTCGGAGTCAGTGGCCTCAGCGTTAAGGGCGCTACGTCCAATTTATGGAATTTATTCATAATCGTCCTAGCAGATCAACAATTGAGCGTCTAGTGGAAACAATTTAATCCACAAGCACAGTACAAAATGTTCCCGTACCAGTGAGACAAAGAAGTGCCCGTAGTGTCGAGAATATTGCTGCCGCTGAGGCTTCAGTTGAAGAAAGCCCAAATGTGTCTCTCACACGTCGTTCGCAAGCGTTGGGCATCTCTGTGACGTCGTTGACATGTGCTGTGGGGCTACGTCAAGTCTATGGGCTATGCCAACAAGCCAGCGACGATTGATGAACTTCGTACGAATATCGAACGTGAAATTGCAGCAGTATCGGCCGATTTATGCTTGAAAACCGTCGAAAATTGGGTTCAGCGTCTGGACTTCTGCAAGCGTTCCCGTGGTGGCCATGCAAATGAAATCGAGTTCCATACATAATGGCATCGAACGTACTTTCACAAGAATAAAGAATGTCATTGATATCCAAAACCGTTTTTTGCCTTATTTAAAAAAAACTTTTGTAGCGCTCTTATTGAAAAACCCTTTATAAGTGGTAGAGGATGAATGACTATCACTAATCGCCATAAATGCCTGGATTCTGTTATTAACAAAGCGTTTGTATCAGTATCACCTAGATGTTGAGACACAGTGTGATTGTTTAAGAAGTTTGCGGCGAGTGCATTAGCTTTGTCGGTATCGATATAGTATGTGCCTGAAGAGTTTGTAAGAAACGGCATTGGCTGTTTTTATTTTTTAATAATTTGACAATATTCTAGAATGGTTTTCGGTTTTTTCAAATATATTAATTTTGTTGTTCCATTCTTTATTGCAGTGTTCTGAAATAAGTTTGCTCATCTGTTTGTTAAGGCACTTCAATTGGAGCCGGACTATAGGATTGCGATACATTCGCCAATTTCGTCTGCAAACGTTTTTTAGTTTCATCAAAAGCAAAGTTTGTAAAGGCAGCTTTGAAAACCGAATGGTTTTTGATACCTTCGGAATACTTGCATCGACCGAACTTAAGATGTGTTCTGAGAAGTCACTTACTAGGTGGTCGACGTGTTATTTATTTGGAGTCCCGTCGATATTCAGGGGAATACTTTGCAGTTTTGACTTAGCTTTTGAACGAAAGCCAGTTAGCATTTTTTAAGTCTGAAATGTAATGCACTTTTCCCCTGACCATTAAAGACGGCAGTATATCGGATTTTGGCCAGAGCTAAGTTCGTTTAATGATATTGGATTCGTTACATAACAGGGAACATTCGTAACAAATAAATATGTCGGGCGCAGTGGCTCAGTGGTTAGTGTGTTGAAATACTAATCGAAAAATTCCCGGTTCAAATCCCGCCGGGACCAAGTAACATCTAGAGTTTGTTCCACTGCCCTTTCTCTTGCGAAGGTCTGACAAACATCCAAGAGTATCAATTCTCATGAGAAACTTCTCAAATTTGCCGCTCGGATTCGGCTTAAAATTGTAGGTCCGTTCCACTTCGCACAAGCAAATGGTTGGAGAAGCTAGGTTTAAGGCCCTGTATGGGGCGTTAATGCCTAATATTAGGTTTTTTTTAATTTGTTAATATGACATTTCGATTTTGGTTTTTATAACATTTGTTAACCGTAAAACCACTACACGAAACCCATATATTATTTTAAAAAATAAACAAAAACTTAAGCGTGAACTTCTTTAACAATTAAAAAAAAAACAAGGAAAATAAGTTAACTCATATTACCAGTATTTCATCAAAAATGTAAAAGAATAAATAAATAAATAAATAAATAAAAATTCAAAGTGTTTGAAAAAAGGGTATTTCACTAAGGACTTGAGAACTGTTTTTTTTAAATAAAATTCGTTGAGATATCTCAAAAAAATTATTAACTTGAAGTACTATCAAAACATTTATGATTGCAACTCGACTTCGTTCATATGTCCACCACGGGAACGTATGCAGAGGTCGATACGTTGAACCCAATTTTCGATGATTCAGCCGCACATTTCGACCGATACGGCCGCTATTTCTCGTTTAATATTGGCTCTGAGCTCCTCTAATGTCGCCGACTTGTTACCATAGCCATACGACTTAATGTAGCCCCATAAAAAAAAGTCTAGAGGCGATAAATCATACCATCTCGGCGGCCAATAGACAGGTCCGTTTCTCGAGATAATATCAATAACTCGATTGTTGCACCCGCTGTGTGGCTTATGGCACCGTCTTGTTGGAACCACATATCACTGATGTCCGATTCATGCAATTGCTAAACAAATAACGTTCCAACATGTCTCTGTAGCGAATACCATTTACCGTAACGTGACGGCCATTTTCATCGACGAAAAAAACGGCCCAATGACGCCACCGGCATGAAAACCGCACCAAACAGTGTCTTTTTGAGGATGAAGTGCTGTTTCACGATGCACATGAGGGTTCTCACCTGTCCAGTAACGCATATTTTGCTTATTAACGCAGCCGTTCAACCAAAAATGCGCTTCATCGCTGAAGATGATTTTGCGATGAAATTCTTCATTTTCTTTCATCAAGTCCAGAGCCCAATTCGAGAACGTACGTCCCTTCATATGATGAAGTAGCTTTGGTTCTTGAATCAGCTTGATCTTGTAAGGTACAGGACAAGATTCTTACGCAAAATTCGCCATAATGTGGCGTGGGAGAGGCCCAATTCTTGAGAACGCCGTGAAATTTGTTGATCTCTTTTAGAACGCTAGCTTATGCAGTGGTAAAATAAATTAAAAGTCGGTATTATTCTTTTTCCTTTGCGCTGAGTTTATAATCAGGATTAAAGCGATCATAACTCTCCCACTTAACTGCATCCCTAATGTTCGGCCTGTGAGTTTGCCGGTTCGACCTCAAAAAACACGTGCTTCCATTATTGTTTATTGTATGATCGACCGTTAACGGCACCGGTGATCCCCAGTGGTGTCAACCCACGGATTTGCATGCACTCTTGCTGCGCGGGACAGTTTCAAAATGTCAATTGTGTCTGTTAGTCAAAAAAAAATCGATTGATTCCTTTTTACTATCCATCAATGGATTCGATAAACTTTTCACTATCGATATTATCGATAGACTATTTATGTCTTAGCAACACAGCCATAACGCAAAATAGAAAAACCACCACATCATTTTATTTTATATTTATTCATTAAAAAATAGATTTGTATCTAGGTATATTACCAACTATCGAAAAGAGGGCTCCAAGTTAATGAATGATCAATTTATCTTCCATTGACTACTGGGAAGAAAACAGGGGTCCCTTTGCGTGTGAAAAAGATGGCCTTCGGTTTTTCCTCATTTATTTTAATTTTCCAAGTGCTGTAATATTTTTCCAATATCTTGATAGCATTTGTAAGATTCATCTTAATATTAAGAGCGAACTCATGTGAGGAAAATACCGCTGTATCATCTGTAAATATTGCAGTACGACATTCAGTCAAATTGGGAAAGTCTGATCTCTCCAAATTGGAACAAGACCTGAACCTTGTGGCACATTCGAACGAAACATATTTATTCTTAGCTAAGGTAGTCCCTTATCTATATGGACTGCGTTAGCTAATTTCCGTGCGCCAAAAAAAATCCATTTTGGGACATGCGTTTGTAAGAAATGGTATCAACTTTATTAAGGTCGTAGGGAGCTTCTTGATCTAAATATTTCTTATCAAATCGAGAAATGACACTTGAGGCTTCCGCTGGGATAAAGAACCGAGACAGAATTTAACCACCTGAGTGTAAGTTATCATGGGCAAGATTAAAGCTGCCTTCGTCGAACTTCGGTTGATGTGAAGGTAGGACTAAGCCACAGCTTGCGAAGACATTCGTAGATACGCCCAAATAAACTTGCAGACTAGTTACAGTTACCGCTGAGTTTAGCTTACTGTTCGAGAGTCCATCAAGAAGAATATTGGGATCAATTGCCTTATTAGATATAAGAATAGACTGCGACTTAGCTAGTGTAAAGTGAAAGACCATTCACCTTATACCAATTGTGGTGAATTTTCTTTAGATCCTTTTCAATCCGAGAACCAAGGAATAACGGAATATTAGGCAGATATTTATAAACGTTTCTCCTTCAAACGTTATCCCTAAACGAGCACTCTTTCACCTTTTTTTTAATCAGTTGAAACATTGACTTACCTTTAATTCAACCGCTGCTTCAGTTATAATCCATTAAATAACTCTTCAAATTTGCACACATATCCATCCGTTCATGAACGAAGATTAAATAACAAACTCACACTTTTCATTAAAATGGAATCAATCCTTACGGCGATAAATTCAAACGAATCCGCACACATCAGTACAAGTTGCAGAATTCATACCTCATTTATTATTATCAAGGACATCACTGCTAATATAATATGTATAAGACTTAATACCTACACAACTGAGTAGAAAAAAAATCACCACTAATTCGAGACCGCAGCGGTAGCTAAACCCTTTTTAATAGCACCGGAATAACGAGGGATACTCTCATGAGAGAAGCAGTGAAAAATCATAGTATCTTTTGAGACCGATTCCGCGATACTTCGTCTAATGAAGGTTAGCTAAATTGTGTCACATTCACTTTTCACCCACTGATGGGATTAAATTTAACGCAAATTATAGTGAAACACTAAACCCAAGTAGGGCAATTAACAAACCAATTAACCGTCTTGACCGTGCCGACATTCAGTCGAATCTAATTAGACACCGATTAAACCGCGAACATGCTAACGCACACACAAACATGCCGGATGCATGTATACAAAGCAAGGGTAGTTAGGTTGAATGTGCTGGGTTTATCAAAAACTCATTCACCTGGTTAATTACATTCGCTGCGCATCAAGGACGAATAATTTTCACACCTTTCCTATTACACCGCACCACCACGCACCAAATACAGAAGGATTCGTTTTACGTTTCACTAATCTAATTATTATTCCATTTCAATGGTAGAAATCATGTTTGTTTTTGTATCCTTCTTCGTATTTCGTGTTAATAATCGATTCGACACGTTTAGGACTAAGCTACAAAACAAAAAGCAAAAAAAACACCATACGAACGATACTCCGACGTGATAGATAAACACACAACACTCCGGTGGATGAACCAGAACTGAATTTCCAACGAAATTTTTGGACCCCATAGGACATTTTTGGGGCTAAAAGATGCGGGTGGTTGATTGTACATATTTCATTTTCATGAGGGAAATTTGTTGTTGCGCATGTCCCGCGAGCGGGAAATAGAGAGTAGATAGATGGTTAAGTGGAAGGCATTAGATAAAATGCTTTCTTGGAATAGGTCATTGAGAAAATGTTCACAGTAGTTTGTTCAGCGTATATCGTGCGATATCTCATGAGAGTTTCTCAAATATTTCTGTGAGTTGTGGGATTTCCTTAAAAAGTGGGGGGACATTTTTAAGGATACGTGTTTTCAGTGAATGAAATTAAATTTTGCACACAGCTGTTCAGAATTATGTCATGTGATATCGCATGAGATCTTTCGAAGTTTACTCTTTAAATTGCTGAAAATTCTCTTAAAAGTCGGGAATTTTCCATGACAGAGTTATGTCTGTAAGTTTATAGTCTGTATCTTGTTTCGCATAATAAAGGGAACTCTCTCGTTAGCTATAAAAATGTCCGTAAGTCTTAATGGCTTGCAACTATTCCTAAATTAATATGCACAGCTTGTCACCATACCCACGTAGTCTTAAATATTTTCTGACGATTTTATAGGGAAACTATGCGCTCGATCCTGGTAACTGATAAGCCGTAATTGATAATATCATAGATCAAAAATATTTTAACTTCTCGCACCTTGGAAGCACAGGGGATTGAGATCTCACGAGAGGTAAGATTGCGGTCAAAAAATAATCAGGAACAGGAGCATGGAAAAAAAGCCAAGCCTAAAAATTCGTAAAACAATAGCACCAGAATTTGATTTACCTCAGTAAAAAACCCCAATAGGAAGGCTGTAAATTAAGAGGGGTATGGTCTCTTAAATCCTGGTCACAATTTAGCTGTAAAGAAAGAAGAACAAAATTGGTTAGCCAACCGGGGTAGGCGAGATATGATAGGCTTGCGAGTGCTTTCCGAAATGTTGATCTATCTGTTTTAATCGATAAAACATAAAACCCCATTAAGGCAGAGGTGAACCTGTGGCTTCGACGGGAAATTTAATAAAGTGTGTTTGCCTAAGAAGATTCTGGTTTAAGTTAGAGTCCCAGTGGGGAAAAAAGGTTCTTCAAGTGTAATGAAAAATTAGACCAGTACCACAAAAAAGAGTCGCACGATTGGCTTTGGCAGGCCGTGACACAGCGCTGTAATTCCAGGCACTCACTTGACGTTTTAACATTCACAAGTTGTTGTTTATTCACTTATCCTGCCAGGAAGTCAATATAAAAACAAAGGGTCGGCCTTTACTGGGGTGGAGGTGGACTAAAGGGGCAACTGATTATATAAAACCGAGCTGTATGTGAATTGTTATAGAATTAGCATACAGCATATACAGCTCTGTTTGAAAACCGAAATCATTTTTTTAACCAAAGTTGTTACAAAAAAAAACATTACATCAAAAAATAACGTTTTGGTTTCTCGAGCGAATCCGGGCGGTGGTTAACATAAAACGATCCTGACCATTATCAACAATGACTATTCTGCAGTTTGTTGCCATCTGCGATTCGCAACAGTTCAGTTGACAGTTCTATTTCGAACTTCTCAATTGAGCTGTCAGTTAAGCATTTGGTTAAACTTATATGTAAATGCAACGATTGAACCGTTTAACTGAAACTGAAACTGAGACTGAGACTGAGACTAAAATTCAACTGCCAGCTGAAGTGATGACTGATCATCTAAACGGGCCTTAATTATCATATTGAGTAGTTTTGAAAATGTATTTTTTTATATTATTTTTATATACAGTATAATCCCGATAAATCGTAGTGTCAAGGGACCTAGAGTTTATTGCGAATTATAGGGGTTTTCGAATTAGCGAGATTACGAATTATTGAAGGTTTAAAAAAATAAAAATACGATTTAAAGGGATTTTATGTTTTAAATTCAAATTCAATATTTAACACAATATATTGGATATATTACGGACAAAAACCAATTTTTCTACATAGGTACTTACATAATATGTATTTATGTACAAAAAAAAATAAAAAAATAAATTTCACATATGGACAGACACTTATGTATACGGTTAGAAGTCTGCAATGTCATAGGAAATTTACGTTAGAATAACGGTAACCATTTTTACCAGAAAGTTTGTGAATGCACGTGCTTACATTGAAACAGAAACATATGCCATTACCTGCAGCTGCACGCATTTGTAAGGGTGAGAAAATCCCCTTTCGCCCCCGGATGTTACTCCAAGTCCTTTCTTTGTGATTAAACATAAATATATTGTAACAAACGTGATTCAGAGAATAGCGGATGAGGAATGAGACTTTTTTTTCAAATAAGCGGGGTTATTAACACAGACTTAGGAATTATAAGACGTTTTATATGACTTTGCATATCGTCGCTGTTTAAGAAAACCGGCATAACTCGAAAAACTTGATTTTTTAGTTTACATATTATACCAGCAAACTCAGAAAAAAATTCTCTACATTTCTGTATAATCGGCATAACTATAATGCTTCAGAATACCGCTAGGGGGATAATGTGCCAATTTCCATTTCGTTTTATTTCGTTGTGTATTTATTTGGAAAATGGGCATTACTCAATAACTGCCAAATGTTGAAAGAGAGCGAACCAATGTTTTGTGTGGAAAAGTGACAAATGTTTGGTTGTGCGCTTAAATTGTTTCCAAAGTTTGTTGAAAAGTGTACTATTTGTAGTTGGGTCGGTTTTCTTTATAAGGTAGGTGCACTTTCATAAATTTTTTCTTGTATTAAAATTAATTATGCCACTCTTCTTGATAAATATGGAATTTTTGTTTTTTTCATTGACATTTTAATGACTTATGCCACTTTTCCTTAAAATAAATGTTCGTATTATATCGATATTCCGTAAATAATTACAACTTCATAAATAGTATAACGCATAAATTCTTGGTCAAGGGTCATACACAAAATGAAGGGGATTCCGTTCAATCAGTAATCGAAGGGCACATAAGTCGTTCATTAAGAGGTGGTACTATGCCCTTATTCGTAGTGCAAAAAAAACTTGAAGACCTTACAATGTAACTGAAATGAGCTTCAGCAACTTTCTTAATATAAAAAACCTGGAACCTGAAGGAATTTTCGGAAAACACAGCGTTAAAGTAGCTGAGCTACGAGTTATAAGATTTGAAAAGGCAAATCCAAATACCGTTTATTTTGAAAAATCCTTTACTGAGGAATCTTTTTCAAAAATTGAGATAAGGTGTTGTTGAATGAGTAAAAATACCAACGAAAAACTTACTGTATTATACACAGGTAAATTGCCCATTGGGGATAAAAAGAAAAGAAAGGACTGATTACCCTACTTGAGAATAATCTTATCCCACAGTATTACAGTGAATTTTATAAGAACTTGTGAATGCGGATCTAACTTAAATAAGTTTTATTTCCAATCTATTATAAAACTAATAATCTAAGACTGAAGTAAACGTTTACTTTTATAGCTTACATAAAAAATATCAAAATTTAATTATTTGAAAAATCAGTTCTTAAAAAGACTGTGGAAACAAAGCACCTGAGCTTTTTGTTACATAAAGTACAAAAATAAGACTTATTTACAATAGTATATCATCTCTAAGTAAATAAAATGAGTACCTTGAGTAAAAAGTTCTAAGAACTGTTTGATTTTTAAGTTTCTCAAAGTTAAAAGTGGGTTTTCTTTGCTCTATGATGAATTAACTCCGAAATTATAAAAAAAAATTAACTTTTCATCGTGATTTTTTTTTCGGAAAAGTGACACAAGTTAGAAGGGGTAGCAAAATTAATAAAATTTGCAAGCTTACCATACATTTTTGCTATTTTAATTTTTATTTTTCACTTAACAATATATCAAAATAGCCAAATAAAATGCGACTTTTGAATAAAATAATGCTAAACATTTGAAAAAAATAAAATTATAAAAATATGTTCAGGCTCAGAATCTTTAAACTGCTCCCCTGAAAAATTCAATTTTTCTAGTTATGCCGGTTTTCTTAAGCAGCAACGATATATAGAAATTATTGCGAATTGCCGAGCGGACCTAAATGCACTGTTTTTTATGAATAACCGATATTTTTTTAAGGGACCTGCAGTATATTTCGAATAAGAGGGGTTTACGAATCAACGGGGTACGAATTATCGAGATTATACTGTATTTGCCAATAACCAACATTAATACACAAATTGGTTATTTCATAAGCGTACTCCCGTGCAGGGACCTGCGAAGAATATCACTGGGAAATAATTTCTCTTAACATTTTATGATAATTCAAGAACCGTACCCCGCACCTACTCCAAATCAAACAGTGACCCCAAGCAGGGGGTTGCAGGTGGTCAGCAATCCCCCACCCCCCCATATGCATTGCACTGTTTATTTGATTATCCCAAGTAGAATCCATAAACTGTGCAATGCCTTTGGAGGGGCATGCTGCCCCCCTGCAACCCCCCTGCTTGGGATCACTGTTTGATTTGGAGTAGGTGCGGGGTACGGTTCTTGAATTATCATAAAATGTTAAGAGAAATTATTTCCCACAAAAAAGTGGAGTTATTGCTCACCTATGGTGGGCAATAAGTTCGCAAAAAAAATTGAAATCATTGCCCACTCGAGGTGAGGTTATTGCCCATGATAAGTTATTGCCCGTGAAGGTATTTCCCTGCACCGAAAGAAATACTGTACGTCGACCCGGATAGATCTTTTGTACGATAGGTCAAGAAAATTTTTGGCTAATGCGTTTTCCACTTTTCTAGAAAAGGTAATAATGCTTCTAGTAGGGGACCTCTTCAAATCTTCGTTACTTAAGAAGATCCTCTTTCTGATTGCACAGAGGGGTGGGCATTCGCACAAAATGTGCTCCGTGGTTTCGTCGTCCTCGAGGCACAGCCTGCACTCTGCAGAGTTGGCTAGTTTCATTTTGTTGAGGTGGTATCGTAAACCGTGGTGACCTGTGCGGTACCCTATTAGGTTTTTGATATCATGCCTACCTAGGTTTAGGATCCTGCTGGCATTGTTTTTAAAGGGCTGAATGGGGTTTGGCCTGTCTTAGACCTGGAGTGTTTTCCCAGTATGAGATACATTTAGAGTGTTCCCAGCTATTTATAGCTAAATTGGTAGCTGATTTATTTGTGTAGCAAAAGGGTTCAGGTCCTGTGAAAGGGGTTTCTGAACCGAATCTGGCTAGCTCGTCAGCTTTTTCATTTCCTTCCAAACCCCCATGGCCAGGGATCCATCAGAGTTTGGTTTTGTTTCTGTAGCTGAATTGCTGGAGGGTATTGAAGCAGTGTAAAACTGATTTGGACTGATTTGGGCTTTTATAGCTGCTTGACTCTCCGTGTATATATGGATGTGAGCGCCTTTGATACCAGTGTTGATAATGTGGTTTGCGCATTCTTGAATAGCGAGGAGCTCTGCCTGGAATACACTACGGCTTTTTCCCATTGGTATTGAGACGCTAAGGTTTGGTCCGTGAAAACCAGCTCCTGTGCCCGATTCCATTTTAGAACCATCCGTATACCACTTTAATCCGCTTTGGCGGTTGGGTGGGTTATTGCTGGCCCATGCTTTTCTGTTTGGTATCTCTATAGATAACTGCTTGTTGAAAAATAGTGTTTTTTGGAGGCGGTCTGTGACCTCGCAGATCATGTCAAGTTCTGGAATTTCTGAGACTAGCGTCATAAGTTCCGGATGGTCACTACGACTTGTCTCATTCGTTTGTACCAGTCTTGCTGAGCTGCGTATTGCGATTTTACTTATGTATATATGCAGGGGTGTTAGGTGGGTGGCAACGGTGGGTGGCGACGGTGTAGAGGTTAGTGTGTTGGCTTGTTACCCGTGCGGTGCAGGTTCAATCCCCATGGGGAACAACAACATACGCCACCCATTCACATGCCTCTACACCAAAAGGAGGAATTCTGCCTGGTAGTACAATGGACCGTTACCGAGTCTGAGTGCTCTAGGATTTGGAATGCCTTTAAAAAAAAAAAAAAAAAATATAAGGGTGTTAGTCCTAAAATGGCTTCAAAGGCAGCAGTGGGGCAGGTCCGCATCCACATGGCTCCGGATAAACCAAGACATGTGAGATGTTGTACCCTTGTGAGCTTAGATATGGCGGTTTTTGATTTGTTTTGGTCCACCATATTATAGAAGCGTAAGTAATGATGGGCCTGACCATCAATGTGTAGGTAAATCCAATGAGTGATTTTTTGGCAACGAATTCTATGGGACGGTTCCTTCCGTTAAATGCGTTCAAGTCGACGAATGCGTCGAAATACCGGATGCAGCAGACTCTATGGAATGGACCCTTAAGCCGAAAAAAAGTGTTTTATTTGTTTCATGAAAAAGTTGATGTTGAACCGAGAGGAGGCAAACACAGTGCTAAGGGAGAAAAAGGGATTCACGACAAATTTGTTCTCAAGGACAAAGCAAATCTCCAGTGAGAGAATTTCTAACCCGACATATTACGTGTTGCCTTTGCCAGAGTGTGTGGATTTTTATACTTTTAAATTCATTTTCTATTATATGCTACATATTAACATACGTTCTAGACAAACATCATAGCTTAAAACTAACAGCATACTTATTCAAAATTTATAGTCCTTATGCGGACGCTCTAAACTTAACTATAACCTTATTATTTTTGCCCTTCGGCCTAAAACCCATTATCTATATTACCAGCAACCATATTAAATTTTAAAACTATCATCAGCTTTATCATCATCTAAATTCAATTTTATATTTTTATATAAAACAAACTACAAACTACATAGGTGCACTACTTAACTTACTTAAGTTACGTGACTTCTTTTAGCTTTAATTAGGATTCTGAGCACGTGTTGCCTCATGCAACAAGTGACTAAAATCCCAATTGCTTTCCGAGCGCCTGGCAGTCATCAATGTGCACACGCACCGCCGTGAGCCGACTGAA
Organism: Portevinia maculata; assembly: GCA_949715645.1. Classification (NCBI taxonomy): domain Eukaryota; kingdom Metazoa; phylum Arthropoda; class Insecta; order Diptera; family Syrphidae; genus Portevinia; species Portevinia maculata. Next base: position 27,836,863 of record OX454528.1, on the reverse strand, counting down.
GTCTGATAGCGTCACTCACCTCCCGGAAGCACCACCACAAGTTGGCAAGCTCGGCCTCTCACAGAAACGACCTAGCTAACTTGATGTAACTTATATAAATGTAGAATCATTAAAAGATTTTATCACTTTGATTTAATTCAGCATTTATTTAGGTAATTCATTATTTAGTTTATAAATTTCAACAGTTTAAGCAAAATAAAAAAATAGAAAAAAAACTAGCAAAGAACAAAGAAATGGTTTACAAAAGAAGAGGACTTCACTTAGCGACTTTTCGAACTAGACTCTCTCTACATAATCGTTGTCTTGTGCCTATGTATTTTTTTTCGCAGTTCCCACTAACGGAACGGACTAAGCGAAGCTTCACATGTCGGCTGGACATTTTCCTACACTCGGCCATTCTGGTTTTCGACCGGCTCGGGCGAACGGCGGTCTTCAGCATATTCGTCTTCATCCGCGTCGTCAACATCAGAATTATAGATCTTCCACGGCTTGATATAATCGGCTGACGTCGATGTATGATGTGGGCCCTCATGCTCCCCCACTTTACGGACTTCATACCTGTCATTACGCTTTGTCTTCGATATCTCGTATGGTCCTAGAAACTTAGGGTATAGCTTGAGCCCTGTCCCAAACTGCGTCCGTTGGATGGCTACGAGATCGCCAATTTTGTATTTGGTAGGTTCTTTTCTGCCACGATTGTACCCCTTCTTGTTTTCCTCTTGCACTTTTAGGATCTCCAGCTTCGCTTGGTGTCTAATTTCTTGGCGGTTCTGTTCAAAGACTAGGCGGATCTCCTCCTCAAGTAACTCGGCTAATTTTAAATCTTCCGTGGTAAACATTGGCACGCCAGTGAGTAGTAAAAATGGTGTTCTTTTTGTAGACCGCGAGATTGTAGAATTCAGGATTCGTTGAGTACGACTTACATGCTGATACCATTTTAGAGGGTCCTCCACAGAGAGCTTCGAAATGACTTCAATCACGATTTTGTTCAGACGTTCGACCTGTCCATTTCCTCTGGGTACCCCTGTTGTTACTAGATGATGGTAGATATTACGTGCTTCGCAGTACTCTTTGAATTGATTTGAGGTAAAAGCAGCTCCCTTATCCGTAATCATCCGGTGCGGATTTCCAAAAACATCAGCTTGAACCTCCAGCTTCTTCAAAACCTCCTCTGTTCCGGTACTCTTGACGGGATATATCCAGGTGAATTTACTGAAGGCGTCAACGACCGTTAATAAAAATTTGTAGCTCTTGACAGTCGAGGGTAACGGTCCTATGTGGTCAAGATGAAATGTATGAAGAGGAATATCCATCTTATCAATTGGACTCAGCAATCCCTCCTTTTTCCCGACCTTTCTTGAGGTAAGAATGCAGCTTATACAACTATTGGAAACCGCTTCCACAACTTTTGATAATTTAGGTATGTAGTAGTCTCGTTGAAGTAACGCCTCAACCTTGCGATTATTAAAATGACCTTGTTCATGTACCTTTTGAACAACTTGTCGTTGAATTACTTTCGGCACCACTATACGGTAGTCCCCCTCTACATACTTATAAATGGCGCCGTTCCGCAACACGTAATCTTCGAGCTCCGATGTTTGTAGAACTTGCAAAATAACTTTGCAAAAATCGTCATTCGCCTGTGCTTTTCTAATCGACTCTGTAACACCATCTTCGATCACCAAAACATTCGGGTACCGACTAAGTGCGTCAACATGTTGCATGGAACGCCACGACCGATGATGCACTGAACAATTATATTCCTGCAACTGTAGCGCCCAATTTGCTACCCTGCTGTTCAGCTCCCTTTTGGCCATGGTTAGCTGAAAAGCCTTGCAGTCTGTAAAAATTTCAAACTTTAACCCTAACAGGTAAACGCGCAGCTTTTTAAGAGCTCGTACTACAGCAAGCACCTCCAATTCGTAGCTCGAGTAATTCTTCTCCGCGGGTAACGTTTTGAAACTAAGAAAGAATACTGGATGAAAACAACCATCATCTCCTTTCTGCAGTAAAACCGCTCCATATCCTGCTTTGCTGGCATCTGTATGCAACTGCGTAGGGCGTGATGGCAAAAAACCTCAGCACCGGCTCTTCGCATAACTTTTTTTCAGAGTTTGGAAAGAGTGTTCCTGCCTTTGTTCCCAAATGAATTTCTCCTCCTTTCTTGTCAAGTCAGTAAGCGGTTTCGCTAACAAGGCGTATCCCGATATAAACTTTCGGAAAAATCCGGTGAGACCCAAAAAGCTCATTACGTCCCTAACATTCTTTGGAACAGGAAATTTCCTCACCGCTAAAACTTTTTCGTCAGAAGGTCGGATAGTGCCATCTTGTACTATATGCCCTAGGAACTGTACTACTTTGGTCAGAAACTGGCACTTACTCCATTTTATCGAGAGGCCATTTCGGCTACACAGGCTTAAGACTTTTCTTAGGGACGCTATATTTTCAGTTTCGTTTTCAGAGGGAATAATGAGGTCATCCATATAGACGAGAAGGATACCCTCTTGAATCATGTTCCGAAAAATAGAATTTATGAATCGCTGGAACACTGACGGTGAGTTACATAATCCAAATGGAACCTTGTTGAATTCATATTTTCCGTCTGGTATAATGAAGGCAGTATATTTTCTACTCGACTCTTCTATACCAACATGGAAAAATCCATTCCTCAGATCGAGCGTCGTAAATACCTTAGCCTTGTGTAGGTTTTCAAGTACTTCCTCAATATTAGGTAATGGGAACCTGTCTTTAATTATTCTGGAGTTCAACTTCCTGTAGTCCACACACAGTCTGCTGCTTCCATCCTTCTTCTTGGCTAAAACTATGGGACTAGCATAAGCTGACGTGCTCTCCCTAATGATTCTCTCTTCCAACCATTCCGAAATTTGTCTCTGTACTACCTTCTTCTCCAACGGCGCCAATCTCCTAGCCCTTTGATGTATTGGAGTTTCGTCCTCCAGGCAAATTTTCATTTCCACCTCTAAATAATCTGCTTCCTTCTTAGGTTGATAATTTTGCACCATAGACCAAATCTGTTCCTTAAACTCGCAATTAGAAATGTTGTCCAAACTATCTGGATACGAGTCGCAATTTATTACGTTGACCTGGGCTAAAAATGTTCCATCTTTGCTAGTTTTGGAAATAGTAGGCTTTCCGTTTTCTATTACCAGTGAAGCATTTGCAAAGAAATTCTTGCCGATAAGTATATCTGTACTTAACCAATCATTTGGGACTACGTGGCACAAAAAATGATAGGACTCAAAATCGATGACTGCATCAATAGCTACCGCACCTAAGGTTGTCTTGCTATTTTGGGCAAATCCTACCACCGGGATGCCTGGCTCCTCAAAACTGAATAGACCTAGCTTATCTTTCAGATTTTCCCTTATGATACAAATATCGCTACCAGTGTCTATAAGTCCGCGACAATTTTCTCCACCAACGACTACTTGGATTGTAAAATCAGGCACTTCTGCTCTTATGACGCTGACGTTTGCTTTTTTGGGACATTTTGGAGCGATGTGACCAAACTCATTACAGTGGAAACACCTCATCCCCTTCGACTTATCAGGACAGTTGCCATGAGTATGAGACGTAGCTCCACAATTTGTACACCGCCTCCTATGGGGAACGTGGTCCTGCTTTTTAACATTGCTTGTACTTTGCTGCGATCTATCGTATTTCTTTCTTTCTTTCTCCTGATCTTCCTTCATTTTCTCGTATCCCTTTAAATTTACTTTCAGTTGGTCTAGGGTTTGGTAAAGTTATTGGTAAAGTATGCTTTTGTTGATAGCATTGTCTGGGATTCCCCCTATTACATAACCTATCAAGTGTGAATCCTCAACCTTTCCTCTTGTAGCTATTTTTTTTAGCCTGTAATAGTATTCTAAATACGATTCAGATATATTTCTTTTCGCATCTGCTAACAATTTATGAACATTATCGGTGCCCTTTTTCCCAAACTCTTTTGTGAGGAACTCCTTCAGCTTTTTCCAACTGGAAATGCCCGACTCTGACTCAACTGCTAATCTACCTGCCCCTGATAACAATCGCCTTGCATATAGAAATTTTTGTACCTCATTCCAGCAACAAACTAGCGCCACACTTTCAAAATCTGAAAGCCATAATTCGACGTCTTTAGATTTGCCATCAAACTTTTCTAATGACTCCTCGACGTCCTTAAATTGGTAGTTGTTCTGAATAGCCTCCTCCTTTACAGACATGTTTGATGTCGCCGAAGCTGATGATACCACAGATGACGTATCAGAATCGTCAAGTGATGATGTAACAGACTGGGCTTCGTGGCTTACAATTGACCCTTCTGGATGTTCCCTTTCGGTTTCTAATGAAATGCGGAGTCGCGTTACCAAGTCTGATTTTAGATTATATCGGTAAGATAAACCACGCTGTTTTAAAACTTGTTGCAATTTCTTTGTGGTCCAAGATTCAATGCCCGCCGGAAAACTCATTTAATTTTAAAATCTTAAAAGTGATAAACGCCTGGTTCCCATGCAAATCGATTTGATTTAACGGGAAGATATCTCAGCGGAAATGTTAGCAACTTTGTCGCTCGACGGAAAAAAAAACCGACTGGGTCGCTATATTATACTTGTACTAGTCATGCATACAAGTACATATTATATACTTATAAAGTAAATAGTATGCAATTTAAATGAAACGGGCTCACCAAATGCCTTTGTTCGCTTGATCTTTGCTTGCGGTTTTCTTGACTCTTCACATACGATACACCATATAGTTAACCGTTACCGACTTTTCCTTAATTCTTTTAACACTGTACGATATTTCTTAACCACTTTTCCGATATTCAATTTTCAGTTTCAGTACTATGTTCACGGTTTTTTTTTTCTTTTTTTTTTGGAATATCCTGATTACTTCTTTTGCCACATTGACTTAACACATTCTTTTACTTTTCAAACTTTTCATACACTTGCTCTTTATATGGGGAGCTTCACTTTTTTTTTTTTTTGCAGCTTCACAGTGTGTTGTTGTTGCATTCACTTTTCCTCATATTCTTTTCTTCCAAATTTTCAACGCGACAAGCCGACCGACACGCGACGTATCCCACTTCTGACACCATGTAGAATCATTAAAAGATTTTATCACTTTGATTTAATTCAGCATTTATTTAGGTAATTCATTATTTAGTTTATAAATTTCAACAGTTTAAGCAAAATAAAAAAATAGAAAAAAAACTAGCAAAGAACAAAGAAATGGTTTACAAAAGAAGAGGACTTCACTTAGCGACTTTTCGAACTAGACTCTCTCTACATAATCGTTGTCTTGTGCCTATGTATTTTTTTTCGCAGTTCCCACTAACGGAACGGACTAAGCGAAGCTTCACCTGTCGGCTGGACATTTTCCTACATAAATGGGCGCGCTCAATTTGCAAGGCAACTGCGAGTTCCCTAATAGTTAAGCCTCCATCACTTGCCAAATGACCGTCATGTTAATTATTCGATCAATGAGGAAGGGTTAAATAGTAAGGACTAGTAATTACCTTGCAAAATGAACGCGCCAACTTAAAAATGTTGATCCCCTTCGCGCTCAACAAGCCACCAAAATTTGGTGTATTTGCTTTTCCGTATCGAAATGAGTGTGTGGATTATATATCTTGATATATCTTCATATGTCATACACACAAATTTGTTCTCGACACCAACTCTCGACTTATTTCGGGTTGCCTTTTTTTATAATATACACGCACTAAAGGGATTTGTTGGGACCAGTGGCGTAACGATAGGTTGGCAGGGCTGGCAAAATGGCACGGGCCCCCGACCCAAGAGGCCGCGAGCTAAGAAATAACCTGACATTTTTATAAAAATTTTGTACCTAAATACTTAAATTTTTTCACTATCGATGCAGCCTCTAAAGCACTTCAGTCTAAAGCCACCGATCTTTTGAATGCCTTGAAACTTTTGAAAATTTGCCTAGAAGAATTGGAAAGGTAACGACATGAATTTGTTAATATAAAAATGGAAGCAAAAAGTGTAGCAGAAAAATGCTCCATCAACCCAGAATTTTCTAAAACTCGTCAGAGGAAGACAAAACGCGTCTTCAAGACCCAGAAAGTTCGTTTAAAGTGAACGTATTTTATCATTATTAATCAACGAAATCGAGTTTCCTTCCAATAAATGAAATTGTTTAAAATTTCAGTGTTTTGCAACCTTCCACTTTGCTAATTTTAAATTACACTGATTTGTTCAAAAAAGCTCTAGAATTTGTTTATAAAACATAGGGACGGGCTGCAGTCCGCTTGGGCGAACTGTTGGATACCCTATTCTTATTCCTATCCCTCATAAGTGGGCGTGACAAAAGTCTAAGTATGGTTGAATTGGTAAGAACGCTCTACATTATGTTATTATAACATTTAAAGGATTTTTTCGAATAAAACGAAGCTTTTGTAAAAAAAACGCTCCCTAGCTCAAACTTTGGTTTTCCAATAAAATTGTTTTATTTAATTGTGGGCGTGTCAGTGGGCAGATTTTGAAAATATTTACACATGAGCATAAAGGGCCCATAGAAAATATATATTATAAATTTCAGCTTCCTAGCTCAAACTTTAACTTTTCAATAAAATGTTTTTTTTTTTGTGGGCGTGCCAGTGGGCGGATTTTAAAAATTGTATCTCCCCATCAGTTTTAGGAGCCATAGATCATATATAAAAAATTTCAGTTTTCTAGGTCAAAATTCGATTTTTTCCAAAAATTTTATATGGTTAAAATTTCAGCTCTCTAGGTCCAGTTTAAAGGCCTAATTTTTGCCGACAGACGGACGAACGGACGGACATGGCAAGATCGACATTACTATCGATTCTGATCATAATAATATAGTAACTTTTAGGGGTCTACGGGCAATATTAAGGTATGTTACAAACTATGCGCCAAAATTAATATACCCTTAGAATAGGGTATAAAAAGACATTCTTTAAATCATTTGCCAGGGAAATTCTTAGTTTTCGGTTCACTTTAAGAGACGAAATAATAAAGTCTTCGTGTATTAGAGAACTTGCTGATTTATTAAGAAGAAAGGATCATGTTATGTCGTGCAGCTTTCCTGAAATATGTACTGCATTAATGTTATTTGTTACAATTCCTGTGCCTTCAGCCAGTGCTGAACGATCATTTTCGAAACTAAAATTAATAAAAACCTATTTAAGAAACTCTATGGCACAAGACAGGCAATGTAACTTGGCTATTCTGTCTATTGAAAATTCTATGGCCCGATCTTTAAACTTTGATGATGTTATAGATACTTTTGCGTAACAGAAAGCTCGTCGAAAAGAATTATATTAATAAAAATCTTATTAAAAGCAAATTGTTATTTCATTATAAATATTTGTATAAACATATGCTCTTGAAAATTAAACTTATAAGATATTTAAATAAAATGCACACAATATTATTAATAGTTTTGGGTAACTTCTTACATAGGAGTGGTTTATTAAAATTAAATTCTAACGTGACTATTTTTACTGGGACGACGCGCCGGGAGGACCCCATCCGAAGAATTTGCCACGGGCCTCAGATGGTGTAGTTGCGCAACTGGTTGGGACCCTTATAATGTAGTAGCTGCACAGCGCAGGCGTTTAGGAAATTAGGGTGAGAAGAAAAGGAGAGTTGCCGATGTACGTTGGTTTTGAATGTTTGTAGGTTATAATGTGAAGGAAAACCAATGCGTGGAAGAGTATTCCACATTCGTGTTGTACGGCTCAGAAAAGATTCTTTGAACTTTATTGTACCTCCGAACACAGGCTTGCGGGTGTACTGATGAGCATTCCTTGCATGGTGGGTATTGCGGTTGAAATGTGCCAACTGGCTATTTCGTTTGAGCACTTATGGTGGAAATAACAATAAGGCTTAAGTAAGCCTAGACATTTCGCGGCGTTCTTGGCGACATCGAATATGTGGTCATTCCAACGAAGGTTGTCATTAGCACACATACCGAGAATGGAAAGTCTTTCGGTTTCAGCGATGCAAGTGCCATTCATTGATAATGGCAGTGTGTGTGGGTTTTGGTTTAATGACAGGAGACAGCATTGTGTTTGGAAGCCTTGGCCTTCGCTTTGCCGTGTGTAGTATACTGATCAACCGACAACATCCCAGTTGATATTTTTTTTTTGCTTCATGTCCATTTTTTTCTGTTGCTTAACTTCTTGCGTTAAATGTGCAAATATTGAAGTCTCTTTTTTGAGTTTCTTTCTTTTTCGTGGTTTGTGCTGTTTCATTTTCATCTCGTTCTTTATTTCTGAGATTTAGTAAGGCGAAGCTATGATAATCTAGACTTGGGGGGTTTTGGCCTAACTTCCTCTTGGTGGCCAATCGTACTGATGAAGTGTAACATTGTTTGTTTTACCCTTATTCCTTTGATCTATACAATTAAACCCAACCCAATTGTATAAAACTTGTGCTTCAAAATCTGAATATAACAAACAAGTTAGGTTGTTGTTCCACTGTCCCATCTGCAGCGAATATCTGGCAAATATTGATTTCTTGTGCACTAAAAACAACATTTACAGCCTGAAGAGCTTTCTTCATTACAGGTTTCACGCAAACCCCACATAGAAATGTTGAACCAAATATACGAGAGGCTTCTTAATAATTTCCAATATTGTCTTGACTTAATCCTTAAACGACATCTCGAGTCTGGGAAGATAGCTTCTTTTGCATATTTCTATCCAACAATTACATCCGCCGATAAAATTAACTTTTACTCTTATCGCAAGCAGATTCAAATTAATCTGCATGCGCCTAAGGCTTTCGACTATAAAGACTCTACTTCTAAACCCAATAATCGTTTTGAATCCCCCAGTTTGCAGGCTCCCATCAAATTGTTCGAAAATTGTCTATTCATCTTTATCGCATTTCGGTATCCGGTGAAAATAAATGGTAACCATTCCGCTCTACCTTAGATAATGGCTGAAATTATAATAACAACCTGATGGCCTACAGTGGTGATAGCGGTCCATGGTAAAAGTACTGTTCCTGCTAATTTCTCCAATTTTAAACAAATGCCTGCGGTTTGAATCGTTAAAAATGAAATTAGCTTTTAAGGTCCATCCTTCAACATCATGCTGAACTTCCTTTCTAATCAACTAAATTCAACTTTTTTTGTTTTATTTAATTCCAAAAAAGTCGTTAAATTATTGCATATCTGCCCCGCCGCTCCAAAATGGGGAAGGCTTATTCACAGTCGTAATTCTTCGATTGATCATTTAATAAATAGCCTTGTAAAGGGGAATAAAAATCTTAAAGCGTTTATAACTTTCGCAGAAGGACAAAGCACATAAATTACCATTAAATATTTGTAGCCAGGGGTTGGCTTGGATATTTCGCATATTGGAAACCAACCAAATGTTAATCCTCTTTTGGTAAAAGCTGAATTTTCAATACCAAAATGGAAGTTTTCGTTCGCAGTTAAGATGTCCTTGAAACTTGTGATCGCTTACAAGCTGCCTATGGCAAGGGGACTGCTGCGAGAAAACTTTGTCAGCCAGCTTTAACTGTTTGGAAAATCGTTTCTGGTTATTTAACAAATTTGCGGCTTGTTGGAAACGTTTAGGCATTGAGCTGCAAATATACCCATCATTGTGGAAAAATATTGAAATTTATATTCACGTCTTGTGCGGATCTTTGATAGTAATACATCGTACGGCCAATATCCTTCAATTATTCCTTAAATTTTTTTCTGAATGGGGATGACGTGTTTATCTAGCGGAATGGTGAATATGTACGTGACGTGGTTAAGTAACTTGAGGGAGGAGAGTATAGTACAAACGAAGACAAATTATTGAAAATTTGAAAGGGAATGTGGCACTTGGATAGCTCGGCTTTGAAGTTATTGAAAATATAAGATGTTCTACAACAGGAAGGAATAGGGTAAGCATGGAATCGGTTGATCCCTTCCAACTAAACTACTTAGCAGCGTCTTGAAAATTTTAAAAACCAGTGACCGTTTGATGTCTCTCATACTAGTGATTCAAGGTGAGGTGTGGAATATAGTCAGAGTCAAGTCGGATGTAGGCAGAAAAATAAAAATGCATTTTGGATAGATTTTCAAAAACATCGCAAAGGAAGAGTTTTTCGTTGTTGGCGGATATTTAAAGGGACAAGTCGGGAAGGCAAAAGCAGACTTTGATGACTGCCATGAAGGACTGGGATACGGTGAAGATATCCCTGGCAGGTCCAAGTCATAACGCCGTATCGTTCTGAATACCATGTTCGTCAAACAATACCGGCACCTGGTCACTGACAGCAGCAGTGGAGTTAAGGCCTCGGGGTAGATTGCAAAGTGATCCTGGGAGAAGCAACCGCTCAGCAACGCCATCTCCTCACGGCAGAAATTCATATGTAGACGCACATGAATAAAAATCACCAAACAAAAGTGTCGGCGAAAATCATATGGTTCAAACTTGAAAAAGAGAAACGCGAGGTATTTATGAAAAATTATCTCCATCACATCATTGGCGAAGTTGAAGATGAAGATTGCAGAGCACAAGACATGTGGAATTCCTTACAATGTCCTCGCTTGGACGGCGCCAGATCATTGCCAAAAAAGCTCGCCTAAAATTGGAATACAGACTTTTAAAGGAACTCGCGAAGTGAAAAAGCGTCCAAATTCAAACAACGCTTATGGAGGGCCTGTATTGCGAGCAGGCACTACCACAAGTTGGCGAGCCCGACCTCTCCCAGAAACGCCCTAGCTAACTTAATCTAACTTATATAAATGAACGCGCTCAATTCGCAATGCAAATGCGAATTCCCTAATAGTTATAGTCTAAGAGCCGACAGCAAATTTTGGGAGTGGAGGTATAACCAAAATGCATACACAATAATAATACAAATTCAAACATCTGGCAGGGTTGTTTTTCAGCCGGGGCTGTGGGCGGGCGTTTGAAAAGGGTATTTTTTCCGATTTTTGTGTCGGAGCTATAACCACTTCAATGCATATTTAAACAATAGATAATTGCGTACTGATTTCAAATGTTTAGGTCCCAGACGTTTTACTTTCAGCTTTCCCTTTGCCAGACGCCCCCTTAAAGGGGCGGAAAATCAACTTTTGAAGTCAGAGGTATAACCACATGAGTGATACATTAAAAAATCAGAATAATTCTCCTGATTACAAATATGTATGTCCCAGACGTTTTCTTTTCAGCTTTCACTCCGCCAGACGTCCTTTAGTATTCTTAAAAATCTTTTTATTGAAAACTATCAAACATTTTTTTTTTCAAATATGTATAACCATATGCTGGTCACATGAAAATAATCTGTAACACTTCCTTACTACGAATTAATAAGTCCCAGACAAATTATTTACAGCCTTCACCCCGCCAGACGTCCTTTAGTATCCTTAAAAATCTTTTTATTGAAAACTCTCAAATTTTTTTTTTCCAAATATGTATAGCCATATGCTGGGCACATGAAAATAATCTGGAACACTTCCTTATTACGAATAAATAAGTCCCAGACAAATTATTTACAACCTTCACTCCGCCAGACGTCTTTAAGCATCCTTAAAAGACTTTTTACTAAAACCCTGAAATCTTTTTTTTTTCAAATATGTATAACAATATGCTGGTCACATGAAAATAATCTGCAACACTTCCTTATTACGAATAAATAAGTCCCAGACAAATTATTTACAGCATTCACCCCGCCAGACGTCTTTAAGCATCCTTAAAAGTCTTTTTACTGAAAACTCTCAAAACTTTTTTTTCCAAATACCTATTAATTATATTATTATTCAATACCTATTAATTAATCAATTTATATTTAATATTTTGGTCACTTATTGGTACAAATTATTAAAAACGCCTTAAACAGCAATTTTAACTTAATACCTTTGCCTTTTTACCTTTTAACCAACGACTATACCACGTCGAGTTAATCGGTTCTCGTCAGATCACCGTAATTAAACGACGTTGGGCGCGGTTACTACGTAGATGGGGGACCGTTTGAGAACAACCGCGTGTCGTTGGCCAGGAGGTAGAAGAAATGTTTTCTCGGTGGCTGATACGAACCAGGCTATATAGGATCGCGACGAACCAGCTTGACAGGGGCTAACCATCTTCGAAGAAAAAAAAAGCGGCCAAGTACGAGTCGGACTCGTTCATGAAGGGTTCCGCGCGAATTATAATTATTACTTACTTAGGCACTTATTAAAGATTAATTATTAGAAAATAATGGTTCACGGTTTACGCATAAGGTTTATGTTTATGAAATTAAATTTTTTTTTTTTATATTTGAGTTGATTTAATGAAAGGTAAATTGCGGTTTACGATTTATGACGTATTAAAAAAAAATTTCGTTGGAAGTTTGCATGGTAATGTACATCATATATTTTTTTTAGTTTTATCATTCCCTTATTTTAGAAGTTAGAGAGGAGGGGACCAACATTTTACCACTTTGGAAGTGTCTCTCGCGCATACTATTCAGTTTAGAAAAAAATAATATTAGAAACCTTGATATCATTTGAAGACCTATCCATAGATACCCTACACTTATGTGTTTGATGAAAAAAAAATTTTGAGTTTCAGTTCTAAGTATGGGGAACCCCAAAATTTATTGTTTTTTTTTCTATTTTTATGCGAACATCTTAATGCGGTTCACAGAATACATCTACTTACCAAGTTTCAAAAGTATAGCTCTTATAGTTTCGGAGAAAAGTGGCTGTGACATTCCCGGACAGACAGACAGACAGACAAACATGACGAATCTATAAGGGTTCCGTTTTTCGCCATTTGGCTACGGAACCCTGAAAACACTCGATTAAGGGGAAATATTGAGGAAATCGCTTCGCCAAAGTTCATCAGGAAGCCTCATGGGCTGCTTCATTGTAGATGATGAACAAATACTACACAGGTGCCAACAGTTTTCTCGGATATACTTTCCAAGAGCTGTTCCCAACAATGAAGAAATATCGGACATTACTGCCGACGAACTTGGGACGGCTGTCAACGACTCCAAAAATTAAAACCAGTTGGGCCGCACGAAATACCCTCTGAATTCTGGGAAAAAATTATAGATATTGGGTGCAGATGGCTAACAAACTGATGAGAGGCGATCCAAAGCCTAACCAGTGGAGGGAACGTTATCGTCTACATTTGAACTCCTCCTTGAGGCAGAGCTATGAGCTTTTTTTTATAATGCACTCACTACTTTAGGATTAGAAGATAGAAGATAGAACAAATAAATACAAAAAAATATAATAGATATTTTAAGGGAGGGTTCAATACATTATCCATGTTTTAAATCCAGTCGAAATTGCAGAAAAGCAGCCCATAAAATAAATACGAATGGTAATCCTAAAATATTAACAATAATTCATGAAATATTTTTGGTTAGGTAATGTAAGGTTTAGGTGGTTGTCAGCTATAGCCAACACACAGACCAGTGTGAGGTCCATTGTGATGCCACGTGGATCTAGGGAGATTCTCTTTCTACACGCTTAACTATTAAGAGCTTCCGATGAAGCGCGATAGACTTCTAACACCTGTGTTAGCCAAGTCACTAAGATCATTAATCAAAAAGGCTCCTAGGTAGAGATTTCTTCAATGGGAGAGTGCAGGACATGTACAAAGAATGTGAATTGTAGACTAATCCTACTCGTCCATGTAGCTTCCACAGAAGTCGTTCGAATAAATGCCAAGCCTCGATGCGTGGTTGCCTATTAGACAGTGGGCTGTAATGACATCTATAAAAGAGCTAATGTGCATTCGATTTAGTGAGATTAAACACATAGAGCGTAGCAGGTCCAGCTTTGGCAAGAACGTGCCGTCGACATCGCTCCGGTCTATAACCGCGACCACAATCCTGTTCTTAAGGACATCGCTAAAAGACCGCTGAGTTTTGAAGGTAGATGCGCTGGATTACTGGTGTTGTGCATCATCTGGGGCTTGGAAACCGAAACGGTCTGCTCCACCGACCTCTCTCGCTTTGATGGCGATTCTGTGAACCCAGGTCAGTTTTGCAACTTGGGTCGGCTTCAAACAGCAATAAACAATATTTCAGAATGGACTAAGAAATGGCAGATTAGATTAAATGACCTTAAGTCAGTCCATATTAATTTTACGTATAAAAACTTAACACACATTCCAGTCTACATTAACAACGGCGGATTTATCTGTTAAATTCAACAAATATGTAGTTCAAAAACAAATTGCCGATTAGTCGTCGACTAGGTGCAATCTCATTCGGGATGGCGAATGTCAGTCCCCGGGAGTTTTTTTTAGATGAGTTAAAGTCTCTCACTATTGAAGAAGCATCCCTCGCGTACTAGCTCTGCAATGTCTTTCGATGATTTTTTACTTCCAGCGAATTCCCAACACAAAAAAAAATGTTTTTTGGAAATCATGTTAGGTCCCACGAGTAGCGGAGAAAGGAGGTCCGTCTGCACAGAGATCCGCATTGTACAGGTAAAGGTAGCTGATCCGGAGGTTGATAGGTATCCGGATACTCCGTTAACGACTTAGCTTTTTTTTACACTGGGCCCTCAGCCAGGCTGACTATCGGCACGAGACGTTTAACACCTTAAGTCCAGCCCAGGAGAAGGAGTGGAAGCTGGCTTGGAACGGAAATGAGGAGGGTGAGAGGGGGTAGTGGACGGAACTTGAATAGTTTTTGGTCATCGCTCTTCATATAAGCTGGAACTTGCAACATACTCTCCAGGGTCCCGAAAAATTTCGGTGTAAAGATTTTTTAAATCCACCCGGGACCACCATTAAAAATCCTTTTGCCAACAAATTGATGGAAATGAACGGTGCCGTGAAATAACGCCGACTTTTAAAATTCGGCCTCATTTCTCTTTAAAAAAAATATTAGGCATGCAGGGCCTAAAACCTAAGTTCTCCAACCACTTTCTTGTGCGAAGTGGAAGGGACCTACAGTTTTAAATCGCATCCGAACGGCAAATTTGAAAAGCTTCTCATGACAATTGATACTCTTGGCTGTGTGTCAGACGTTCTCAACTTATTTCTCTTACGAAGCCGAAATAACGCTGATGTTTTTGGTTCGGTCTTATTTCACTTTGCCAGAAGTATATGTTTACTTGTTCATGTGACGCTTCACGGGTAAGAATCTGAACACCTCTGTACGATCTTTTTATCGTCGTGTTGACCAAAGCACATAAACCTTGACAACTGTAGAGCTTCTGGTACATGAACCAGAAACTCTTTATGATGGATAAGGTGATCGTCTCGTTGTAGCTCTCTTGCTCTTATTATTGCTTGTAGACGCCTCCTTACCTCGGGTGGGGGGAAGTCGCGTTGAAGTGGTTGCTAATAAAAACACTGATTGATTATTGCTAAAAGACTGTAATTATTTTATTGATTGGGTGGCTTATATACTAACATAGTGCTTACTTGACTAAAAGAACAATTAAGTATAAAGTGCTGAAAGAGCGAATAAATACAATTAATTGCTAAGATCGCTGAAGGTGCAGAAAATATACTTAATTGCTAAGAGTGCTGATATGACAAACTTACATACTACCATGTTGCTTAATAATTACGTGTGACGTGCAGAAAAAACAATTATGTGCAGAAAGTGCTGATGTGACAAAAAAAATAAACACTTGTGTGTAGGGTGAATGAATTGGGAAATAAAAATGCATAGCTACAGAGAGAATATGAGGAAGCAACAAATGTGTAGTGAAATTTGTGTTATGTTGTTCTGTGGGGTGATGACCTACATAGGTAGGTCAGTGTTATGTGTAAACAACCTCTTCGACTCATACATCGGCCTCACATGTAGGTGCTCAGGGCGCAGCTTCGCAAGATGCTTCAAAACTAATAATGTATGAATTAGTTGAACAGATAACAGTACTTGGGTGGCCCGCTTAGCGGTAATAGGAATTAAAACCTTGGACACCTCTTCGACATACAAATTAAAACTCTGGACAACTTTTCAACTCACACAACTGAATGCTCAGAAGGCAGCTATGCGGTATTGTCAGTTTCGGAGTTCTGCTTTATTTCTCAACTGACGTTCGGCAATGTTTCACTTTGACAAAGCAAAATAAGGCCGAAAGAAAACATTTCGACGCCCGAACTTTTAAAGTCGGCGTTATTTGACGGCAAAAAAATTACAAGGGCGCTCTTCGCAAACTATGTAAGCAAAGTCTTCCTGGAAATTCGTTGATACACTCACCATTTTTGGAATCATTTTTCTTTAAAAATAAACTTTTTGGTTTCGATTGATCCTTTAAAAATACATATATTGGCAATTTCCTTTTAACAAATCTCCCAAACAGTGTTTTCTGTCATGGATAGCGTTTGAGACATGTTTACTTTCATCTTCTTCTCCTTCTTTTCTCCTCACAGATGTGCCATAAGTAGTCCTCCTCTCGGCTCTTATTCCTGCCAGCAGTATTGCAGTATAAAAGTTTACTTACTCTGCTGTGAATCTGCGAAAATAAAGCTGAATTGTTCTTCTCAAAAGACCAACCTTAGCTGCATCCGCGAGAATAAGAGCCGAAAAGAAGGCTACTTTCGACACCTAGATGCATCGGGCAGAAATTTCGTGGCAACTGAAAACCAGAAAGACGAAATGCGGCCTAGGCTAGTATAGACCTATGATGTATGAGAAAGCAACTCTTGTCCATTGAAAGTCATCGCAAAATGGAAAAGTTTCCACAATGTCCTTTGTTCCCCTAGGCGCTTAAAAATGTCACACAAGAGCATCTCAAACTGAGTACCATCTAAACAAAACCTAACACAATGATATCCTTTCTGCTTCCGTAGGGAATTTATCGATTTCGTCCCTCAAAAAAAAACAGGAAAGTGTATAACAAAAAGGATCACAATGACGAAAATATGTAAACTGTCGCCAACACACACAATATAAATAAAATTATGACTTGGTAGATACTCCCTCCACGGAACAATCGTCCATTTTGTAAGTTTTCATTATAGCTGTCCGATTACATCCGAACCATTTACACCGACAGCACATCCTTTTTGTTTTTTGTTTTTTTTTTTTGTTGTTCGATCCAACCTGCCAACTCCATTATTCCTAAATATCCACTGTGTAGCTGTGTGGTGGGTGCTTTGCATTTTTATTTCGTACAGATTCCGTATTTCAACAAGGGGAAGCCTGTAATGGGACTAATATCACTGCCATAATTTTTCTTCATTTCCTTCGTGTTTTCTATAGATATATCTACCGAAAATTGTATGTCTAATGGCATGGACGATGAGACGATCGAAACAAAAGGGGATATAACTCTACACCTTAAAGCATGGTGATGCCGAACAATGTGGTACCTTCCTTTTAATGTAGGGAACCGTTATCAACCACCCGCCCCAATGGACATATCTACACAAAAACTCATATGTGAAAAGCTGAAGATACTATATACTTTGATTTATTGGAAATTTATTCATAAGACGTTATACCTACCGCAGGATTACTGGTTCATGAATATATTACAATACAAATACAACAGACAGACGTTTGTGCGTGCAGGTACAAAAATGATAATTTCCAAATGATGATACTCTTGCTGTCGTGTAACTAGAAAATCCTGCGCCCTTGGCATTGATTAGGAGAAGGGAGGATGTGTTACAAAAATTGAATTGAAAAGATTTTTAGGATACGCGGAATTAACATCATTCCAAGCTTTAAGGCATGTTAGTACCAAAGTACTACAAGTAGAAAACGTCCTTTATTTGTAAAAAATCAATTTGAATGTTGAAATTAAAATTTATTGCTGTCTTGAGAAATAGGATTTATTACCCTCAATAAAAGGGTCCCTTAAGGAGGGCAACTAACAGGCCTCTTTGAGCAATTATTATCCTTTTCCGTTAGTAATAATTTTGTTTCAATTCCTTTGGCTTTCCTATGACTCAACTAGTTGTTTGAACAGAGTCGAAAGTCCTTTTAACGACTACCAAGAGAATCATGAATTTTTGGGTAAATATTCGCCTTGCTCTCTGGCATCCTCCTGTTGGCTGCAATAAAAATCCAATTTATCATCATTATATGGAAACGTGAGAGCACGGACAGCAGTTGGATTTAAATTACTTTAATTTTCTAGACCGACTGCCACTTCGACCTAACCTGTAATGACTATGCGTATGCCATCTTGTGAATGAACTTTATTCACAGGCGAATAGCTTAATATATTTAACAACTACGAGGCTATTTTAATTGTTCAAGTGTGGCTTGAAGTGGAAATCAGAGAGCAAGTAACTTGCGTGATGTGAGCAGGATGTAGCGAGCCTAAGTGCTAGCAGTCAATTAAATTGGTCGATGCAGTTGGATTCAAATAAACTTGAGGCTATTCAGTCCCCAATTCATTACATTCAGTCTTAACCAACTGTTTGGTATATAAGACTATTTTTCTAATATTTGAACATACAAAAAACTGCATGGGCTGCAACTCCCAAAACAACAAAAAAGATCAAACAAAACTCTTATCCTCCCGAAATATGTGAAATTATTACAGAAAAGAGGAAAGCTAGAAAACGCTGGCAACAGACAAGGGCGCCAAGCGACAAGACCACACAGAACAACTTAAATTATAAGCTCAGAAAAATCTGTAAGAGAATTCAATAATGAGTCTTTGAAAACTTACCTCACAAGTCTTAAAAATGATGTTAGTACCGGCTACTCGCTCTGGAAGGCAACAAATAAAATGAACAGGCCAATAGCTAACATTCCGCCAGTAAGAAGCAGAGAAGGTAACTGGGCGAAAAGACGCCAAGAGAAAGCAAACACTTTCGGTGAGTATCTTGAAGACATGTTCAAACCTTATAAAGTCTATCAAGGACTCGAAATAAGGTGCCAAGAAGATAGACCTATTCGGTCGGTAACAGCTAAAGAATTTGCCAATGAAATTAAAGAAAGCATAAATATAAAAATGGCCCCAGGTTTTGATTTGATTACAGGAGAAATTCTGAAACAATTTCAGATTATACATGCTGCATTTAAATTAAGATATGTGCCAAGCATTTGAAAAGTCGCGGAAGTAATAATGATAACTAAACCAGGCAAACCACCTAACGAAGTTACCTCATATCGCCCAATATCTATTCTACCAATGTTGTCAGGTGCATAGAATCACAGATAAAATCGAAAAAGCATTTGAAGAAAAAAGGTAGTGAGACATATCGCTAATTCATGGTTTACAAGTGATATCGGAGAGCTAATGGAAAGACGTGACGAAGCGTATAACCTATGGAAGCGCTTTTGATTAGAAGAGCACCACAGGTCATTCCGTACTAGCCGTAATACCGTGGCCTGCAAAGTTCATGCTGCCAGAAGACGCTATTACTCTGAACGATTAAATTCGTCATTCCCGCCTCCTTGATAATTTTGACGGTGATGAACTAAATCGATACTTTGTGTCCTGCACTCTGCCCACAGTTTCACCTACCTCGCATGTACTGAACATCACCAACAGCACCATTTGTCCCCATTGAGCTTTCGAGTTTTCTCTCGTGAAACAGGCAGATGTGGCAGAAGCAAATGAATAGGCATCTTAATTCGAATAATTTATTGTGTTCTCATTAGTCTGGTTTCCGTGCTATGCATAGTTGTACCACTGCACTTTTAACTGTGGCCGACGACATAAGGCAGAACTTAGATAAAAATCTTATTACGTTACTAGTGCTCCCTATTTCTCCAAGGCATTTGCCACCATCAATCCCGCAACACTATGCAATAAGCTTACAAGTATTATACAACTTCTCTTCTTCCGCTGTGCGTTTAATATCTTCTTATCTTATTATTGGTCGTCAGCAGGCTGTTTGTGTGAACAGTAGAATGTCAGACTTTCTTCCCAAAACATGCGGAGTTCCTCAAGGTTCCATCATAGGACCCCCACTCTTTTCCCTGTATGTCAATGAGTTGCCTTCAATCGTCACTAACTCCTATGTTGAAATGTATGCTGACGATACTCAGCTACACATGAGCTGTTCGCCTGACTCAGTCGATCATTGCGTCAGTTGCATAAATTCCGATTTGAATAAAATCTCTAATTGGTCGCAACAAAATTCGCTTCTTATTATCCCTAAGAAGTCTAAATGCATTGTCATTTCAACGAAAACCTTAAACACGTAATTCTTCCCCCATTATCTACCTTAACGATGGTCCGATGGAATATGTTGATGTTAATAAAACGTTAACGTGGAGTGATCACATGAACTTAACAGTTGGCAAAGTTTATGGTATTCTTCGTTCTCTTTGGATGACTCAATACTTCACTCCCATGCAAACGCGGATCCTCTTAGCTAAGACCTTAATTATACCAACCTTAACATACGGCTGCGAAGTTATGACTCCATTAGTAGCCGGAAACTCAATATCGCCTACAACAACACAGCTCGATATATCTTCGGTCTGCGAAGATACGACCACATTTCACTTTTTTCTTACCGGATCTGTAATATTACGTTTTATAGACTTTTACAGTACCGTACCATTTTAATGTTACAGAATATAATTTATACACGGCAACCCCGCAACCTTATTAACCGCTTCACGTTTTTTGCATCCATTAGGACTAGACAACTTTTATCCCCGCGTTTAACGTCTGAACGTCAATTTTTTGTTAATGCCACAAGACTCTGGAACTTCTTACCGCGCCAAATCAGAGAAATAGGATTGAAAACGAGATTTTCTACTGAACTAAGATCTTTCTTGTCTGCCACTTAATTTTACTTGTTCCTAGTAATTTTTTTTTTTTTTTAATTTGTTGTAACTTGTTTTATATAATTCTCATGTAACTAAATCTTATTGTATTTATGAATTTGAATTGGCCGTATATATTCTTATATTTATAAATTTCTAAGTATTATGCTCTTCGTTTTATTGTAGTCCTCATTGTTCCTTGTAAATCGATTACTCAGCTTATCACTATTTTTAAAGATATAATATATCTTACTGTATATATACTTACTTCAAATATCTACTTAAATAAATAAATAAATGTGTGATCTACAGTATTTCTTGATATAGGACAAGCGTTCGATAAAGACTGGCACAGAGGACTGATACACAAATTACAAAAGCAACCGCCGAAGCAGTATGCGACCATTCTGGAGTCTTATATATCAGATTGATTCTTCAGAATTAAACAAGATACAGAGTACTCGACATTAAGAGAGATTAAAGCTGGTGTACCGCAAGGCAGTGTGCTAGGTCTAGTTCTATACCTACTTTTTACTAGCGACCTGCCTGAAAGTGAAGAAACCACCATTGCTACTTTTGTAGATGACACAGCTGTCCTTGCTGTGGGAGCAACTGTCGAAATAGCAACAAAAAAGCTTCAAACAGCAATAAACAATATTTTAGAATGGACTAAGAAATGGCAGATTAGATTAAATGACCTTAAGTCAGTCCATATTAATGCGTTCGAAAGAGCAAGTAAAGAAAAAAAAGATGAGTTTAACATGCGATACAGTAAAATGTATTGGCTTATTGGGAGATACTCATCCCTGTCCAACTACAATAAGTTATTGCTATACACGCAAGTTCTGAAACCAGTATGGACCTACGGGCTCCAGTTGTGGGCATGCACATGCCAAACAAATTTACAAAAAATTCAGGTCTTCCAAAATAAATTAGTAATGAACATAGTTAAGGCACCTTGATACATACGCAATGTCGATCTGCATAAAAATCTAAATGTTGAAATGGTTGAAGATGAAGTTAAGAAAGTTGCTCAAAGGCACAGAAGTAGGCTACTCAACCATGTAAACACAGAAATGACAGAACTTTTAAATAATGACAATGTAATCAGGAGATTCAGACGGGTAAAACCTCTTGATCCATAAGAGTTAGCTAGGGCTAAGAAATCAGGTATTGTTTAGAAATCTGACAAACGGCGGATTAATCTCTTAAATTCATTAAATAATTCAAAAGCAAATTGCTAGTCGCCAACTAGGTGCAATCTCATTCGGGATGGCAAATGGGAGTTTTTTTTAGATGAGTTAAAGTCCATCACTATTGCAGAAGCATCCCTCCGGTACTAGCTCTGCATTGTCTTTGGATGAATTTTTACTTCCAGCGAATTCCCAACACAAAAAAAATTACATTCCATTCCCAGCTACTCGGAAACGACAAAGAGAATGGTCTTTGAAAGTCTAAGGAGACATGTTGTCAGAGTTGACTCTGTTCCCTACGTACATGTTCAGAATTTGTGCATGCCCTAAATGACTCGGGTACCAGCTATTTGTTTGGCTGATCCTCAAGGCACTTTTGCAGACGTTTCCTGCATGTATAGACCCAGGGCTTGCAAATTAAGAATGGCTTACAAGCCAGTGGTTGGTGTAGTTGTCGCTATATAACATGCTAGCCTTTATATTTTTGTCATCGCCTTGAGATTGGTTACCTTTGGTGACTTGCCACCAGACTTAGCTGCCTTATACACATAATTACGAGTATCACTTAGTTACACGCGCCGGGTATTTATGCCAAATTGGCTAGGCGTTTAAAGTGGAGAATTTTGAAATAAAGTGTAAAAATAAGGGAAAATAATCAGTGATAAATACGTGAGTGAATAATAAAAAGTTAAATTTTAGGTTTAACGGATACAGTCAGTGAGTGGACAGAGACCAATAAGAATAAGAAACTAACGGAATTTATGTACATATTCAGATAAGTGAAGTGAGAGCGAACAAAATGAGCGGGG
Source organism: Portevinia maculata (assembly GCA_949715645.1). NCBI lineage: Eukaryota > Metazoa > Arthropoda > Insecta > Diptera > Syrphidae > Portevinia > Portevinia maculata. The sequence goes on along the minus strand of OX454528.1, from coordinate 27,814,213 downwards.
AATGCACCAAGTGCAATAAAACCCTCGGTGGGAGAAGCGATAGTGGTGTTTCATGTGCAGCTTTTTGCAAAAAAGTCTTTTGTAAGAAATGCGTGGGTATAGGTGAATTTGAGAATAATATTCTGAAAAACCAGAACATCATGTTGGTATGTGATGAGTGTAAAGAATATATGAAGCAAATTGTAATAAAAATGGATAATGTGCTAAAAGCAGTAAATGAAAATAAAGTTGCGTTAAATAAACAAGAAGAAGAAATCAAAAGTATATTGAGTTGTGTAAAGCTAATAAATGCGAAAGAGTCAAATAAAAATAATAATGTAATCAAGAAAGTAAACAAAATGGATACATATGCTGAAATTGCAGTCAAAAACATTCCGCCGGTTTTAATTAAACCAAATAAAAAACAAGATAGTGAAAAGACAAAATCAGATTTAAAAGAAATTATTAAACCAGCAGATCTGGCTCTTCAAGTTAGTGGAATATCTAAAATTAGTAATGGATCGGTATTGATTAAATGTGCAAATGAAGAATCGAGTAAGAAAATAGAAGATCAGGTCAAAGAAAAAATGGGTGAAAAATATAAAGTTAATATAAGATCTTTGGTAGACCCGCAGATTGTAGTAATTGGTGTTGATCGAGAAATAACAGAAGATAATGTAATTAATGCTATAAAAAAAAAAAAAAAAAAAAATCAGTGGGAATATGAAGCTTATAAAGTGTTATAATAAATTCAAGGATGATAAAAAATATAATGTCATTATCAGTATAGATGGTACTTTATTCAAAGAAATAATGGAGGTTAATAAACCTTGTTTTAACATTGGATGGAATAAATGCGCAGTGTATAATAATGTATATTTAAGAAGGTGTTATAAATGTTGGGGATTTAACCATACAGCTAAAGTATGCACTAACAAAGTATGTTGCCCAAAGTGCTGTGGTGAACATAGTGAAATAGAGTGCCTAAGTGAAAAAAAAGAGTGCAGAAACTGCGTTCTATCAATTAATAATCTTAATATAGAATTAGACCAATGTCATGATACAAGAGATACAAACTGTCCGGTATACTTAAGACGAATTGCAAAGGAGAGAGAAAAGGTGGCTTATTATTAGCAATTAAATTCATTTCAGTGCATTTATTTAAATATTCAGGGAATAACAAATAATTTCAGTGAACTCAAACACATGGTATATGAAAATGATTTTGATCTTATTGCATTGTCAGAAACGCATATGGGGGTAAATGTAAAAGACCATGAAATTAAGCTCAAAAACTACAATTTAATTAGATGTGAAACAACATCGTCGCATACTGGTGGGGCAGTTATATACTTAAAGAAATGTTGGGAACATTCACCCTTAAAATCGGTGCAAGTTGATTTGAAAATATGGTTACTGTCTATAGAAATAACAATGATGAATAAAGCTATAACGTTTGTGGTGGTGTATAGGTCGCCAAGTTCTTCGATCAGGGAATTCTGTGATTATATAAGTGACTTTTTGGATGAATTAAAAGAGAAAGAAATGGTAATAATCGGTGATTTTAACATAGATTGGCTTAGCAGTAGTATATACAAAAGAGAACTTGAATGCTTGTTTAATGAAGGTATGTGCAAGCAATTAGTTAATGAACCTACACGTGTGACACTAACTAGCAAAACTGCTTTGGATTATGTTGTTACAAACAAAAAGGATTGTGAAGTGAATGTTAGAAACAATCTTAAAATTAGTGACCACGAATCAGTGGAATGTAAAATAAAAATAAAAAGTGATAAAAATGTGAAATACTCGAAATTAATAAAATATTTAAAATAAAATAGATTTCAATTTACTCAACAAATAAGAAGAAGTGCAATAAATGGAATAAGTATTTTAGTACAATGTGATAATGAAACGAGTGATATTTTTGAAAAGGAAATGTTAGAAGTGATCAACAAATTTGTAGTGGAAAAACATTGTATGGAAGGGAAACCGAAATGGTTTAATAAAGAACTGAAAGTACAAAGAAATAAAAAAATTCAATGCCATTTGAAATTTCTAATGACGCGAAGTAGTGTTGATTGGGGATCATATACTAAAATACGTAATGAATATAAAGCTAATCTTAATAAAATGGAACGTCGTTATATACAAAATAAGCTCAGTGGAGCCAATGACCAAAAAACTATGTGGCGATCAATAAAAAGTTTAGTATTGGGAGAGGAAACAACCGAAAACAAGTACATTGAGTTCGAGGGGGTAAAAATTAAAGGGGAGAAATTGATTGCGAATAAGTTTAATAAATATTTTATTGAAAGCATAAATCATATAAATGATGAAATTCCTAAAGTGCCGTGGGTAAATGTTGTAGCCAATAGTGAAAGAAGGTTTAAATTTAGAAAAGTTAACTCAATTGATGATCTTCTTAAAATAATAGAAATGTTGCCAAGCAAAAATGACTACAATTTCATGAATAAAAAAATGATAATAGACAGTTTTAGTGTGGTGGGTCCTGCTCTACTGAATATAATTAATTATTCGTTGACAAGTGGTGTTTTCCCTAGTACATGGAAAACATCGGTTATAATTCCTGTACAAAAAATTGCAAACTCCATAAAAAACGAACACTTTCGCCCAGTAAATATGCTTCCAATGCATGAGAAGATTTTGGAAAAGGTGGTGCATATTCAATTGGAAAAATACATTGAGGACAATAATATACTACTTGAAGAACAATCGGGATTCAGAAGAAAACACTCGTGCGAGTCAGCTTTAAATTTCATCATCACTGACTGGAAGGAAAAACTTCACAACAAGAAAAAAATAGCTGCTGTATTCTTGGATTTGAAGAGAGCCTTCGAGACGGTAAATAGAGGCATATTACTTGAAAAGCTTTGTGGATATGGGGTAAGAGATGTAGAGTACGAATGGTTTAAATCATATTTAATAGATCGCAAGCAGATAGTAAAATTTAATAATGAGCTATCCAATCCATTAAAAACAGAAATTGGAGTACCACAGGGTTCCATATTGGGACCTCTTTTGTTTTTATTGTATATAAACGATATCAAACATGTTGTAATAAATTGTCAAATTAAGTTATTTGCGGATGATGGACTCATGTATGTAGAAACAAATGAACTTAGTGAGAGTATTACTAAACTTTTGGAAGATATACATAAAATAAAAAAATACCTAAATATGAATAAACTCAAATTAAATGTAGATAAAACTAAAATAATGGTATTACCTAGAAATTATTCTTTCAATAAAATTGATGAATTTGAATGTGTTAATGAGACGAAGTATCTAGGAATTGTAGTAGATAGTAATTTAAACTTTAAAGTACATTTTGAAAACATCTGTAAAAAAATTTCTATAAAAATCGGTTTCTTTCGGAGAATTAGAAAGAAATTATGCATTCAAATGGCAATAAAAATATACAATACCGTCATCAAACCCCATTTTGAATATTGCCCTACAATATTATTAATGGGTTCTGTAGGTATGATGCACACAATGCAAAAATTACAAAATAAGGCAATGCGTTCAATTCTACATTGCAATAGATACACTCCAATAAGTATAATGTTAGAAATGTTAAAATGGTTGACTATCAAACAACATATAATAATGAGTACTATGCTATTTATATTTAAAATTAAAAATAATTTATTGCCCATGTATTTAAAAAGACGTTTGTCCACAAGAGCTAACTCTCATCCATACAACCTAAGAAATAATAACGATTTTAACTTGCAGCTATATAGAGATAATAAAACGCAAAATATGTTATTCTATAAGGGTATACAAATGTTTAATAATCTGCCGAATGATGTAAAAGAAGAATCCAATATTAAAAAATTTAAACAAGCTGTAATATTATTTGTAAAAAACAATTATTAAACTCAAAATGCAACACGTAAATGATAATTATAAACAATGTAATGTAAACTTGTAAAATCGAAAAAAAGTGGCATTATTGCTAAATAAACTGAAATAATAATAATAATAATAATTTGAGTATTGTTCGATTGCCGTTTACATCCACAGAATTATTTTGGGGTTTGTTCCCCATTTCTCGCCGAAGATACGGTTGCATGCGTAGAAAGCACTCCCTGCTTTCATAGCTCTGTCATCGTTATTTTGCTTCCAACTCAGCTTTCTGTCTTTTCCTGCCCTTGCACGACGCACCCATAAGCTCCCTTAAAATCCTTGCCGTAACTGCCTTCGCATCACCTCATACAACTTTCCCCTTTTGACCTTCCATAAAAGAGAGATCGAAGCTTTTCCGCTCAAACAAATATTTTTAAAATGTTAATATTTCCTGCGTTTGTGTTTTTTTTTTATTTCTTTTTTATTTTTATGTTTTACTACTTTCTTGCTTTCGTTGTAGGTACAACGTCGTATTTTTTTACGAACTTCAGAATTGACGCACTAAGTCAAACACCAGAAACGAATATCTGGAACCACAAGATGACAAAAATCTCTACACAGTGGATTCGATTTTTTATTTCCTTGGTCGATTAAAGTTCCAATCAAGTGGAAAAGTTTTTCGAAACCTTTCTGCTACCAATGTACCTATCTGGCAAAATAAAAAAAAACTCTACTTATTTGTTCTTCCAAAAGTCTGTTGGCCATGTCGTTTCTCAAATCGATTTTGTCCCTTAAACTGAAATGTATACGCTGGTTTTTGAATACCCATCTATAGTACAAAACTTGCCAGCAGATCCGTTTTAAATATCAAAAATATATTTATTAAAGTGAGTCCTTCAAAGTTAGATTATCGATTCCGTTTGATGGAATTTCTGTAAGAAATTCTATAAAATTGAGTTTGAGATTGAAATTGTTTTGCGGAAGAAAAGTTAGTTGATTGGTTGAATTCTTCTCAGAAGGAACTTTCTCTGTACGTTAAGGGAATGAGTTCCTTTTGTCTTTTAGTGCAGTCATCGATTTGTCTCTTTTCAAAGGAAAAAACAAGTTTCCAGCCTCAAATTGAAATATCATATGTGAGGCAATCTCGCTGGTTATGAGAACGATGAGTGCGCGTATCATAAAATATCAAAGGACTTTATACGCACATCTCATAAAGTTGGTATTTCTAGATGAATTCATTTGAAAACAAAAGCCAAGCGGCCCACATTTATCGCAAATTCCTGCTGTTCAATGATCTGCAAAATGCCTGCTATGTGTGGCGTGCGTCCATATTGCCATTTCGTTCCGTATTCTCTCGATTGTTTATTGATTTGACTGTTTCGACGACAGGACACAATGATTTTTGCTGTTGAACGAGCGAAAAATGCCGGAAATTTGTTTTGGATGCCTTGTACTGAAGGTGGAGTAGGTACTTCTGTTACCCGTACAACGTTGACCTCTCAATGAGAAAAGTGGTTCACCATAACTCCACGCTCCGACTGCGAGTCCTTCAGCATTTGAATATATGTTCACAGTCACATGAGTGTGTACTTTTCGTATTAACAAGTTGGGGGTGTTAACATCGCCAAAAGCTAACTACTCGATATTGTCAAAAGGGGACATTCTCCTTGCACACACATTTTATTTGTGTCAGCGAGCATATTATTGTTGTTTTATTGTTCGGTGTTAGCGGCGAACAGGATTTTTTATATTCTGTGTTTGGTGGATGGGATGTCCTTTCCAATAACATTTTGTCTTTCATTTCAATTTCGATGATATTTTTTTGGCTGCTCGACAGGGGTAAAGTATTGTCGGAATGCGTTGGAAACAGATGTATTGGAAAGTAAATGAGTATGACTACGGGTTCGAGTACGTGCTTAAGAGTAGATGTCAAAAAAAAATTAAGCGTTCAAGCGACTGAGGAATGAAAGGGAGCAAACGCGATATTTGACTCGTGTTATTTTTTTTGCAATCTACAGGGTGTCACAGTTAAGCAGTATTATTATCTTCTTCTTCTTTGTCATTTTTTCAACGATAAAAAAGTGTACAAGATATACTTTGCTTAAGAATACGGACATGGCTATTCTGCCGTCTACCCGAAAAGCAGTATAATCCTTTAAGGGGAGATTCCTGAAGATCCGCCGAACAATATTTTTCTATTTTCTGTCCATTTTAAGCTATAGGCCATCAAAGTTTGCAATTTATGACAGAGATCGTGACACTTTTTCGCAGCCTTCAGCCTTAATTCGGATTAAAATTATTAGTTCTTGGCCGGAGATATTCATGCCAAACATGTGTTATGGGGAAATGTTACTGCAAATCCCAGGTGCAAACAAGTTTCACGATTGGTGGCGCCTCAATATGATTGAGTATAAACTCGAGTTGTACGCGACGGATATCCCTTCTTTCCCAAGAAGCGGTGCTTTGGCCTTAACGGACGCAAGACTTCAAGTGACGAATATAGACCCCTAACTGTTTTGCGTGCGTTTGAGTACGCTAGTGACCACTACGGACTCGCCGCCTCTCTCCATTCTTAAACGGCTGTACAGGCAATTTACTGCCCGCAACGCACCGGAGGTAAGGATGCTGAAGTCAGAGATCCAAATTCTGAAACAGCTGATTAAGAAAAATTACAGAAAGTCTGTAAGACTGTATTGGGGCAATAAATTTCGGGCTATTAAAACCAGTAGTCCAAATTTGTTCCCACAGATCACAATGAAATTCCTACTGTCCGAATCTCCAAGACATCAGAGAACAGACAGACAGTACTGACTGCTGCTATAATTCCGGAAAGTGTCGCTTCAAACGACGATTTTTTTCGTGGAATAAATGCAAGAACCAATGCACGGGTGCTTGTCTGGTTGATTTCGAGAAGGCTTTCGGCATCGTATGGTTAGAGGGACTTTTCTACCAGGTGGGGGATGCACAAACCCTTGCTATATGTAATTTATTATATGCTTATGGGAAAGAAGTTCGTTGTCAAATGTGGCAACGTGACTGCGAGCAGAGTCTTTGAAATTAAAAACGGCTTACAGCAGGGGGCGGTGAATTCTCCAAACCTGTTTAACATTTACACGAGTGATCTGGTGGGTTAACTCAGACATGCTATAGCGTATGTCGACGATTTGGTGGCATACAGATCAGGCCCTAAAATCGAGGTCCTAAATATTCTTTTGCAGCGTGACTTTGAACAAATAAAGGAATATTCTGACGACTGGAAGTTGAAAATCAACTTTCAGAAGACGGAAACAATCTTGTTCAGAACAACATTGGCTGCGGCCTCTAGGGATACCAGAAAAAACTGGAAAAATGGGATATTATTTGACAAAGTTGGCAGCCATTGGCGGTGAGACGCTTATATGGGTATCTGGATTGAGCAGTATCTGTATTCCAATAGACAAGTAGTTGCTTGTCTTGCTGGGGTCAAGAAGGCTTATGCTCTGACAAGTAGACTCTTTCATAGCAGTCAACTTGATTCCAGAGGGAAGGTCATAAGCTACGTGGGTTTTATAAGGCCGATCATTGATTATGGTTATCCATTGTAGTTTAAAAAAGGGACTAGTTATATAATATGGAATAGATTCGGATTTTGGAGAGACAATATCTTAGGGCGTGTCTCCGGTTGTTCCGAACGCCTCAATCCAACTATATAAAATACTATCCCAACAAGGTCCTATACGATGATTGACAATTTCCTTATTAAAGTGACTCGAAGGCACGTTGCAAGGGCGACAGCCAGCGACAATAGCCTGATCTTTGGGGCTTGCTACCCCAATGAAATATATATAGAGAGTACGCTCCAATCTGGCATCCTGGTATTATACCAACGCTACCGCAGCGTGAGAGATAAGCGGCTCATCCGCGGCGGGAACGTTGCCAATGCTCATGAGCTAATCCGTTTTAGTACAGCAATAGCGGAGAGGGATAAATTCGATACAGAAAAGCAATCCGAATTTTGGTGGCTTGTTGAGGGGGCAGGGGTCAACATGCCCTCCCAAGACGGTGCGTTACTATAGGTAACATCCTATTAATTCATAAGTTAGAATACGTTAGCTAGGGCCTTTCTGGGAGAGGCGTGGTGGTGATTCCGGGCGGTGACTGACGGTTGTAAGTCGAACCACGCCGCCGCGGTTGCATGTTGCCGACGCGACGTCGGCCGGAAAGCAATTGGGATTTTGATCACTTGTTGCGTAATGCATTTATTATTATTATAATTAGAATACTTGACACTAAATTGACGCTGACCTTTTACTGTTAAGTTAGTGCCTTTGAGTTCTTTTTAGTGTCAATTTAGGCAAACACCCTAAAAAGGCACTTGCCGCCACTGCGCAGGCAAAAGAGGTTAATATGTCAAGTAGGTTCGAACAACACAAAGCCTGAAAATATGCTCCTGTTGGGAACATCTGGTGAGGGTGATATATTGACCTTCTTGGCAACCGGTGCGTCGGGAGCATAAACCCCCTTTTGATCTGTTGTAGCATATAGGCTATAGCAATACCATTTTTGTCCTCCTTAAGCTGGTCTTTTTTCCCGATTAACCCATTCCAAATGAAAGAACATTCCGAATTCTCGGATATCAACCTACATGTTTCAAAAAGAGTTCATGTACCCGATTCCGAAGAAGCCAAATCCAATTGCCCCGTTCTGACACAATCAGATATGGCATCTCCATCCATATATTGATTTGAGGTCGGTTGCTCGATAGCAGACCGAGAAATTGTGCGCGGAATGTATTCGGCAGCACTAGGGTTAACAGCCATAGAGAGCAGAACACCTTCTCGAGTTAAAGGCTTAATGGCAATAAGTCGAAGTGTTAAATATAAACGTGAGTTGGATCGTGGTGTCACAACTGAGCCTGTAAAGTACTTTATATCTTTCCACCATTGACGCTTACCACCCTCCTCTGCTCCTCTCTTTCTTTTATCACTCCAACTAACCTTGAATCTAACAACTTCCACAAAGCTAACTTCAGAAAGATCAATGATTTTCTGAGCAGAATCGAACTCAACTTCTCGAATTTATCCGGTGACCAAGCTGCTACCAGTTTAATGGCGACATCTTTAAATGCAATTGCTTATTCGTTCCTTTTTCGCACCATTAAACCTCGCCATCTTCTCTTCCTTTGTATTATAGGAAACCGCGTTCACTTCATAATAAACGTAACAAACTATGGGTTATCCATCTTCATTCCAGAACTGCAACAGATTATTCGAATTGTATCGATTCATACTTACAGTTCCCTAGCCTTTTTGAATTTCTCTATCAGCGCTATCTTTATGACGCTCAAGCTAATGACCCACAGTCATTTTTCCACTTTTTTCTGATAGATACCCTTCCTCACTATTGCTTAAAGGCGAGTCATCAACGGATCCCTTTGAAATCGCAATCTCTTTTGATAGCTTTTTCAAGCAGTTCTTCGCTGAGCACTGCCCAGAGCCGGATCACTCTCTCCTTAGTTATGTGAACAACTTTACCATTGGCCCATTCGTTTTACCCACTTCTGACCATCCCATGGTATGCAACAAACTTCCTCATTTCAATGATGAATATTTACCCGGTCCAGACGGCCTCCCAGCCATCCTTCTTAAAAAGTGCTCTGCTGTTCTTGCACATTTCATTACCGATCTCTTTAAACGTTCTCTTGGAAAATTTTCTAAAATCTGGAAAACGTCCTTCATTTCACCAGTTCACAAAAAGGGACTAAAGAATCTATCGACCAATTGCTAAGCTCTCGCATACCTATACCCAAGGTTTTTCAAAGTATGATGTACGATTCATTATCCTTCCAGTGCAAGTCTCTTATCTCCCCCTTCAGAATGGTTTCCTCAAAGCTAAATGGTATGGCACAACCACTAACCAGGTTGACTTTGTTTCCGTCACACTTTCTGCATTAGAAAGTGGCAATGAAGTGGATTTAATCGCTACCGACTTCAGTAAGGCCGTTGACAAAATATCTCATCGTTTGATTCCTTTCAAACTCTCCTTCCTGGGCTTCGATCCCCTACTATTGAACTGGTTTTTATCTTACCTTGAGAACCGATCTTATAACGTTCGTTTTTGCTCTGTTCTCTCTTTGCCTTTTAAAGCCATATATGGGGTTCTCCAAGGTACCCACCTTGGCCGTCTGATTTTTATTCTCGCAATAAATGATCTTGACAACGTCGTTAAGTTCTCCTCCAACTGTCTTTATGTCGACGACGCAAAATTCTTCTTCAACAAGACCTCAATAGATATTCGGTTTGGTGCTAAAAATCTTTATGGATCTAAATATTGCTAAAAATGAATTTCTTACTTTTTGACGTAAGCGGACTCGGTGTCCCCTATAGTACGGCTTTTGAACAACAAAACAATTGTTACCGTTCTTACCATCCGCGACCTAGGTTTTCTGTGTGACCGAGAGCTTTACTTTCTGTCACATATAGATGAAATAATCAATAAAGCTTGGTTCCGTCAAACGGCGTTCTAAAGAATTCACCAATCCCTACGTGACCAAAGCCCCATAACCTACGCCCGCCCTATTCGAGAGTACGCTAGCCAAGTAAGGGCACCATGCTACCGGGTTCACACTTCTAGACTTGAAAGCATTCAACGTCGATTTCTCCGTTTTGCTCTTCGTGGACTCATGTGGAATAATCACCTTATCCTACCACCCTATCAAGATAGCCTTCATTTAATAAACCTGCAGACCATAGAAAAAAGAAAACATGTCGCTGATATTCTGTCTTCTCACTAGCTGCATCGATTGTTATTTTCTTCTAAATTATATTACCTTTCACACTAACACTCACAATTAAAGACCCCCGACTCTTCTACCTTCCCACACGTCATATGGCTTCTACGAGCCGATCTCCCGCATGTTGCAAAAGGTCAACTCTATCTTCCTATTTTGGGGGGGGGGGGGGGGCTTGTATAAATAAAAATAGTCTCATACCTCTCTTCGTTGATGCAGCTTTACAAAAATCCTTTTTACATAGGCGAAGTCTTCTTGTATTTTTGCCCATGAGGCAGTGCCAAGTAATTATGCTGTTAAGAAAGATCCAGCCAGGTGTGTTTAATTGCTGGACATGTTGTACCGCTTGTCAAGTTAAGGTTTGGTCCATCGATTACGTCTGGGTCAAGGTGGTGGTTCTCGTTCTTCAATCACCATACTTAAAGTTAACCCTCAATCCGTGTACTGGGCACAGAGTGCCCAAATGAAATTTCAAATCGGATTTTAACGTACTTATTGGTCTATGACGTGCAATAATGAGATGATATCTTAGGGCATACGATGCCCTAGTACACGAAAAACAACCAGTTGAACTGTTTTTGTATACAGTTGTACTAAATCGGAGATATTAAAAAAAAAATACCGATATCGTGTTCCTGGGCACTCAGTGCCCATAAATTTGTTGGTACATTGTTTATTGAAATCGTTAACTTTTTAGCTTTCCCAGACATTTCAGTTGTTCATTTGAATATAATTTTGTTGCTGTTTTGGATTATTTTTACCGATCTAATGTTCATTTATCAACGTTAAAAAAAAGAAGATGAAATCAAGATTCATTTGGTTTATAATTTATTATAATTATATGAAGAGTGCTTACTGCTCGGCGGTCGAATTACAAGAGCGAACAAAATGGTATACAGAATTTAAGTTAGAGGTTTCAGTTAACTTACAAATACAAAAAAACATAAAAAATAGGGGAAATAAGGTTTGTTTGTGCGACATAGGCACTTAATACTGAACATTCAGCCCCCCCTGAAGGATACAGTTCCTTCAGAAAAAGGTAAAGGAGCAAGTTTTATGATGGGGCGAACATAATCGCCTAATTGTGTAGTGATTGTTGCAACTCGATTGTGGTTATCTCGTCCAGGATGTATCTCCTTTACTCGACCCAAAATCCATTTCGATGGTGGGAGATTCGGGTCTTTCAGCATCACCACGTCACCCTTCTTTAGATCCTCCCTTACTGACCTCCATTTTGGGCGCTGCTGAAGAGAAGTCAGGTACTCTATGTGCCAGCGTTTCCAGAAGCCTTGTTTTAAATTAAGGGGTTCACCAATCAAAAAATGAGCTGGACTTAGAGCGATGGGATCCATATCCGATGTGGGCCACATAGGTCGAGAGTTGAGTAGAGCTTCCACTTGAGAAAGCAGAGTGTACATCTCTTCGTATGTGAGTCTTTGGTCCCCTATAACTCGCTTGAGGTGAAACTTTACCGACTTCACCCCTGCCTCCCACAAACCGCCAAAGTGAGGTGAAGCAGGGGGAATGAATTTCCATGATATTTGTTCCGTTGATAAATGATCGCTGATGATTTTGTTGTGCTGTTGGCTGATGAGATGTAAGTATAAGTAGGCGGAAGAGAGATCACCAACTAGCTCTAGGTGGATTGCTTTTGTGGTAAAGCATACAAAAACCGCGATATATGCTTTGATGAATTTTGGATTTCGTCCTCTGGCTAGGCGCAAGGTTAAAGGGCCCGCTTAATCAACTCCGACGATGTTGAAGGGTCGCGAATAACGAACACGTTCGACTGGTAGGTTAAACATAAGTTGACTAGATGTACCTTTACTATGACGGAAACACTTAACACATTGATGAACAACCTTGCGTAAGAGATTACGACAGCCGATAAGAAAATATTCTTGTCTTAGAATGGCAAATATTTGCGAAACACCAACATGTAAATAACGCTTGTGAATATGTTCCACGATAAGTTTCGCGAACCGAGTGTTTTTGTCGAGTATGATAGGGTGTTTTGTAGCGAATGATGCATTCGATTCTTGGATACGACCACCGACGCGAAGGATTCGGTCGGTATCCAAAAAGGGGTTGAGAGAAAATAGCTTGTTGCCCTTTTTTAACACTTCACCTTTCGCGATTGTATTGATTTCGATGGAAAAACGGATTGATTGATGCCACTTAACGAAACATGTTTTTGCTTTTGAAAGTTCACTGAGAGAAAGGGAATAAGTCTCATGAGTGGTTGGGCTTACGCGGGAGTTGCAGACAAACCGTCGAATGTAGGCGAGTACACGTATACATTTAAAGTAGTTGGAAATATCGTTTACGAGAGTCTCACAAATGTGTGTGTTTTCAACCTTCGATAAAAGAACCTTGAGGGGAGGAACTTTCCGTTCTTCAAGCTGTTCCTTTGAAAAGTCGGATGTTAGTTTCACAGTTTGAGGCCATTGATTTCGATCGTGCCTTATCCATTGTGGTCCGGACCACCATAAGTCATCTTGCAACAAATGAGAAGGTGGAGTACCACGAGATGCGCAGTCAGCTGGATTCTGATGAGATCGTATGTGATGCCAAGACTATCTTGGTATAGATGACAGGATTTCTGACGTACGATTCGAAATAAAGACTGACCATCTTTTTGGTACGTCTGAAAGCCAATGAAGGACGATTTCAGAATCAGTCCAGGCAAAAACTTTGATTTCTTTGTATCGCAAAGAAGTTTTAAGTTTTTGAATTAACCGTGCGAGGAGAACTGCTCCACAAAGTGGCAGTGAGACAACCTTGATCGGTGCTACCTTACTTTTTGCGGCGACTATTGAGCTAATTTTGTTACCAGCTGAATTTTTTTTTTTTTTTTTTTTTTTTTTATAATAAGCGCGCACTAAAGGAATTTGTTGGGACCCTTATAATGTATTAGCTACACAGCGCTGGCGTTAAGGAAATTAGGCTGAGAGGAAAAGGAGAGATGCCGATGCACGTTGGTTTTGAATGTCTGTAGGTTATAATGTGTAGGAAAAATGGAGCGGGGAAGAGCATTCCACATTCGTGTTGTACGGCTGAGGAAAGATTCTTTGAACTTCACTGTACGTCCGAACACAGGCTTGAGGGTGAACTGATGAGCATTCCCTGCATGGCGGGTATTGCGGTTGAAATGTTCAAGGGGAGGAATACAACTGGCTATTTCGTTTGAGCACTTATGGTGGAAATAACGATAAAATAACGACAGGCAGAAGACATTACGACGATGACTAAGAGAGTCAATCGATCTCGCGATGTCTCGGTCGCCAATGAGTTTTATCGCGCGTTTTTGGATCCTGTCAAGTAGCTCCAAATAAGTTATTGGTGCACCGGACCAGATATGAGCGTTGTACTCGAGTTTCGGCCGAATAAACGCCTTATAAATTGTAGCCAGATCAGAAGGGATGAAATATTTCTTACAACGCTTAAGGAAGCCTAGACATTTCGCGGCGTTCTTGGCGACATCGAATATGTGGTCATTCCAACGAAGGTTGTCATTAACACACATACCGAGAATGGAAAGTCTTTCGGTTTCAGCGATGCAAGTGCCATTCATAGATAATGGCAGTGTGTGTGGGTTTTGCTTTAATGACAGGAGACAGCATTGAGTTTTGGAAGCATTAAATTCCACTCTATTGGTTTTACCCCACTGAGTTATGCTGTTAAGATCGGAATTTAATGAGCTTAACATACGTTGCCGTTCCAGTTCCACACCCGAAGATGAGGGGCGTGACCCAAGAAACGAATATGAGAAGCTGAGGGTACTGTCATCAGCAAAGGAATGGATTGGATTAGAAGTAACAGACAGTAGATCATTTATAAAAATGAGAAAGAGAGTCGGGGACAGAACAGAGCCTTGGGGGACACTAGCATTTATTTGGTGAGTTGCAGACTTGAAGCCGTCCAAAACAACTTGAATTGAACGGTCTGAAACGTAATTTCTAATCCATTGAAGAAGAGTATCATCGATTCCAAATGCACGCATTTTCGACAAGAGAGCTTGGTGCCAAACTCTGTCAAATGCTTTTGAAATATCAAGCGCAACGATCTTACTTTCACCACCTTGGTGAAGAGATTGGTTCCACTTTTCGGTTAGATATGTCATCAAATCACCAGTGGACCTGTTGCTGCGAAAACCATACTGCCGGTCATTAAGAAGTTTTCGCGATTCAAGATATTTCATTAGCTGACGGTTTATCAGCGTTTCCATGACCTTAGAAAGAAGGGACGTAAGTGCAATTGGTCGGTAGGAGGAGGGAGAAGAAGATTCGCCTTTTTTTTGGTACAGGCTGAACAAATGCTGTTTTCCATCTTCCCGGGAAGAGTCCTGAAGAATAGGACAGATGGAAAAGCTTACGCAATGGTTTTGCCAGCGAGGAAGAACACCTCTTCACAACGCTTTTTTTTTTTTGTCGGGGTGTGTGAGACTTTCTGCACTGGAGCACTCAGACTGAGAGACAACAAGAATGCCGCGGATTTCCCACAGACGTCGGGGAGCGTCTGTCTGCACCCTGGAGAGTCATGCCAACGGCGATTGTGTTAATAGAAAGCCCAATCGTCAATGGAAGCCCTGACCGAGGCAGACAATCGCTGGTTAAGGTCCTGAGAAGCCCCCTCTGAGCCTTGTCTAGCAAGTTCATCGGAGATCTCATTTCCCGTGATCCCGTTATGACCCGGGATCCAGACAAGTTTAAGTGAATTCAATCTTCCGACGAATTCAAAGATATCTTGCATTCACGTACTATTTTGGAGGTAGTTAAGGGTTTGAGTAAGGCCTTAAGCGCAGCCTGACTGTCGCTACAGACACAGATACTTCGCTCCCTCCACCTGTTCCTCGCATAATAGTCCCTGGCCATTAGGATAGCATAAGTCTCCGTTTGCAAGACTGACGCATGCCTAACGAGAAGAAAAGTCTAATGTTGTCGCTTTCTATGAAAACACCAGCACCAGATCCTTGATCGATTTTGGAGCCATCCGTAAAGAGTCGCTTGCATTCCTTTCCAGGCTCAGAGTCTGGCCAAAGCCAGTCCTGAACACGAGGAAAGTCGACTTCATAGTTGCGCTTCAGCCGAAGTTCCGGTATCATTGCATCAGACGGCATATCCATAAGATAGGAGGCAAAGGACAGCCGTTGTGCAAGTTCATCAAAACTCCAGTGCGAGTTATACCAAAAGCCACCTCTTTTTAAACGTGAGATAGCTTTGATTGTGCAACCCATAATGTAAACATCAAGGGGCGGGAGATTCAATAATGCATCCAGGCTGGAGTCAGGCGTGCTGTGGAAGGCCCCCGTGCAGCCGAGACATATCTTCCTTTAGAGTTTGACGAAAGCAGCAGTAACATATTTACGCGAAAGCTTATTCTACCAAACAACCAATGCGTATGCTATAAATGCTCTTACCATAGCCGTATAAATCCATAGGACTCTTAGCGGTGATAAGCCCCATGTCTTGCCGAAAATGCCCTTGCACTGCCAGAAAACCGACAGCGCCTTGGCAGTCTTCAGCTCAACATGCTTGGACCAAAGAAGTTTGTTATCCAGGACGACTCCCAGATACTTTGCTTCATTGGAGAGTTGGATTGTGACGCCTTTTAGCACTGGCTGAGTCAACCCGATCAGCTTCCTCCTACTCGTAAAGATAACAACCTCAGTTTTTAGATGATTGACCGAGAGCCCATTCCTATTGCACCATTCGTCGATCACGTCAAGGGCCGCCTGCGCCTTGGCGCATACAGTCGCTAGGCATGATCGAACAGAAAGCATGGCAACATCATCCGCGTACGCCTGAGCGTATACATTAGAACTGTTGAGTGCGTTCAACAGAGACTCGACCAGCATACACCACAGCAGTGTAGACGGAACGCCGCCTTACCGGCAGCCTCTGTTAACCCCCGCCATAACATAGCGGCCACAATCTGCATCCGCAACCAACGTTCTATTCATTTGCATTGCTTTAATCCAAAACACCAATGGTTCATCTACGCCGTGTACGCACCCTCAATATCCATGAAAATGCCCATCGCGTATTCTTTCATGTCAAGCGAGCCCTCAATTCTACCAACTAGATTTTGGAGCGCAGTCCCGCAGGATTTTCCGCGTTGATAGGCATGTTGCTTCTGAGATAGTGGGTGCAATCGCAAAGCACTTTTGCGCACGTGAAGCTCGACCAGCCTTTCCATGCTTTTCAGCAAGAAGGAAGTCAGACTTATTGGTCCGAAGCTCTTGGCGAGTGAGTAGTCACTTCTGCCAATTTTAGGTATAAATGCCACTCTAACTGTACGCCAAGGTGTTGGAATGTATGCCAGGACAGCGATGAAGATTTTCTTCATAGTCGGTAGCAACTGGTTTGTACATTGCTGCAGCATGGCTGGGTATATTCCGTCCGTACCAGGTGACTTGAAGCCGTCAAAAGACGCAAAAGCATATTTAATGGCCTCGTCCGTCACCACGCAATATACCAGCTACGCCGAGTTGTTTGTCTTGGCTCACTCATAGTCTCGGTAATCGGGGCTGGTTGAGAACCAATTGTAATCTGGTTACCCGGAAAGTGAGACTCCAGCAGATAACTAAGAGTTTCCGCTTTCGTCTCAGTGAAGGTGCCATCAAGTTTTCTAAGTGAGTCCAGTTTGGCTGGTTTGCCCTTTTTCAGAACTTTAACCAACCTACTAGTTTCACCCAGCGTTTCAATCTTTTCGCAGAAATTCTTATAAGAAGCACTTTTCGATACCCGAATTAGCCTCTTATATTCCTACTGCTTCGATCGGTAGAGATTCCAGTCTGTCTCCAAATCAGTCTTGAGTGACCTATTTAGAAGCTTTCTAGCTTCTCTACGAATTCTTTGCAGTTCCGAGCTCCACCAGCGAATCGGTGTTCTGCCAGGGGGTTTGCTTACTGGGCACGTCAGTTCAAAACAGCTAGTAATGGCACTATTCAGGTCTTGAACAGCTTCCTCTACCTTTTTTTCTCGTCCTGAGTTTGGTTGGAGTTTTGAGAGTTTTCCCTAATTCCTCCCTGAAGCGTATCCAGTTGGTTTTTCTCGGATTCCTCCTCTCCTGCAAAGTTATGGCTTCGCATCCGATTTGGAATTCGATATATCTATGGTCTGAGAGGGACACCTCCGAAGAGACCCTCCAGTTAGTAACCGCCTCAAAGTATCTATTTGATAAAGTTAGGTCGATTACTTCCTGTCTTCTTGACGTCACAAAAGTTGGTTGCGAACCAACATTGTTGATAGTAAGATCAGATGATAGAATGAAATCCAGGAGATGGTTTCCTCGCATGTTGCATTTGCTGCTGCCCCAAACAATGTTTTGAGCATTGGCATCACAGCATATAACTAGGCCCATCTTCCTGGTGTCGCAATAGTCAATGAGTTCAGCAATTGCCCTCGGTGGTGGAGGCACTACCGAATCATAGGGGAGACAAGCTGACGCCACGACGAAGGTCTTCCAATTTCCATTCGTTTCGTAGCTAATGGCTGCAGCAACCAAATCTTGGCCACAAAATTGTCCAAGCTTAGTCGCTGAGAGAAGGTTCGACACAGCAAGATAAGCCCTTGGTCTCTCGGACCGCTCGTCACAGAGTATCGTAGTGCCACGGACACCTCCAAGGCCACAGATGCGATTTTTCCACACCCATGGCTCCTCTATGGATGTTATGTGGGCTTTTGTATTCAACACAGAAAGCTTCTTACTGATGAGTGCAGTAGCAGCCTTGGAGTGTTGAAGGTTAATCTGAGTAAATCCAATCATTGGAAATACATCAGCTGGAAGTGTTCTAGTGGAAGGGCACGCAGTTCCACCGACAGGAGTGCTTGAGGTATTCTTCCTCCGTTTTTTCCTGTTCGAGCTATTGGAAGGGGAGGCAGCGTTGGTTTCAGTCAGCTGGCTGGTTTCGGTTGGGGTAACCTCTGCCGACCTGCATCTCTTTGCCGTCGCCGCCGGGGAAGTGCCGTTCTCAGCGCTTGCGCCTTCAACTGGCGGTGCAGTTTCTTTGCGCCGCACGATAGCCGCCTTTCTCCTTTTCCTCTTTCGCTGGCTCTTAGATGGACGCTGACCAGTGGACGCCGCCTCTGTGGCCCGTTTCACCTGTTCGGTTTCACAGGCCTCGTCGGCAGCATCGCACCTATCGGCTGTCTGTCTATTGGTCTGAAGATTAAGCGTATCAGGTTGAACCTCTCCGCCACTTTCTCCATTTTTCCAGCCCAGTTGGGTGGATTTTCGCCCATGCGAGTACCACCTGGAGTATTTAAATCATTAAGTTGTTCCTGCATACTTGTTTGGTTCGCGATAGAGCTTTGACGGTGTATAAAACGCCGCTATGACTCTAAAACCTCGGATCACGAACGTATCGTACCGAGGTCCCCCTATCCACCACCGGGGGACGCGCCTGGTAGGTAACCAACCCGCAGAACGCTAGGGGAAATACCATCTGGACCAGCGGATTTGTGAACGTCAAGATCTTGAAGTACTCTAGCCACTCTACGAGTGCGAAAGTGGATTGGTCCCATAGAGAATTGTACGCGCTCGAGTACAGGGGGAGAAAAAGCACAATCTGGGAGCGTTGAGCTGACTGCAAAGTGAGCAGCAAGCAGATTGGCCTTATCTGTAGAGCTGACAGCTGGAATGTCGTTGTAAATGAGTATCGGGATAGATGACGAGGCCGAATTCTTGATGTTTTTAACAAATGACCAAAAGTTTTTACTACCCGTGGGACTTTGTAGTATTTTTTGCCTCAACTTTTGGTCATAGGATAATTTGACACGATTAATGTGGGCATTGCAGTCATTTCTGGCTCGTTTAAACTTTTTACGGCTTTCCTCAGATGGGTTGGCTTTGAATAGCCGAAAACTTACCTCTTTTAACCTGATAGCCTCTTTGCAGCTCGAGTCACACCACGAGTTAACCTTGGGTTTGATACTTTTAATCCTGTTAGGGATAAAAGTCTTCATACCCAGGTGAATTATGTTTGTGACCATATCAGCAGCAGCATCCACGTCGCTGTCGAGGAAGCACAGCGACTAGTTAAAACTCTTAAAGAAACCGTTTAATTTTTCCCAATTGGCTTTCTCGTACTGCCATACGGTTCTTTTAGGGGTTTGTTCTTTAACTATGTGGTTGGAGTACGAGAAATTTGCTGATATGATGCAATGGTCTGACGAACCTAGAGGCGATAATACGTTCAAGGCGTATTTATCAGGGTGAGAGGTAAGAAACAAGTCCAATGTGTTGGCAGTTTGGCTGCTAATGTCCGGTATTCGTGTCGGCTCATTTACAAGCTGAGTCAGGTTATTTACCTCAGCAAAGATCTCGACGTACCTTCCTTCGGGTGTTGTCTGACCAGAATGTCGAAGCCAGCTTGAATTGTGTATATTGAAATCGCCCGCAATAACGATTTCAGAACGAGGATGAAGGGTCAAAATTCTTGTAAAAGAATCAGACAGGGCATCAAACTCATTATAAGTTGAATGTCTGTCCAAGTTGGGGCTTCTGTAAATAAAACAGTAGTGTATTAATTGCCTACGGACATGGAGTTTTAGCCAAATGAAATTAAATTCTGGGTTGGCACATTGGCCATATTGAGGCTGAAGTTGGTAGGCTACGTCACTACGTATAAAAAAACATAAACATAAAAAAAACACAACTTGTGCAATATACTACTGCTGCATAAGATTCTAATGAAGCATCACAAAATCCGTGAAACTCGAGGTTTGCCTTTAAAGTCCACATGACTCGCGGGATATTTATAGTTTCTAACGATGGCAGCTCGCCGCGTATTAAACGCCATTGGTTAGACAATTCGGACGAGATGGGATCGTCCCATGAATACTTTTTTCTCCAGAGCTCTTGAAAGAGAATTTTGACCGCTATTACGACAGGTGCTAGAAATCCTATTGGGTCAAATATCTTTGAAGCGTCCGAAAGAATACGACGCTTGGTAAAAGTTAAATTTGCGCTTAGTTGTACCTTGAACGTAAACGAATCTTTGGCCGGTGACCATTGCAAACCGAGTAATTTTACAGAGTTTTGTTCTTCGAAGTCCTTAGGTGATAACTCTCGTTGTTCTTCGGGAAGACTAAGGAGAACAGGCCAACAATTAGTGGTCCATTTGCGGAGATTAAATCCACCTGATTGAAGTAATTCTACTAACTCCAAGCGAAGCGAAATTACATTATCGACAGAATCTGCTCCGGTCATTACGTCATCGACATAGAAGTCGTTGAGTAGTACTTCAGTCGCGCGCGGATATTTATCTTTCGAATCAAGTGCCAATTGGTAGAGAGTTCTCACAGCTAAGAAAGGTGCACAAGCTGTGCCGTAGGTAACAGTCGAAAGACGAAAATGTTTAAGGGGTTGATTAGCGGATTCTCTCCAAAGAATTCGCTGAAAGTCTCTATGGCAATTTGATACTTGTATCTGGCGAAACATTTTCTCTATATCGCCCGATAGAGTGTAAAGGTGGCGACGAAAACGAAGGCAAATAGAGAAAAGATCGCTTTGATATGTTTGTCCTACTAGCAATGATTCGTTTAGAGAACTATTACTCGTATTACCACATCTTGCTGATCCGTCGAAAACTACCCTGACCTTGGCTGTGCTGCTGTCGTCTTTCAGGACCGCATGGTGTGGCAGATAGTAGTAGCTGTTTGTCGACAATGGAATTTCTCTGTCTGGTATCTCTTCCATGTGTCCCAAGTGGAGATATTCGCGCATGAAGCTAATGTATTGGTCCCTTAAATACTGATTGGAAGCGATTTTACGTTCTATATACTGAAATCTCCTTAACGCGACGTTTAAGGTATTTCCGAAATCAGTTTTGTGCTCGGATCTAAACGGCATCCTTACTTGGTACCTGACATCAGGCAAACCCGAATGAAACCTTGCAAAAATGTCTTCAGCACGTTGATCATCGACTGAAAGGGTGGGTTCATGATGAACTTCCTCAAGGCGCCAAAAGCGCTCAAGATCAAATGTGTGCGATGTTTTAATTTGTTTAGAGGATAATGTTGGGGTTGCCATGTTTCCACAAAGTACCCAACCGGATATTGTTTGAATGAGATCAGGCTGCCCAAGCTCACCACGAATAACAGATCCATCAAATACGCTGAATACCTTGTCGGCACCAACAAGAACGTCAATATTACCAGGCACGTAGAACTTGGGATCTGCTAATGTATACGACGAAAAGCTGTTTGTAGCTGAGATTAAGTTATGGCACGCAGGTGTTAACGAAGTGAGTTTTGAGATTACGTAGCACTGAATCTCAACCGACTGTTGGCTATGACACGAAAAGAGAGTTAGAGTTACAACCCCGTTTGTTACCCCTGCTGCTGTCGAACCAACACCTATCACGGGAATGCGAGCGGCCTTGCGAATGAGACCTAATCTTTCAACAGTTTGTTCCGTGACAAATGATACCTGTGAACACGAGCGATGGCAGTAGGCTTTGTGATTTGGAATCTACTGCATTGACAGATGAGCAGATATGAGTGGATATCGAAGGGTTTGCTGCTAGTGACGAATTTGATGTTGGAGGTAGGTTCGAGGAAGGCGTGGTAGCGACAACAATGTTTGACGAGGAGGTGTTAGCAGATGTGGAGCTTGACGAGGTGTTTGACGATGATTGGTTTAAAGGCGAGTTTGTAGGGTGAACGAGGGTATGGTGACGCGTAGTACAAATTTTACAACGATTGTTCGACCGACACATATTAGAGGTATGCCCAGGACGAAGGCAGTTAAAACACAAGGATTGTTCCTTTACCAAACTTCGTCAAGCATCGACAGGAGGCGCGGCAAAATGTTTACAGTGGAAGAGACTATGTTCTCCTTTACACTTAGGACAACCGAAATTCCATTCGACTAGATGTGAACGAATGGTTCCTTGAGTCTTGGTTCGCGTTTGAATTGATCGAGGTGGATTAAAACATGATTCCAGGCAAAAACAGCGATTCTGTAGGAACTCTAACAGCTCATTGGTTTATAATTTATTATAATTATATGAAGAGTGCTTACTGCTTGGCGGTCGAATTACAAGAGCGAAAAAAATGGTATACAGAATTTAAGTTAGAGGTTTCAGTTAACTTACAAATACAAAAAAAAACATAAAAAATAGGGGAAATAAGGTTTGTTTGTGCGACATAGGCACTTAATACTGAACAGTTGCGATCGAGTTATCTTACCACTGAAGACGATTTAGTGATTACCTCTGTTGAGTACGATTTTATTGTACAAATATTGCAAATCGATTTTACTGTTGAGTTTAGAAAATTGTTTAGTGCAGTTTTTATGCGAAGGAGTTGATTTTAGCTTTTTGGTAAGTAAATGCTGATAGGTAGACTTTTTTCGAGAAAAAATTATATAAAAATAGCGTTTGCTCTTATTGTGTTTTGTTTTTCTGTTTGGTTTTACTATTCCTATTAGGGTGAATACATTTTATTTGGTTTGATCTAGAAAAATGTATCAAAATGATGTGTTAGAACGAGTCGCATATCTTTTGAGCAAATGTTCGCGTACAGCATTGAGTGATGCCGAACAGGAGTTTTTAGATAACCATCTACATAAAAGTAACCCATCGGAGGTTTCTGTATATGAAGCAGACAAGGTGTTGGAGACCTTACGGATGTTGACGCTGATGTTATTCCCGATGTGCCACTTCCTGATTTTCGAGTTGAACAAGTAGGCGATGACATGCAACAAGAAGAAGAATTGCATATGCAGATTGAATCTGGCGAGCGGCGTCAGGAGGATTTTCAGGAGGGTGAATCTGTGGAGCTAAATAAAGGAATGCGCTATACAGTCATACTGATCTTTGGTGTTCTGTGCCTTATGAACTTCAGAAATCAATAGCAAGAAGTGCTCAAAACGAACGAAAAGGACATGAGCGAAGATGCAAACAAATATTTTCAAAAAAAAGCAGATGCTTTTAGATGTTTGATAAGCCCAAATATTATTGGTTCTATCGTTCTTGATACAAATAGGAAAGCGAAGAGAGTCTATGAAGAAAATCGTTTGTCGGCAACCCCAAATACACTTCGTCGATGGTATGACACGGATGCAGATGAGATGTATGCATATATTGCAATATTGTTGTATGCAGGTTCCGAAAAAGCGTCAAAAGAAGAAGCTAAGGACTTGTTTGACCAGCAGAATATGCCTTTTTATAGAGCTGTCATGTCCGTGGAGCGATTTGAGCAAGTATCTCGTTTCATTCGGTTCGACGATTCAAGAACAAGATCATTCCGTTTGCAAACTGATAAGCTGACAGCTTTTAGATATACTTGGGACGTACTCGTATTTCAGCCTAATCTTATTGCACTATATCACCCATCAAAAGAGCTTTCTATTGACGAACAACTAGTAGCTACCAGAGGCAGATGTTCATTTCGGCAATATATGCCTAATAAACCTGGCAGATACGGTTTGAAAATATTTTGGGTTGTAGATGCTGTAGTGTTGGCTCGCCAATGCACGCACTATGCGGAGGTCCGGTTATCAGTGCCGCTGGATAGTACATGCACACGAGACAGCATATGTAAACTCTCAGTGTAAATGAAGACTGTTTGGAGACAACTCCCTCACCTCGTCAGTGTACTTGCGCATATATGTATTTGTGTCCGATGGCATGAGTATTCATGCTATGCAGAATGTTGCCAATACACTACAGATGCCAAAACCAATTATCCTCTGCGTGGACAAATTTATTTAATGGCATAGCATATGGCCTTGTGATGTATCTTTTACAAGATTTTCTGGACAACAATTTTAATGTTACCATGGATAATTTGTTTACGTCTGTGCCATTTTCTTTAGAGCTAGCCAGTCCAAAAACTACACTGGTTGGCACAATAAGAGGCAACAAACCACAATTACCAATGGCGTTTACAAAAAATGATCAGGAATTCGAAAGAACTCGCGAAAAGTTTAGTTCAATTTTTTGTTTCTCACGGTGCCTGCAGTTAATGAGCTATGCGAGTAATACAAAAAAGAACGTTCTTTTATTATTAACTTCACATCACGGTGAGGACATTGATGAACAAACTCAGAAGCCAGTAGTTATTATGGACTATAATGAAACTAAGGGAGGCGTTGATACTTTTGACCAAATGGTTACACTCTACAGTTGCAAACGAAAGACTAACCGTTGGCCAATCAAATTATTCTAAAACATCGTAGATACTGCAACACTCGCTGCCTGCAGGTCGTATGATATCAGAATACCAACATGGTATACAAGTAGGAAAATATCCGCAAAAAGAAAAGTGTTTATCAAAGAACTAGCATTAGAACTAGCGGCTAAACACTTGGAGAAAATAATTTCAAAACCAAGCTTGCGAAATTCTGTGAAAACTGCGATGGCAATGATAGGATACAAAATAGAAACCATTTTACCATTTCCTTCCCAACGGCAAAATATTAAAAATCAAAGATGTGAATCCTGCCAAACATAAAAGAAAGACGATAAAACAACTGCAGTTTGCGATTTGTGTAATGTTCCCACCTGCACAAAGCACTATATAAGAGTTTGGGAACGATGTTATGTAACAGCCGAATCACCTGCTGAAGCTATTGACGATGTTCACAATCAGGCTGACGTTGATGAAACATTCGCTTCTACGTCAACACCAAAGCGCAGCAGAAATCAATCACCGACATAAACATTCCGCTAAACAAAATATATTGTTAACAATTTTTATTTTATGTATGTACATAATTTGAATTTAATTAAAAAATAAAAATTCAATTTTCTTCCATACTTACTTTATAGGGCACTGAGTGCCCAGGTACACGATAACTTACAATTTTACAGTACACGGATTAAGGGTTAAAAGAACCAGAAGATAGCGCATCACCTCGTCAAAGACTTTCCGACATGAAACGGTTCGGTGGCGTGCTAACCAATTTTGTTGGAACAAGAGTTCTCCATCATAATCGTGTAGAGACAGGCTACCTTGGTAGGGTTGTCAAAACTAGAGATGTGTCATTCTGACTCATTTCTGTTCACATTTTCATAGACAAAGTTTTAATCGCTGAGAAGGTGGTGTGGATATAAACTTACAGCCCATGTGGGTTTTCTTTTAATATCTGCGTAGTATTAATATGTTTTCTTTCGTAGAGCTTCTCTTAATGTCTTAATAACTGATTCAATCTCAACTTTTAGGAATCGATCTTGGAATCATAAACTACAGAGCTTAGATAAAGAGAGCAAACCATTTTGGAACATAGTCAAAATAATTAAAAAAAAGAACACTCAAATTGCAGTTTTTAAAGTAGGAAGCCAAGTAATGGTCTCTAGCAGTGAAGAAGCAAATATCCTAGTAGAAACATTCTATGATAACCATTTGCTAACTAGCGGTATTCCTTGCAACCACTTCCTACCACTGTCGAATCAGTTTTCAGTGACTCAATGAATATCATAAATTTAAGTTCTTCAAATGACACTCACATAATTGCATTGCATTCAAAATGTATACTTTAAGAACTTGCCGAAATCTTGAATCAAATATTTACAACTACAGTTTAGCTCTTGTCTGAAGTCAAGTTACTTTCCTAATGGATGGAAAACAGCTAAGATTATACCAATTTTAAAGCCTGGTAAAACCGCAAACATACCAAGCAACTATATATAAGTTTTTTTTTTAAATGTATTTCATTATAAAACTTGAAGTTATACAACAGTTATTGAAAAACAAAAAAGATATTTAATAATAATAATAATACAGCTTAATTAAATATTGAAATACATTCTCTTATCAGATTTTGACAAGAGGCGAATGTACGATTCAAACTAACAAAAAAATAAATGGAATAAATTTATCGATGGGGATGCGATAAAATGAAGACGTAAAAATGATAAATATGCCTGACAACGCTGTTTAGTAGTAGCGACGCGTGCCAAAAATGTGCAGTCATTCAGTGCAGTTTTTGTTTTTGGAAGTACATCAAAAATAAAAAACAATCAATTGGTATTCCAAGAATTATGCGCCAAGATGACGAAACTTCTTCAGACCTATTAACAATTTGCAATATGTTTGCTAAGCACTTCCAATCGGTCTACACTTCCTCTGGATCTTCTTCTTTTAACGATAGTTCACTGTCAAGTAATTCATTAAATCTTGGCAAATTCGAATTTTCGTCTTCTGAAGTGGAATTAGCACTTTCTTTTTTAAAGACTGATACAAATCCTGGTGTTGATGGAATTCCGCCAATTATTCTTCGTAACTGTTCTTACGCGTTTGCTGTACCCCTCTGTTTAGTATTTAATCAATCCATTGAAAATGGGGACTTTCTCAAGGTCTGGAAAAATTCTTTAATTACACCAATCTTTAAATCTGGCTCCAGACATGATATCTCAAATTATCGCCCAATCTGCAAAATTCCAAGTATACCCAAGCTCTTCGAAAAATTAGTGTCTGATAAACTTGCACCTATCCTCAAGAATTACATCTCTCCATTCCAGCATGGTTTTGTGGCTGGTAGATCAACTTCAACTAATCTCTCAATATTCTGTAATCACGTTTTAAACGGTTTGGAGAAAGGTTTTCAGTTTGATGTCATATATACTGACTTTTCCAAGGCCTTTGATCGTGTAAATCACGCCATCTTACTGCAGAAACTGGCAAGATTCGGATTTCATTCCAATCTGTTGAAGTGGGTTAGCTCATATCTTACGGAGCGTATTCAGTTTGTATGCTTAAACGACATTCGGTCAACACCGGTTCAAGTTACTTCAGGTGTACCTCAAGGTAGTCATCTTGGCCCCTTACTCTTCCTGTTATTTATTAACGATATTCCGGAAATGTTTCAGAATTCTCAATGTTTGATGTTTGCCGATGATTTGAAAATTTTTCGTCAAATAACATCGGTGTTAGATTGCAGACTTTTACAAGATGATCTTGATAGACTCTCGAATTGGTGCCATAACAATGACCTGCACTTAAATGTATCTAAATGTCAGAGCCTTACTTTTTGTCGTAATCTGTCCCCAATTCCTGTCTCGTATACGATTGGTGATGTTCCGTTATCCATTATACGATCAAAAAAAGATCTTGGGATTATGTTTGATCAAAAACTGAATTTTATTGAACATATTGAGTTTCTAGCTGCTAAAGCCAACTCAATGCTAGGATTTATATTGAGAAATTCAAAGGAATTTCAGGATCCTTATAGTCTCAAATGCCTCTTTTTTGCATTTGTTAGATCTCACCTCGAGTACTGCAGCATTGTCTGGAATCCATTTTATGAAGTTCATTCCATCAGAATTGAGAGGATCCAAAAGTGTTTGACTAGAGTTGCAGTAAGACGGCTTCGTTGGAATATTGAAATGCCTTCCTATGATACTAGGTGTAAACTACTGGGAATTTTACCTCTATCGACTCGTAGGAAATACTTATCTATAATGTTTGTGAGGGATTTAATTACCTGTCATATCGATTGCCCCTTTCTGTTATCTCAAATTGGTTTTTATGCTCCGTCAAGAGCACTCAGATATCGTCATGTATTTTATGTACCCTTTCATAGGGCTAACTATGGTTATAATGAACCTATATCTAGATGTCTACGAGAGGCTAATAATTACTGTGATTTATTAGAATTTCATCTTAGTAGGTATTCATTTAAAAGCTGTTTAATATTAGCATTAAGCAACTCTGGTGGTAGTTAATAGGTATTTATTTTTGTATTATGTAATCTAAAGAGAACAGTGAATGTTTACTCATTTGATGAATAAATAAATAAATAAATAAATAAATAAAAAGTTTTAATTGCTACCAGTAAAAAGAAATTTTGAAATTAAATAAAAAAATAATGTTTACATCGTTTTAGGCAAGTTTATTTAACAATTCGATTATTTCAGACTAAAGGAACAAAATGTGTTTTCACATTTAGATTTTATTTATAAAACAAAAACCAATTCTTCATCACTAGAAAAAAAAAATATAAATTACGTTTTAATAAACAAGCAATTGATAAGTATACCTTCATTATTTTACTTAAATTCTGTGACACAGACGTACTAGCTGATAAGAACTGATAAAGAAAACATTGAGAGTGTCCCTACTCATTATATGGATATACTCTGATCTGTATTGTTCATTTCGTTGCAGAATCGTTTGCACGAGTACATACATGAGATCAGATGGTTTGAACGAAATGGTGGTGGATGCCTCGTTCAAAAGCGACTTGAACGAAATGGCCCATACAACACGTGAAATTCTTTTTTTCTTTCCGCCTATACTTTCCATTTTATCATTTCGTTGCCGAATCGTTTGAACGAGTTGGAAAGAAGAGTTGGAGAAAAGCTACGGTTGGTTGGTAGTTTACTTCTGTGTGGAAATGTTCAAATAGAAAATGCACGAGTTGGAATATGGAAAATTACAGCAATGGGAAGAAGTGTATAAATATGTTGTACATATATAGTTTAGCGAACGCAAAAATTGAGATAACTTCTTGTGAAAGTTAGTCGTTCATGAACGACTTGAACAATATGAGGCTTCGCCACTGCTGTTTATATACTGCTTTAAGGACATAGTATGCTCTCTCCAACTGGGCCTATTATCCAAAGTAATACGTAAGTATTTAAAGCTATCTACGCGTCCAATTTCAAAATAGTCGGCGTTACAACAGGAATTTGAATCAAAAGTAGGTACATTATTATGATGTGCACAAGGATTAACTAGAGGGAATCTATTGCAATTGGGTGAATGGTAATCTAAGGGCATATCATCACAGATTTTACCCGTTATATTAAAAAACATGAACTTCGTTTTATTACTAATAATCAACTTATGAAGTTTGAACCATCTTCTCATTATTACTTAATCACAGTTTACATCCAAAAATAAGTTGAAATAGCACTTACCGTGATATGACAAAGCAGTTTCATCGGCAAAAGCAGTTGGTTTTCTCTTGAAAGGTTGAATGAAAAGCGAATTTACATAAATTAAAAACAGAATAGGACCATAAACTGATCCTTGAGGAATACCTACACCATATCACGTCGAGTTAATCGGTTCTCGTCAGATCACCGTAATTAAACGACGTTGGGCGCGGTTAGTACGTAGATGGGGGACCGCTTGAGAACAACGGCGTGTCGTTGGCCAGTCATATCTACAGAGTTGAGGTAGATAATACATACGTGCTATCAAATGGACCTAAATTGGTCTAAGTGTGTCGGCTTCAGCCACATAAACCTAACCTAAACTAACACCAATATTGATGGGAACTTTTGCAGTCAAACAATTCCGAATCCTTACTCTCTGGCTACGATAATCTAAATTAAAAGTAAACCAGTAGTGAATAAAACCTCTGAAACCACAATTATAAAGTTTATTAAGCAGTATATTATAGTCTACCATGTCAAAAGCATTAGTGATGTCAATGAAGAGAGTAACAGCAATATCAGATACATTTAAACTATTACATATATATTTCTCCGCACAACTTTAACAAGGCATCTTCAGTGGATTTGCTTAAAAATATCGTATAACCTGCCTAATCTTTCGAGTATTTCAGCAGTATTGATAGATATATTACAATATTTTTAAATTAAAAAAACAGTTGACCTTTATCTTTTAAAAAAACGCGTACACTCTTATTTGTTTGCTCTGAGAACTAACAAACGTCACCCTGTATTGTGTTTTCTTCACTTGTTTCTCACGACTGACAAGAATTCAAGTCAATACACCTTTTAAAATACATTATGAAAAAAACATAATCACCGCCGACCCAACCTTATTGCAAATCCAGTGTGACCAACCACCATAAAAACTACCAAATAAAGAGTCAAATCATTTTTATTGTTACTAAGCCGTACACCAGATTGTATTATTTTTTAGCGAAATTAAAGCAAAGAAGAAGCTTTATTTTCATATTTTTGACTGAAGAGTAATTGTAGAGGTTCATAATTATACCTCATCCAACAAAAATTGTCAGTACAGGCCTTATGGAGGAGCTTTTTTTCTACGAGTGGTGCCTGTAGATACTCTCACGGCACTCAAACGCAAGAATTGCCACTGAAATAATAACCAAACCACTGTCATACCAAGGAATTGTTGTTGTAATTTTCCTAAAATTCGCATGCAACCCACCACAACCAGTCTCCCACACAGCCGAATGGGGAATGAGCATGATCGGCTTGTGTTCGCTTGCTATTAGCATCCACCAAAATAAGCAGTGTGTGTGACTGAAGTACATCAGAAGAGTATTGCCATCTCTACAATGAAGCATATCATTAAGGGTTTTTCTATGGATTTTGTCAAAGAACTTTCGGTTTTGGAGCTTTTGAGAACGAATTATTATGTGGGGTGTTGCCATTCGGTTTTAATTTGATTGCATTTTTATTGTACAGCTACACAAGTGCGGTTTTTTTTACCATCTGTTTAGGTATATGACATTGCATCGTGGTTATATAATTGTGTATTCTAATCGCCTGATTGTGTTTATAAGGCGGAAACAATGGTTGTTATCTAAATCGCTGATAGTGCATCTATGCAATTGGTTTACTTTATTGTATATATGAATAAAGAGAAACATGGCTACAAAGTCTTCAAAGGATCTAAGTGTAGAAAAGAAACAACAAATTGTTGATGCAACTGCAAAATTCTATGGGCTTTTTAAAAGTAAATCGGAAGCCGTGGGAAATGCAGCTAATATTATTTCTGTTACGGAACGAACTGTGTCCAGGCTTTTAAGGGAAAAAGCAATCAAAGGCCACAATTCACCACCAAAGAAGAAAGATAAATCCGGTATCAAGAGCAAGGTCGATGATTTTGCCAAATGTGCCATTAGGCAGATAGTCCATCAGTTTTTTTTATGGATAATGACCTTTCAACGCAAGATTGATCAACAAGATTTTATTGGAAGTACAAAAAAATGCAAATATAACAAAAATACGCAGATCAACTTTGCTTACAATATTGCAAAAAGATCTCGGACTTAAATTCGTCAAACGTCAGCGAAAGAATCTGTTGTTGGAAAGAAGTGACATTATTTCTTGGAGGCGAAGATATTTACGCGAAGTAAAAAAAATTGAGATAAGAAAAGAAAAATTTTCTTTTACTGATGAGACCTGGCTCAACGAGGAAGTTCTACAGGTTTCGTCGATGGAGGACTTTTATGCTTTATTTCGGGAAAAACCGGAAAATACCACGAGGACATGAACGCTGATGTGTACAAGAAATGGTTTAAAGATATTTTAATACGCCTGTAACCCAACTCCGTCATAGTTTTGGACAATGCTACCTATCATTCCAGAAAGCACCATCCACTTCCACGAGAAAAGATGAAATAAAAAAGTGGTTGAGGTCTAATGCGATAAGTTTCGGGAAATAAAGTGCTTCGCTTGCCGCCTTATCACTGTGACCTGAATCCAATAGAATTGGTTTGGGCTCAAGTTTGGGCAAGCCAAAACAAGTCATTTAAAATGGCTGAAATAAGAGGCTTACTAAAGACTTAATTCCTCATCGGATTAGTTGAGTAGTGATATTAGAAATTAGTATTTTATGTTTTACAATATGTATAATGAATAAATTTGATTACAGTGAAATATTTTTCGTTTTGATTTTTTTTTTTTGTGTTACGAAATTTATATATTTTGTTGGTCTACTGGAGCCTATTATTATCTTACCAGAAAAGGAAAAAGATGAACGGAATTTATTTCGTTCCGCAATATTTTTATTTTAAATTAAAAGAAGGTAACCCTAATAGAATTGCTCTCTGAATTATGGCGAATTATCATACACGCTACGGTAACCCTGTGAGAGCTTTAAAGAGGGACCGATTTATGTAAGTCATTGCAACCAGACTGAGAGACAAACATCATATCTTCTCTGTACTGACAATTTTTCTTGGACGAATTATAGGTGTAATCAGTAAAAAAAAATAATCAGAAAAACCAGCCATAAACCATTAAAAAAAAGTAAAGCCGATAGCACAGTACGAAGTGGAAGCGCAAAATTGTATCGAATTGTATAAAAGTGTATTTGTGTACTTGAGCAAAGTCAAGTGTATCGAAAAAAGTACAATCTTATCGACTTTTGCAACCCAGGCCCCACAAAGCTTGGTTTTATCAGCACGCATGTTCTTCATTAACTTTTCCTTCGACGAAAGAGATGAGAAACGTACACACAACGCTACCAGTTTTAGATTTCGATTTCCAAACATTCCTTACGTTTGCAAGATTCAATTTCCTCCGGCGCGATTTGCACATCAACACCAGCAGTTAATAGTTTCATCACCCTCTCTCGTGCATTTGCATTACTCACGACGGGAATACCAACAACATCCACGAAACACTGCTTCTCTCTTTTTTCGAGCAAATTCACCTTCACCTCTAGGGAAACGATCTTTTTGTTGAGAGATTCTTTGTTTTCCTCCAGCGCTTTGATTTTTAAGAGCGCATCATTCTTAAGTTGTTGCAATTTAATTATTTCAGCAAACAACATCTCCAAAGTTATTGGCTTCTAAGAAGACACCGATGAAGTAGGTTCGCCGCCAGCTATTGTGGTTGCTAAGAGAGCAGGTGTGTGGTTGCTGGCACTGCCGGCACGGTTGCCATATTAGGCGCTTTGTCGTATTTTGGGCTATCTATTTTCTTAAAAAACGATAGAAATTTCTTCCATGAGCGCCCAACACAATTTTGGGCTATATATCGTTTTACAAATTTTCTGTTAATTTTGTTTGTTTGGAAAAATTATTCAACTGAAATTACTTTTAAAGAAAAATTAAAGAAAATTTGACGTAGAAAAGTGAACTCCTGAAAATTATTCAATTTTAAGAAAAATTCGGAATTTTGGTCCGGGTATCTGGTTAAATTATACGCATCCCGGATTCAGAGAACTTCCAATCGAAATGCTTCCGCAGGCGAAGAGAAATACATCCTAACTTGATATTTTAGAGGATCAGTGCAATAAATTAATATTTGCTGACTAAAAAGTTGTGTTTCCGGTTGAGAGACCTGAACATTTCTGGGCTTACTTGTTATCTAACTGACAAAACTAAGTTAATGCACATTGGTTCACCACGCCAGCCTATGACCTCCATTAAACTATACTCCCAAAACACTGATTGTCCAACAACAAGAACTGTTGAACAACTAACTGCCAAAACTAAGTTAATGCACATTCGTTCACCACGCCAGCCTATGACCTCCATTAAAATATACTCCCAAAACACTGATTGTCCAACAACAAGAAGAAGTGAATCAATCGAGACGGTAAAGACGATAAGATATCTGGGGATCACCATCGATGACCACTTCTTATGGTAAGATAAGCAAACTCAGGTCACAACTCAAAAGCGCCTTGTTTGTGATTATTTATCTCAGGAGATATACATCAACAGATGTTCAAAAACAGGTATATTATTCACTGGTGGAATCTCGTTTGAGATATGGGATACTAGCATGGGGGAATGCATCAAAAACTCATCTAGATAAGCTTAACATAGAATAATTAAAGTAATTAATACTAATAATCATGCATTCAAGGTCTTAGATGTTAACGGTGTTTTTAGAATGACATCGATTCTAGAATACTACGATGACCATCACTTCCAGCAGCCTATACGCCATAACCTAAACACACGAAGACGAGCACGAGGGTTTCTGGAAATTCCTGAAAACTTCAACGTCTACGGAAGACGACAACTCAGTTATGCAATAGCAACAATGCTGAGTCCGAGTACCAGTCTACCTAAAACACATCATAAATTTTAAAAAACGTAAAAAAAAAAGAATTTTTCCTTAGTCACAATTTTGTAATAGATTAATCTCTACCTGAATTAACTTCAACCAAAACCTAAATCC
Source organism: Portevinia maculata (assembly GCA_949715645.1). Taxonomy (NCBI): domain Eukaryota; kingdom Metazoa; phylum Arthropoda; class Insecta; order Diptera; family Syrphidae; genus Portevinia; species Portevinia maculata. Next base: position 27,779,771 of record OX454528.1, on the reverse strand, counting down.
GAATATTAAAATCGTAATCTAAGCAGGTACTAAAACTATTAAAAAAAACACTTCTAAACAATGTACAAACAAGAATTTCAACCACCTGCAGAAAAGCAGTAAGCTTCGCAGGTAAATTAAATTGTAAAGTTTTCTTTTTTTTGAATGACAATAAAAACTAATAATCAAAAAAAAAAAAAGTAAGTAACGGGTCCAATGAAGCAATTTTTAAGGAATTAAGTTTATTTGCAATCCAATTGCTAACACTTCCAGTGAGCAATGCTGTAGTACAACGAGCGTTTTCATTTATTTGTGATGTATTTTTAAGGTGTTTGTATCATAATGATAAATATTCATTGTGATATTTTATTTTGCTTTGTTTAAGTTTTGTTGACTTTTCTTGTGTAACAGTTTTATTCAAGAACCGAATTATTTTCAACGATTTTTGGGCTTCTTTCTGGGCAACGATATTGGGCTACATTTTTTAAAGGTTTGGGCGCTTAAAGCAAACTAAATTCTGGCAACCCTAACTGCCAGTATCACAATTGGCTGAAAAAAGAGATACATGCTGACCCCTGGGTGCGGTGACGGGTATAGAGGGGAGCTTATAAGAGCATTGTAATACCTGATTGATTTTCTTCGCGAACTAACAAAGCTATCACATACATTTGTAAATTTGATCACTTTTTTCGTAGAATTCAATTTCTCTCTTTTCTAATTTGGCGCACTTTGCATGAAAATATTCATTGCAATTAGAACACTGAATTTTTAGATCAGATAGATAGATCATTTATTCGTTATAAAATTTACATAGGTTATCGCCCAATTTACAAATAGAAGCACAGAGATTTGATATAGTACTTATTTTATCTTTCTACTGAAGCATTGTCTTTTGTACATTTTACGTTTTTACAATTTTTCTTGAAACTGTATTTTAAAGGAAACCAACGAGAAAAACCTTTATGAAAAGAAAAAAAAAAAAAAAAAGAAACAAAAAAGGTAATAAATAATTATAAATAAAATAAATAACAAAAAGTAAGAAACTAATAATTATAAGTAAAAATAAACAATAACAATTAATAATAATTAATAATAATAAATAATAATAAATAATAACAAAAAATAATAAATAACATGTAGAATATAATAAATAATTATAAATAAAATAAATAATTTTAAGTAAAAAATAAACAATAACAGTTAATAAAAATAAATAATAATAAATAATAACAAACAATAATAAATACTAACAAATAGTAATAAATAATAACATATAATAATAAATAAATAACATATATATAGATACGTACATTACAGTTACACCTTTAGTTGGTTAATTAGTGGATTATCTGGTATATCACAGTTATTCAAAAAACGTTCTTTTAGTTTGTACAGCCTATCAGAAATCAATTCAACATCCGCCTGAAGGTGCAAGTTTAGTGTGGAGTGGTATCGAGGAAGATTAAGCATCATCTTGAGCATCATCTTGATTTTTAGATCAGTTCGTTCGATTTTCAAATTACAGACAATGCACTTCATCTTTACAACAAACTTTTTTACTTAGTAAGAAAAGAAGTAACAAAAATATTTGTTTTTATTATGTTAAACTTAAGACTTATTCTCAGCCCATTTGTCCCCATCAACACATCATTGATGAATGTTAAGCTCGCTTAGCAAATGCTTTGAGCAAATTATTAAAAGTAGAATTGTTTCTCAAATAACAAGTCATAATACTTTATCACTTGAACAATTTGGTTTTAGGGGCTCATCATAATACAGTCCACCAAGTTCATCGAATAACAAAATATATAAAAACAAATTTTAGCACAGGAAAAAGTACAGGAATGGTACTTCTTAATTTCGAGAAAGCATTCGATTCAGTTTGGCATGATGTTTTATTACATAAACTTTTAAGACTTAATTTTCCAATGTACTTAATCAAAACAATGCAATCATTTCTGTTTGAAAGAAAATTCAAGGTTTCAATAAATAATTGGTACATACTCTGATATTTATAACATTTCAGCAGGTGTATACCCCAAGGATCGGTGCTTGGTCCATTCTTGTATGGTAGGTAGGTACGTAGGTGTGGCGGTTTGATAAGACAACCCAATTAGCACCGAGTGCCGTTTTGTTACCACATATTCACGTAAACCTGGGTATTATCGGTTGGTGGGGGAGGCTAAACCCAACCAGCCGAGTTCAGGAAAGATATCAGTTCCTTGATACTTTTCTCGGAAACTTCCTCAAGTGTATTGAAGAAAGGGCTTCCCAATGTTCGTAGTCTAGTCCTAGCTAAAGCCGGACAGGTGCATAAAAAGCGAATTAGGGTTTCTTTTTCAGTTGTCATTTTGCAACTGCGGCAGTGTGTATTGTATGGGGTGCCCAGCTTGCCCGCATGGTCACCTATAGGCCAGTGTCCCGTGGTGATCGCTGTTATTGGTTGTTTTTGCCTTGTTGTAGTTTGGCCACCTTTTTCTGGATATGACGCATGCAGTCAGCCTGCTCCATCTGAGGTTGGCTTTCTTGAGATATTCCGCAGTGATATTTGCCTTAACTGCTCCCAGCGGAATGTGGACTAGTTCCGCCAAAGAGCAGTGGAGAGCTGAGCCTTGCCTGGCCAGTTCGTCCGCATGTTCGTTTCCATAAACATTACTGTGCCCTGGAACCCAGATTAGGATAACCTTGAACTTATCAAGCAGGGCCAGCTCATTACGGCATTCTAGTACTAACTTAGAGGATATAGTGACCGAAGCGATCGCTTTAATGGCAGCCTGGCTGTCAATAAGTATGGCGATCCTTTGCATCGGTGTTATGTTTGAGTGAAGTTTGATCTGGCGACAGGCTTCACGGATAGCCAGTAGCTCCGCCTGGAAGACTCTTGTAGTATCCGGAAGTCTGTACGATTTTGCGATGTTTAAGGATTCCGAAAAAACGCCGCAGTTCATTTTTGAACCGTCGGTGTAGATTGTTTGATCGAAATCTCTTGTCACTTGTCCATTTTGCCATTCTGATCTAATAGGGATTTGAACGACGAAATGTTTTGTGAAAGACATTCTGGCAATGATGTAGTCTGTTGAAGGCGGAACTAGTTTTCTCGGTAGAGAATCTAGAATACTACTGTGGCCGTAGGGTTTCGCAGTCCAGCATCCAGAGTCTCTGAGTCGGATCGCGCTGTGTGCTGTGATGTTTGTTATATGTAGATCAAGAGGTAAAAGATGCAGTAAGACTGTGAGTCCGTCTGACGGTGTTGACTGTAGAGCGCCCGTTGTTCCTATACATGCCGTTCTTTGTGCCTTATTAAGTTTGGTTATATTGTACTTTTTCTTTAGAGCCGGCCACCATACTATTGACCCGTACGTGAGGATTGGTCGTACCACGGCTGTGTACATCCACAGGGTCAATTTTGGTTGCAGGCCCCACTTTTTACCGAAGGTTCTGCTGCAGGCATAGAAGGCTTTATATGCCTTCTGTACCCGTTGTTCTATGTTTACTTTCCAGTTGAGTTTAGGATCTAGGATAACTCCTAAATACCTGGCACTGGTTGAAACTGGTAGGGGTGTGCCGTTTAGGCGAGGAAGCGTAAAGTCAGGTAATTTGGTTTTGGTGGTGAAGAGCATCAGTACAGTTTTCTCCGGGTTGACTCCCAGACCGCACTTTTTTGCCCAAGTGATAACTTTGCTTAGAGCACTCTCCATGATTTCACTAATCACGGGGGGAAACATTCCCGACACTAATATCACCATTTCGTCCGCATACCCGACTACCTTGATTCCTTCTCTGTCTAAACTTATGAGGATTTTGTTCATTACTAGGAGCCAGAGTAGGGGTGAGATGACTCCTCCTTGAGGTATACCCCTCCTGGCATATTTGGTTATATTGCTATTTCCTAAAGCTGCTTGAATGATTCTAGTGCTGAGCATGGAAACAATCCATTGACATAGATGGGTTTTTCATTCCCAGCTCCCTCAGGGACTCTAGAATTGCTTCAGTGTGTATATTGTTGAAGGCTCCTTCTATGTCTAGGAAGGAAGCCAAGGTGTATTCTTTGAAATGTAAGGATTTTTCTTTCATACGCACTACCTCGTGAAGAGCTGTTTCTGTAGATCTTCCCTTGAGGTATGCGTGCTGAGATTTGGAGAGGAGTGAAGCTTCTATTGCCCATCTTAGGTGGTTGTCTAGGAGACGTTCAAGCGTCTTCAGTACGAAGGAGGTCAAACTAATTGGTCTGAAATCTTTTGCAGTTTCATGACCACGTCTACCCGCTTTTGGAATGAACCATTCTTGTATACTATTTTCACTTACGATTTCCCATGTTTAAATATTTTGCCGATGACACCTGTACCTTCTCATCAGATTCAGTTGGTTTCAACATTGAAACAAAGTTGCAATCTGCTCTGAATGTCATGCAAGATTACTTTTTCGACTGGAAGATTAGAATAAATGCTTCAAAGACACAGGTTATCTTTTTCATATGAAAAAGAAAAGCCTGTTTCCTGCCGAGCAACAATCTTCAAGTAAATGGTGTAAGCACTGAATGGCGCTCAAGTGCTAAATATCTTGGAGTCCATCTTGATAACACTTTGACATGCATGTACAAGAAATAATTAAAAGGATTAATATAACCACTAAAACTCATTATCCCTTTATAAATCGGAAGTCAAACCTTAGCAACGAAAACAAGCTGCTGATTTTCAAAGTCGTGCTCCAAGCAATTATGTTTTATGGTTCACCGGCATGGGGTAAATGTGCAGCTAGTCATATTAGCAGACTCCAAGTAGCTCTAAAAAAGCTTTTGAAAATGATCCTTAAGCTTCCATGGTCTTTGTCAACAGCTGAACTTCACGCTATTTCTAATACGGAAATGGTATCAACTAGAATTGCCAAACTTAAGGAACTTCATTTTATATCTAGATTATCTTCAGATAACCCTCTTATTTCAAATCTATCTTTATAGTTATAGTACCTACTATTATTCAAAATATGACTAATTATGTGATATTAAATTCAATTATTTATTTTTAATTTATTTATTTACGCATATACAATACATATGTATATTATGTACATACATTCATTTTTTCCCTTTTTAGGGTTCCGTAGTCAAATAACAAAAAAAACGGAACCCTAATAGATTCGTCATGTCTGTCTGTCTGTCTGACTGCCCGGGAATGTCACAACCACTTTTTTTCCGAAACTATAAGAGCTATAGGTACTGTTGAAACTTGATAAGTAGATGTATTCTGTGAACCACATTAAGATTTTCACAAAAAAATAGAAAAAAACAATAAATTTTGGGGGTTCCCATACTTAGAACTGAAACTCAAAATTTGATTTTTCATCAAAACCATACGTGTGGGGTATCTTTGGATAGGTCTTCAAAAATGATATTGAGGTTTCTAATATAATTTTTTTTTAGCTGAATAGTTTGCGCGAGACGCACTTCCAAAGTGGTAAAATGTGTGTCCCCCCCCTCTAACTTCTAAAATAAGGGAATGATAAAATTAAACAAAATATATGATGTACATTACAATGCAAACTTCCACCGCAAATTGGTTTGAACGAGATCTAGTAAGTAGTTTTTTTTTAATACGTCATAAATCGTAAACCGCAATTTCCCTTTCATTCAATCAACTCAAATATAAAAAAAAACATTTAATTTCATAAACATAAACCTAATGCGTATTTTAAATTTAAATTTAAATTTTTAAATTTTGGTGGGGGCATGCACCCCCATTTATTCAGATTAATACAAGCTATAATATGTCTTAAAACAAAACTAAGACTTATAGCTAGACTTAAAACTAATACTTACAAGCTAGAGATGTTAGTTAGTTATTTTTTTATTTCAGCAAAGATATACATTCTAAACACTACTATTGCACAATTTACAGAGATGTGGTTATTACTACCTTACTACTGATAATCTTATATAATTGTAAATGAAAAATATCAAACTATATATTATATATTTAAGTAATAATTTGAGGAAAAGCTGATGAAAAAAAACCTCAATACGAACTATAATAGGATCATTGAAATGAGAGAAGTGGTGGTGGGCAACTTGATTTCAGATATCACGTACATTAACAAGTACAGTTACTAAATAAACATAATATATAAATAGATTAACAATTGTAGATATAATTGACAAATGTAATAAGTTAACAGATATGAATAGTTTAAGGAAACATATAAAATTTTAACAAATATAAATAATTTAACAAATATGAATAACTGAACAAATGCAGACGATGAATTAATATCATAATGAAGTAAATTTTAATTATAGATAAATAAATAGATAAATATGTATATAAATAAATGACTAGATAAATGAATAAATAAATAGTAATAATTACAATAAATAAATAAATAATAAATAAATAAATAAATAATAAATAAATAAATAATAAATAAATAAATAAATAATAAATAAATAAATAATAAATAAATAAGTAATAAATAAATAAATAATAACAAATATAGTAAATTAATAAATAAATAAATAATAACAATAAGTGAAACAAGTAGTGATTTTATGTTTGTTTAATGTAGAAGACCTAAAATCAAGGGGTTGTCAGAGGAGCTGCAAGACCAGCTGTAGCGATCAAATAATTTATTCAGTCTTACTGATATTTTTTCAATGTTTGAGATTGCATGCAGTTCTTCGGTCGAAAAATGCCAAGGTAAGTTTAAGATCATTTTCAGTAGTTTGTTTTTGGTTATCTGTAGTCTACGTATGTGGCTCCTTGCACATTTGCCCCAAACTGGAGAACCATAAAACAAAATTGCTTGAAAGATTACTTTGAAAATGATGAGTTTGTTTTCTCGGCTCATTTTTGATCTTCGGTTTATAAATGAATACAGTATTTTAATTGTGATATTAACTTTCCTGATGGTTTCTTGGACATGAAGGCTAAATGTTAACGACTTGTCAAGGTGAACCCCAAGGTACTTAGCACTTGATTTCCAATCCGTTTGTATATTATTTATTACTATTCTGTTGCTTGGTAAGAAGTAGACTTTTCTTTTTCTAGTAAAAAAGACAGCCTGAGTCTTTGAAGCATTTAATTTAATTTTCCAATTGGCAAAGTATGTTTGGATGACATTTAAGCAAGATTGCAATTTCGTTTCAATGTTTAAACCAACTGAATCTGATGAATAAATGCATGTGTCGTCTGCAAAAATGGCAATTTCACAATTGGTTAATTTTGGAAAATCGTGCGTGTAAATATTATACAGGATTGGCCCAAGAACCGAACCCTGGGGTACCCCTGCGTCAATTGAGAAATCTGCCGATAACCAGTTATTAACGGAAACTTTGAAAAAACGCCCTGATAAAAATTACTGGACTAATTTCACTAGGTAGATTGAGAAACGTAGGCTTAGCAGCTTGTGCAGTAAGCCATCGTGCCATACTGTGTCAAACGCTTTTTCGACGTCAAGGATAACCATACCCGTACTTTTCCCCATATCGAAATTCTTTTTGATATGCCTCGTTATGCGATGAATTTGGTGCACTGTGGAATGATGTGGTCTGAAACCGAATTGTGCTTCAGGTAAAATATTATGCTCGTTGAGGTGAGTTGTTAGTTTTATTTTAATAATTTTTTCAAAGCACTTACTTAGCGAGCTTAACAAGCTTATCGGTCTGTAACTACTAGGTAGGCAAGCATCTTTACCTGGCTTCAGAACCGGGATGACTTTTGCTGTTTTCCATTCTTGGGGAAAATATCCCCGTTTGAGGCAGCAGTTAAAGAGCCGCTGCAAGAACTGAAATCCGATCCTTGGAAGGTTTTTGATGAAAGTATTTCTTATTCCGTCGAAACCTGGGGACTTAGAATTTTTTAGTTGCATACAACTGGCCTCTACATCTTCAATTGAAATAAGGACTTCCCCTCCAACTAATGTAGCTTGGGCGCTGATTATGCCAAGTGAGTTTCGAACTCCATTGTCTTCGCTACTTGTTATGGTTCTACCTATTGAATGGTTTGCAAAGAAAGCGTTAGCTAGTGCATTTGATTTTTCCTGGCAGGACAGTAATACAGTGCTACCATCCTTAAATGCGGGGATGATACGGTTCTTCTTTTTAATAACCTTGACTATGTTCCAAAACGGCTTGCTGCATTTATCTAGGCTTTGCAGCTTTCTATTCCAGCATTTGTTTCTGAAGTTCAAAATGAGTGTCTTTATGGTTGCCGTTAAAGCTTTTGCTTCAGTCAGATAAGAGGTAGTTCTGGTTCTATTCCACATGGATCTGGAACGATTTCTTATTTTGATTAATTCCACGATATGACGTGGAAGTAGATTTGCGCCATTCCATCGACTGTTTTTTTTTTGGGTACTGACTGGTCGATACAATCCTGTACACAGCTTGTAAAATAATTTACAGCTTCATCGATTTGGTTTTGGTTACTTACATCAGGTAACATTTCCTCATTGTTCCTTAATTTTGAACGCATTTTGCTCCTAAATCGATCCCAATTAGCATTTTGGTAATCGAGAACTGAGTTGAGCATCTGCTCAGGTGACAATAGGATGCAACATTTAACCGGTAAATGATCAGAGCTTAAATCATTAATCACGACAGGTTGGGTAAAAAGTTCTTGCATATTCGTGAGAAACAAATCGATTGTTGACGGATTAGCCTGAGGGTTGGAGGGAATAAACGTTGGATGAGGAGGATACAAAATATGAAATGGGTGTCTAGAATGCAAGTCAGCTAGAATATTTCCCCATGAATTCGCTCTTAGACAACCCCAGTTCCTATGCCTACAATTTAAATCGCCTCCCACCAGGAAAATTTCATTGAAACTAACCAATTTTCGTAAATCGCTATTTAAATGCGATCGTTTCTCTGCTGTAACACGGCCACCAGGAAAGTAAACACAAAATATTTTTACTGAACGGCCGTTGGTGAATGGAATTTGAATACCTACGTTCTCAATTAATTTAGTTCTAACAATTGGAAGAATTTGATGTTTAATTGTTCTTTTAACGACAACGGCAACACCACCACCCCTTCGCTCATTTCTATCTAAGCGGTAACATTTGTATTCCGAGTTTGAGAACTTTTCTATGCTTGAATTAAGACATGTTTCAGTTACTAAACCTACATCGATATTGTTTGAGCTCAAAAAAGCAAAAAACTCTAGAGCTTTATAGCGAATGCTTCTAGCATTCCAACATATTATACTCAAACCGAAATTCATAATTATTTACCTTGTTGATACAAATACTTAATAGCTAATTGTGCAATAGTATTAAATTGATCAGCTCTTGTGTTGCATTGTCCAAGCAGTGTGATCATCTCAGCAGTAAGAGTGTTGATTTCCTCCCATGAGAAAAGCTCGTTCGTTGCCCTTGGAGCATTTACAGCGCCTGAGTTATTGTTGTTGTTGGTCAACACATTTGAGTATTTAGTTGTAAGAGAAGGCGTTGACACGGGTGGAGGCAAAGAACTTTTTCGCCGCGACGTAAGAGCGGGAAAGTCGTTGGTGTTTGAGGTGTACCCTTGAAGCTGTTGCTGATTATATTTTTGCGGAACAGATTTTGCCGGTAATGAATTATTTTTATTGGAGAGCCGTTCTCTTATTTCATAGAAAGATTTGCGAGTTTCGCAAGTTGGGTCTGAAGCTTTGTGGGTTTTATTGCAGTTGGCACATTTTATATTTTTTGATTTGCAATCATTCGTATTGTGGTTTTCGGAGCAGATTCCGCAATGTGTTTTAATGTGGCAATTTTTTTCCCCGTGGCCGAACATTTGGCAGTTGTAACACTGTGTGACTTTGTTGCGTTGCCTCCGGGCGAAATCCCACTTGACTTGGGTTCTAAATAGGGATCGAACATTTTTTTTTAGATCAAATAATTTGGTTGAACCACACTCGAGAAACACAAGATAGAAGACATCAGTGAATCCATTATACTTCTTTTTTAAAATTTTAATGTTTTGCACTTTTAGCCCCAAAGATGTGAGTTCGTGTTTAAGAGTTTCAACTGGTCGTTCGTCAAGCCCATACAACATGACTTTGAATGACCTTGCTGTTGGAAGATCATGCGAAAAAAATTGCCAGTTTTTAGTTTTAAGCACTGAACATATATCACTGTAGCATTCGATGGTTTCACTAAGGATTTTAATACCGATAGATATTTTCTTGACACAGTAATGGTTTATGTTCACATCACGAAATAGATAATGCACTTCCTCACTGCTTTTTTGTAGAATGCAGATAGATGGAATTTTGTCTTTTTTTTTGAGGTTGGAGTTGTTTGGATTTCATCGCAATCAATTTCATTGTCCGAATCGGGCAAACATTGAAGAGGTGTAAAATAATTCGTCCTAGTGTTGTCTGCTCTAGAACTCATTTTTAAACTTTTAATGTTTGAAGACAAATTATTGTCTTCAACATTAGGGGACCGAGTTCTCTTAGGAATTTTGTTTTTTCTATATTAGTACCGCACAGGAAAAAGAACGTCTTGTGAGTTCAAAGGGCCGATTAGTACTGTGTACAAGCTAGAGATAAATTTAGGGTTTATGGAGAAGGAGGCTAAGTTTAATGGAGGGAGTGCTGCGGTTGAAATCAAAAACGGAAATGTTTCAATTTACCTTCCGTAGCATACGGGAAATTGGTTCGTTGGAGCCATAGAACTTGCGCTGGGTTGGTAGATAGAAGAGACGGGGATGTCTTAAATTACGAGGTTTAGTATTAAAGGAGATGGAGTTGTAAAGGGACGGGCAATCGATTAAGCATGAGAGGAGGCGATGAATGAAGAGAATGTCTGCTGCATCCCTGCGGTCTTCAAGGCTATTCAAGTTAATGAGTTTGAGGCGGTCTAGATAGGGAGGCAGAATTAGGGGATCGTTCCAAGAAAGTCCGCGGAGGGCAAATCGAAGAAAACGTCGTTGTATGTTTTCGATTCTGGTTACATGAACTTGCTGAAAGGGTGACCACGTTAGGCTGGCGTATTCGAGGAGGGGGCGGACAAAAGTAATGTAGAGAGATCTGGTCATGTAGGGATCAGAGAATTCCTTTGATCACCGTTTAATGAACCCAAGGGATGAATTGGCTTTACGAATTATCTCGTCAATGTGCGAGCGGAAATTAAGCTCGCGGTCGTACAATATGCCAAGGTCACGAAGAGACTGTACGATAGGTATAGGTTGATCATTAAGAAGGTAAAGACGGGGAGGGGATTTGTTGTATTTACGTGATAAGGTTACGGATTGGCATTTCGCAACATTGAGCTCTGGGCAGTTTTTGAGACACCAAATAGAAAAACTATATAGATCTTGTTGTAACAAGCAGGAGTCCTGTGATGAAGATATGTGTTTAAAAAATTTGGTGTCATCGGCATAGAGGGAGATAGAGGAGTGTTTAATAACCCTTTCCAGATCGTTTATAGTTAAGATGAAGAGAAGTGGACCTAGGTGACTGCCTTGTGGTACACCAGAGGTTGCCAGGAATGGGGCAGATAGGACGGACCTGAAGCGAACATTATATAAACGGTTTTCCAGATAAGATGATATCCATTTCAGCAGTATTGGTTCGAGACCAAGAGTGGACAATTTGAAAAGAATTAATTTATGGGATATCTTATCAAAAGCTTTACTAAAATCAGTCGCAATAACATCGACTTCTTTACCACTTTCTAATGCCGTTAGCATAGAGGATGCGAATTCAACAAGATTAGTGGTGGTTGATCTACCTTTTAGAAAGCCATGTTGGTTTTGGGAAATTAAAGACTTACATTGAAAGCTTAAGGATTCGTACAAAATGCTTTCCAGGAGTTTGGGTATATGCGAAAGTTTGGCTATCGGGCGATAATTAGTAACTTCACTTTGTAATCCCTTTTTATGAATCGGCGTTATGAAGGAGGACTTCCATATCTGAGGAAGGCGCCTTGAGACAGTGAGAGCTTAAAGAGGTGCGAAAGGGGGTAGGAGAGCACTAGGGAACACTTCTTAAGAAAAATAGCGGGAATACCATCTGGGCCAGGTGAATATTCATCGCAACTTATTTTCAATTACAGAAGGTTCAAAAGTTTGAGAGAGAAAGGGACCAGTGGAGTACTCGAGTAGGTAGTTGAAATAAGAATGATCTGGTACAAAGGAGTTGTCGGCAAAAGATTTTTTAAAAAAGGTGGCAAAAAAATTAGCAATTGTTTGTGGATCACTTGAAGATATGTTTTCGTAAGAGAAGGATGGGGGGTAGCCGTCGGATTTTTTCTTGTAGTTAACGAATCGGAAAAAAGATTTAGGGTGATAGTGGGAGTTATAAGCCTGGGTGAATTGAAGGTATGAGCCGAGATAGTTGGAATAGTCAGAAAAAGACTTGTTTTGAAGGAAAACTGACCATAATTTGTTTCTCTTGTTGTGTAACGATCGTAGTCTTCGATTATACCAAGGGGGAGATGTAGAGAAGGGTTTTGGCCGAGAAATAGGGACAAAAAGGGAGATAGAAAAGAATAATTTTCTGTAAAACAAGGAGAGGGCATCATTTACAGGGAGATTTTCAAATTCAAATTAGACTTTGCTGAGGTGTTCACTGATTTTACGGAAATTGGCTTTATGAAAATCATAGCAGGGTGGGCCAGCGGGCGGTATGGACTGTAGAGGAGGGTCGTGAAAAAAAGAAAGAAGAAGTGGAGGGTGAAGGTTGTCAATAGTCGAGAGAAGAAGAGGGGAAAGCGAGACAGAGGAGTTAAGTGGGTCAGTAGTGAAGATTAGGTCTAACTGCCTACCCATATAATTAGAGATGCCGCTTACTTGAGTCGGTTAGTCGATCGATGAAGAGACATTCTTTAGTTGAGTTGGGATTCGAAGCAATGAAAAACGATTCGTCATCGGTTAAAGCCCAGTGCAGTTGGGGCAGGTTAAAGTCGCCGAAAATGATGACGTCGTCAGAGGAATCACATAACTCTATAACTTGATCGATTGCGTTAACAGCAAGTTGGTAGGATTCGATGGGTTAGGCCGGCAGGATGTAGAAACACATAACGTATAGGGACTTGTGGGGGAGTGTTATTTTTATTGCAACAAAGTCGAGTTCTGAAGACGAGGAAGTAGCAATCGGAGAAGAGTCAAGGTCGTTGTGAATAGCCAGAAGAACACCTCGACAGGGGGAGTCATCCGTTGGCCGGCTGATATCGTCCCGAAAGACTTTGAATATGGGTGGGAATAATTCCGGGTTCTTTATATTGGGAATCAGATTGGTTTCAGTTATAGCGTAGATATCGAATGGAAGAGCATGAGATTGACGTAGAACAGCTTGGGTTTTTGAGCGCAGGCCCCTTACGTTCTGATAGTAAAAGGTTAGAGGAATGCTATAATGGGGAGTTCGCTGTGGCCCTTGTATCCATTTGGGGACGAAAAAATGTATTATGGTCAGCACGGTTCCGTTGAAGAAGTGAGATGCGTTTAGAACTGATATGAGAAGCAAATGCAGATAGGTCTTTGTCTACAGCGGCCGATGAAATGTTAAAGCTCTCGTGATAACGGTTGTAGATTTGGCGCAGTGCAGCAGGATCAGTAGGGAGGCCTTCTTTTTGAATAGATACCTGAACATTTGTTTTGGTTTTCCCGTCAATGCATATAGATTCGGGCTTATTAAATAAGTAAGCAAGGTAGAGACGGACATTTTCAGAAAGACTGTGGTCTCTCAGTCGTGCCATAATATATCGGCCATCGAAGTCGTTGGGCGAGGACATAGGGTTTAAAAACTTGGAAGTAAGTTTAACAGCTGGGGGAAGTAGAGGATCAAAAATTGCAGAGGCCTTAGAGATTGGGGTAGGTGTCTCTTTATGAAGAGAGATAGTGTTGGAGGCAGCAGAGGTAGACGGGGCAGGATTGAGAACATGGGAGTGTATGAAGTTCGGTCTGGAGTTAAGTTAAATGATACGCGATTACGTTGCGGCTTGGGTAACTTTGAGACTACCGTGGGGTGAGGCGTACCTTGGGGAGGTGCTGAGTTAATAGAGGTAGGAGGCTGAAAAGAGAGAGGGTAGAATTGAGGAAAAGTTCCAACTTTGAAGCTCCAGTTAGGGTCTGGGTTGGGACTAGATTTAGAGCTATTCTTCTTAGACTTACGTTTTTTTTTATTTGGCTTAATACTAGGCTTATTGTTATTACGAAGCTTCACCTCTCTTGTATTGTTCGACTTGGTGATGGTCATCTTTTCCCAGCTGAAGACGTCGTTTGAGGGGTTCGAGAAAAGCTAGGAGTATTTGGAAGGTAAGTCAAGCTTAAATCGGTTGTTTTTGCTGTTAGCGGTAGAAATCATCTGACAGTTGCTGATGGTGATGCCAAATTTCTGCAGGAAGAAGTTGTTCACTCAAGAAGCGTCTGCATGCAGAGGAGCGTTATTTATTATAAAGGAGTTGTACTCGCAGGCTGTTCCGTGTATTTTATCGAGCCTTCTGTTCCAGTCGGCGGTTGTCCAAAGTGTGCCGAATCGGTTAAAGGGCGTCGAAGCAGTTTGTGCCTGAGTGCCTGATTCAGTTGGTGTTGAGGTCAGGTGGGTGTGGGCATTGGTGCAGGTTATGGCTATTGTGGTATTAGTAGTGGTTGTTGTTGTTGTTGTTGTTGTTGTTGTTGTTGTTGTTGTTGTTGTTGTTGTTGTTGTTGTTGTTGTTGTTGTTGTTGTTGTTGTTGTTGTTGTTGTTGTTGTTGTTGTTGTTGTTGTTGTTGTTGTTGTTGTTGTTGTTGTTGTTGTTGTTGTTGTTGTTGTCATCGTTGATGTTGGTTGGGTATTAAATGTGGATGGATATTCTGCTGATTCTAGGATTTCGGCAAGTATTAAGGTATTGTAGACTGGGCTCGATTGTGGCTGAATGAGCTCTGATATGGAATCAATTTTGCTTGATGCCAGTCTATCGCCCATTACAAAACGGAGAGCTGCAACATCGTTGCTGACCTCATTAATTTTGCTTATAATGTCAAGCAGTAAAGGATCGATGGGTTGATAAGATACGGCACTTGGTTGTGAAGTGCTTTGTAAGTACGTATCCAGGTAGGTTCGAAAGGAGTTGAGATGGTCATTGATCACTGATAAATGCGGGGCCATAATTGAATTAATGTCCGATTTCGGATCACTTTTTGCACTCAAAAACTTCGACATGATCTCAGATGGTAACTTTTTTGTTAAATCACTAAGACTTGCCAGCTGCTTGTCTATGTTCTTGAATTTAGATTTGGAAAAAGTGGAGGAGATATCTATGCTGCTGGATAAATCTTCCACACTTTTAAACACCTCATCATACTTAGCAAATTGAGTCACTATTTGCTTGTAGAACATTTTGCATTCTGAGGAGTTTGTGTTTATTCTGTCACTGATGCATTTTATCGCGAGCATAACATGGGAGAGAGAGATGCCTTTGCATTAGTCGCAAAAGAAAAGGAAGTTATTATTGAAATCGTTAAGGTAAGTAATGGAGCGCTTACTTAAACCTATGCAGAGAGCATGGAATGATTTCCCGCATAAACCATTACATTTCACCCAATAAGCACTAAAGTCTTGCGATGTTAGCAAACAATCAGAAGTACCACACTGCTTTGACATAGTTGATTATTTACGAATTATTATTATTTAGGTCAAATAATATTTCGCGATCAAAGGCAATAACCGAGTAATAGGTGGAAGGGCAATGAACAGTTAATGGGTAGAAATTCAGGGGAAATTGCAAGTACGCAAATAAATTAGAAATAAATTTATTTAAACTCGCGAAGCGGGAGCAAAAGAAAAACACGTCCGAACGATTGGAGGTAACGACTGTAAAAACCGTGGACCATTATTTTCTAATAATAAATCTGTAATAGGTGCCTAAGTAAATAATAATTATAATTCGCGCGGAACCCTTCATGGCGAGGAGTTATTCATTTATTTATTCACTTTGATGTTCATTATAATTATTCTTTGTTTGTTTTTTATAGGTAAAACTTAAAGCTTGGTCTAAAAAAGGTCCTGCACCGCCCACCCTTATTATTATTGTTGTTCAATTTGATTTTGTTTTTTTTTCTAATGAAGGTTTTTGCTGTAGCTTTTCCTTCAATTATGTACCTTTTTAATTAGTTATTTTTCTTTATTTAAATGTCTGATAGATTATCAGTAGTAAGGTAGATCTATACCATAGCTTTTTTTTTTTTTTTTTTTTATAAAAAGGAAATCCAAATCCCAGAGCACTCAGACTCGGTAACGTTCCATTGTACTACCAGGCAGAAATCCTCCTTTTGGTGTAGAGGCATGTGATTGGGTGGCGTATGTTGTTGTTCCCCATGGGATTGAACCTGCACCGCACGGGTCACAAGACAACACACTAACCTCTACACCGTCGCCACCCATAGCCATACCATAGCTTTGTAAATTGTTCAATATAGTTTAAGAAAATAATGTATAAATAGTCTGCTATAATAAATACAAATAATAAAAATAGAGCTCATCGGCCTGAAGCCGCACTGAAAAGGACCTATCAAGTTTGCGACAATAGGTTCGCTTAGTACGATAGACTTCAGAAGGTAGTAAGCTATATTCTAAAGAATCTGCAGTTGGCTCAGTTCAAACAGAGTTCATTTTTTCATAAAGCAGCTTCCTACTTAACTACTTACCTACTGCTTAAAATACCAAACTATCGGAATGGCAAGGTCCATATCCCAGATCTCTACACAGTTCCTCCATCTCCTCTAACTGTCTATTGAACTTAATCCTTCAATGCCAATAAAATCGAAAACATTCCTGCCTCATGTTATTGCATGAAAAATTCAGAACGGAGAGCTACTCGTAAATACCTGAGTAGTCCAACTCGAACCAACTGCAGGCTGTCACCGTTGTACATATTTGTATCCTTATGTGCGAGTGTAATTCCTTCTTACCTGTCCCCATGATTGATGTTCTCATATTTCTTTAACAATGTGCTCCAGGAAAGCATTGATCTCCATTCAAGAATTTCTAAATCCAAAAATTTGCAGCTCTTGGTTTCGTGTGTTGGTTTCACGAATTCCATCCTTCCACCTGCTGTCTTGCATTCCATTTTCACTCCAGAAGTTCTTTTGTTTTAACCGGTTTTTTCTTAACGTTTTCCCTTGTTGTTTGGTTGTTGTTGTCGGTCCAAATTGGATTTTGATTCCGTTTCGCAAAGTGTTTCTGTTCAGAATTTCTGGGCAATAAGCAACAGCAGCAGAATGGTAGTATCCTGCTATCGAATGCACATACATACTCGGTATGTGTCAGGACGATGTTTTCCTGTTTCGATTTTAATCGATTCGGTGTTTTCCTCAATCAGATTTGCGAATCCTTTTCATTTTTTTGTTTTTGTTTTGTGTGTCTGAACAAGTAACCATACCTGGCCAATGATACAAATGGAGTCGTATTTCCTTTTTTGGTTAATTAACTCAACATGGACACAACTGATGCATATGTGTCTAACGGAAGCAATGTTTGAGTTTTTTCCTTTTACATAGAATTGCTTTCAACTTGCGATGTGTTCCAGTTTAGAAATGGGATATTCGCTCCTTTATTTATGTGCTGCTGGTACTGCAGGTGGTTTGGAAGCGGTGCCTTTAGTAGAGTGGTACGGTGATATCCTGCGATTTAATGAAGTATAAAGGAATACCGGTGAACTACTTTCCTCCATTCCTGCATAATTTTCGAATTCCAGGGAAAACTTTTCGCCACAACTTTTGGCATGAGTTTCCTTCATGTGTTTGGGGCAGCAAGTTCCACCACAAAAAAGGGAAAACCACTCGGACCACAGCATTTTTGAAATTGTTCGCAAAGGGGATCTTGAGATTTGCATCTCTTACATCGAAAAGATGGAGTTCATAATAGATTTAGGTTGAAGGTTGCTTTGTTTGTTTATTTCTTGGCTTAAAAGTAACCAAAGGGACAGAATCATTCAAAACATTAACGTTTCAGCATGAATCTTCATCAATTAACTTTGGAGCGTTTGTTTAGTTATTAATTTGTCATCCTCAGTATAGCCGAAGGGTCGATTGGCGTTATAAATGAGGTGCAGAAGGATGTTTTGTGATTGATGGGAAATCGGAGCAGGTTTTGGTCTTAATTTAATATATCTAGGAGCGACCGTGCACTAAGAAATATTTCCATTTTATGTCGGGGACTGATCCAACCTTGCTTCTATTTTGATAAAGCTTTGGGACTTTCGGCCACTATACACGTAACCAAAGTCGTCCTTGGATCGAATTGTTAAGCAAAAGTAAATAATCTTGAAAAGTTCCTTACCTAATAGCAGCAGCACATTAGCACAGCAACAGAAAAGAGACAGTAGCTGTGGTATGAAAAACATTAGCCACAGAATAAGAGAGATAAATTTACTCAAAACACAAACAAGAGAGAAAATCCGCGCAGAAAATTGGGCATTTAAATGTTAGGAAAATTTAACACATCGTCGCAAGATTGGTAGAATTTGCATAGCAACAGCGAATTTATGGTTTTTCCTAAAGATGGCAATGCTGTTGCTGTCGCTGTAATCAATGTGTTCTGTTGCATTGAAGGGCATTGGTTCCAAAACTTTATTTAGACGATCTCCATTGAACTTTGCAAGGAAATTAGCAGGAGTGTCATAAAAGCCGCCCAAGCTTTTCAAATGCATTCTTTGATAACCGTCCGTTGTGGTTTCATGGCAGAGAAGATTAATATTAGTCATTGCTTGGGTGTTGCCCATTTTGCAGAACAATACAACTTTGTTAAAATTGCAATAAGGCTTGCTGAAGCATAGTTGAAATTTGCGGCGAAACAGTTTGAAAAGGTGAGAAGCAAGTTTCTCAAATTAAATGAATCATATCAACTCGGGTTGCAAACCGGTTCAAACCGAGTTAAACCGGTTTAGGTTTTTGTCAAACGGAGTTAGCTTTTCGGTTCGGTTCAGTTTAATTTTTTTCCCAAGCCGAGTTGGCTGGACCCATAAGGTAATTGGCAAAAGCCGTCGGTTTCGGTTGGGTGATAGAATTTTTGGAATATGACAAGGAAAATTGTGGCAACATAATACTCAACTTTCACAAGTTCGTTTCACGTCATTGAAATCAAAATTCAGTATCGAAAACATGCCATTGTTTGATACAGGTGAGTGGTGTCACTATGTTGAGCACAAACCGAGTTAAACCAGTGTAGATTTTTCCCAAACCAAGTAGGCTTTTCGGTTAGGTTAGGTTTTTTTCCACCAAACCGAGTTGGCTGGAACCGTCAGATAATTCGATTCGGTTCAGTTAGTGGCAAAAGCCGTCGGATACGGTTGACTGATAGAATGGTTGGAATATGACAAGGGAATTGTGGCAACTTAATAATCAACCTCCTGAAGCAAGTTCGCTTCACGTCATTGACATACAAAAATTCATTCTCGAAAAGATGTATCCGAGTTAGCTTTTCGGTTCGGTTCGGTTTATTTTTGTTCCCCAAACCGAGTTGGCTGGACCCGTAAGATAATTCGGTTCAGTTCAGTTAGTGGCAAAAGCCGTCGGTTTCGGTTGGCTGATAGAATGGTTGGAATATGACAACTAAAATTGTGGCAACTTCGTTTCACGTCATTTTAATCAAAATTAGGACTAAGTGATGTATCAACTCGGTTTGAAAACCGGTTCAAACCGGGCTGAGTACAAACTGAATTAAACCGGGCTAGATAAACCGATTTAGATTTTCGGTTCGGTTCGGTCTAATTTTTTCTGTTCGGTTCGTGGCAAAAGCCGTTGGCGTATTGCCATCGACTCTTCAATGGTGCACGCCACTTGATAAGCGTTCACAAGTGAAACTAGAATTTAAAGAAATAATGGCAGGTGTGCCGCAAGGAAGCGTTCTTGAGCCACTTTTGTACCTGTTATTTCCGCGTGATATACCGCAAACCGAAGGTATTACAGTAGGCACATTCGCCGACGACACTGCTATACTAGCAGTTGGTACAACGACCAAAGAAACAAGCAAAATACAGTACTACCTCAAAAATGTGAACCTCGAAAATGTGAATTATCCAAAAATGTGAACCAGAAAAAGTTTATATTACATACTCTAAAATGTGAACTCAAAACCAATTCTTGATACTCGCTAATGTGAACTTTTCTTTTTCACAAAAAAAACCACCCCCTATTTGGTTTTATTGTTGAAAAACTGTTTTAAAAAAAATCTGCCACGAGATTCGAGTTGGGAAGCTGAGGATTTAATCCTACTAAGTCGTCTTCGCGATATAGATGGGGCAGCACATTTTGAAGCAGAACTTCAACAAATTAGAGAACTCCTAAGCTGCTTTAATGCGCCAGTCGTATCGATTGAGGACATAAGAACATGGGTCGTTGACGGTGATGGTGAACATAATGGTGAGAATGCTGAGTTAGCCCCGAAGACGAGGAAACTTCATCAGTGGAAGAAATAATACACTATACAAAAGTTTCCCACTGTCGAGCCATTCAGTGCTCGAATGTTCTTTTAGACTGGGCCCAAGAAAATGGATTGGGTGCAGATACAGTAACATCAATTGCGAATATCAAAACAGTTGCAATTGATAAATATACGCACAAAAGTATCTGTCAAACTAAAATTTAATTTTACAGCAACCTTTTGTAATTCCTGTTTTGTTTTCTTTATTTTGCTTGTTGTGAAGTATTTATTTATTTTGTTCTTACGTTTTTAGGCTATTAAATTATTATTTAAATAATATTAACATCGTTTAATTTCTTTTACTTTTCAATAATCAAGTTTCAGGTCATTTCAAGAAGCATGAAATATAACAAATTGTTTAGTACCTATCCAGAAATGTGAACCCCCGAAAATATGAACTGCCCATGTTTTAATTAGTTCACATTACCGAGGTAGTACTGTAGTACAAGGCGCGCTTAACAGAGTTAATGAATGGACAAAACCATAGAGGATCGCTCTTAACAAAACGAAATCGGTCTACGTGGAGTTTACATATAAACAATCAAATAACTTGCCTGTTTTTATAAATACGGTCCAAGTTCCGTTTGCAAATGAGTTAAGGAGTTCATCTGCCTAGGAGTAAACATCAACTCCACGAATACCACCATAGGAAACCGTTGCTTCTTCGGTTTATAAATAAATTAAAATAAATATTAGGTACTAACCTAGCTTCTCCAACCACTTTCTTGTGCGAAGTGGAAGAGACCTACAATTTTAAGCCGAATCCGAACGGCAAACTTAAGAAGCTTCTCATGACAATTTATACTCTTGGATGTTTGTCAGACGTTCGCAAGAGGTGGAGCAGCGGAAAAAAACTCTAGATGTTACTTGGCCCCGGCGGGAATTAAACCGGAGACCTTTCGATTAGCACTGAGCCACTGCGCCACTACTTCGGTTTAGCGGGACAAATGCGTTGAAATCTCCTCACTCGAAGGACACAATGCATGCTCTATCGAACCTTAATCCTACCAGTCCTGCCTTATGGTGCCGAGTGCTCAACGCTAAGTAAAAAAAAGGAGCTAATATTGGGTTCATTTGCGAGAAGGGCGATTGGGGGACACAACCGCAAACTCTATGAGCTGTACCAAGAGGATCTTTCGGCTCCCAACCGCCTGGTTCGAGACGGCAAGGAAGACCGAACCTCCATTTTAAAGAGCAAGCCATCGCGGATGCCAGTTCGCTTGGTCTGGGGAACTGGAAGCTGCGTGCCCGGAATCGCAGACGATGGAAGGCTGCTGTGTCTTAGGCAGAGACCCTTCACAGGTCGGGAGCCCGTTAAGTAGGATCTAAAGTGAAACTGAATAAGGTCCCAGCGGAAGAAATGAGCTCATATGAATTGACAAGAATCTACTTTAAAAGCTTGGAGTAGGTACTCTTGCCATTGTACGAGTGCAAAAGTGGATTGGTCCCATGGATTACTCCACACGCCAAAGTACAGGGGAAGACAAGGCACAATTAAGATTAACCAAAGCAATGACAAGATGAGGGAAGCGAGGTCAAAAAACAAAAGTTTGCAGCCCCTTCTCCTCCTTTTGATGGAAATTTTTTTAAGAATCCCGTCTCATACCGCGACTTGAGCACATATTTTCCAACATTCAAAGCCCTGACCTATAGACTCCAACTCCTATCTTTCAACCAATACAAATGTATCGGAATCCTCAGAGATACTAACCCCAGCTAAACGCTGCGACATGGTATTACTAATAAGTCTCCTTATCCCCAATTGTTCGACTTCCAAACAAAACAAATACGGCATGTCGTACGTTTATTTATTCCACACAGCAGAACAACTCCTGGAAATAATAAATCCTTTTATCTTCCCTTATAAGAAGTGGGTTACAGACTGCGAGAAGAACAAATCTTAAAAAAAAAAGTTCTCCCACTTTACAAGCATTACAAACATACACCGACCGTTGCCGCCGCGCCTTCAGGAACTCCTACAAGAAATAACTTTAAATACACTAAATTAAATCAAGGACGACAAAGTGTGACGCAAGCAATGCAGACAAGGATGCACACTATCAAGTTGTGTGTCGAAACAGAAACACATATCTTTTTTAAGTTAAACTCCTTTATTTCTTCTACTCCAGGACTTCGTCTTGCATTAGACGGAAGGAAAGGTACTCATCCAATCCTCCCTCCTTCATGAATTTTGTTATTTATTTTCGTGTACCTGCACTTGGAATGCATGACACACATGTACAATGCAATAACGCTGCTTTACATGCCACATACACGCTAATACAATTTTCCAGGACTAAGGACTCCGATGAAAAATTACTTCAAGGAGGGGCCGGGGAGACTCACTTAGCTCGCCTACTTCTATTGTTCAGCAGTCGCAGCCCATCGCGAATGCTCTTGAGATTCTTTACTTTAGTCCTCTTGTCTCGTTGTCTTTACCATGACTTTTCCAGGGATTTCTGGCTGACACTCGTACAAACACATACCAGCACACATATTGCGCCTAAGGATATCTCACGCTACTCAGCCGTATAGTAAGGAGACAAATGCGGTTTTGGTTTTGAAAGAAGACGCAAGCAAAGTGGAGTGGAGCACGGATCCAAAGACAGAAGGCTCCTTAAGGGAACATTTTTCATGCCTTTGGGAGGATATGCACTTCGTAAATTAAGTGCTGCTTTCATTCCTTTTGAGATGGCTCTGCATTCTCATCCGTACTCCAGTCGACTAAGTTCTTAATTTCTTGCGATACACCCTCTCGTCATCATCATCCTGTTTTGCTATATATATAACAGTACGAATAGGGGATCCTTTTTGTGAATGGAAACAGTTTATTTTTTTAGCTGAATTACGACTTCCTAGTACATGGTATCTGATGTGTATATTCTCTCAACATTTACACAACACACACTCCCAACGCCCACACACGAACACATTCAATTGCACGGCGGAAACAGAGGAATACACGAAGAAAGGATGTGAAATTCTTTGTAATATCCATGCTGTAATGATAAGCTTTATTGCACCCCACCAAACATTACGCGCCCACACCCATACCATGAATAAAATTATGTGGTTGGTATTCGTATACGTCGAGGTAATTGAGGATGAATTAAAGTGATGTGAAATGTGATGTGCTGTGTTGGATTTGTGTGCAATTCCTCTTCGCTGTCGCCGCCCCGGCCGCCTCTAGTTACAAAGAAATTAAAAGAAACTTTGTTGAAGGATGTCGAAAGGTTTTATATATGTTTGCTTGTTTAGGAAGAGGGCTCCTGCGGAACTTTCTGCACAAATTCTTTATTTTACCACTACGACTGGCTTTGTTACATCCTGTAGCTTTTATTGTTGTTTAGCACTGAAAGGTGCTATTTTTTTGTGATCCAGTCGACTGGTGGCAGG
Source organism: Portevinia maculata (assembly GCA_949715645.1). Classification (NCBI taxonomy): domain Eukaryota; kingdom Metazoa; phylum Arthropoda; class Insecta; order Diptera; family Syrphidae; genus Portevinia; species Portevinia maculata. The sequence goes on along the minus strand of OX454528.1, from coordinate 27,756,018 downwards.
AGATGCGGGATGGCATAGGCGTACTTATGCTGTACAAACATGAATATTGTGTAGGACTAAATTCAATAAAATCCTGGAAAATGGCGGTATTATTTGGAAATCATTTGTTCTTAAGTGTTGGATAATTTAGAGCGATAATGCATTCAAGTAATTGAAAGTAATTCAAGTTGACAATGGTGGCGAAGAAAATAATAAAATTGAGGAAGCGCCTGAGTTTTGGCTGTGTTCATTAACTAAATTTGAGGGACCATTTTTGTTTGTTGACTCTTTTGACACTTCCAGACCAATGCGCTTAGATTCATCATAATTTATCTTTGGATATGATTTTTCTTTTCAATTAAGTTGCTTTGTATTTCCTGACAAAATTATATGTCCTATTTCGGGTTCAACAAGCACTTGAAGCTATGTAAATCTTAATCTATATAACAAATTTTGTCTTGACTGACTAACAAACCTAGCTGAGAAAGTCAGCAGGCCGTACTCAAAAGCGGCGAAAAGTTTCAAAACGGTTATCTCTGAACGTAGAAAGTTCTTCTTAGGAGTGCTGGAGGCACATCAAAATCACATAGGTACACTGGGACTCGCAAATATTGTATATGTGGATTTACCTTTTGGAGGTAAAAGAGGAACAAGTAAAGTGATGTGATAGTGTGTCCAAAACCGACATCCTTTTTTGCAATAGCGAAAGCGCATATATTGTAGCATACACACTTGGTTGCAGTACGGGACCATTATCACTTTGTGTCGCTACTGCAATTATGAAGAGAGCGTTACTCACTTTATCACGTCACGCAAATGCCAGCAATTACCCCATGCACCTCCTGCTGTCTTCCCCCTTCTCTCTGGACTAGCTCAGTCTGCGTGGGTGAATAGGTGGTGGGATAAAGGTTTATCAACAACTTCCAACCCTCTCTCGTGTTCGGGAAAAATGGATACAAGACTCATCTAACACATCAGATGTATTGATCTACTCTATGGTCTGGCACACATGAAAACTGATTCGACTTTTTGATTCTTTAACACATTATTTGTTACTCATGAATTCATATACATATATACTTATCTTAAGGCGCATCATAAGGATACTTTGTAGTTTGTATGTATACAATTAAATATGTATTTGTTCTTCCTCTCTTATATATTTAATATTTTTATATTTTTTTTGTTTTTTTATACCCTATTCTAAGGGTAGGTATATTAATTTTGACGCATAGTTTGTAACATGCCTTAAGATTGTCCGTAGACCCCTAAAAGTTACTATATTTATGATCAGCATCGATAGCAAATGTCGATCTAGCCTTGTCCGTCCGTCTGTCAGTCGGCAAAAATTAGGCCTTTAAACTGGGCCTCGAGAGCTGAAATTTTAACCATTTTTACTCTCTAGGTTCCCGAAATAATCAACTTTACGAATTTTTGAAATCCGCCTATTTACTCAAAAAAACAAAATTTTGGAAAAAATCTAATTTTGAGCTAGAAAGCCGAAATTTTTTATATATGATCTATGACTCCTAAAACTGGTCGGGAGATAATATTTTCAAAATCCGCCCACTGACACGCCCAAAATTAAATAAAACAATTTTATTGAAAAACCAAAGTTTGAACTAGGGAGCTGAAATTTATAATATATACTCTCTAGGGGCCCTTTATGCTCATTTGTAAATATTTTCAAAATCCGCCTACTGACACGCCCACAATTTAAAATCAACTTTTTTTGAAAAGCCAAAGTTTGAGCTAGGGATTATTTTCCATTCGCTCAATTTTGCCGAGCAAATGCAGTCGACATGACTTAGCTTTTTGGACTACATCCACATCTTGGTACAGCTGATAGAGTTCGCGGTTGTATATTCTCCTCCATTTGCCCTCCTCGCACACATGACCAAATATTCGACGGAGTATTTTTCTTTCAAAAGAACCAAATATTAATCCCCTTTTCTACTTATCGTGCAGCACTCGGCACCATAAGGCAAGACTTGTAGGATTAAGGTTCGATAGAATATGCATTTTGACCTTCGAATGAGGAGTTTTGAACCCATTTGTTTCGCTAAACCGAAGTAGCCGAAGTAACCGAAGTTTCCTTAGGTAATTCTCCGCCGGATCTTCACTAAGTTGGCTTTGGGTAGTTAACGTTTACTCCCTGGTAGATGAACTCCTTAACTACCTCGAAATTATTGCTATTAACAGATAGCAATAACTTCGAGTGTGTTCGCGTATTCTTCGCCGTAAAAGCCTCTAACACGGCACGCTGGGAACGGCCCATTATGTCGATATCGTCCGCATATCCCAGTAGCTGGACGAATCTATTGAAGATAGTGCCTTCCGTACAAGATTGAAGAGGTCACATGACAGTGCATCTCCTTGCCGAAATCCGGTACAAGTTTGGAATAATACGGAAGAGCCGCTTCCAAACTGCACATTACACCGAGTTTTGTCAAGTGTCACGCTACACAACTGGATCAGTTTGAATGCTATCATATGCGGTCTTAAAGTCGATGTAAAGGTGGTGGGTCTCGACTTGGATGGCTATTTGTACCCACTAGCAAAGAGCAAAATGTGTACCGTCTTGGCGAACAACTGCCATCAACAATCGCGTGACTATTGGTCTTATATGGTTAAGATACATTGCAGAAGTGATTAGTGTTAGTGAGGCGCTGGGCACGAATCGAAAAAAACCAACAAAATTGGCAGGCCTTCGTCTAACAATCTATTTGAATCAAATGGTTGAATCAAATTACCTATTGATTGAGTTTAACCAGATGAGGAGAAAGCCGCTGGAGCTAAATTACAGCTAGGGGCTTCAAAAGGACACATGACGGACCGATGAAGCTAAAAAAGTGAAAAGTACAAAGAAAGCGGCACTCAAAGCTCAAAGGTCATAGTGTTTCTCTTATAATGGAGAAGTAAAGCTGGCCTTGAATTGAAAGATAGACCCTGTAAGGAACTCGCGAAGAGAAAATTCGCCCGAGTTCAAGCAAAGTGTATATAGATCAGCCAAAATCTATTAACCATGCTCAAGGTCAGATTCTTGCAAGGCCGTAGCCAGAAGAATATGGGCAGGAGTATAACGCAACCGCTTGATTCACTTCAACATCGTCGTAATGTTTCCTATCTTTCCGTATTTTATCGCTTTGTCCAACATCAATACCCAGCTGAAATAGCCAGTTGAATTTTGCTCATCAACCTTTTTCCCGCTATACTCCTACTTCAACGAATGTTCATCAGTTTGTCCTAAAGGTTCGTGATTTGGAAACGGCTTTTATATATTATAAATTTCTGTTCCCTAGCCCAAACTTTAATTCTCCGATAAAACAGTTTTTTGTTATTTTAAAAATTTTAACTCCCGATCATTCTTTGCCCTTGTATACTATTATAATATTAAAAATTTCAGCTTTCCAGCTCAATATTTTTTGAGATAGTGGGAGGATTTTAAAATTTTGTATACTAAAATTTTTCGGGTCCCCAGAGAGTATATGGTTAAAGTTTTAGCTTTCTAGCTCAAGTTTAAAAGTATAATTTTTGCCGACGGACGGACATGGCTAGATCGGCATTACTGTCGATGCTGATCCCTGACAATGTTAAGGTATTTTACAATAAGTCAAAATTAATATACCCTTAGAATAAAGAGTAATGGACCAAGATGACTGCCCTATGGGACACCCGATGGTACGGAAATATTCACTGAGTACGAATTTTCTATTTTTACTATTTGGACTCTGCAATTCAATTAATACTCATATCCACTACAACATGGAGAAGTGGATACCGAGGAAAAATAGCTTATGAAACCAGATTTGATGATGAACTCTATCAACGCTTTTGCAAAATCAGTAAAAACAGCATCGGTCTGGCTTCTCATTTTCATATTTGAAATAATGACATTGGTCAATAAAACTTAGTCAGACGCCGTGGATTTAAGTTGAGTTTCCTCAAATGGGTTGTCCTGAAATGATCGATAACTAGTCTTTTGATTTATTTTTTTTTTTTTTTGTCGGGGTGTGTGAGACTTTCTGCACTGGAGCACTCAGACTCAATACTGGTCCATTGTACTACCAGGCAGACACAAGACATTTTACTGTGGGAATTTACTCGTTTTTCTAAGAAAAACGAGAAGGCGCTTCAATGATAAGGAGCTTAGGTTTACAGCACTCACCATATCCGCACCAAATACTTGCCTGATACGAGCAAAAGCAGGACAATCACAGAGGAAATGTTCCGCCGTGTCGTCGCTTTTTCCACAGGCTTCGCAGTTGATGGTGTCGCTTAGGCCTAGCACCTTAAGGTGTTTGGCAAAAACGTAGTGTCCCGTAAGAACGCCAGTGGTCTGTCTGCAGTCTTTTCTGTTGAGAGACAACAAGAATGCCTCGGATTTTCCACAGACGTCGGGGAGAATTAGCTTAGTCTGTCTGCACCCTGGAGAGTCATGCCAACGGCGATTGTGTTAATAGAAAGCCCAATCGTCAATGGAAGCCCTGACCGAGGACGCAGGCAGACAAATCGCTGGTTAAGGTCCTGAGAAGCCCCCTCTGAGCCTTGTCTAGTAAGTTCATCGGAGATCTCATTTCCCGTGATCCCGTTATGACCCGGGACCCAGACAAGTTTAAGTGAATTCAGCCTTCCGACGAATTCAAAGATATCTTGCATTCACGTACTATTTTGGAGGTAGTTAAGGGTTTGAGTAAGGCCTTAAGCGCAGCCTGACTGTCGCTACAGACACAGATACTTCGCTCCCTCCACCTGTTCCTCGCATAATAGTCCATGGCCATTAGGATAGCATAAGTCTCCGTTTGCAAGACTGACGCATGCCTAACGAGAAGAAAAGTCTAATGTTGTCGCTTTCTATGAAAACACCAGCACCAGATCCTTGATCGATTTTGGAGCCATCCGTAAAGAGTCGCTTGCATTCCTTTCCAGGCTCAGAGTCTGGCCAAAGCCAGTCCTGAACACGAGGAAAGTCGACTTCATAGTTGCGCTTCAGCCGAAGTTCCGGTATCATTGCATCAGACGGCATATCCATAAGATAGGAGGCAAAGGACAGCCGTTGTGCAAGTTCATCAAAACTCCAGTGCGAGTTATACCAAAAGCCACCTCTTTTTAAACGTGAGATAGCTTTGATTGTGCAACCCATAATGTAAACATCAAGGGGCGGGAGGTTCAATAATGCATCCAGGCTGGAGTCAGGCGTGCTGTGGAAGGCCCCCGTGCAGACATATCTTCCTTTAGAGTTTGACGAAAGCAGCAGTAACATATTTACGCGAAAGCTTATTCTACCAAACAAGCAATGCGTATGCTATAAATGCTCTTACCATAGCCGTATAAATCCATAGGACTCTTAGCGGTGATAAGCCCCATGTCTTGCCGAAAATGCCCTTGCACTGCCAGAAAACCGACAGCGCCTTAGCAGTCTTCATCTCAACATGCTTGGACCAAAGAAGTTTATTATCCAGGACGACTCCCAGATACTTTGCTTCATTGGAGAGTTGGATTGTGACGCCTTTTAGCACTGGCTGAGTCAACCCGATCAGCTTCCTCCTACTCGTAAAGATAACAACCTCAGTTTTTAGATGATTGACCGAGAGCCCATTCCTAATGCACCATTCGTCGATCACGTCAAGGGCCGCCTGCGCCTTGGCGCATACAGTCGCTAGGCATGATCGAACAGAAAGCATGGCAACATCATCCGCGTACGCCTGAGCGTATACATTAGAACTGTTGAGTGCGTTCAACAGAGACTCGACCAGCATACACCACAGCAGTGAAGACGGAACGCCGCCTTACCGGCAGCCTCTGTTAACCCCCGCCATAACATAGCGGCCACAATCTGCATCCGCAACCAACGTTCTATTCATTTGCATTGCTTTAATCCAAAACACCAATGGTTCATCTACGCCGTGTTGTCTGGCGGAGCTGCACATGCTATCAAAAGTCGCATTGTCAAAAGCACCCTCAATATCCATGAAAATGCCCATCGCGTATTCTTTCATGTCAAGCGAGCCCTCAATTCTACCAACTAGATTTTGGAGCGCAGTCCCGCAGGATTTTCCGCGTTGATAGGCATGTTGCTTCTGAGATAGTGGGTGCAATCGCAAAGCAGTTTTGCGCACGTGAAGCTCGACCAGCCTTTCCATGCTTTTCAGCAAGAAGGAAGTCAGACTTATTGGTCCGAAGCTCTTGGCGAGTGAGTAGTCACTTCTACCAATTTTAGGTATAAATGCCACTCTAACTGTACGCCAGGGTGTTGGAATGTATGCCAGTGCTAGGACAGCGGTGAAGATTTTCTTCATAGTCGGTAGCAACTGGTTTGTACACTGTTGCAGCATGGCTGGGTATATTCCGTCCATACCAGGCGACTTAAAGCCGTCAAAAGACGCAGAGGCGTATTTAATATCCTCGTCCGTCACCACGGCCTTCGCAATATACCAGCTACGCCGAGTTGTTTGTCTTGGCTCACTCATAGTCTCGGTAATCGGGACTGGTTGTGAGTCAATTGTAATCTGGTTACCCGGAAAGTGAGACTCAGCAGATAACTAAGAGTTTCCGCTTTCGTCTCAGTGAAGGTGCCATCAAGTTTTCTAAGTGAGTCCAGTTTGGCTGGTTTGCCCTTTTTCAGAACTTTAACCAACCTACTAGTTTCACCCAGTGTTTCAATCTTTTCGCAGAAATTCCTATAAGAAGCACTTTTCGATACCCGAATTAGCCTCTTATCAGTGGCGTGGCGTGGAAAATGTTAAATGGTAAGTCGGAAAAAATATGCACCTGCAAACGCTTTCTGAAATTATATTGTGTATTGCAAATCGCATAGAAGTAAAGCAATTCAAGCCAATTTTTTATACTTCAAGTCATTTAAGCTTAAATTTACAATGAACCTAAAGTATAATAAAAGTGGCTTCGAAAGAAACATTTTTGGCAGATGCAAATGCTGTACCTTAAAGAAAATTGATAGTAACTAATAAAAAAAAGGAACTTCATAAATCACGGTTTGTTAAATAAATAAATACATAAATAAAAATTTAAATTAAAAAGCTTCACGCATAAAATTTACAAAAATGTATAGATTTTATATCTATAATATATAAAAATATTTTAATATATAAAAATATTTTAATATATAAAAATATTTTAAAAATTGTTTTTGTACAAAGTTAAAAAGAGAAAATATTAATGATTAATATTTTTTAAAATCAAAAACAGTAGCATTTGGAAAAAAATGTGAAAAGTTTTGTTAAATATTTTTTTTTATTTGTATCTACTCTAAGTCTATTCCTCTACCTTTTTTCACGTATTCTGCAAGAACCCTTTCATAAAAGTTAGGCCTACTTTTTATTTTTAAAAGGAGTCGCTTTTCTATGGATAAAAATGCTAAATCAGAAAGCCTGTCTTCTCCTTGAGAATTTCTCAAATATGTATGAACTCTTTTCAGAGTGGAAAAAGATCTCTCCACGGAAGCAACGCCCACAAACTCAAAAAACAAAATTTTGGAAAAAATCGAATTTTGAGCTAGAAAGCTGAAATTTTTTGTATATGATCTATGACTCCTCAAACTGCTCAGGATAAAAAAATTTCAAAATCCGCCCACTGACACGCCCACAAATAAATAAAATAATTTTTTTATACTCTATTTTAAGGGTACCTATATTAATTTTTGAAAATCCAAAGTTTGAGCTAGGGAGCTGAAATTTATAATATATACTCTCTATGGGCCCTTTATGCTCATGTGTAAATATTTTCAAAATCCGCCCACTGACACGCCCACAATTTTTTTTTTTTTTTTTTGAAAATTCAAAGTTTGAGCGAGGGAGCTGAAATTTATAATATATACTCTCTAGGGGCCCTTTATTCTCATGTGTTAATTTTTTTAAATCCGCCTACTGACACGCCCACAATTAAATAAAACAATTTTATTGAAACACCCAAGTTTGAGCTAGGGAGCTTTTTTTTTGATAAAATCCTTTAAATGTTATTTAACAAAATATGTAGAACGTTCTTAACAATTCAACCATACTTAGACTTTTGCCACGCCCACTTATGAGGGATAGGAATAAGAATAGGGTATCCAACAGTTCACCCAAGCGGACTGTAGCCCGTCCCTATTTTTTTTTTTAAGAAAACTCAACTTACAAAAATAATTTTCTTTTTCCAAAAGCAAATCTACTAAACAACAATTTACTGTTAATAATGCCATTTTCTCCTTTGCTGAATCTAACTGAAAACAAAACAATTTAAACTTTTCACACCTCTCACACTTTTCACTGTTTTCGATCACTTTAAATAATTATATATTGCACAACAATAATTCCACTCAATATTACTTTAAGTTACACATCGCAGTCTGCTTCACAACTGAATTTTTCAATTAGAACTCACCTCAGCTATTTACAAAACTCGCCAAATAAGTCGCTGAAAAGCGGGTTATATTTTTGCATAAGGAAGCGTGTATCAAACAGAAAGGAGTCAAACGCGGTGAACGATAAGGGGAGAACAAGGAAAGAAAGCCAATTTATTCTAACCAGCCACATACTCGTATTTCATAACGCGAAAATTTCCGGGTTACTATGTTTTGTTTTGCTATCGCTTTGCGTATGTGTTTCTTATGGGGTATGGAGAGGAGTATGTGATGTTGGAGAATAGGCATGCAATGGTGTGAGTATTTGTGTGCGTAGAGCAGTAGAACGATATGAGAGCAGGTGAATAGCAGGTGGTGGGTTGGTAGAATTTGTTGCTTGCAAGTGCAGGTGTAGGAAACATACAAATCTTATGTTTATATACACACATTAAGATGCATGTTGCTTGTTGGATTGAAACATTGTTGAAAGGTAGAATTTTAAAAGGTAATCCGGCGTGAATCGAGTTATATGGGCGCATCGCCACTGCCTCTTATATTCCTTCTGCTTCGATCGGTAGAGATTCCAATCTGTCTCCAAATCAGTCTTGAGTGACCTATTTAGAAGCTTTCTAGCTGCTCTTCGGAATCTTTGCAGTTCCAAGCTCCACCAGGGAACCGGCGTTCTGCCAGGGGGTTTACTTACTGGGCACGTCAGTTCGAAACAGCTAGTAATGGCACTATTCAGGTTTTGAACAGCATCCTCTACCTTTTGTCTCGTCCTGAGTTTGGTTGGAGTTTTGAGAGTTTTTCCTATTTCCTCCCTGAAGGGTATACAGTTGGTTTTTCTTGGATTCCTCCTCTCCTGCAAAGTTATGGCTTCGCATTCGATTTGGAATTCGATATATCTATGATCTGAGAGGGATGCCTCGGAAGAGACCCTCCAGTTGGTAATCGCCGTAAAGTATCTATTTGATAAAGTCAGGTCGATCACCTCCTGTCTTCCTGACGTCACAAAAGTTGGTTGCGAGCCAACATTGTTGATAGTTTTTTTTTTTTTTTTTATAATTTGCTTACGCTAAAGGGATTTTCTTCTGTTGTTACAGTACCCTAATAATGCTAGGAACACAGCTACTTGATATTAGAAAGAATAGAGAGATAGGAAAGAAGTGTTTGGGTGCAGTTGTAGGGTTTTCCTCCACGGGTGGTGTCTGAGTTACTTAGGGAGATAACGATTTCATGTATTCGGTATAAAGTAATGGACTTGGCCGGGATTCGAACGCACGACCTTCCATTCCGTAAGCGAATACACTACTACTGCACTATTGCCACCCGGAGATAGTAAGATAGTAAGATCAGATGATAGAATGAAATCCAGGAGATGGTTTCCTCGCATGTTGCATTTGCTACTGCCCCAAACAGTGTTTTGAGCGGTGGCATCGCAGCATATAACTAGGCCCATCTTCCTGGTGTCGCAATAGTCTATGAGTTCAGCAATTGCCCTTGGTTGTGGAGGCGCTACCGAATCATAGGGGAGATAAGCTGACGCCACGACGAAGGTCTTCCAATCTCCATTCGTTTCGTAGCTTATGACTGCAGCAACCAAATCTTGGCCGCAAAATTGTTCATGCTTAGTCGCTGAGAGAAAGTTCGACACAGCAAGACAAGCCCTGGGCCTTTCGGACCGCTCGTCACAGAGTATCGTGGTGCCACGAACACCTCCAAGGTCACAGATGCGATTTTTCCACACCCATGGCTCCTGTATGGATGTTATGTGGGGTTTTGTACTCAAGCCGGAAAGTTTCTTGCTGATTAGAGCAGTAGCAGCCTTCGAATGTTGAAGGTTAATCTAAGTAAATATAATTACCGTGTTTTTCTTCGCGACAGTCAATTTCCGTCCACTGGTGCGCAAGAATTGCTGGTTGCAGAAACTGATTTTGATTACTTGAACTGTATGTTATGAACGTTTCTAATCTTCGAAAACTAACCCCGATTAATATGTATATCTACAAGGTGGCGCAAAAATAACCTTCCGATGTTTTTTGGTCACCGACCGATTATTGCTCAAATAAATAGTCACCAATATTCCGCGTTCTGGAGCAGTGTACCGTAACATTGTTTATTAACGTGTATTTCGCATGTGTTTACTACACAAATGTCAAAACAGAACTGACATTAGGGGCCAATCGCAAAATTTATAGCATTTTCTGATAGGAGGATTACTTTTGCGCCACCTTGTACATAAAGAAACAACTATCTGGAAGAATAATTTAGAGAAGAACAATTTATTTTGATTTCTCACACAACTGCTACCAAGGTCTTCTCATCTTCACGATTTTATGACTTAATTCTTTAACTATGTAGTTGTAGTAAGCGATACTGGCCGATATTATACAGGGTGTGTCAAAACTGAAAATAACTTTTATAGATTTAATTTTTTATTAATAATTTATTTTAGAATCACAAAGTACGATTTATGGAGATTTTTTTCGGCTAAGTATTGAATATAATGTCCCTCAAATGAGCACCAGTTTCATGCTCACACTTCGTAGGACACTTTGGCTCAGTCAAATCCGGATAACGTGTAGGATAATTAAATCCTGAATTTTTAGAAATTAAACGAACTGCGTAAACAACACGTTTTTGAGGATCTCCTGGCGTTATTTCTTGCCCAAATCGGATTTTGTATGGAAACATACACTTAGAACTCTTCGCAATGTACTGCAGGACACACCGAGTTGACCAGAGCGCCTTCGTGTCGATGTTTCTGGACTCTCCACTACACTTGCAGGAATGCGTTCCACATTCGCTTCGATTCGGGCACGGCGAGGTCTTCCAGCTCGATTAAAATCAATTACAGTTCGTTGTTGACGAAATCGTGCCCCCAGTATTGCTTAAAAAACTTTGTAACGTAGGTTTCAGAGGCTTTATCCATGACTGGTTCACTTCTTATCTTAATAACCGTAGTCAGAGAGTTAAGATTCAAAATAGTTTAGGTGAGAAAAATCTCATTAACATTGGTGTTCCCCAAGGATCTGTTTTGGGTCCTATTTTGTTTTTAATTTGTGTAAATTCGCTTTTTAGTCAACCTCTGAAGGGTAAACTCACAGCTTTTGCTGATGATACTGCCTTGTCGTAGGTAGGTAGGTAGGTAGGTGTGGCGGTTTGATAAGACAACTTGCCTTGTCGTACTATGGTTAATGTTATTTTAATTTATATATGGATGTGACAAAACGAAGTACATGATTTTTAACATTAAGGGTAATATCTGTAATGATATGCCTTTACAATACCATTCGCCAAATTGCAATAGATTCCTTTTTATTAATCCTTGTTCACACAATCATAACTTTTGATTCACATGCCTATTGCACCGCTGAAATCGAACGCGTCAACAGCGTTAAGTACTTAGGTATTACTCTGGATTATAAGCTCAGTTGGTTGGAGCATACTATGTACTTAAAACAATATCTAAACAATGTTGTTAGACAGTTTTATAATCTCAGCCAATACATACTGTGATTTGACAATTTTAAAGTTAGCCTATAATGGTCTTCTCAAATCTAAGCTTCAGTATAGTATAACTAGTTGGTGTGGTACATATTATAATAAATTAGAGCCTTTGCTAATAAAACAAAAACACGCTGTTCGTATTATGTGTAAGGTTAACCGTCGTACTTCTAGTTTTGTACTGTTCAAAAGTCTTGGATTTCTTCCATTGAGATACGAGTATTTATACTTTTATAAAGTTTTAAAAATATTTTTTGAAAAGTCCGGGTACAATTCTCCTAGGTTTTATGAAAACCGTAATTTGCGCGTCAACACTAGTAATCTCGTCAATGTACCTACAGTCAATAAATCACATTTTTGCACCTTCTACAATGTTACTGCTCCGCGTTTGTTCAATAAATTACCTTCAAGTCTGAGATGTGAGCGAGTTAAATCCGTATATCTTAAAAATGTAAAATGTTGACTTTTCTCGTTAAACTACGCTGTAATTAGTGATTTACTGAATCCTTTAGTATGATTTCTTTTTGTTGTATTTTTTTTCTTTTCTTTTCTCTTTGTTAGTTGAATTTATACTTTTATTTATCGCATCCCCATGGATAAATAAATCTTAATTTTATTAAGTATGTACTGTACATTCGCCTCTTGTTTAAATCTGACAACAGAATGTACATATGTAACTATTTCAGTTTATAACTTAAATGCTCTACTATCTTGTAAATCTATCTTTTAATTTGTTTTAAACATTTGTATAACTTTAAGTTATTAATGAAATAAAGTAATGGAAAAAAAATCATGTGCGCAGGGGGTGGATTTCGCACATTAAAATGACGCCGATAATCTCTTCGGGTTAAAATAATCGAGTGATTATTTTCAAAATAAAATTCAATTAGTTTGGTACCCTCTCTAAAGCACTGTATTGATTTCAGTAAATCTCCCAAATTTGTTTTATAAGTACCTTAAAAAAGAAAAAAAAACAATTAAAAACAAAAAAATTATGATTTTTTTAAAATTCGGAAGTCACTTTTGACCTACCCTTTACAATGTTCTGATGAGCCTTAAGGCGATAATACATGTGTGGTGTATTTGTCAGCGTGAGAGGTAAGAAACAAATCCAGTGTATTGGCAGTTCGGATGCTGATGTTCGGAATTCGTATTGGCTCACTTACAATATGAGTTAGATTGACACCTTCCATCTTGTACACCTTCCATCTTGTGTTACCTGTCCAGAATGTCGAAGTCACTTTGAATTTCTGTATTGAAATCTGCCGTAATAAAGATTTCAGTACGAGGATATACTTGATCGTGCTCTCGTGGAATGCTCTCTTTTTCCTATTTTGTTCTGCCTTAATGGTGGTGAGGCTATGATCAGGATTAACGGGATCTTAACCCTCCCACTTGACTGCATCGCTTCTGGTCCGCTGTGGCGTTTTTACCTCAACCAATATTGGCAGGCTTGGCGATTTCGGATCACAACAAATCAAATGCTGGTGTTGTTGCATTTAGGTCATCCAGGACCCTGCCTTTTTTTACAATTTCTACACGTGCTTGCTCCAATTATTGATCATTGTGGAATGCTCCATCACGCTCTATTTTACCTTTGGCGATGAAATCTCTCAGAATATTATGTACGTTAAAAATCCGGTTTAGGTTTTAAATCATAAAAACTCTCCCGGGTCTTTGCTTTCTAGAAAAATGATGAAGCAACCCGGATTGGCCTGAAGGCACACCTACCATTTCACTTTAAAACCAATAAATGCTTAATCAAAGCCACACCTCCTTGTTATCCTGTTAGCATTTCATCGCTCCGATGCTTTCAGTTGTCAAGATCTCGAAAAATTAAATAAGTCGAACAGCCACTCAATTATCAATCAAAATAGGAAACAACAACTTTTGCACATAAAGCCGAAATTCACAAAACTATCGATTCTCCAAACGGAGAAGATTCCCTCGCTATAGTTATCAATTTTGTATGTGAATAAGTTTCTGTCGTTTGCATTGGCAGACTTACTTTATAAGTAAAGAGCGTTCCATCTTTTCTATCTTTGACTGCGAAGAACAAATCACAGCGGATAATGTATTTGGTTTGTCATTCCGAAATCCTTATTCGGTTTTTGAATAAAATTCATGAGCGAAAAAAAAATAATGTTTCTTGACTTTCGAAGTACGACAGACAATCACTTAATGAGAATTTATTGGAATCAGGAATCCGAAGGAACGAGATACTTTCTGATTGAGTGACTGAGTGCATTGTATATTAAGGGACCAGTTTTGCAATTCCCGACGAGGATGATAGGAAAAATGTTTTACTCTTGGGTAAATTCTAAGGAAGGGACGACGACTCTGAAAGAGAATCCCATTTTAGTTGTAATTTAGGGTTTCATCCTTCAAATGAAAGGTTTATGCTTTCCGATTATTTCAGCGTCATGGTAAATTGGATTGTGTTGGGAAGGAAGAGGTATTTTCTTTTTTTAAGTAATGAGAGGAGTAGTTTTTTATTTGAACTTAAACATCATTAATATGTCAATCAGATTAGATTAGGTTAGGAGGATTGCAAATTAATTTTTAATTCGAAGCCCAAAATTCCTTTTGAACGTACCCTTACTTTGAATGGTGTTGCATACATAAATATGCATACCTTTTCTCCTACAAGCATTTCAAATAACCGAATTGTATTTCAGACGATACAATCGTGTTATCTTGCAAATGCATCCGCAGTCCCAAGATCCCATCATTTCCTATAGTGCCATATGCAGACAATACGTTTGCACATTCCACCACGTTCGTGAACTGGTCGCACTTAGCTTCCAAACTATCCTCTTAAAGGTAAAGTGACATCCTCAATTTTTATAGTTTATAGCAATTTTAAATAGTTATTAAAAGAGTCTTAAAAGTGACGCGAAACCGTAAAAATAAAACCCTCTCTCTATTAAGATTGTATTTTTATTTTTCATAATAATATTCTAAGAATAAATCGATATAAAGCAACACGCTTGTAAAGATTAATGTGATGAAAAACTGCAATAAAAATTCATTGCATAACCTAGTTTCTAGTCTAGTTTCTTTTTGTGTTTTCAAACTTTTTGTTGTTTTATCAATATTCGCGCTAAAAGCAGAATTATCGCTGGCTAATTTTGAGTGAAGTGGTGTTCTTGTTTTTCGGCGAAAAGAAAGCGAATAATAACAAGTAATTCTTGTTTAGAAAATCGTAGACAATCTGTCACACGTCTTGTATTACATTAGTACATTTAATAAAATAAAACAATGGTAGGACATGCGACTAACAAAACCATTCGGATCTTTGAATAACTGTTTTAAGAAAAACTGAACGTACACTCTGCCAGGTGGCCCAAGCTGTAACAGAGCCGTACGTAGATGAACGATAACAAGCTTTCCTGGTGATCTGAGCAGTGGCGCAAGGGATCATGTTAACCATCATTATGGACGATGAGGTCCATGCAGCTTCTATGTTTGCAATGATGCAGTGTTAGATGTATACCCCGAAGAACAATCGGATTTGGTGGGGAGTTAACTACGGATTGTGCCAACATTAGTTGTGAGACCATCAATGAAGCTCCTAGATATGTTCAAGGCTGATAGCACCTAGCTGTCAGCTAGTGGCATAACTATTTCAATGCCGCATCGAGAGAGGTTATCGTCAAAAGTGAGTCACTTTACTTGTGTCCGGTAACGCAGCAAAGCAGAACCGTGGGGAAGTTTTATTGCCGAGAGGTTGTCTCTTACTTCTCGGGCATTTGCGAAATTGAAGTCAACCGCGCTGAGTGCTGCCTTACTTTCCTCCCACATGGTTGTTATGTTTGCTTGTGATTTCATTTCTAGAACTGAACTTAGCTTGCGTTATCGATGTGGCCAAGTCAATGTAGTCGACTGACGTTATTTTGTCTTTTCGACTACATCCAACTGCACCCATAGCTCATAGAATTCTCACTTGAGTCTTCTTCTCGGACATCCGTATATTCTCAGATAGTCAAGCCGCGCTAAAGTCCCTGGACTCAGTCTCTTCAAACTCCATCGTAGTCATAGACCACCACTTGAGGAGATGGCAGAGCAGTTTAATATTCACCTCTGTTGGGTCCCGGGGCATAAAGACATCCCAGCGAATTGTAGGGCAGTTGAACTCGCCAAAAACGGAACCGCATTACTTCTTCTACCAGATAAAGGATTTCTAGGTATGCCTACCGCTACTTGTAAACTTATGTTTAACCCTTCTGCCAACTATAAGGTCTGGTCAGATATTTCGACATTTTGATAACAGCTTTTTCTAAGAAGTTATCGCTCAAGCTTCTTGAAACTCTATGATAGGGTCAACCATTATTTTTACTTCTATTTAATAAAAATTTTATTTATATATATGTACCCGTTTGAAAGAAATAAGCCTTTTTCAATTTTACTACCTTCCGTCAATGACAAGGTTTGGACAGACCTACATTATATTTGTATTTGTACTTTGTGCTTTCACGTGCAGCGGTTTTTTTTCATTCTGTGATGTCCGTTCATACAAAATGTACGAAGGTCTGGCCAGAACTTGTGGTTGATGTAAAGGTATAAAAGTTGTGATTGACAGAAGGGTTAAGCTTTTCGCAGTCGAGAGTACAAACCTTAGGTGGACAGGTAGTAATAGGTGTCTAGCGACGAAGCATATCTGGTCAAAGCTGGATTTGCGACGCTCTGTGGGTTTGATCTCACCTAACAGACTACACATTGGCTATACTATAGGTGTCAATATAGGACACTGTACACGCATCAAAGCTTGGCGTCTATTCAAATGACTTCTGTAGAAGCTGCAGGGACGGGCAGGAGGAGGAGACTACACTTTACATGTACATGTCCTGCACTCTCCCGTAGTGCAAATCTCTATCTAGGAGCGTTCTTCCTTAATGAACTCAGCGACTTAGCTAACACAGACGTTAGAAGTCTATCGCGCTTCATTAGAAGCTCCAAATGGTTTAGCGAGTAGAGGTCGAATCTCTACTTTTCCACGTGGCATCACAACGGACCTCATTGGTCTCAGTGTATTGGATATTAGCTGACAGCCACCTTAACCAAACCTAAATTTCTCCTCGCACAGAGGACACAATATCCGACGGAGTATTTTTCTATCAAAAGATCCCAATATAAGCTCTCTTTTCCTGCGTATCGTCCAGCACTCGGCGCTATACAGCAGAACAATCAGTAACAGTGCCTTTGTTGAGCTTACATTTGGTGTTCGAGTAAGGAGTTTTGAACTAATATGTTTTTCCAAACCAAGTCGGAAATCCACTAGGGTGTCATTCGTGGAGTTGATGTTTATTTCGATATAAGTGAATACTTTTACGGTGTAGGGAAATAAGTCCACGGGAACTAAGTCCACTGAGGGACTTAGTTCCCACTTAGTGGGAAATAAAACCACTTTCACGAAGTGGACTTAGTTCCCATGTAAGGTGGGAAATAAATTCCCAAAACTCTGAATGGTTTTAGTTCCCTTGTAATGTGCAGTAAATTCTCACTGTCGACTAAGAACAAAATAAAATTAAAGAGTCAAGTAGGTACTTTGCAATTTTTATTAACAAAATAGAAATTAACTTCTAACTGAGACAGAGTAATATAGGTACCGTGACCTCGCACCTACTCCAAATCAAACAGTGACCCCAAGCAGGGGGGTTGCAGGGGGGCAGCATGCCCCCGCATATGCATTGCACTGTTTATGAGATTAGTTACGAAATCGCAAGTAGATTCCATAAATAGTGTAATGCATATGGGGGGCATGCTGCCCCACTGCTTGGGGTCACTGTTTGATTTGGAGTAGGTGCGAGGTACGGTTTTGAAACTTTGGCTTTATGTCACCATGATAAGCTTAAGACTTTGCCTAAAGAGTGTGATAACTAACTGCACTTTACAGTTTTTTGTTTAATTCTAAATGTTGGATGTTAGTTCCCTCTTCTTATATTTGAATGTGGACTAAGTTCCCATAAAGTTCCCACTAAGTGGGAACTAAGTCCCTCAGTGGACTTAGTTCCCGTGGACTTATTTCCCTGCACCTACTTTTACTATACCAAAGTGTAGCAAAAAATAGTGCCGTTTTTTCCTAGGTGATGACTATGGGACCAGCAGTTATCGTCTCAAAAATCTATATCTTTTTTTGTTTTTAGTGATAGGTAAAAGGATGAAACTTCGCACACATAATCTGGAATATTTATAGGCTTTTAAATAATGTGCATCCCATATATATGAATGTTTTATTATAATAAAAAAATGCTCACACTTTATGTCACATTTATAGCACACAATTGAAGCTTGCGTGCAAGACTGGAGACGGCTAGCTGGAGACAGAGCTGGCTGACGAAGCTTGTTGGCTGAGGCCGAGGTCCACCTAAGACTGTAGCGCCGCCTAAGTAAGTAAGTAAATCAGTGCTGCTATTCATAAAAGTGATTCACAACTAAAGGTCCTTAAAAAAAACTATTCGTACATTGAGAGGACATAATCTCGGTGACAGTATTGAACCTTGAGGCACTCGAATATATTGCAACCAACCCCAGAGATTTTGTAGAATTCCATGGGCAACAAGATTTTCATGTCGTGAGGATTACCTTCACTCAATAATTAAAAACGTGCTTTGGGTTCTTCCTTTGAAGCTCCTTTTTAATGGCACCCTCCTCCAAGTTCATTAAACAACAAACACACCTCGGCTGACATTATGTCGAACCACGGCCGGCTTATCAAATTGACATGTGAAATCTCACCCAATAATCTGTCAGGGATTAAGCACTTATCTTTCAATTAAACGCCTGACTCTGCCACCAAAAATTGACACCACCACTTAACATTCTAAACACGTCCAGGCTCAACTTGATGTGCTCTTCGCCACCCATTCAACGATTAAACACGCACCACATTGTGTGTCGCTTCTATTCCAACAATTGGGGCAGCATTCCCAGTACGAAGTCTTGTACAATGAATGGACGAGATGACAACAGTTGTCTGTTATATGAATGCCGTTGCATTGAAATTTTTAAAATTTCCAAGATTTTTGTTTTCCATTCACACCATTATTCAATGGCTTATGAAGTAGTTCTCTTATCCTGCGATGAAATACTCTACATCCTACCAAAAAAAAAAAACCTAAAAAGCGTTAAAAAGTCAACTGATTGTATTAAATTCTTTAGGTCCTGACTTTTTGTACCGGAGGTGAAAATCCACACACCTCACATATAAATTTGTTTTAACATACACATACATACATGCAAGTACCTGTAACTTCAGGATCCCGCACACACCATAATTGCTTAGACATCGAGCTCGCTTGCTCTCTCACACATTCATCAGTCTCAGAAATGCTGCTGACACCGTTGGCTTAGACCCGGAGGAGTCATCGCTATGGCAACGCCATAACTCAACAACGAGACAGACTCCCTGCCGGAAGGAAGTTACCCTGGCATGGCTTTTGTTGTAAGTTTCCTCTGTTCTGGCATCGCCTAACTCATCCTCCCACTACAGACACTGCAACATTGATGCGTTGAGGTCTGCTCTAACTTGGTGTTTTATTAAAATTCATTTCATTGCAGGACATTTTCTCCCTCACTTGGTGTGTAAACTATAGGACTTTTTTTTGGCTTATCCTACAGAGCGGATAATACATACATACATGTCCCAAACTAGTCTGTTGTGGAGACAAAAACTTTGGAATAGCAAACGACCACCAGCAAGCAAATGTGCGGTAGTTATGGCTAAGGATATCATTCATGAATGTCCTCTTAAATTATTTTATATTGTCCTTTACATTCTGAGTTCCGTAAGTTGTCGAGTATGAGTCTATGGTGTATGTGTGTCGATGTGGGTGTGGAACGCAATAATATGAGACAGTAAATCTAAGCGTGAATCAACATAAATTGGTCTCTTCTTATCCGGCTATTTCTGAGCTTTGTTCCTTCCCTTTTTTTTGCTTTGCTGGCCAACAAAATGATAAAGGACTGTGCTCCATTTTAAATCATTGTAGAGAAAACGGAGATGCTATGTATGTGTACACAGATTAGGAGGATAAATGAAGTGTGTGCTAAAGTGCGTTAAGTTAAGTGGATTAAGGCGGAAGACAATGACAGCCTTAAAATAAGAACAATTACCATTGGGACTAAGTGCTATTTTGGACGGGGCTTAAAGCCTCTATAAGATAGACCTGCATTAATAAATATATCTGTAGGGGGTTTACTTTAAGAAAGTCCTTGTGACGTTAAAAAGTTAAGGCATTCATATGTTGGACTACTTAGTGAGAGGTAATTGTGATTTGTATATTTTCGTATTCATATTAAAACATCTAATTCTGCAGCGAAAGTTATCCGTAAGTAGGTACTCTACTGTCTGGAGTCCTTATTTACCCTTCGGACAATCTTCTTCTACTCCGGTGGAGTATTGGTCAGGATTAAAGCGACCAAAAGCCTGCCACTTTACTGCTTCGCTAATAGTTCGCCTGTTTGGTTCGCCGGTTTGGCCCCAATAAACATCGGCAATCCTCTCGGCAGGCGGATCCCTTTTAAACTGAGGCCAGTCAAAGGCAGGTGGTATTGCATTTGTTCACTGACGATTTCAACGCATGCATACTCTTGTTATAGATTAGTGTTTGACTTTCCTTTTGATACACCGGTGAGCCCAGTCTTGTCAACCCACGGATTTGCATGCACACTTGTGGGAGAGTTTCAAGTTTTTAAATGTGTCCCTAGGCTCACCGTAATGTTAAAATTGCCTTGAAGTGATTTCTTCCATTAGTCGGTTTTTACGACAAGCGCTGTTTTTCGAGGGGTGATAGTTTTAGCCCGTTCCTACATGGAAGATACGTTTCTATTGTTTGCATCTGTTCTCAAAGAAAAATGCGATTTTATTAGGACCCTTATAATGTAATAGCTATACAGCGCGGGCGTTAAGGAAATTAGGGTGAGAAGAATAGGAGATATGCCGATGCACATTGGTTTTGAATGGAATGAACAATTAACAATACGTGAAAGAGTATTCCACATTTGTGCTGTACGGCTGAGCAAATTTTCTTTGAACTTCACTGTACGTCCGAACACAGGCTTGAGGGTGAACTGATGAGCATACCTTGCATGGCGGGTATTGCGGTTGAAATAATCAAGGGGAGGAAGAGGGCCGTAAGAGGAGTATCTATTAAAGGTTTACAATGAATGTCTCAAAAGGGCAGTTTTAAGACATTCAATTTTTTTCGAGAACTCATTTTGAAAAATTCAAAGAATCAATCGCCTGACATTTGCTTACTGATTGAGTACTTCACCCAAAGATAACAAAACCTGAGATGACATTACGTATACGTTATAGACCGTGGTAATGATACACATGCGGGTGGCAATGGTGCAGTAGTAGTGTATTCGCTTAGTCGTTCCGCAGCTCTCATCGAGATAGGGCGGCTAGTTAGAGAAGATCCGTAGTGAAAAAGTGATAGTTAGTGGTGATTAGCAAAGAAATTTTATAATTTTAAAGTTTGCTTATTGGACTGAGTGTCTGGCTCAGGCATCGGAGGCTCAGGTTCGCTTCCCTTTTTTAATTTATTTAAAAAAAAAAAAACAAAAAAAAACAAAAAAGGAAGAAACAATTTTTTGATAGTTTTGACATTAGACACAAAGTATAAAAAAAAAGTGTAAGAAGAGTAAAAATAAAACAAACAAAAAAGTGCCGTACGGTGTGGCGATGGACCCCGGAAAATCGGTGGTCCCGCGTACGGGTGTTGGAGTGCAGTTGCGACTCGTGACTCAAACACGTGAGCCGGCTAAAAAATCTGCAGCAGCAACAAAAACAACAGCAGCAACAACAATAGCACCAGCAGCAGCAGCAACAGTATGTATGCCAAGGGCACCAGCCGCAAATATATCGACAACGGCAACAAATGGCCGGTCGTTGCCCAGACGAGTGTTTTCGACGGCAATACCAGTAACATCAACAGCAACAGCAACATCAGCAACATCAACATCAGTAGTAGCAGGTAAAGAAGCTACTACCCAAGCAGCTGTAAAAACTCCCACTACAGCTGTGCCAGCAGTAGCACTAATCAATGAGGACTTCCGAAAGGTAGAGAAGAGGCGAAGGAAACTTAATCCGAAGCCGAATCTTTCTGCCAAGAGAAGGGCAAATCTGGCAGGCTCGGTGGCTGGAACCGATGATGACGCGGATAATTCGGATAATTCGAGCTCCTACGAGGCTGAAGAGGCAGCAGGCCGGTACGTTGGAGAGGGAAACGCCTTCAGGGACCTGCCGGTCGACGATGACAATAACAGTGTCACACAAATGGAGGATGGACAAGACGACGATGAGGAGGCTCAGCTCGACCAACTCATTAAAGAGCTCCTTGAGAAGCGGGAGCAGCTGAGGCAAAAAAAAAAATTAGCAACAACAACAACAAAAAGTGCTGAGGGAGCAAATCCAGCAGCAGCATCACGAAAAACAGCAACAACGACAACAGCAACAAAGACAACAGCAACAAGACCACAAACAACAGCAGCAACAAAAGCAGCCAAAGCAGCAGACGCAGAAACCAGCAAGGAAGGAAAAAATAGCCCCGATTAACGTAAGTAACTTCGATATTAGTGATAGTATTAGGTTATGTAGGTTAATAACTAAGAATTTTTATGTTAAGAGGCTTTCTGCAAACAAGCACATAATTGTATGTAAAAATATAGAGGAGTACCATAGGGTACGTACCGCCTTGGGGGAGGCTAAGACCGAGTACTTTACGTACACCCCAAGGGAGCAAAAGCTTAAAACCATGGTATTGAAGGGAATTGATCCCTCAATTAAAACAGAGGAGCTCGAAAAAGAGCTCAAGAATTATGACAGCGGCGACCTCAAGTTCGTGGGGGTCAAGCCGTTTTCCTCGGCTGTGGCCAGGGGTGGTAACCGTCACTTACCATTCTTCTTAGTGCAGCTCGCTCCCGACAGCCAAATTGACAGGCTGCGAAATATCCGCATCCTGTACTATCATGCTGTTAGATGGGAGAAAATAAAACGGTCAGATCGCATACTTCAATGTATGCGCTGCCAAAGGTTCGGGCACGCCGCAGCTAACTGTAACATGCAGTTTAGATGCGTCAAGTGCGATAAGGACCACATACATGGTGAATGCTCTCTGGGTAAGGAGAGAGTCGAAGACCGGAGTGTGCTCTCCTGTGTGCTCTGCAGAAACTCTGGGCATCCCGCCAACTTCAGGGGTTGCCCAAAGTACCAAGAACTGAAAAAGCGAGTTCAGGCTCGCAAACAGCAGTCTGAAGATGATAGATGCCAGAAGAGTCGCTCGTTCGCAAATTTTGTGGCACCCAACGTGTCCTTTGCCCAAATGGCAGCTGGTCCGGGTCAAGCCCAAATGACATTAAACCAACCAAAGGTAGCCCAAAAGGCATCAGAGGTGGATCTGGACTTAAAATCGATCCTTCTGTCTCTGCACGGAAAGATCGATAAGTTCCAGAAACAGTTAAATGAACAAGCGACCCGAATTGACTTTATCTATTCGGAGCTGTTTGTGGGGTCTGGTGTGCCATAAATCTAATGGCTGCGCTGGATGAGGGAAACTTAAAGATCCTTGCTGTGAATGTTAATTCACTAGTCAGGATCGAGAAAAGAACGTCACTTTCCAATTTATTAAAAACCGAAAACCCGGATCTGCTTTTGGTTAGCGAGACTAAGCTTAATCAGAAGCACAAATTGGGATACAAAAACTATCATGTAATAAGAAGAGACCGGCCTCACTCCACTCAAGGAGGTGGGGTTGGAATCTTAATTCGAAAAGGCCTGCGCCATAGGGTTATATATAGCGGGGACGTGCGTAGGTTCCAGTTGTTGGAAGCATGCATCATATGCATTCCTCTCCATAGCCGGAGGAGAATGTATGTGGTGTCGCTTTACGCAAATGCTGCACCTCCACCAAACCAATTTATGACAGAGCTAGAGACACTTTTTCATGGTCTGCAGCTGAACTCGGAGGAGAATTATTACTTCTTGGCCGGAGATATTAATGCCAAACATGCGGCGTGGGGAAATGTTACTGCAAATCCCAGGGGCAACCAGTTTCACGACTGGTGGCGCCTCAATATGATTGAGTACAAACTCGAGTTATCGACGGATATCCCTTCTTTCCCAAGAAGCGGTGCTTTCCTGGACTTGGCCTTAACGGACGCAAGACTTCAACTGACAAACATAGACCAATACACGCGGAACTGTTTGCGTGCGTTTGAGTACGATAGTGACCACTACGGACTTGCCGCCGCAATACGGATCCCGAACAAGCAAACGCTGATGGAGGAGTACGAAGCATTGTGTTCATTCGATTATCGGAGGGCACAGTGGTCGCGCTTCTCCAGATTGTTAAAGCGAGATATACGTTCGAGTGAGATCGACCCACCGACAAACAGTAACATGACAAATGATGACATTGATCGGCATTTATTGCAAATGAAAGACGCCATCAAACGAACTATGGAACGAACTATTCCTCGGGTAGGACGTTCCGACGACGACCAGACAGAAAAGTACAGAAACCCTACAATGCACTATACCGACAGAAAAGTAGACTGCTCTCGAGGCTTAAACGGCTGTACAGGCAATTTACTGATCGCGACGACCAGGAGGTAAGGATGCTGAAGTCAAAGATCCGAATCCTGAAACAGCTGATAAAAGAAAATTACAGAAAATCTGTAAGTCTGTATTGGGGCAATAAAATTCGGGCTATTAAAACCTGTAGTCCGAATATGTTCCCACAGATAAATAAGTTGTTCAGGAGGAAAGATCACAATGATATTCCTTGTGTTCGAATCTCCCAGACAGCAGAGAACAGACAGACAGTACTGACTGCTGGAATAAGTCCAGAAAGTGTCGCTTCAAACGACGATTTTTTCGTGGTCGAGGACCCACAGGAGAAAGTGGATTTGCTGGGCGCTTGTTTCGAGCCCGTGTATACGGCGAAGAATCCTGTTCGCCGTAACCACGACATTGAGAATAGGGCTCTGGTGAGCCACTTCTATCTGCGCACCGAACTTGTTTTGGTTTCAGGGCGAGGCATGACACTATTCATGCCGCGTCGAAACTTGTTTCCAACATTCAGATGCCGACGATTTGGTGGCATACAGATCAGGTCCTAAAATCGAGGTCATTAATATCCTTTTGAAGCTAGACTTCGATCAAATTAAGCGATATTGCGACGACTGGAAGTTGCAAATCAACTTTCAGAAGACGGAAACAATCTTGTTCAGAACTCCATTGGCTGGGGCCTCTAGGGATACCAGAAAAAACTGGAAGAAATTGGCCATTATTGGACAAAATGGGCAGCCATTGGCGGTGAGAAGCGTAGTTAGATATTTGGGTATCTGGCTTGACCAGTATCTGTATTTCGATAGACATATAGTTGCTTGTCTTGCTGGGGCCAAGAAAGCTTATGCTCTGACAAGGAGACTGTTTCATAGCAGTCAACTTGACTCTAGAAGATGATAGATGCCAGAAGAGTCGCTCGTTCGCAAATTTTGTGGCACCCAACGTGTCCTTTGCCCAAATGGCAGCTGGTCCGGGTCAAGCCCAAATGACATTAAACCAACCAAAGGTAGCCCAAAAGGCATCAGAGGTGGATCTGGACTTAAAATCGATCCTTCTGTCTCTGCACGGAAAGATCGATAAGTTCCAGAAACAGTTAAATGAACAAGCGACCCGAATTGACTTTATCTATTCGGAGCTGTTTGTGGGGTCTGGTGTGCCATAAATCTAATGGCTGCGCTGGATGAGGGAAACTTAAAGATCCTTGCTGTGAATGTTAATTCACTAGTCAGGATCGAGAAAAGAACGTCACTTTCCAATTTATTAAAAACCGAAAACCCGGATCTGCTTTTGGTTAGCGAGACTAAGCTTAATCAGAAGCACAAATTGGGATACAAAAACTATCATGTAATAAGAAGAGACCGGCCTCACTCCACTCAAGGAGGTGGGGTTGGAATCTTAATTCGAAAAGGCCTGCGCCATAGGGTTATATATAGCGGGGACGTGCGTAGGTTCCAGTTGTTGGAAGCATGCATCATATGCATTCCTCTCCATAGCCGGAGGAGAATGTATGTGGTGTCGCTTTACGCAAATGCTGCACCTCCACCAAACCAATTTATGACAGAGCTAGAGACACTTTTTCATGGTCTGCAGCTGAACTCGGAGGAGAATTATTACTTCTTGGCCGGAGATATTAATGCCAAACATGCGGCGTGGGGAAATGTTACTGCAAATCCCAGGGGCAACCAGTTTCACGACTGGTGGCGCCTCAATATGATTGAGTACAAACTCGAGTTATCGACGGATATCCCTTCTTTCCCAAGAAGCGGTGCTTTCCTGGACTTGGCCTTAACGGACGCAAGACTTCAACTGACAAACATAGACCAATACACGCGGAACTGTTTGCGTGCGTTTGAGTACGATAGTGACCACTACGGACTTGCCGCCGCAATACGGATCCCGAACAAGCAAACGCTGATGGAGGAGTACGAAGCATTGTGTTCATTCGATTATCGGAGGGCACAGTGGTCGCGCTTCTCCAGATTGTTAAAGCGAGATATACGTTCGAGTGAGATCGACCCACCGACAAACAGTAACATGACAAATGATGACATTGATCGGCATTTATTGCAAATGAAAGACGCCATCAAACGAACTATGGAACGAACTATTCCTCGGGTAGGACGTTCCGACGACGACCAGACAGAAAAGTACAGAAACCCTACAATGCACTATACCGACAGAAAAGTAGACTGCTCTCGAGGCTTAAACGGCTGTACAGGCAATTTACTGATCGCGACGACCAGGAGGTAAGGATGCTGAAGTCAAAGATCCGAATCCTGAAACAGCTGATAAAAGAAAATTACAGAAAATCTGTAAGTCTGTATTGGGGCAATAAAATTCGGGCTATTAAAACCTGTAGTCCGAATATGTTCCCACAGATAAATAAGTTGTTCAGGAGGAAAGATCACAATGATATTCCTTGTGTTCGAATCTCCCAGACAGCAGAGAACAGACAGACAGTACTGACTGCTGGAATAAGTCCAGAAAGTGTCGCTTCAAACGACGATTTTTTCGTGGTCGAGGACCCACAGGAGAAAGTGGATTTGCTGGGCGCTTGTTTCGAGCCCGTGTATACGGCGAAGAATCCTGTTCGCCGTAACCACGACATTGAGAATAGGGCTCTGGTGAGCCACTTCTATCTGCGCACCGAACTTGTTTTGGTTTCAGGGCGAGGCATGACACTATTCATGCCGCGTCGAAACTTGTTTCCAACATTCAGATGCCGACGATTTGGTGGCATACAGATCAGGTCCTAAAATCGAGGTCATTAATATCCTTTTGAAGCTAGACTTCGATCAAATTAAGCGATATTGCGACGACTGGAAGTTGCAAATCAACTTTCAGAAGACGGAAACAATCTTGTTCAGAACTCCATTGGCTGGGGCCTCTAGGGATACCAGAAAAAACTGGAAGAAATTGGCCATTATTGGACAAAATGGGCAGCCATTGGCGGTGAGAAGCGTAGTTAGATATTTGGGTATCTGGCTTGACCAGTATCTGTATTTCGATAGACATATAGTTGCTTGTCTTGCTGGGGCCAAGAAAGCTTATGCTCTGACAAGGAGACTGTTTCATAGCAGTCAACTTGACTCTAGAGTGAAGGTCATTTGCTACGTGGCCCTTATAAGGCCGATCATCGCTTATGGTTGTCCATTGTGGTTTAATATAGCGCCTAGTTATATGTAAAAGATTCGAGTTTTGGAGAGACAATGTCTTAGGACCTGTCTCCGGTTGTTCCGAACGCCCGAATCCAACTATATAAAACACTATCCCAACAAGGTCCTATACGAAGGGGCTCAGTTGAATAGGATAGACAATTTCCTCATTAAGGTCACTCGAAGGCACGTTGCAAGGGCGATGGCCACCGACAATAGTCTGATATTTGGGGCTTACTACCCCAATGAAATGTACATACAGAGTACGCTCCGGTCTGGCTTTATCCCGCCAGAGGCATTTATCCATATTGATTCAAAAGGGCTGGTACAGACGAGGGATGGTATCCCGGTCTTATACCTTCGCTACCGCAGCGCGAGAGATAAGCGGCTCCTCCATGACGGGGACGTCGTCAATGCTCATGAGCTCCTCCGTTTTAGTACCGCAATATCGGAGAGGGATAGATTCGACACGGAAAAGAAATTCGCCGAATTTTGGTGGCTTGTTGAGGGGGGAGGGGTCAACATGCCCTCCCAGGACGGTCCGTTACTCTAGGTAACATCCTCTTAGCTTATAAGTTTAATTAGCTAGGACGTTTTTGGGAGAGGCCGGGCTCGCCAACGTGTGGTGGTGCTTCCGGTAGTTGACTGACGCTGTAAGGCTTCACTCGGCTCACGGCGGCGCGTGTGCACGTTGACGACTGCCAGGCACCCGGAAAGCAATTAGGATTTTGACCACTTGTTGCGCAAGGCAATGAGTGCTCAGAACCCTAATTATAGTTAGAATACGTTAAGTAGTTTAAGTAAGTAGAATAGGTATAGTTTGTAGTTTGTTTTATATTTTTTATATAAAATCTTAATAATGATACCGAGTTTTATTTGATTTTCTCGACGAATACATATTATGTAAGATTTGTTCGGAAATAGTTTTTAGGCCGAAAGGCAATAATTATAAGATATAGTTAAGTTTAGGGCGTCCGCATAAGGACCAATAAATAAGAATAAGTATCCTGTTAATTTTAAGTTAGATTTAATCATTTTTGTCTAGTACGTAAGTTGATATTCAGTAACAATTAAAAAATGAATTTAAAAGTAAAAGTAAAGTGTATTCGCTTACGGAATGGAAGGTCGTGCGTTCGAATCCCGGCCAAGTCCATTACTTTATACCGAATACATGAAATCGTAATCTCCCTAAGTAACTTAGACACCACCCGTGGAGAAAAAACCCTACAACACCTACAAACACCTTTCCTATCTCTCTATTCTTTTTAATACCAAGTAGCTTACACTGTGTTCTTAGCATTATAAGGGTACTGTAACAACAGAAAAAATTCCCTTTAGCGTAAGCAAATTATAAAAAAAAAAAAACATCGCTTATAATTTTTGTTTTAATAGCTGAATTATTTAACAACCCAGCTGGTTTACCATTGAAATGTCTGAATCATTTGTTGAATCCTAACATTCCCTACATTCGGTGTAGGTACTCGTTGTACTGGTTGTACTCGGTGTTTTACAAACAGTAAATTTGGACTGGATTCATTTAAATGAAGCACCCACAAGTAGGCAACTATGCTAACCTGGAAAAGAATGCAGTCGAATCTTCACGGATGGCTCCAAAACCGATCAAGAATCCGGTGCTGGTATCTTCATGGAGGGCGACAACATCAGACTTTTCGTCTCGTTAGGCAAACATGCGTCCGCGTTCCAAACAGAGACTTATGATGTCCCAATCGCTATAGACTATGTTGCGAGGAACAAGTTTAGGGGGCGAAGTATCTGCGTCTGTAGCGGCAGTCAGGCTGCGCTTAAGGCCTTGCTAAACCTATTAACAACTTTCAAAATAGTTGTTGAATGCAGGACCTCTCTGAATTCGGTCGAAAGGCTGAATTCACTTAGACTTGTCTGGGTCCCGGGTCATAACGGGATCACGGGAAATGAGATCTCCGATGAACTTGCTAGACAGGCCTCAGAGGAGGACTTCTCAGGACCTGAACCGGCGATATGTCTGCCTGCGTTTTCGGTCAGGGCTTCCATTGACCGTTGGGTTTCATATGAACACAATCGCCGATGGCATGATTCTCCCCGACGTCTGTAAAAAATCTGCGGCATTCTTATTGTCTCTCAACAATAAAGACTGCAGACAGACTACTGGCGTTCTTACGGGCCATTGCGCTTTTTCCAAACACCTTAAGGTGCTAGGCTTAAGCGATACCACCAACTGCGAAGCCCGTGGAGAAAGTGATGACACTGCGGGCCATTTTTTGTGTGTTGTCCTGCTCTACTTATTATATGGATATACTCTGGTTTACTCTATCCGCAAATTTTAACAAATATGGACGTAGATGGAGAAAAATCGATTTTTTTAATTGAGGCAAGCAGCCCTATCTATAATTATAAAGATAAGGAATATGCTAATAAAGTTACTATTGATAAGCTGTGGATAGAAATAGTCTGAGTTCGACCACATGTTGAACAAAACTAAAATCAAGTCGCGAATTCAATTTTGTTTTATTTCAACACACACCAAATGAAGCAAGAAAACAAAGCGTTTTGTTTTGTTACATTCTGTTTCGCTTGGTGTGTGTTGAAATAAAAAATGTTTTTTTCGACTATCAAATCAAAAACGTTTTGCTTTATCCGGTGTTTGTTTCAGCCTTAATGACGCAAGAAAGAAACAACGCTTATGTTTCGCGAAATATCACATGAGCTGGGATGTGCAAAATTGAACCCCAGACCATAACGCCTCCTCTGCTATGGTGGAGGTTCAAAAGTGCACATTTATGATGTTGGATGCGTGCCTCCCATCGATAAGCACATGGTTGATTTGGTTGGCTGTTCGAGCCAAGTTGCTGTGTGAATCCTGAGAATTGGAAACCTAGTGCTACTTATCGCCGTATTACGAGCTGCTGCAAAGTCGATTAGTCGGTAGCCGTTATCTGTTGTCGTGTCGTGAAGCCTGTGGTTAAGAACTAATCCGCCGAAGATGTTTTCCTTACCGACTTTGGAATTAAAATCACCCAGCACATCTTTGACATCGTACTCTGGACAGTCTCCATAGGCTCCTCCCAGGAGGTCATAGAACTCCTCCTTGATGGGATCTTCAGCCTCGTCGGTAAGGACGTGTGCACATATTAGGCTTATGTTTTGAAATATAGCTTTGATGCGGATCATAGCCAGGTGATCTCTTATTACTTTTGTAATAGGCCGATTTTCCGCTGCCACCAACGACCTTCCAAAGTGGTTGGATTACCCAATTTCCAGCCGAGGTACTAGGCACCCAGCAGTCACCAACGTGGAGGTGTAGAGGAGTTGGAATTGAGAGGCTATCGTGTGAACGCCTGTGCTCTCATATATTCGCATCACTACCCTTGGGTTGCCCCTTTTTTATTTTATCAAACACAATTCCTATTCATTGGCCCATGTTCGTCAATTTCAGAGCTCGTGCGATATTGCGCTATATATGGGCCGTCTTTGACAATTAAATAGACATTGCCATTAAAGCTTCAAAAATTCTTTTTATATCTAACAGGCATTCGTGTGGGTTGGGTACTTCAATTTATATAACGTATCATGCAGCCTCTCTCGTTAAGATTTTAATTAACATCCATGCACCTACAGTTGACTTCGTTAAGCCCAATTACTATAATCGTTGTACCCGTTGTCCTTAATTTTAGTCTTCTCTCATTTGATATTCCGTTGATAAGCGTCAACATAAAAACACTTACGAATACCTTCCAACCCATACTTATGTGTTTATGAGTGAGTTTACTCACATACTGCCGTGCACTAAGGACTAAGCTAACCAAATTTTTCTTTTCCAAGAATATGTTAGGAGTATTAAAGCTCACGTTTTTTGGTGAAATATAACTTTTCCGTTGTGCTCATTAACGTCTGAAGCGTTCGTAACGCCTCCCCTAAGCTGCTGTTTCGATGTATGTATGTACTTATACCTCCTTGAAAATTGATAAAATGTATCTTATCCCCCGAATGTGGATCAGTGTGCTGAACAAGTGAGTTTCACAGAGACGTCAACGAAAATGAAAACTTTTTAGATGTATGTATCAAAGTTTTGTTGGCAAAACTCCTGCAAAATGTTGCAAAGGTGTGAGCTGAGAGATACGATGTATAATTACCAAGTGTGTTTTGCTACAGATTAGCTATAGAATTTTGATTGAGTGCGGAGACATGGCGATGAATACAAAATAATTATATTTTCCATGCAGAAAATGTAAAGAAACCGTCAAAAACACGTCTGAGCGCTTAGAAATATGTTGATCTATTCATGAGAACCGATAAACAATAAGACCCCATTTAGGAGAAGCTGAGGTTCGATGGCGTCTTCAAGGACTTTGGCGATCCGTCAAACAGAGCTGTAACTGCAGCCCCCACTGCACGTGCGGTAGCAGTCACAAGTTGTTGCTGTGACTGCTGCATTGCATCATTCAAGAGTTTTGATGTTTGCCATTTCAAGTGAAAAGTGAAAACTTTCAAATCGACAGATGCTGTCCGAAGTATCTTCAAGTATATTAAATGAACTTCGTTGAAACAAAATAAGCACAATGAAAAAAGTTTTCTTTCTTTCACTTGCGATATTCGAGCAATCCATCTACCTCGGTTGCAGTTTTCCAAAATTACATCGCTGCAAAAGTATCAAAGATGTCCTTTTTGAATGTTATTGTCTTTCCGCTGTCCTGCAGCTACCTTCAAGAAAATTGAGTTTATAAATCAGCTTGTATCTTCAACTTTGGTATTTTATTTGCAACAGTCGTACTGCTTGTCCTTAAATTTAGAGGAAACTGGAAAACTCCTTTAATGTGACCCACTTACTTTAGTAAGCGATTCTATCTTCTACGGTAAACTAATGTGCACGAAACACATTAACCCGGGTGACATTACACCGGCACATGTGCGCCTTGGCTGGGTCAATTAAGTACGCCATTTACGCGATATCAGTGCACGAGGCCATGCCGTTCTTTCTGTGCGAAAGCAATTTTTCAGCCACTTTTTTCGCATCACATGTCCTTTCGTTGGGCGAATGTG
The DNA here is from genome assembly GCA_949715645.1 of Portevinia maculata. NCBI lineage: Eukaryota > Metazoa > Arthropoda > Insecta > Diptera > Syrphidae > Portevinia > Portevinia maculata. Next base: position 27,723,428 of record OX454528.1, on the reverse strand, counting down.
TTTCGCATGTTGGACGCTCAAAGCGTAAAGCAAAACTATCACGAAAAGCAGGCGAAAAAATGCTCCTCATTCAAGTGAGTTATGTTGGCATGCCTGCTAATGTGGCACTGACCAAAATGTGGAATTAATTTCGCTTGCGGGAGGCATGCAAGTAATTGCAACACGATGGACGACGTACTCCTATGAAGCGATTCGTTGGTTTTTCTCTGTTGCTTTCGTCTTCTTCTTTTTCGTAAGTAGAATGTGGCTAGCAAGTAAAGTTAGTTTTCCTTCGAATTTTATTTGTTTTGCCAAAAGAGACAACATACAAAGCTAACAATAATAATATAAGTGTATAAATTCAATAGTAGATACATTAATTAAAAGGAAGATACCTCAGCCATCATGTGAGCAACGATTTTATTCTGAAAATATCTCTGTTGAGACTGCCATCACCGGTCACCACATGCTAACATGCATAGAAAATGAAACTTAGAACAGATGAGTGGTGCAGAGGTTGCAGAGATAAGGATGAGCATAAGGACACTCCACACTTCCTGTCACTGTCCCTCACTCTGTCACTTAAGAAATAAAGTCGTTCAAGATTTAGAAGAACTTTCTAGTATGTCTGTGAATGACTTGCACAAGCTCATAATTAACTTAGGATTACTAGCAAATGCATTAGGTTCACAGGTTCCACAATAAGAAAGTCATAACCCCCAGGGCATCATAGTGGGTCTAAATTGACCTAAGTGTGACCGGTATAGGTTTGCCCTACCCCTCAATGCTTTAACCTAACATAACCTAACCTATCCTATATCTGCTTTTGTTGTTGTTAAACATGTCAAAATAAAGGGTATTTCATTAAGGACTTCACAACTTCTTTATACCCTATTCTAGGGGTATATTAATTTTGACGCATAGTTTGTAACATACCTTAATATTGCCCGTAGACCCCTAAAAGTTACTATATTTATGATCAGCATAGATAGTAATGTCGATCTAGCCATGTCCGTCCGTCCGTCCGTCCGTCCGTCGGCAAAAATTAGGCCTTTAAACTGGACCTAGAGAGCTGAAATTTTAACCATATACTCTCTAGGGTCCCGAAATAATCAAGTTTAAGAATTTTTGAAATCCGCCCACAGACACGCCCACAAACTCAAAAAAACAAAATTTTGGAAAAAATCGAATTTTGAGCTAGAGAGCTGAAATTTTTTATATATGATCTATGGCCCATAAAACTGATTGGGACATAAAATTTTCAAAATCCGCCCACTGACACGCCCACAATTAAATAAAACAAATTTTGGGAAAAATTGAATTTTGAGCTAGAGAGCTGAAATTTTTTATATATGATCTATGGCCCATAAAACTGCTTGGGACATAAAATTTTCAAAATCCGCCCACTGACACGCCCACAATTAAATAAAATATTTTTTTTGAAAAACCAAAATTTGAGCTAGGGAGCCGAAATTTTTAATATATACTCTCTAGGGGCCGTTTATGCTCATGTGTAAATATTTTCAAAATCCGCCTACTGACACGCCCACAATTATTTATTTTTTATTTTTGAAAGTCCAAAGTTTGAGCTAGGGAGCTGAAATTTATAGTATATACTCTCTAGGTGCCCTTTATGCTCATACTTAAATTTTTTTTAAATCCGCCTACTGACACGCCCACAATTAAATAAAACAATTTTATTGAAAAACCAAAGTTTGAGCTAGGGAGCGTTTTTATTTACAAAAGCTTAGTTTTTTCGATAAAATCCTTTAAATTTTTGCCACGCCCACTTATGAGACATAGGAATAAGAATAGGGTATCCAACAGTTCGCCCAAGCGGACTGTAGCCCGCCCCTATGTTTTTTAAATAAAATGCAAATTACTTGAGATATCTCAAAAGAAATTGTTATGGCTTGATTTCTATCAAAACATTTATGAATGGAATTCGACTTCGTTCATTATGTCCACCACGTGAACGTATGCAGCGGTCGATACGTTGAAGCCAATTTTCGATGACTCGGCCGCACATTACGGCCTCTATTTCTCGTTCAATATTTGGTCTGAGCTCCTTTAACGTCGCCGGCTTATTGGCATAGACCAATAATTTAATGTAGCCCCGTAAAAGAAAATCTAGAGGCGTTGAATCACACGATCTCCGCGGTCAATAGACGGGTCCGTTTCTCGAGATAAAACGTTCACCGAACTGAGACTTCAATAACTCGGTTGTTGCACCCGCTGTGTAGCTTGTGGCAGCGTCTTGTTGGAACCACATATCACAGATGTCCAATTCATGGAATTGCTCAAAGCACCTTTATGTGACTATCATTTTCATCGACGAAAAAAAACGGCCCTACAACAAACCGTGACTTTTTGCGGATAAAGTGCTATTTCATGAAGCCCATGAGGGTTCTCACCCGTCCAGTAATGCATATTTTGCATATTGGCGAACCCGTTTAACCAAAAATGCGCTTCGTCGCTAAAGATGATTTTGCGATGAAATTCTTCATTTTCTTATATCATGTCCAGAGCCCGATTCGAGAGCGTACGTCGCTTCATATGATCAAGTGGCTTTATTTCTTGAGTCAGCTTGATCGTGTAAGGGTGTGGGCCAAGATTCTTAAGCAAAATTCGCCATAATGTGGTCTCAATTCTTGAGAACGCCGTGAAATTGACTGATTCGGCTGGTTTGCGACGGACGCCTATATGGCAGCAATATTCTCCACACTTCGGGCAAAACGTAGTCTCAATGGGATAGCAACATCAAGCAGCGAATATTCTGACTCTAATTTTTTCGCAAGGCGTGAATTACCGCCGAAAATTGCCATTAACGATCTTAAGCTGATTTTACTGAATATTTTGGCATTGACAGTTCGGTAATCGGTTTAAGGGTGCGTTCCCACTGGAAGTTTGAAGTTGTCAAGACGCTATTTATATCAAGTCCACCTAGCTTGAAGCAAGCACGACATTATTGGTTATAATTGGTTCTTCTTTACAAATTCTTCCAAGCAAACCTATACACTGACTAATAAACGATACCTCCGTATTGATCAGGAAACATAAACAGAAAATGTGTGACAAAAAGTGGAAAGAGCAGTTTGAGAGTCGATCTCAAACAGCTCTCCTTTCCGTGGATCAGGAAGCAGTTACTCTCCCTCCGTCGCGCAGTGAATTGGGATCAGCCTAATGTTCGATTGCATCAGTCACCTCACCCTGATCCTGACCCCTGGTTTCGGTAGTCGGGCTGAGCTCGATACACTATTCACTCACAGCATGTTGCAGCCACTGTAACCACACTGATACCCACCAGAGATTTGAGCGATGGGTTGAGGTTCGATTGAGTTCAGTCATCCCAACCTGTACTCCTGTCAAAGAATGGAGGTCTGACTGAGGTAAGATTGTAACAGTCACTTTATTCAGCACTGCACTCCGAGGGCTAGACAGGAAACCCGTGGGTTTGATTGATACACTCACCTCGGGTTTGGCTAGCTTCTGGCTGAACTGAAAAAATGGGAACAGAGTCGGAGCTCAATTGTAACAGTCACCTCAGCCTGAGGTTGATGTGTGTCTTTAAACCTACATTAAATTACCCCTAATCCTTTCAGTATAAATATCACCCTTAAATTGAAGCGGTTCAACTAACTTGAGGATGGACCTCACAACTATGGCAGCCACCCCTCCCTGCTGATTTTTCGCGGACCAGTATTTTGTGGTTCGTATTGCAACAGCCTATGCAGTCTATGCCTATGCAGCAGGCTGCACTCACTCCGCGATGCGCGTAGCACTCAGGGGTTCGCCTGCTTCAGTCACTCCCTCAAGCACAGTTTTCAAACAACTACTCGCCTGTGAAGCACTGCGATCGCCCCCTCGATGGTATCTTATAACATGCTCGGGATTCGGTTGTATCAGTCACCCGAATCGGAACTACCTGCAACGAGAATAAAGAGCGGTGTGAGGTTCGATTAAAACAGCCATCTCAAAAGGCTCTTCTTTCCAGCAGTAGCTCTTCCTCCGCTGCGAAGTGAAATGGGATCAGTTCAAGGTTCGATTGCATCAATCACCTCACCCTGATCCTTACCAATGGCTCGGGAGTCGGGCGGAAGTCCCGAATGCACTAGTCACTCTCAACATATCGCTACCGATATGTGTATTATAGCCACGGTGCACTCCCCAAATCTTCGTGAGTAGCTCCCCCACAACCACAACCTCACACTAGGTAATGACAGGGCTCCCAGTAGGCCAAGCTACGACTAACAAAACATCCCCACCCATTTTGTAGTACCACAATGCACCAAAATCGCGGTCTAGGTTAGGTTAGGTTAGGTAGGCGGGCTGGCTGAGTGCCACACTCAGGTTAATACTGATCCATTGCGATGCCCATCGGGGGAGGATTTAACCCTGTCTACAAAAACTGAGATTAATTGTTGTTAAGATTTAATTGTTCAATACAAAACATCCTGCGGGTTTGGTGAAGTTCATTATCCTGTCTATCGGTGTGCTGGAGAGCTCGTCTAGGTCATGGAAGAAATGCCTCCCAAGGAATCTGTTCCTGATGTGTTGGAGACCCGGGCAGTGACATAGGATGTGGGTTGTATTCTCCAGAGCTTTCTTGTCGCCACAGCCTCTACAGAGTTCTTCTTCCGTCAAGCGCAATTTCTTCATGTGGTACCGCAGAGCATTGTGCCCCTTTAATATTTTTACGAGGGTGGATAGTGATTTCCTATAGTTTTTCATTAGACTCTCGGTTCTGGCTCAATTTAAGGTTGGCCATATTATTCTTATGGTGTGGCAAGTATCTAATGCCGCTCATCTAAGGTTCGCCTCTCTTATTGCCTTTCTCACTGCTTCAAGCCACTCGAGAAAGGTCATGTGAAATCTAAGTATGGCATGATGTAGTCCGTAGTTGGTACGTGGCCAAAGTATTTCTGCAGGATCGTCGAATGACCCATTTTATTTGGTTTCCAGTTCACTGTTTGGCAAATTCGCAAGGCACTATAATGGCGGCTGTTGATTGAACTAAGATGTCTAGCGGAAGTCGGTTGAAGATAGCCTCTAGTCCTGCTGTTGGAGTTGTCCTCATCGCACTGGTTGTGCGATGCACGCTAGTCTCCATACGAGACTGCTATACGAGACTGCTTTAGGTCAGTATAGGTCTTACTATTGCCGTGTACATCCACAGTTTAAATTTGGGAGATGGTACCCAGGTTTTTCCAAAAATATTGTTGCAGGAGTAAAAGGCTATTGTGGCTTTTTTTATTTTCTCATGGGTATTCACTTTCCAATTTAGTTTTTTGTCTAGTATGAGTCCCAGGTACTTCGCACTGTCAGAGATTCTGAGGGGTGTACCGCCAACAGAAGGTGTGACAAACTGTGGTACTTTCCTTTCATTTGTGAAAATTATTAGTTCGGTTTTCTGGGGATTTACCATTAGGCCGCAGTACTTGGTCCAGGTGTCAAGGGCCTTGAGAGCACCTTTAATTTTTTTCGGTGAGTGTTGGCAGGAGTTTACCTATTGCCAACAGCACAACGTCATCGGCATAGGTCGTTATTCTAACGCAACTGTTGCTGTATAAGCACCTCATTCAGAACAATGACCCATAGTAGCGGGGATATATCCCCTCCCTGAGGAGTCCCTCTAGAGGCGTAATCTTCTAGCATAGAGCCTCGAAGTTCCGCTATAATATGCCTAAAAAGCTGGCATCTTTTCATTTTTTAGGGGCAGTGCTGTTTTTATGAAAGCAGATATGACTTTTAAGAGAAAGTTCATTTTTTCAATGTATACCACAATTTATAACTCCTGCAGGACCGACTGTATAACTCTTTGTTTAGAAACCGACTTGAACGCTGGTCCCAGCTCTAAACTTTCATTAAATTAAGGATGCTCAGCACTGGGAGTAGATGCTCAAGGCTACCACCTCTAACCCGCTTAGGGGGGTGTTAAAAAAAACTGCAGTAGTGGCCATTAATTTTTTTCTATTCACGAAAGTCTTAATCAACACGTAGGGGTGGTGTTTTCGTTCTCCTCTGCATCGTCCTCTTAATGGAGATATTGCGTTTATTTTTGTGTTTCATACACAAGTACGTGTGCTGCTCCTGATGTATATTTCATTCCACACATTCTTCTCGCTGTTTCTGAAAGGCTCATGTGAAGGGCGCCCGCAGATAGAGTCACTGTCGTGCTTATGAGGAATATAATAAAGGAAAGGAGGCGTGAAAGAAACCGCGTAGCATCAGCATAATTTTCAATTTAGATGCGACACACGAGTGAGTGGGATTAAGTCGATTTTGTTGTGTGCTCCTTTTCTTTTGATTATGATTAGTAATTTATTTATGCTTTTTGTGGTGGTGGCATGAGTAAAGGTTATTTCAAAATTCCCTTACAACTTTGTTGTCTAGCCTATGGCCTTCTTGGAATGATTAACCATTCTTGCATATCGTTAAGGCTCTGCATAAAAGCATCCCGGATTAATCCTAGCAATTCAATTGGAAATCTATCACCTAACCATACCTTATGGTGTATCCAATTCCAAAGCCAAACGGCGCTGCCCGACAAATTGAACGTTGCCGCTCTGCAGGAAAACAAATAAAACGATCCACACACCAACGAATGAACAGGCACAAGTCTGTATGTGTGTATAAACACTAGACAGTTGTTGTTTGGAAAATTTATGCCGCCAAATTAATGTTCCGCGACATAAATTTCAAAATCGCTGGAGGTGGTATGTACCACAGTTTTTGGATTTCAGTTCAGTGTACGGCTAACGGCTCTTGCTGCCATTTCACACCATGAAACGATTTTGGGCAAATCGAGGACTGTTGAATAGTTTCGTATCTATCTTGCTTGCATCGAAAAACTGAAAATTGTGCACTGTAGGTGGCAAAACAATTATAATTTATGGCATGGTTCGTTAACTGTATCGAAAGGCAGCACAAAAAATTGGTTAAACTAAATTTATTGAATAACAAATTGATATTATCTCATTTATTCGGGGGAGGGATCGGGGAGGATGATGTATGTAGTGAGGACTTGGGGATTTATTTGTATATTTAAAATTTTCGAAGAGGATTAAAAATGTATATACACAAATTGTGCTGTTTTTGCGTCCGAGTGCTGGTTAGGTTTTCATTTAAGCTGATAAAGTCCGGATGAGTGTTTTTTGATGCGATCTAAAATAATGTAAATTTAATACAATGGGCACTGACTGAATTAGTGCCTATTCCCTTTTGTTAAAATTGTTGTTGTTTAAAAAAATGATTTGTTTATCGATTGACTGGCTTCGCACTGACTAATCACTCGTAAATTCAACCAACGACCATACCCCGTCGAGTTAATCGGTTCTCGTCAGATCACGGCAATTAAACGACGTTGGTCGCGGTAAGTACGTAGATGGGGGACCGTTTGAGAACAACCGCGTGTCGTTGGCCAGTCCCATCTACAGAGTTGAGGTAGATAATACATGCGTGGTATCACAATAGACCTAATTGGTCTAACCTAAACCTAACCCTAAAGGCATCCCTACTGCTTCGCCTATGGGGTTCGCCGGTTTGGCATCAAAACGAATTGTCAGGCCTCCGGATTTCCAATCACCTCGTCACTGAGAACATCCAGGAGTTTTTAAGGCTGCCTCTCTTTCGTGATTGCATAGAAATGTTGCTTGATATTATTACTTATTAATTATTTATTTATCTACTAGGTTCAAAAAAAACCTTAACGGATTATTAGATAAATAAAGAGACATATATATAAAGACCCTTCGTTAGCCACCTGACAACTTCAAACTTTCAGTGTGAGGTACGTTCACCGATAACCGAACTGTGAATACCAAAATATTCAGTAAAATCAACATTTTCATCGTGGTGGAGCACACGAAGCAACAACGTTAACAAATAATTCAAATTTATTACCGAAATTCCGAGTCGGCGGTCGCAAATTTAAAAGCGTTAACCCCAATTTTCGGCCATAATTCTCGTCCCAGTAGACAAGCAATTCATAGCCTAGTGAAAAAATTTGAGTCAGAATATTCGCTGCTTGATGTTGTAATGAGACTACGTTTTGTCCGAAGTGTGAAGAATATTGCTGCCATAGAGGCGTCCGTGGCAAACCAGCCAAATCAGGCGCAGGGACATAAGTCCCGAAGACATAAGTCCCGAAGACATAAGTCCCGAATTCATTTAAGTGGGTCATAAGTTCCGAAATCAATTAGGGCCTTATGACCCAGTTAAGTGGGACATTAGTCCCGAAAAATTAATTCGGGACTTATGTCCCACTATACATTTCCTAAATATACGCCTGAGAGAAACTAAGAAGACCACTCCAAATGCTACAGCAAATAGTCAAATCGGTTTCGTTATCGGTGATTTTGGCATCATTTCGCTTTCGAAAGCGAAATAGAGCCAATTTGGCTTTATTTCGTCATGCAAAACAAAATAATACCAAAAAACTATTGGAAATAAGACCAAACCACTTTGTTGTGCGCAAATGTGCAACTATTATCGATTTGTTTGCTTACAATTATGTTATGAGACTTAACGGTAATACATTTTGTTGGTTTTTGTCTCCAGTTGTGTTACTAAGGTGATAATTTAAACAAAAGTTTTAATTTAATTTAATATCTTTTTATTTACTTGAAATGTCACAACTTTTTTATTATTTTTGTTTAAGTACGCGACGCGTTTCGAAGCTGTGGCTTCATCTTCGGGCGTCCCGATGATGACGCCACAGCTTCGAAACGCGTCGCGTACTTAAACAAAAATAATAAAAAAGTTGTGACAATTCAAGTAAATAAAAAGATATTAAATTAAATTAAAACTTTTGTTTAAATTATCACCTTAACGGTAAAACGGTGCCGTGACCTAACCCCAAGCGCCATAAGGCCAAATTTTGTCGCATTGTGAAAGTGACATAAGGCCAAATTTTAGCATTTGGTATTATGACACATTGGAAAAGCGTCACAAGGCCAATTTGGCTTTATGACACTTTCGCTTGCTGCTGCTTTCAACAATTTGCCCTCGCACCTACCCCAAATCAAACAGTGACCCCAAGCAGGGGAGGTGCAGGGGGGCAGCATGCCCCCCCCCCCCCCAACCACCATATACATTGCACTGTTTATGGGATTAGTTGCGAAATCGAAAGTAGATTGCATAAATAGTCCCACTTCGGGACTTATGTCTTCGGGACTTATGTCCCTGCGCCGCCAAATCAGTCGTTCCCAAGAATTGGGCCTCTCCCAGACCGCATTATGGCAAATTTCGCGTAAGGATCTTGGGCTACACCCTTAGGAGATCAAGCTGACTCAAGAACTGAAGCTACTTGATCATATGAAGCGATGTACGTTCTCGAATTGGGATCTGGACATGATGGAAGAAAATGAAGAACTTCATCGCCTTTTTGGTTAAACGGCTCCGTCAATAAGACGGTGCCAACATTCGAGTTATTGAAGTCTCAGTTCGGTGAACAGAAATAGCGGCCGTATCGGTCGAAATGTGCTGCCGAGTCATCGAAACTTGGGTTGACCCTTACCTCTAATAAAAATTTCAGCTTTCTAGCTCAATACATTCGATTGTGGGCGTGTCAGTATGCGGATTTTAAAATTCCATATATTTAACTGTTTGGGCCACAGAGAGTATATGGTTACAGTTTTAGCTTTCTATCTCCAGTTTAAAGGTCTAATTTTTGCCGATGGACGGACATGACTATCGGTGCTGATCACGAATAGCGTATCTTTTAGGAGTCTACGGCCAATGTTAAGGTATGGTACAATATTTCAAGATTACTATACTCTTAAAATATCGTATAAAGAGTAATGGACCAAGACGAATTCCCTGTGGGACACCCGATGGTACAGAAATATTCATTATTGTGCTGAACCGCCGTTGATTCCTCTGCATCCTCGTAAGTCGGAATATTCTCGATCATCGGGCAGCACCTTGGCCACAATATAACTCACTGGCTATACGTATCGGTAGTGAGACCGATTCTGACATACGAAGTGCCAGTGAGATATGCGGGGCTGTAGGCCCCACATATTACCGATGGATTGTTTGCAAGAGAAAAGTAGCAATCACCATGCAGCCCTTCCCCTCCAGGCATATCAGTAGTTTATTCTCCACTAAGTTCCAGAGAAGGGGTGAAAGGACACCGCCTTGCGGCGTACCTCTACTGACAGACCTCCTAGCGGATAAATCGCCCAGTTTTGAGTTGATAATCCAGCTTGAGAGCAAAAGATTGATCAATACACCAAGCGAGCAATCCACTCCACATTCAGTTCTGTTAGTGCATTTGCGATTGCAGATATGTGTTTACGTTGTTGAAGGCGCCTCCTATGTCTAGGAAAGCAACCATAGCCCAAGATCCTTACGCGAAATTTCGCATAATGTGGTCTGTGAGAGTCCCAATTCTTGAGAACGCCTGATTTGGCTGGTTTGTCACGGACGCCTCTATGGCAGCAATATTCTTCACACACAAAACGTAGTCTCATTGGAACGGCAACATCAAGCAGCGAATATTCTGACTCAAATTTTTTTACTAGGCTATCAATTGCTTGTCTACTGGGACGAGAATTATGGCGAAAATTGGGGTTAACGCTTTTAAACTATCGACCGCCGCCGACTCGGAATTTCGGTAATAAATTTGAATTATTTGAAAACGTTGTTCCTTCGTGTACTCCACCACGATGAAAATGATGATTTTACTGAATATTTTGATATTGACAGTTCGGTTATCGGTGAACGCACCTCACACTGAAAGTTTGAAGTTGTCAAGTGGCTAATGAAGGGGGTTTATATGTTATGTCTCTTAGTTTGTTTTCGACGATTTACCAATTTCTCGTCGAGCTCCTGCGAAAAATGTTTAATTGATTTTAAAATGCTCGCAAGTGATCACACAATGACAGGTCTATTAATAAAAACTACTCGTAAAAAACAATGCGTTATACCCGAGATATAGAAAAAAATAGGAAAAAATTGATTTAGTAAAGCTAAACAACAATCTTCTTTATAAGTTTTGGGACGATGTTTATTCGGAAAATGATGCTTCTGTATCTTATAGTCTATTTATTGATTCAATAAACATATCGAAGATTCCTCCTATACAGTTCCTATGAGGAAAATAACAAAAAGACTAAAGCCATGGATTACACGGTATCTTATAAACAAAGTTAACTGCAAGAATAAACTAAGAATCAAGTGTTCCAAGCATCCGTACAACCTTGGACTTAGAAATAGGTATTCAAAATTGTGCTCACAGCTCAAAAAATAGTTTAGTTAGTTTATTCTTGCTTCATGAAATAAAAATACGTTGTCGCCCAATTTACATTATATAGTTGCAGAGATTTGACATTTTTGTTTTTTGTCTTTCAACTGAATCATTATTTTATTTTTTTTTAAAAAACACAAATAAATATGAAAATTTTATGATTTTATGATTAATGAGGAAAATCATGAGAAAAACCTCAAATTAAAGGAAAAAAAAATAAAGAAAATAAATAAATAAAAATAATAATGATATTAAAAAGAATAAATAAATAAATAAATAAATAAATAAATAAATAAATAAATAAATAAATGAATAAAGAAATAAATAAAATAAATAATAAAATAAATAAATAAACAAATAGATAAATATATCATAATTAATAAATAAACGATATATATTATAACAAATAAATGAACTCAAAAAATAAATTCCAGTTGTCCGCGATAACTATTATCCCTCTAAATTTTCTTGTGTTAAGGGAAATTTAAAAGGTGAATGGCAGGTAGTAAACAGCATTCTTGATCAGTCTGCCCGTACTAAAAAACAGACTGCAATTCGTATTGATGGGTGTGAAGTTTCTGACAAACTTGCTATAGCTAATTACTTTAACAGTTATTATACATCAAAAGCCAATAGTTCACCTGCTCATGAAGCTCACATCAGTTGCAACATGTGCTCGGTATTTGAAAATCGTAATGAACTCTTGCAAAGAACTAGTTTCTTTTTTGAACCTATTACTGCACTTGAGCTCTTAAAAGCTATTGGATCTTTAAAAAACTCCAATGCTTGTGGTTTTGATGGCATTTCCAATGTCCTCTTGAAACAGATCGCGTTTTTTGTAGTTGATATACTAGAAGTAATTTTTAACCACAGTATTTGTTCAGGAGTCTTTCCAGGAGTTCTCAAATGTGCGGATATTGTTCCCCTTTTTAAGAAAGCCCGTCACAATTTATCTTTCAAAGGGGGAAATCTACTGAAGATGCCCTTCTAAAGTTCTGTTCAAATATCTTTTCTAATCTTGATGGCAAAAAGTTCACTGCAGGCTTATTCCTAGATATTACTAAAGCCTTTGATATGGTTAACCACTCTATACTGCTAAGGAAACTTGAAAATGCTTCCTTTTAAATATGGGAGTGCCACAAGGTTCTGTGTTGGGACCTATCCTGTTCCTCGTGTATATAAATTCACTCTTGGAACTTAAGTTTAAAGGAATGCCTACTGCTTTTGCAGACGATGCAGGTGTTTCCTACGGAGCTGAGAGTGCTTTAAACTTGGCATCTGATTTAAACTGGGATCTCAATTTATTGTGGATCTGGCTCGCCGAACATAAATTACACATAAGTTCAAAAACAAAAGTAATGTTCTTTAATCTCTCTTCTGCTAACGCTTCAAATACAGATTTGTACGAGTATCACGCTCCCTAGTGCACAAAGTACAGCTTCCCAGGTTGCACATGTGCCTCCGGTTCTCTACCAACTTTTTGTAACACGGTGAGTTGTAGTGAAAATTGCTTTCTGATAGAGAAAGTTGATCAATTTAAATATCTGGGGCTCATTTTTGATCCTAAGATTAGTTTTGCAGATCATGCGGAGTCCTTAAAAAATATTTTCGATGTACTCGCAGACATTTTTATACCCTATTCTAAGGGTATATTAATTTTGACGCATAGTTTGTAACATACCTTAATATTGCCCGTAGACCCCTAAAAGTTACTATATTTATGATCAGCATCAATAGTAATGTCGATCTTTAGCCATGTCCGTCCGTCCGTCGGCAAAAATTAGGCCGTTTAGTTAGATCTCTTTTCCTTTGCAGGGGAATCGGTTTGTGGTGATCTGCGGGAGGGGAGCGGGAGGGGCTCAAGTCATCGTCCAAACCGTCCTCTAGTTTAGTTTAACCATTTGGAGTTGGTGACGAATTTGCTGATACAGCCAATATCTGTCTCACTGAGATCGCTTAGATCATCGAGGAAATAATTGCCAAGAATTTGTTTCCTTGAGTTGGCTAGTGCGGGGCAGTTGCACAGGAGATGTGTGGTGGTTTCTTCCTCTTCGACGTCTCTACAGCTTCGGCAGAAGTCGTTTGAGGGAGCTCCCAATCTGGAGGCATGTCTGCCTAAAAGGCAGTGGCCGGTAATTGCTCCGATTAGAGAGCTGATGTTTTTCCTGCTGATGGAGAAAAGTTTGGATGTTCTCTTTGCATCGTATTTGGTCCAAATTTGCTTTGAGGACACACATGTACTGATGCTATTCCACCTGTTATTTGCTTCTATTAACGCGTTATCTAGAAGTTTGAGTTTCAGTATCTGAATGGGTACCGCCGGTGTCTCTCTGTTGTCAGAGAGTTCTTGTGCGGAACCCCGTCTGGCTAACTCGTCCGCCTTGCAGTTGCCTGCAATATCACTGTGACCGGGTAGTCAACACAGGGAAGTGTTACATCTGACCGCGATCTCGTTAAGAGATTCGCGGCATTGTTTTACCAACTTGGATCTTATTGTTGGTGATTCTAAGGCTTTAATCGCTGCCTGACTGTCTATGTAGATCACGATAGCGTTTCCATCTATCGGGCTCAAAGAGAGTTTGCGTGCTGCTTCGCGGATAGCCGTGACTTCTGCCTGAAATACACTGCAGTGGTCAGGCAGTCGTAGTACGACGTTGAGCGCAGGGTTGTCTGAAAACACGCCAGCCCCCGTGCCGTCGGCTGTCTGTGACCCGTCGGTGTATATTTATATGGCGTTATTGTTTACAATACGACCTCTTCCCAGCTGGCTCGGTCTGGGATGGCCGTCTTGTATTTATTACTGAAATCTAGTGTTGGGATTAGGTAATTCGTATTGTTGGGAATCTTGTGGGCAGTTAGGATGTTGCCGTGCCCAATGTGTGAACTTTACCACGAATTGGATTCTCTTAATCTCAGGGCCGCCTTAGTGGCCACCATCTTCCCGTAGATATCAATGGGGAGGAGGTTTAAAAAAGCCGTTAAGGCTGCCGTTAGTGTGGATCTTAAGGCTCCTGTGATGCATATGCAGCTTGCCCTCTGGATTCGTTATAGGGCGCTTGCGTGGCGTTGCTTCGATATTGCAGGCCACCATGCTATGATACCGTAAGTGAGGATAGGCCTGACGACCGCCGTGTACAGCCAGTGTGTTATCTTAGGCTGTAGACCCCATCTGGAGCCTAAGGCCTTTTTACAGGTGTAAATGGCAATGGTAGCCTTCCTTATGCGGTCGTGGATGTTTGGTTTCCAACTGAATTTGCTATCTAGGATCGTTCCCAGGTATTTAGCTTGGCTGGAAAATTTTAGTGGTTCGTTGTTGAGCGTAGGTGGCGTTATCTCCTGAACCTTAATTTTCTTTGTAAATAAAACCAGTTCGGTTTTGGATGGGTTAACATTGAGCCCGACCTTAATGGAACAGGATGATAGTTTCCTGAGAGCCGATTCCATTAGGTCTCTGATCGTGTGGGGGAATTTCCCCGTTATGGCAATGGCAATGTCGTCCGCGTAGGCCGTCACTTTGCATCCATTCTCCTCTAGGTTGGAGATGACCTCGTTGACTACTAAGATCCATTGTAGTGATGAGAGCACGAGCACTCCTCCTTGTGGTGTGCCCCTGTACACTGACCTCCTGGTCAGACAGCTGCCAAGCTCGGCTTGGATCAGCCTGCTATCTAGCATGTTCTTTATCCAGGTGTAGAGGCAGTTATCCACCTTTAGTCTGAGGAGTGCGTTCGTGACGGCTTCTGTATTGGCATTGTTGAAAGCCCCTTCTATATCCAGAAAGGATACCATCGTGTATTCTTTGTGATACAGCGATTTTTCGATAGTGCTGACTAGCGAATGAACTGCTGTTTCTAATGAAAAGCCTTTTCGGTAGGCGAGTTGACACCTCGAAAGGGAATTGTTTTCCAGGTTTGAGCGTATGTAGTAATCTACAAGTCTTTCCAACGTTTTCAGGAGGAATGAAATTAGACTGGTAGGTCTGAAGTCTTTTGGAGAACAGTGTGAAGCTTTACCGCATTTTGGTATAAAGACCACTTTTACCGTTTTCCAAACTGTGGGTGTAAAGCTGAGTTTTAGGCAGCTATTGAAAATCACCAGTAGCCAGGGTGTGAGAGTCTCGATACTCTTCTGTAGCTCTATTGGTGTGATTCCATCTAGTCCAGGTGATTTATATGGGAGGAAGCTGTTAATCGCACACGCCAGTTTGCGATTGTCAGCAATATGCTCCGGAACCATTTGGACCCTGTGATGGTGATGTGTAGGGTGATTTACCTCTACTTTGTTACCTGGGAAGTGGGTATCCAATAGTAGGCCTAAGGTCTCCTCACTGGTTGCGATCCACACTCCTCCTTGGCTTTGTATGACGCTAGGTACTTGTGGAGATTTTGAGAGGATCTTACGCAGCCGACTGGAGTCGCTTGTTTTTTCTATGTTTTCACAGAAAGATTTCCACGACTCTCGCTGTGCTCTCTTTACTTCCTTTTTGTAGTTTTTAAGACTGTCTTTATAACTATCCCATTCAGCTGGGTTTCTTGAAGACTTGGCCTTGTTAAACTTACTCCTGCTATCTCTGCGCAGAGAAGCTAGAGTGGAGGTCCACCACGAGGGTTTACCTCCTTCTTTGTATCTGCTGGTGGGGCAGGCCTTATTAAAGGCCTTGTTCTCGGCAGACGTTACTGTGTTCACCATTTCATCTAATTCTTCCGGTGAATTAGGCTGTCTGATTTGGAGGCTGTCTAGTTCTTTTTTTGAGTAAAGAATTATAGACCTGCCAATTTGTGTTTTTTGGGTTCTTAAACTCTTTCGTTGGGGGGGTCTCGAATTTTACATTGAAAAGTATGTAGCGGTGGTCCGAGAATGAGACTTCACTAGATACTTTCCAATTTTCTATAACTATATCAGGTGAACAGGTGGTCAGTGTCAGGTCAATGACTTCCTGCCTGATTCTGTTTATAAAGGTGGGTTCAGACCCTATGTTACACACTACGAGGTTAGTTTCAATAATATATTCAAAGAGTAACTCACCCCTTTTATTGATGTCACTGCTGCCCCATATGGTGTGGTGCGCGTTAGCGTCAGCACCTACCACCAGTGGGGTGTTACTAGCAGCCGCTGTCTGTACCGTCCTGCGTATCGTGTTTGATGGAATTTCTCCCGTGTCGTCATATGGGAGGTACGCTGACGATATCCACAGCGGTCCCTTTCCGGCTCGATCTAACCCCACGC
Source organism: Portevinia maculata (assembly GCA_949715645.1). Lineage (NCBI taxonomy): Eukaryota > Metazoa > Arthropoda > Insecta > Diptera > Syrphidae > Portevinia > Portevinia maculata. Next base: position 27,706,972 of record OX454528.1, on the reverse strand, counting down.
AAGTGAAGTCACGGTCGCTGTAATTCGGAAAAAGGAAAGCTTTAATATTATTCTTTGCTAGTATGCAAGTTCTGGGTTTACCTGAATTTCTTGCATAGAACAGGGAATATTTTTTGCCCTGAGTCCAGATATGCGGTCGCTGTTTGTGACCCATGGCTCCTGGATAAGGGCGATATCTTCCCCACCTTTTTCCAGGCGGAGAAGTAGATTAGCCGAAGCTATTTTTGAGTGGTGAAGGTTAATATGCACTAGTCGGAGCATCATCGCTGACTAGTACAGGCATCTCTATAACTGTGGTGTCCCCGTCCTTTGATTCAGAGGATAGTTCTCCACTGTTTTGCTCTTGAGGGAGCGGATCTTGAGATGAAGCAACCCCCGGTGTAGAGGGTTGTTCATCTACTTTGCTTCCAGCCGTGTCTTATTCCAGAGAAGAACTTTCGGGCGCGGCCTCTAAGCCAAGACTACTTAGCGAGGATACCATGCCTGCGAGTAGTCTCTCGTCCCTCTCATGGATTTTTAGGACCAGAGTGTCCATGCCGTAGAATATTTTGAACCCCTTTTTATTAAGGAGCTCAACTGATTCCTGGTTGAGGAGGAAGAATATGAGTCTTCCCCTCTCTTCCGGTTCATCGGCCTTTATGATCCTCCAATTCTCTGTTGGAAGATAGCGATTTTGTCTCTTGATAAGCCGGAGAATCTCGTCCGGCTTATCTGGTCCTGGGGGTACCCAAGTGCGAGCTCTTGGGCGGACCGGAATGTCGCTCCAGTGAACGACACTCAGCTTGGCATTGACCCAGAGATTTGTTAGTCTCGGGATCGCTACCTTCAAAAAGTCAGCCGACATCTGGTCGGAGCACCTCACTAATTTGGCGCCGTTGAGGTATCACCCGTTGTCTGTGAAGGTGGGAAGTAGTGCCGAGGGGTCTCTGTCGCTAAAGGCGAGAATGTCAATAGCCAGTCTCGTCTTCAGCGTTCGCCAGTTCTCGCCACTAATTCTCCCCTCATCATTGCTCCAGTCGCAGATGCCGAAGACCAAATTGTCCTTCGCTACCTCGTTGAATGGTCTGTGCGCTGATTCAGCGCTCTTTGCCTTCTTGGGGGTTTTAGAGGTATCGTCCTGTGATCTAGGACGTTTGGACGCAAAGTCCTTTTTATTAGCAGATGAGCTGCTCAGTTTTTTGTTGTTGTTGTTGTTTGGTGCGGATTGGGGGGTCCTCCTGTTACAGAAAGGGCCTTCCCCGTTCTATTAGTTTGTGCACCGTATTTTGGGGTAGGTCTCCCGTGTTCAGGAGTCGCTTCCCTTTTTCCGGTGCTCAACGCTAACGTGGTTTCGCTTAAGCCATGTGCGGCTGGAGGAGGGCGACCCCCTGTCTCAGGATGATCGGACTTCTCCGCCAGCATGTCTCTAGCCCACCGTACCGTGTCCTACTCGTAAGATAAAAAATGTCACAGCTAATTTATTTCTGTAAATTGTATAATACCGTTGAACTTATTGAATAATGTATTGCTTTGATTCTATCTGAAGTAAATGCATCTATCTAATCTAAAAAAAAATTATCTAATAATAATAAAATTGAGACCGATTCTGGTCTGGTGGACTGCATTGGACAAAGCCCTAAACCGCGATAAGCTGAGCAAGGTTCAACGTACAGCTTGTCTGTGCATCAGCGGAGCACCCGAATTACTCCCCCCACTGCGCTGGACATTTTCCTTCATCTGACACCCCTCAATATTTTTAGCAGGCAAATAGTTGCCTGTTCCGCTGTCGATTTAAAAGCTACCTCACAGTGCATCAATACGAATATTAGGCATTCTATCATTCTGGACTCACTTGGGTCTCTACGAAGGAACATCGACTACACCATACCCCAGTTACAGTTCGAGAAGAATTTCCGAATCACTTTCCCCATCAGATCATTCTGGGAGGATGATGTATTCACGGAGGATAAGTAGATCCACTTCTACACCGACGAATCAAAAACTAGAGATGGGGTAGGTGGGGGTGTTTTCTCAGAAAGACTAAATATCAATCTCTCTTTCCGTCTCCCTGATCATTGCAGGGTGTTCCAGGCGGAAATCATGGCGATTAAGGAAGTCTTGTCGTGGCTGAAGAGAAATGTGATATCCGCTAAGAACATCCGCATATTCTCGGATAGTCAAGCGGCGCTTAAGTCCCTGGGTTCAGTCTCTTTAAACTCCATCGTAGCCATAGACTGCCGTTCATCTCTTAAGGAGATAGCAGAGCGGTTCAATATTCACCTCTTTTGGGTGCCGGGCGCTGACATTGTAAGTGGATCGATGAATTGCACGATCTATGCTTTGGGTGACAATTAAATGAGTACAATGTGGATGAGTATGATGACGATGACTTAATTTAATGGCATGCGACCATTTTTTTATCAATGTGTTTCGGTTATGCTGGGAGGGAAAATTAGTATATAAGACGTAAAATTTGTAGGAATAAATCAGAATCTATTTTGACTCTCAACAAGGTAGTTGTTTCATTTATTTTGGCAGACCTCTATGGCATTCGTGCCCTGCCTGAAACAAGGAACTACACGGCAATACCTATGGCATTCGTGTCTGCCTGTGCTACGTTGACTCTAACATAATCTGGGAAGTCTTTCAAGTTCCTAAAACACTTAGCTACAATAACAGACGTCTACATAATAAGACGTACCCTACACACTTAACCTATTTCACATTGGCTCTGCTATAGGTGTCATCACAGGACATCGAGGCTTGGCGTCTATTAAAATGACTTCTGGAGAAGCTGCAGGGATGAGGAGCAAGAGAAGACTACACCTCATCTCCTCTGTACATGTCCTGCAGTCTCCCATAAAAGAAATCCCTATCTAGGAGGCTTCTTCCTTAAGGAACTCAGTGACTTAGCTAACGCAGATGTTAGAAAACTATCGCGCTTCATTAGAAGCTGCAAATGGTTTTAGCGAGTAGTGGTCGAAACTCCCAATCCATATGGCATCACAACGGACCTCATTGGTCTAAGTGTGTTGGATTTTAGCTAACAGCCACCTTAACCTAACCTAACCTAACCTTGACGAAATAAGAACGTTTTACAGGTACCTTTCCGTTAGAATATCCTTTTAGCTCCGCAGTTTAGACGCGGTTATTTATAACGCTAAGTCTAAAGGTTTGGTTCTTTGTAGACGGCGCAGTAAATTTCTTTCACCCAAAACTTGGAGGGCGTAATATTAACATGACTTTCTAGTCGACTTTTATGCTTTCTCGCGTAGTTTTTGATTTCGTCTTCAATTGTTTTAATGCCGAGATATCTGTGGATATCACTATTTCTGATACACCAAGGCTCGTTAACAATACCTCTTAGGGCTTTGTTTTCAAAAGTTTGTAAATTATTAATGTTACTTAATTTGGGACAACCCCAGACTTGTATACCATTGTCCACACTGGTTTCAGCACTTGCTTATAAGGGGTCTTTCATTAAGGACTTGACAACTTGTTTTTTAAATAAAATGCAACCTACTTGAGATACCTCAAAAAAAAATTGCTTGAATAACATCGAAACTTTTATGGATGGAATTTGACTTCGTTCATATATCCACCACGAAAACGTATAAAGCGGTTGATACGTTGAACCGATATAGCCGCTATTTCTCGTTCAATATTGGCTCTGAGCTCTTATTACGCCGCCGACTTGTTGGCATAGACCAATGATTTAATATAGCCCATACAAAAAAAGTCTAGAGGCGGCCAATAGACGGGTCCGTTTCTCGCGATAACACGTTCACCGAACTGAGACTTCAATAACTCGATCGTTGCACCCGCTATGTGGCTTGTGGGACCGTTATGTTGAAACCACATATCACTGATGTCCAATTCATGCAATTGCTCAAAGAAATAACGTTCCAACATGGTAATTTTCATCGACGAAAAAAAACGGCCCAATGATGCCACTGGCATGAAAACCGCACCAAACCGTGACTTTTTGCGGAGAAGTGCTGTTTCATGAAGCACGAGGGTTCTTATATGTTCAGTAACGCTTATTTTGCTTATTGACGAAGCCGTTTAATCAAAAATGCGATGCAGTTCTTCATTTTCTTCAATCATGTCCAGAACCCAATTCGAGATCGTACGTCGCTTCATATGATCAAGTTTAGTTCTTGAGTCAGCTTGATCTCGTAAGGGTGTAGCTCAAGATCCTTACGCGAAATTTGTCATAATGCGGTCTGGGAGAGGCCCAATTCTTGAGAACGCCTGATTTGGCTGGTTTGCGACGGACGCCTCTATGGCAGCAATATTCTTCACACTTCGGGCAAAACGTAGTCTCATTGACACGGCAACATCAAGCAGCGAATATTCTGACTCAAATTTATTCACTATGCTATGAATTGATTGTCTACTGGGAAGAGAATTACGGCCGAAAATTGGCGTTAACGCTCTTAAAGTTGCGACCACCGACTTGGAATTTCGGTAGTAAACTTTAATTATTTATAAACGATGTTAATTCGCGTAGTTCACCACGATGAAAATGTTGATTTTACTGAATATTTTTACATTGGCAGTGCGCTAATCGGTATAAGGGTGCTTTCACACTGAAAGTTGGAAGTTGTTAAGTCGCTAATGAAAGACCCTTTATATATATGTTCTTAACAATTTATACACTTTATGTACTTGGATTGTTGTCACGCCCACGGTATATGGATAGGGTAGGTAGGTAAGTAGGATGGATAGGATAGGTGTATGGTATCCGAACTGTTGGCGAACTGCCCAAGCGGACTGTAGCCTTTCCTTGATATTTTTTGTAGCTCAGAATAAGCTGAAAATATTTCGAAGTAAGTAACACTTATGAATTACATTTTTAAGCAAATACTCCAAAAAATGCTAACATCCACCATATGCAATCCGCGCGACTACTTATACGAGCTTCCTTGTGGAGCGACCACTGCAGGGTTAAAGAATGTAACAAAACCGATGTGCCTCCATACATAGATAAAGATTCTCATCAAGTGTAATGTGCCACAAAGCTACTTACTTTCAATTACGTCTTTTCATAATTTTCAATTTTGATTTTCTAATTTTTTAAATTTCTTTACGGCTGTCCAACTAAATTAAATAAATCTCTCAAATTGTCCCATCTTTCAATCATAGTCCTGCCGCAAATCACCGTGACACTTTTGCCTTTCTTCTGTCCACTTTCTTAAGGAAAAATAGTGATAAATTGCCACATCGTGTCGCGTTATTCATGCTCACGCTCACCAACCGTTTTCTAACGATTCTTCTGGCACTAGCAGATAATTTTTTTTTGTCCTCGCAGATCTTGGCTTCCATTTTTCTCCCGACGCGACGCGGAAATTGTCTATTAGAGACGATATCTCGACGGGAATATATATTTCAACTTGAATTGGAATTGTTTCCTCTCGCATGTCATATGCAAATTGCTATCATTTGTCATAACTACACTCACAAGCGAAAAGTATACGCCAGAGGTGTTAATCATTTCGTTTACATACATTCAAAGGCAAACCGAAACCATTTCGCAAAACTATTTTCTAATTCTCGTCTATTTGGAAATGCAATCAAGGCTTTCGAAAACTCGGACCAACTCAGCTAAATAGTGAATGTTAATTGCAATTTGTGCTGCAGGAATCGTTGAACTGTAAAAAGTGTTATTGGCAAAATTTAATTTGCCAATGTTCGGGACGTTGATAATTATAAAGCAGGCTTCACGAGTTCTACGAGTGGAAAGGGTAGGGCATGTGCTGCAACATAACGTGATGTGGTTATACAAATAAATTTGATTGATTCGACAGGTCGATTGAATTTAATTTTCCATCTACAGTTGTGGCTGGGATTTTGTTAATTGTATTTCAACAGTATGGGCAGCTGATTCCCCTCCGCCGTCGCCCGACTAAAGAGAGAAGGATTTGGAATTTAGGATTTCGCTTCTGTGGTCATACTGGTTGCCGAAGTGAATCTAAAATATTAGTTAGTGCTGGTAAGAATGTGGGTTGCCGCCTGAAATGGTTTAATAAAAAATTGTTGTTGTTTTTTAGTTTAAATAAAAATAAACCCAACTAAACCTATTTCGAGTACAGGTGAAACAGCAAAAATTACGGGTATGAATCAGCATTCCATCACACCAGCGTCCAAGGTTTTCCTTGAATCAAAACATTCACAGACGACAACTACGCTGCATCACAACGTAATTGGCACAACCTGAACAGTCGATTGCATTTTGTCACAATCACTGACCCGAAAATACCCTAACGGCTGACATGTCCTAACCATTGTCCAACTCGGATAGCAATAAAAAAGAAAAACAAAAAACACAGAAACGAAAAATCTGTCTAAATTCAAACTCAATTTTCCATATCCCCTTCTCGAGGACAATGGAAAAGAGACTCCGCACCAACACTGGGCAAGGAAGGAAAAACATCGATTGAATTGAACAAAAGGGCAAACTGATAAAACAGTGCACTATTCCACACGAGAGGTGGGCACATTTTATTCAGTTTGCATCCGCCGACTAAAGTCCTTTTGCCAAACCGCTTTGTGACCGCATTCGATCGGAAACCAATATCATGTAGGCTGTCGGATGCTTCACTTCTCGATGAGCAACAAAGGATGCAGCGAGGTATATTTTTCTAATTCAGGAGTAGCATTCAAATTCAATTGAATTTCGATGTTGGATTTTGATCGGAAGCAAAGTCTCATATAATGAATTTCTTAACAATGCTAGAATCGTATCGAATTGCCGAAAATTTGCCATGCTCAGCTACGGGAAGGCGTGACAGAATGGCGTAACTAATGTTTTATATTTTGTTCGCTCCATAAAGGACGAAAATGCATTTCACGTCAGATAATCTCACGAAAATGAATTTTATGAATCATGAATGGTGGCCCAGGAGCAGGACGACGAACAAGCTACATCTACGGAGCAGCGGATATGTAATTGCAGTGAGAGAGCTAGTTGTAAAAGGGTATATCGAGAAGAGCTCTACAAGAATTTCATAAAAATCGTTTAGTCCCGAATGAATGAACGCGAGCGTTGTATACCCGGAAAGACAAAAGGTGTAAATTGTTAAATTGAAAATCATGGCGATGGTCATCAAAGTAGAAAGTGATTGTTCTTTCCTCCTTAAAGCGGAGTTATTGTCTTCGCTTATCCTTATTGAAAGGCATTGAAGTGAAAATAATGAGAAAAGAGTTTCGAGCGCAAAGTCAGTTAGTGTGCTGTGAATGACAAGATTATAAGAACAAGGATTAGGAGGATATCTGGAAAATACAATTTTTTAATAACGTGATATTGCATAATGTTGGAAATGAAAATGTTGGGACACGTCAGCAAAAAGTGTTACATGACGGTGATATTAGACTTTTGTATGAACTGAACATATTTTCAATATTGTCATGTAAATGGATTTTGAAGAGGCCAACATTTCCCTTCCTTTAATGTGCACGGTAGAGAAACGCTTTAGCGAACACGTTCTTCGTTTGGTTGTTGAAATTTGTCCATTTGTTATTGTTGTACCATCTGTTTCGAATAACCCACTCTCACAATATCATACGGAACAGAAACCAACAGACGGAGATACCTGTCACATAACCCAAGCCGCTAAAAAAATAAAGAGATCCAACTATGTCGACAGAAACATCACAGCCAAGCGTGGGTGAAACATACTTAGGCCGATATGGACTTATGGTAACCTCGTTTGGTTTCAAGCATTGAACAAAGATACTAACTTTAAGACTATGACTAGGATCCAAAGAATGGCCTGCATTGGCACCTCGGGGGCGATAAGATCGACGCATACAGCAGGTCTAGAGTTAATACTGAACTAAAGGCCCCTCGATCTTTTTGTTCAAGAATCTGGCGCAAACAGCGCTCTTCGGCTGAGCCAGACACAAAGCTGGAAACCCAGGCAAACGGAAAATGCGCAGATTTTACAGAAATATATCGGCAGTAACGTATGCACATAAAACGTTACTTCACATCCAGATTTCGAAGGACCATTTGATACCTCTTTCCGTAGCAGAGAAGAATGGCATTACAACCAAGTACCGGCAGGTACACTGGCGTCGGCGCAGGTTTTAACTCCAAAGTTCTCGAGGTCCTGGCATTGACAACAGCTGCAAAACAGATAGCAACTTAGCACTGTCGACTAAGAACAAAATAAAATTAAAGAGTGAAGTAGGTACTTTGCAATTTTTATTAACAAAATAGAAATTAATTTCTAACTGAGGCTGAGTAATATAGGTACCGTGACCTCGCACCTACTCCAAATCAAACAGTGACCCCAAGCAGGGGGTTGCAGGGGGGCAGCATGCCCCCCCATATGCATTGCACTGTTTATGAGATTATGAGATGCTGCCCCCCCTGCAACCCCCCTGCTTGGGGTCACTGTTTGATTTGGAGTAGGTGCGAGGTACGGTTTTGAAACTTTTGCTTTATGTCACCATGATAAGCTTAAGACTTTGCTTAAAGAGTGTGATAACTAACTGCACTTTACAGTTTTTTGTTTAATTCTAGATGTTGGATGTTAGTTCCCTCTTCTTATATTTGAATGTGGACTAAGTTCCCATAAAAAAATGGACTTAGTTCCCACTTAACATGGGAACTAAGTCCACTTCGCGAAAGTGGTTTTATTTCCCACTAAGTGGACTTATTTCCCTGCACCTGCAAGTCCAGCTTTGGCCAGATATGCTTAGTCGCTAGACATGTATTACTACTTGTCCACCTAAGATTTGTTCTCTCGATTGCGGATAGCTTGAATAAAATTTGCGAATAGCGATTGGTATACCCAAAAAAAACCCTTTTCAGGTAAAAGTGGTAGTTTGGTTCCCTTTTTGGCGAGTTCTTCTGCCCTACAGTTTCCTGGAATGTCTGTATGCCCCGGCACCCAACAGAGGTGAATGTTAAATTGCTCCGCCATCTCCCATGGCAGTCAACGGCTGCCATGGAATTTAAAGAGACTGAATCCACGGACTTAATCGCGGCTTGACTGTCTGAGAAGATACTTATGTCCTTTGTGGATATCACATTTCTCTTCAGCCATGTCGGGACTTCTTTTATCGCCATTATTTCCGCCTGCAACACATCACTAGTTTTTGATCCATCGGTATAGAAGTGGATCGATTTATCTTCCTCATATACAGCGTCATCCCAGAATGATCTGGAAGGAATAGTGACTTGCAAGTTCTTTCCGAACTGTAATTGGGGTATGGTATAGTCTATGTTTCCTGGTAGAGACTCAAATGAGTCCAGAATGATGGAGTGGAGTTGCCAACCCACTGCGAGGTAGCTTTTAGGCGAACAGCAGAACAGGCTTCTGTTCTGGGATCCACCAGTGTGGCTTTCTCTTTCCCTTGGGTCGTATAAGGGGACAGGAAGCAGACATCGCTTTGTTAAGAGCCAAGGTAAGCTCATTGACTTTGCAGTCAAGTACATTAGAGTTGCAGGGTGGACTTAGGCGTTCAGAGGTAACTAGTTTACGAAGAGTTTCGCTGTATTTGTGCCAATTGGTTTTTCGAGGATTACTTGTAATAGGTTGGCAGAGACTATCAACGTCAAGGTTGAATTGAATGTACCTCCACCACAGTGTTGTTCTGGCCTTCCAATTCCGAGGACGAACTAAGAAGCTCATCTTCACTCTGTAGAACCTTGTCTAGGAAGTCGTCAGTCTCCACATCCGACTGGACATCGCTTATAGAAGGTGACGATTTTGTTGTCGGAGTCATCGTCCTCCAACAAAGGGAGCTCAGCATTCGAGAAGTCAGGGGGAGGAGGAGCAGAAAGTTTTTCCGACTCTAGTTCGTGTTTCTTGTAGACCCTCATTTTGACTTCATTCCATCCAAATCTAATAAGGACATTAGTTTTTGCCAGAGAAGCCAGGTTGTGTGTCGGAAGTGAAGGGTTACTTAGTCTTAGAATATCTAAGATGTCCTCAGTGGTGGATGGATTTGCTGGGATCCATGTGCGAGTTCGAGGTCGAGACATAATTAAAGAAAAACAGGTAAAAATGGCAACCATAAATATTGACCCCCTTAAACTATTAAAAACTTTGCCAAATTTTAATGGTAGATCATGTAGCTTAATCATTTTTATAAAAAAAGCTGAGTTCATAATAAATGCAACAAGCACATATAATGATGGTTCTAAGGATTTTATAATGAACGAAATCAAATCTAGAATAATAGTCTGCCTTAGATGTAGTTTTACGGGGTGGCGACCCAAACAATTGGAACGAAGTAAAAACAATTTTAGTTAATAATTTCGGTGAAAGAGAAACCTTTTTAAAATTAAAAGGACAAGCAGACAAGATATTCTGCAAGAATATTTCCCAACTTTACCACTCGTTCTCAGACATACTTTGCAGATTAAATAATAAATATTATTTAACTGAAATAAAAGTAGAGGAATACAATCCAAGCAATAATGAAGCGTCATTATTAGCAAAGTTTTGTGAAAAAATTCCACCAAATGCTAGTTCGATTATAATTAATCACAATATTAAAACTCTTAGCGAAGCATATTATAAATTAGAATCTTGTCACTGGACAACAGAAGGTAACAATAATAGAAATGACAGGAATAATTATAGAAGTGAAAATTACAATAATAATTTTAAAAACAATAATGGGAATTTAAATAAAAATAGTCAAAACATTTATAGAAATAATAATTATAATCAGAGAAACTATAATGAACAATATAATAGGCAACAAAACAAAAACGGCAATAATTATAATCAAAGAAACTATAATGAACAATAAAATAGGCAACAAAATAGAAGTGGCAATTTTTCTAACCACTATCAGAATCCTTTTGCTGCACAAAATAGAAGAAATGGTCCAGAACCAATGGAAGTAGACCACCTTACTCGAGACACTTCAAATTTTCGAATACATGCCTCAACAGACCACTACCCTGCATAGATATACACATCCTTAATAAAAAACTTAGATTTTTAATAGACACAGGAGCAGCTACCTCCATCTTAAAAGAAAATATATTTCCTAGACATTTTGAAAGTAAACTAGACAAACCAGTTACCCTTAAAACATTGTACAAAGAAAATTTAATAGAAAATAAAATAATTTTACCATTACCAATCGAATTCAATAAAAATAAATCAACCATGGAATTTTTAATTACTCCAATTATGAATAGTACATTCGACGGCATTTTAGGAAACAATATAGCAGAATTATCATATTATACACACACTGTGAAAATTAATAATATAGAAATACCATTGCTCTCAAGACCCAAAGATTATCCTTTAGATAGTTACGTCCAAGAATTATCAGACAAACAAATAAACTTATGTAGGATTGATGAAAATTCGGAGAATCTAATTAATAGATAATTTGAACCTTATATGAACGCGGAAGAGGAAAAAGCTTTAATTCAAATACTCAGGTATAATAAGAAATTATTTTATAAAGAAGGAGATATGTTAACTACTGTAAAAGAAGTTACACATAGAATCGAAACAAAGGATAATAAACCAATTTATTCACGCTTATACAGATATCCAGAAATACACAAAGATGAAGTAGAAGAACAAGTAATAGAAATGTTAAATCAAGGTATAATAAGAGAAAGTAGTAGCCCATATAATGCACCTATCTGGGTCGTACCCAAAAAGATAGATAGTTCAGGAATCAAGAAATGGCGTATTGTCATAGATTATAGAAAACTTAACGAAATAACCGTGGAAGACAAGTTTCCTATTCCAAATATTGACGATATATTTAGTAAATTGGGGAGAGCTCAATATTTTACTACTCTTGACTTGGCGAAAGGCTTTCATCAGATATTGGTGAACCTTAAAGACAGGCATAAAACTGCTTTTTCAACAACTAATGGTCATTACGAGTTTAATCGGATGCCATTCGGATTAAAAAATGCCCCAGCAACTTTTCAACGAATGATAAATCACGTCTTAGAAGGACTTATAGGAAAAATATGTGTTGTCTATTTAGACGACATCCTAATTTTTAGTACATCACTGGAGGAACATATTTGTTCAATAAATAAAGTATTCGAGAAACTTAAACAACATACATAACTTAAAGATACAAGTAGAAAAGTGCAAATTTTTTAGCAAAAATACAGAATATTTAGGTCATATTATTACAACAAATGGAATAAAACCAAACCGAGAAAAAGTAAAAGCCGTTGACAAAATACCAATCCCGTGTACAACGAAACAAATAAAATCTTTTCTAGGCTTAACAGGTTACTACAGAAAATTTATCCAAGATTATTCAAAAGTAGCGACACCTATGACCAAATATCTTAAAAAAGGAGTAAAGATAAACATTAAAGACCAAGAATACATTACGGCATTTGAGGAGCTTAAATTGCTCATATCCAGTGACCCTGTTTTAAAATATCCTGACTATACAAAAGAATTTGCGTTAACAACTGATGCATCAAATTATGCAATCGGTTATGTTCTTTCACAATCAAATCACCCTTTGTGTTATGCATCTCGTACCCTCAATGAACATGAGCGCAGATATAGCACTATCGAAAAGGAATTATTAAGTATAGTATGGTCAACCAAATATTTTAGACCTTATCTCTACGGTCGTAAATTCAAGATACGGACCGATCATAGACCTTTAATATGGCTAAGTAACCTTAAAGAACCAAACTCGAAACTCCAAAGATGGAAGATCAGTTTAAATGAATACGGCTTCGATATCGAATATTTAAAGGGAAAAGAAAATCATGTAGCAGACTATCTTAGTAGAATAGAAGTAAATGCAATTAATAGAAAGGATGACTTATCATTATCATTAGCCACAAATCATAGTGGAACGGAAGAAAGAAATGATCATATAGGAATTTCAGAATTACCTACAAATATGTTTAAGCATCAAATAGAAGTTATAGAATCGGAATATGAAGATAAAAATATTAAATTTATATATCAAGGTGTAAGAAGATTAACTATTAAATCAAAAGATGTGGGCAATCATTTTACTGAAGCATTAAGGGAATTTTTACCCGATCACGGAAAAGTGGCAGTATATTGTCCAAGTGATAATTTATTTTGCAAAATTCAGGAAAAATATGTCGAGCTCTACAGCAATCAAAGTAAGCTAAAATTACTAAGATGCATTACTCTTTTAAAAGATTTAAGTAGTATAAACGATGCATTGAATCTCATCCAGAAGATTCATGAACAATTTAATCATAGAGGAATACAAGAAACATATTTTGAAATTAAAAATGAATACTATTTTCCAAAACTAAGGGAATTAATAAGAAGATATATTAACAATTGTACCGTATGTCAGGTAGCAAAACATGATAGAAGCCCAGAGAAAATAAAATTTGAAATAAGTAAAACTGCACTTAAGCCAAAGAGCTTATACACATGGATATATATATTCCAAGTAAAGATATTTACTTTTTGACAATTATTGACAAATTTACTAAACATTTGACAGCTTTTCCCATAGCTAGTAGAAACACTCATAAAATAATTGAGCAACTTAAAATAAGAAACACAATATTGGGCAAACCTGAAGAAATAGTATGCGATAATGAATTTAATAGTTTAGCATTCAAAGAATATTGCAACGAAGAGGGAACTAAAATAAAACTGACAACCCCAAATCATAAGACAGGTAATGCAGATGTAGAAAGAGTGCACGGTACACTCAACGAACATATAAGAATATACAATGCGCAAGAAAATAAAAAGAACATATTAAACTTAAAAGAAAAAGTAATAAAAGCAGTTAGTATATATAACTGTACAATCCATTCAGCAATATTAAGAAAACCTATGGATTTTATTCAAAATAAAATAAAGGTAGAAGAATTAGAGGAAATAGGAAAAACAATACAAAAAGTTAAGGAAGATAATATTAATAAAAGAAATCAAAATAAAATAGACTTTATTGAACCCAATTTAAATACAGATTTATAAGTAAAAGCAGATGTAGTTAGAACAGCGAAAAAGATAGCTGCGAAATATAAGAAAACAAAGGTAGAAAAAATTAATAATAAATATTATGCGAATAATGTCCCTATGTCGTTTTCACTTGAGTAGGTCGTATTTTTTACCTCGTCCGCAAAAGTATTCTTGTTCTCGAGTATTTCATCCTGAATTGAAGTTAAAAGTTCGAACAAACGAAACATAAAAGACAGTAGAATTTGTTATCGAAGTCAAAATAAGAATTAACTTCTCGCTACTAGTGCAGTGGTCGAATCATATAAAATTCAATAAAATTTTCTTGTTTTCGTTGCTTCGTCGTTTCGCCTGTTCTACGCTCTCTTGCTGTTTTTGTTTATTTTTCATTTCTCTACGCCACTAAACTGTTCTGCTGATCATGTCGCATGGAATTGGAACCAGAGCCAAAGCTCTTCAGAACAAACCATCAACCCCATCTCAACCGAATTCACCGATGCCAACCAAATCCACCGCTGGTGCTGCAAATTTGACCTTGGAAATGTTTGATGAACGCTTAGAAAAACACCGTCTCCTGGTCACTGCCCACATATCGGAGGAATTAAACACCATTCGTAATGAATTTCTCTCTAAAATTCAGATCATTCAACAAAACTGGTCAAACCGCTTTGATTCTCTAAACGAAACAATTGCTAATGTCATCAAACGTGTTGAGAGAGTTGAAGCATGTGTAGCAGCTGATAAAACAATTGCAATAGAGAAAGAGCTCCTTTCTTTGCAAAAACAACATGTTGTATTAGAGCGGAGGGATATTGCGTCTGATGCTGTTCTATTTGGTATCCCGGAACAACCAGAGGAAAAGCTCAAAGACCTTTTCAACAGACTTTGTTTCGCTATCGACTGCGGGCCTCCTGCATTAAAAGACATTTTTCGTCTGCGTCAAAGTAACACATCCATTTCACCTATAATAATAAAATTCAATAGCCCACAAGAGAGGAATGCCGTTCTTGGCTCAGCTAGAGTTTACCGAAAGCAGAACAATAAGCAAATTTGCCTTCGTGATGTTGGTATAGAAGAGGACGGTTTTGTTTACATCAACTGCAGTCTGACTAGGAAAAATCGCGCGATCTTACAGCGTGCAATGACCCTCAAGCGCCAAAATCAGCTGTGTGTTGTTTACACAAAATACGGCAGTGTTTTTGTAAGATCAACTGCTAATGGGAGAAACAAACAAATTTACCACCTGGAGGAGCTGAATGACTTCGTAAAAGTACCTGCCAATAGAAGAAGGAAAGACAGACCCGAGGATATGAATGCTGCTGCTGCGGGGGAATGACATTTAGATAACGTAATCGTAATTTTAGTATGAATGAATTTATCTCAAAGCGTTTTCTCTTTTTCTATTCTATTCCTATTCTATTTCCTCTTTCTAACTATCTTTTTCCTATGACTTTTGTGTGTTCCTCTTCGGCTGTTCAAAGAATGTTAAAAATTTTAATATTTAGTTCCGATGCTCGTTTTTTTGACTATGACAAGTACAAGTAGTATATCGTCCATGGCTAATGGCGTGAGCAATAATACTGTGCGCCCTATGATACGGATTCTATCTAGGATTCGTTCGGGTTTTTTAGTGTGTCACTTGAATGCCCGTAGTCTTAACAACACAAAGTTAGATTACTTAAGATATGTTTTCGAGGGCTCTGAAATTGATGTGATTTGTGTAAGTGAGACTTGGTTTAAGTCTGATATTAATGATCATATCTTCGACATGTTTTGCTATAAGTTGTTCCGAAATGATAGAATAACTAACACAATAGGAGGTGGGGTTGCAATTTATTGCAAATCAACCTTAAAATGCAAGGTAGTTGGTAGATCCGCTGGCAACGCAATTGAATATTTAATGTTAGAGGTGACCGATGGTTGTGTAAAATGTATTGTATCCTGTGTGTATAATCCAAGTCGAAATTTCTGACCTGATCCGTTTTTCGCTGAGGTAACTAATTATGCCCAAATATGTGAACATTTTATTATCTGTGGAGATATCAACACCGATTTGGGAAGGCGTGATATTTTATCGCGCCGACTCATTGACTTAGTGCTTTCAAATCGCCTCGTTATAAGCAACTCTTATCCAACTCGATATGCTAAAAATTCTAAACCAAGTTTGTTAGACCTGGTTTTAGTCTCTGATGCTTCAAACGTTCTTCTTTTGGATCAACTTGCTCTTGAAGGAATATCTGACCATGACTTGTTATTTTGCTCCTATAATATTGATTTTTCTCATGATCCCATTTCGCATACTTTCTCTTACAGAGATTTTAAGTCTGTTGATATAAACTCACTACATAGAGAAGCAAGTACAATACCATGGGAACTTTGTTTGTATCTAGAAAATGTCAACAACAAGCTGAACTTTCTTCAGTCGCAGACTGAGGAGCTTTTTAACAAACATGTCCCTCTGCGGACTGTACAAATAAGAAATTTGAAATGCCCGTGGTTCACCCGAGAAGTATTAGATGCAATAAATAAGCGCAGAAAGTACTATAGTAAATGGAGACTTAGCCCTACTTCAAGGAATTGGAAAGCTTTCTGTGTAGCGCGTAATCAGTCCACCTTTGTTACGCGCCGCGCTAAATTTAACTATTTCTCAAGGACATTAAAGAATTCACTTCCTTCCAAACAGCTATGGACTAATTTACGAATGATAGGTGTTGGTAACAGAGTAGAAACAGTCTGTCGCTTGGATCCCAATATCCTTAATTGCGCATTCCTTTCAAGTACCGGTACAAGAAATCCTCAGTTCTCCTTGCAAGAAGAACTTCTATGCGAGCTTGATTATGATTTTAAATCAGTAAATGAGAATGATGTCATTGAAAGCGTTGCTGATCTTAAATCGAATGCAACAGGTGAGGATGGCATCCCACTCCGCTTTTTAAAAATGGTTTTACCTTTTATACTACGGTCACTCACGCATATTATTAATCATTGCCGTGCTTCTTCTACTTTCCCTGATAACTGGAAAGCCGCCAAAATAATTCCTGTTGCAAAGAAACCGCAACCCTCGCTTCTTAATGACTTTCGCCCGATAAGTATTCTTCCGACCCTGTCAAAAGTATTTGAGAAGATACTGGCAAAGCAAATAGTAGGTCATATAAATGGGAATGCTTTACTTTCTCCTTTTCAGTCGGGTTTTCGACCCGGGCACAGCTGTGCTACTGCAATGGTGAAAGTACTTGACGATATAAGGCAACAATATGACCGAAGTTACCTAACGGTCTTATGTTTGTTAGACTTCTCTAAGGCTTTTGATAGGGTCAACCATCAGATCTTATGTACAAAGCTCCGCTATTATTTTGGTTTCAGTGATAGGGCAGTCCGGTTAATAAGTAGCTATTTAAGCAATCGTTCTCAAAGAGTTCTGGTTGGTGACCATTTGTCGAATGTCAAATTTCTGCGGGAGGGTGTGCCACAAGGGTCTATTTTAGGACCCATTCTTTTTTGTATGTTTATAAATGATATTGCTCCTGTATGTAATAGTTCATCTATTCACCTTTATGCCGATGATGTCCAAATTTACCTCTCAAGACCTATCGGATTACTTGAGGATCTTTTCCATCGAATAAACCTTGACCTCTCAGCTATACACAGCTGGTCTGTTGACAATGGACTTACTTTAAATCCATCTAAGACTCAGGCAATTTTAATATCCAAAAAGTTTTACACACCAGAAATGTTCCCTCCTCTCTTTCTGTCCAACGTAGAAATAAAGTTTGTTGAAAAAGTTACCACCTTAGGATTTAAAATAAATAGTAGTCTTTCTTGCAATGACCATGTCAATTATGTCATCAGCCGTATCTATGGTTGCCTTCGTAAGTTATGGACATGTGCCAATTTTATCCCTCGCGATACGAAATTAAAATTAATGAAAACGTTACTGGTTCCCATTATAACTTATGCAGAAGTTGTCTACTGTATGCTTGATTCCTTATCACAAAATAAGCTTCAAGTTGCATTTAACGGAATGACTCGTTATATCATTGGACTAAGAAGATATGACCATGTATCACCTTACCAAAATAGTATATTAGGATGTTCATTAAGGCAATTTCTTGATGCTAGAAACTGTATTTTTCTGCATAAAATAATATACTCAAAATCACCACGATATCTTTATGAGAAATTGCAATTCACACAGTCGGATAGAAATTTTAACTTAATAATTCAGCCTTATAATTATAATAACTCGTCGCGTCTATTCTTCACGTACGCCGTTAAGCTATGGAACTCCTTGCCTGAACACATTAAGCGAGCATCGGGAACTCTGAAATTCAGGACAGCTATATTTAAATATTTTTCTGAACAGCAGTAGAGGTTTCTTCCTTCTTTCCTTCTTTACTCTTTCCTTCTTTATTCTTCTCTTCTTTTCTTTTCTTCACTCAATTTTACTCTTCTTTTAAATTAAATTGTTAATCTTCTTTCTGGGAATATAATAACTTTAATATGCATACCTACCTACTTATGTGAAAAACTAATGTAAAATTAATTTTGTTAGTGCTCTATAAACACTATGTCTTACTTGTACTTAATGTTAAAATAAATTGAATTGAATTGAATTGAATAAAAAATTACATAAAACCCATTTCAAAAGAAAATATAAATATCAAAATAGTGCTAACAATTTAATCTCTTTACAGACAACATGATAATTGCATATTTATTTTTCATTATAACCATGGTGAAATCAGAGTTCTTATTACAAGAAATTCACAACCAAGCAGGGTATATTATAATCAAACAGGAGCCCTTTGAATTAATTGAAAAATATGATAAAATACTTCATATAATCAATCTTGAAACCTATAATGAAATTATTAAACAAATTGAATTTTCTATAGAGACAGGATATAACAATTTTCAAGACTTAAGATTAAAGAGACTTATGATATGACAGAAGCATTAGCAGATTCCAAATCAAAGTTATACAGTATACTTCCTTATTCTAGACAGAGAAGAGGATTAATAAATATAGGAGGTAGTGCACTCCATTTTCTTTTTGGAGTCATGGATAACGATGAAAGATTAGAAATCGTGAATCATTTAAAAATAATAGAAGAAAATGGCAGGAATGCTATAACAGAGTTAAATAAACAAATAGGTATTAATACACAGTTCCAAACAAAATTAGAAACAATGGCAGATAGAATAAACAAACACCAATATGTGTTAAGAAATTTTATTAATTCAGCAGAGGCAAAACAGGAAAATTTAGCTAAAAGCATACTTTCATTACAAATCAATACCGATATAATGCTGTTAAACAATGAGATAGAAAAATTACAGGACAACGTAGTATTTTCAAGATTAGGAATCCTAGGGAGAAATATCTTAACCAGAGAAGAAAATGAAAGATTTAATATAACCATTGATAAATTAGAATATATTGAGAGTAACTTATTAACTAGAAACAACCAATTAGTTTTCGTTTTAAAAATACCAGCATTTACATATAAATGTGAAAGCTTAATGATTCTACCAATACCAAACGATCATGGACTCGAAGTTGAAGTATCCAAATATAATTATATCATTTGTAACGGGACATTATATGAAAAAAATGAAATAAAATATGTAAAGCATTTAAAGGAAAGTCCAATATGTATCCAAAACCTATTTAAGACAAAATATGAAAATTGTAGAATAAGAACAAATAAAGATCAAGAATTAATAGAATTAGAAGATGGACTTATTTTAACGAAAAACTTATTATAATCAAGTTTAAAAGAATATTGTAATAATATTGAATATAAAATTGTTAAAAATAACCTTATATATTTTAAAGATTGTAACATTAAAATTAATACAACTTTGTACTCAAATCGAAAAGAAATTTTTAAGCAAAATATTGTAAATTGTAACATTATATAACACATAGAACTTTACAAAAATAAATATAACTCTAGAAGATATACATGTAAATCAAATTGAAAACCTAAAAGAATTGCAAGAAATAAAATATCAAAATAATATAAAGCATGTTATATCATATACAAGTATTGTAATCATAATTATTGTAATTGTAATTCTTATACTATATTGTAAGGGAAAGAAAACCCATAAAATTAAAATTGAAAATAAATGTAACGATACTCAGGAAGCATCGAACTTAAGGAGGGAGGGGTTACATTCCCACAAATCCCACATATTGAACTGTAAATCCACTGAAGACAAAGTCTTCATAAACATTGTATTATATAAAATCACTGAAGACAAAGTCTTCATAAACAAAACTATTAAATGTAATCAGATACAAGACATAAATAATGGCAGTGCCAATTTCATTTGTTGACACAAGTGTACATCTTCAATGTATCATAAGAGCAAGATCTTTCTTGCATAGAAAACTAAGCATCTACAATGTCTTATAATAGCAAGATCTTTCTTGCATAAGCTAATTAAATACTAAGTCTTAAATCAGAAGTAATAAAGATAAAATAACGATCTTCAATCGAACTGCCGACCTAAGCAGATAAATCACTATATAAAGGGTTTCTTTCTCATGTTAGATTTAGTTCTTGTCCATAGTTGTAGTACTACGTTCAGCTGAAGTTTTCCCCCACCAAGGGTAAGTGATCGGAAGCTTATTTCATTCAAAATAAAACTTTATTAAAAATTGAATAAGTGATCTTTTATTTTCTTTGGTTGCGTTCTCTAACGAGAACATGAAAATATTTTTTTTAATATAAACGAATCTAAAAACAAAATTGCACTACTTCGTGAAGAGCTTCTTTTGATCTTACTTTGAGGTATGCGTGCTGTGATTTGGAAAGGAATCATACTTCGCAGATAATTGTCTAGGAGTTCTACAGCCTTCAGTACAAAAGAGGTCAGGTGGATTGGTCTGAAATATGTCCGGGACTTGGCCTGGCTATGGAATGGAAACCACTTTCAGTCATCTCCATTGTGGGTTACGTGATTATTAAGTAAACAGATCCTTAAAATCTGCCCGAGCCGGATCCAGCGTTTTCTGTAGCATAATGGGCAAAATGCCGTCAATGCTAAGTAGTTTATAGGGAGCAAAGCTGTTTATGACCCAGTCAACCATGGTATGAAGTAATATTTTTTTTTTTTTATCTTCTCTGTTATCCTTGAAACCATAACAAATTTTGTTTATTAAATGCTCTAGAGTCACTCAATTCTGCGTCCGGGTTGGAGTGTCCTTCGCATATTATATTTTACTGAGCATTTCTAATATTTGAACTTGTGGCAGATGTTGAAGGAGTCTCTAGCGGCTTTGGAATAAAATTGTTACAAGAAAATGGAAGAAATAAAATGTCTCAACAGACTCATCCAGTTGTACATTAATTTATTTTTATAATTTTCGGCCACTCACTGACAGAAGCAATTCTCTTTTGTGCATACAAATTAAATAAATTCCCTTGCCTTCCAAAATTGACTTCCAACCATTTTGATAATTCGTTACACACAGCAGTCCATCAATTTCATTGCCATAATAATCTTGAAAAGTTTCATCGTTTATCCAGCCAACCACCGGTTATCCTGCGCATGCATTACTAATCCCTCTTTCGAGATGAAAGTTGTTGAGTTCTTAAAAAATCAACAAATAGCCCGAGGTGAAATTCACCCTCTGTTTTAGGGATATACTGGTATCCTAGTTCTATTTGCGTCGGTATCCTTAATAAAATCCAAAAAATTATGTTAATGTCAGTAAGTTTTATGATGATTCACGCGAAAGCAACTTGTACAGGTATAAGATGATGGTCTACCCCAAAGCAAAACAGTCATCATCATTTTGGACGTTTTTCGTAGTCCCTTATAGAAATCCTTCATACCTACTCACTTTTTGCTTTATAATTTTGTAATCAAATTTAAAAGGAAGACAAACTTACAAACGGGGCGGGTACCAAAAGGAAATGCTGCTTTTTGCGTGTAGTATTATGCCCGCCTTAGGATATCGTCAAGGTTTGGCAAGCTTTTTCGTGGCAAAACAGTTGTGGTTTTCATAAATCGGTTTGCCTCCAAGGGAGATATGTTTAAGCCTAGTACCTGCAACATAGAAAGAACAATTATTTATTCATTAATTTTTTTATTTTATTTTTTTTAAGATTTTGATTGAGGGTGTCCTAGCTACTGTTGGTCAGTGAAACAGTTGCAGCGTTCTTCCGTCAGTTAAGACTGTTTAAGAAAATTCAATTCTTCGGATATGCGGATAGCATTCAAAATTGCAATAAAGGTGAAGAGTTTTCATTTCAAAATTGTGTTAGTATATTACACATTTATTTATTGTTTGACCCGTGCAAGGACTGGCGAAGAATATCACCGTGGCACCCCTCAAAAAACAGTTGTGATCTATGTCATCTTGATCAAAGCTTCGCCGTTAAGGAAGAAAAGGACTTATGTATTTATTTGAAAGATAAACCGCACTCTTGCGGTTACACGTCATTTGGCGCGTTCAATTTGCAAGGCAACTGCGAGTTCCCTACTAGTTTAATTTCTATCACGTGCCAAACAATGGTCACGTGAGTTATTTGATCAATGAGGAAAAGTTGAATTGTAGGGACTAGTAGTTTCCTTGCAAATTGAACGCGCCCATGTACTCGACGGACGGTGTAGGGGTGTCTTTCCTGCTCATTGGCTACCCTAAGTAAACAAACAAAATTATCGTGCCAAATTAGGAAGGTGAAACAAAAAAAAATATGAAGCAGAAAATGAATAGAAATAGATAAAAAAGATCCTCGCCCACTGAAGGATAAGTGTGTACCAGAGTGTATCCATTATTATAATGAACAGGGACACTCTCGACGATTTCTTTATCAGTTCTTATCTGCAAGTAAGCCTGTGTCACACAGTCGCAGTCACTAGAAGTAGATGGATATATTAAGTACTGTGTAAGAAAGAGATAAAAGAGGAAGACTATTTTTTCGGAAAAGGGTACAGGGTGCTCCGTTATAAAGACAAACATTCATTTGTTATACCTTTTTATTAAAAAATTAAATAAGAACTATATGTGTGTTACGCTAAGATATTTTTGTTTGTTGTTGGCTTTTTTGATAATGCTAATAATTTTTTTAATAATGTGATACACTCGAACACGTATATAAAATTTTATAAGAAATTCTTTGTTTTGATTTTTACAGCAAAAGTAATCAAATTTATTCTTTAATATATTAGGTTAGGTACCTTCTAAATTAATTTCAATAAATTCAAAACAAAATCTTTATTCTATTCCCTAATCTAAAACTGTTCTACTTAAAGATAAATTAATTTGAAAATATATCTACCTAAGTGAACGAAATGGAGAAATTTCATATCTTAGTTTTTACCTATATATATGGAGTTCATTTGATGACTTAAATCCTTTGTTGTGTTAAAGTTATTTTTTTTGTATGTGTTGAAAGCCTTAGAAATCAATTTAATACAAAGTGGTCATAGAAGACTGATTATGGCGGAACTTTGTGGGCAAATTTCATCGCATCGATATAATCAAAGTGAGTAGGTATGTAATTACATTTTTTTTCGAACATATTCATTTCTTGGCTATCATTTGTTTTAAATCAAATTTTAAATTCTTTTGGTCTACAATATTAACTTTCTTTTATGCCAACTCAATTTCCATATTCAGTATTTCTTTTGTTTTATGCCCAAGCAAATTATAATGAAACTGCAACATTACCTTTTTTGGAATTTAGATACAAGGTAGGTACATCATTATACACTTAAAAAAAATCAAATTAAAGCCAATTCAGCCATATTCTATGCGATTAATGGGAATCGAATTTATGATCGTAACAATCACGAAGTTATTATTTATTTATTTTCAAATTTTCTTGGTATTTATCACCTTGCTGGCAACACCATTTATCGTTAAAGCTCTTCAAGCTAAAGGCGAAGTGAAATTGAAATTTCGTTACTCATTCTTTCAAACTTTCCGCTCGACAACAACTCTGCGTGTGACCTCCACTACAATCTCACTCCTCTCATTCTATACAAGATCTTTTTTTATTTTGTGTACCTATTTGTATTTATTTGAAAATTAAACGAATAACTATGTGGGAAATTGAAGAATAATTATTGTTGAGATGATATTCTGAAGTGTACGTGGCAAATGTAAGGAACAAATCCAATAACGTTTGAGGAGGGATTTGTCAAGGTACGATCTGATGGCGGCAGCCACAGCCATATTTGGAAAAGGGTGTGTCCTCAAGGTAGTGCAACAACAACTACCACTTTGCTGATAATGGATGGCTTCATAAAAGCTTGTTTTTACATAATTAATTTTTAATTTTTCAGAAACCAGGGTCAGCAGAAGAATAAAAATGTCTGTATTCATCGAGTGGAACCGGTTCCAACGTGTTGACATGGATTTAAGGAATGAGTGTGTGTACACACCAGAGTATATCTATATAATGAGGAGGGACACTCTCTTTACAAAAATGTTTTTCTTACTACTAAAAAGCAAAATACAGAAAAAGCCTACAATATGTTTTAACCCTTATGTAACGACCGGTGTGGAAAAAAGGGTACACAATATATTTTGCCTGTACCACTACATGCGACGTGCTTTGTAAGCCTTATACGATTGCGGGTTTTTTAATTCGCCATAATTCGCAAAATTCGCCATAATGTGGTCTGGGAGAGGCCCAATTCTTGAGAATTCCGTGAAATTGACTGATTTGGGCAGGTTTGCGACGGACGGCAGCAATATTCTAAGCACTTCGAGCAAAACTTAGTCTCACTGGCACGGAAACATCAAGCTGCTAGTATTCTTACTCAAATTTTTTCACTATACTGTGACTTGCTTGTCTACTGGGACCGAAATTGAATTGCGGCCGAAAATTGGCGTTAACTCCTTAAGTTGCGACCACCGACTCGGAATCTTGGTAGTAAATTTTAATTATTAGGAAACCTTGTTCATTCGTGTACTTCACCATGATGAAAAATGTTGATTTTACTGAATATTTTGGCATTGACTGTTTAAGGGAGAAGACCTTTTATAAGTATAAACCTATTTAAAAAGATGTCATTTGACTTTAAACTTGATATGAAGATCATTTGAGACTCATAAGAGGCTTTTTGCCTTTGGGTTAACTTATTCTTCCAAATGATGAAGTTCGCTGATGATAAATGTCTGTGGGGTTTCATTCAAGGAATCACTCTGTGTATGCACTCCTCGTGTCGCTTTATCTGTCTCTACGTAATGTTACAAAGTGAACTCACTTGAGTTATTCATGAGTAGGATATAAACGTCTTTCTGCAGGTCTGAATGTTGCTGCTACTGCTTCTACTTTTATGTGCTGGTCGTGCAGGTAAAAATGTCTTTGATTCAATTTTATATCCTTTGTCGACTTGACAACTTTGTGCGCGCGAGAAGTCAATTTCATCCTCTTCTGAACAAAATTACATCATTCGGTTCACAACTCTGGAAGTGATGTTGAAGTTTTCTTCTTTCTCTCTTTTCTTTCAGCTTTTTCAGCTCATACCTTTGCCTTGTTCTGTGAGTCTCCGACGTGGTCGTGTGTTTTCCTTTGGCCAATGGTTATGTTATGAAAATCTGAACAAATCGGGAGTCATATATTATTTTAATATGAAAGGTTGAGAAATTCAATACGATGACAGGTTAGTGTGATTGTTTAAAGTGGATTCTCTGCTCTCACAGGGAGTAAAAAAAGGTATATTAAATTTTTAGACTAACTAGCAACATTGATACGACTTGTAGAATCCGTCAAATACAAATAAAAGAAAATAAGCGCCTGCTTCTCCAACCGTTTGCCGTGCTCCTCAGTTCCATTTTTTTTTCCGCTCTCAGTGATCTTTGTGCAACTTTAGAGCATATCATAGTTTGATGATTTTAATATTGACTTTAATATTGACTTGTATTGATTTTAATACTGACTTGCTTAAAAATGATACACGTGCCTTTCAGACGAAAGAGTTAGTGTCTTCAGTCGGAATGAACATTGAGACTTTAAATCTCTTGACCTTAACAACCTCCGTCTAGAAACTGCCTCGGCCCGCTGGGTTAGTTGTCGTCTTCACGCAAGTGCTAATGATAAGGTTAGCTCTTTTCAGCATTTGTTGGTTCCATTATTTAACCAAAATGTTCCCACTAAGACGGTAAAAGTCCAAAACGCATGTTGCCCTTGGTTCTCTTCGGCTGTGTTAACTGCAATTAAAAATAAAAATAAAGTTCATAGTAGATGCCAAACAGCTGCTAATTGGAGTGCCTTCAAGGAAGCCCGTAATCAAGTCACTTGTATAATTAGGACATCTAAAATAAATTATTACACATCCAAACAAAAAAAAAAAAAACACTTATTTACCCCCTAAACAATTATGGAGCAATCTTAGTAAAATTGGTGTCTGCAAAAACCTGACGAACTTAACGTTTGTTTTCTTGGTTATCCCATCTCGGCTGGTGACTTAGGAGTCAAATCTTTAAGGAATTCGTCACGGTCATTGCTGCCTAGACTGAAGGATTTCGAAGTAGTCAATGAAGATGAAGTAATAAAGTGTGTGATGGCTATAAAGTCCGACTCTCTTGGTTGGTGAGGATAGAGTACATATCCGTTTCGTCAAAACTTATTTTGCCATTTATTATTACCCATCTCACTCATATAATCAACTGGTGCATTGTTACAACTACTTTTCCCCAGTCTTGGAAAATTGCCAGTGTAGCAATTCCCATTGCTAAGAAACGTGACCAATCTCTCCATCGTATTTCAGACCCATAAGCATACTGCCTTGCTTTTCTAAAGTCTTTGAGAAGATAATCGAGAAGCAAATCTTAAGACACATTTCCAATAACAAATTGCTATATGAGAAACAATCTTGCTTCAGAGCGAATTACAGCTGCTCCGCTGCTATGACAAATCTAATTTTTTTTTTTTTTATTTATTTATTTATTCATTTCTCATAAACTTAAACATTACTTAACAATTATTATAAATTATTAGTTAATTTGAGAAAATATTTATCAATACAAAAAAAAGTTTTGGGTGGGGTGAACCTTACGAAAATATTTTACATTTTACATACCTAAGAAAGAAAAATCATTACATTTTATACATTTTTATTTGGAAATAGATAAACGACTATAAGGAAACAAAGAGAGTAGAAAATTGTGCAAGTTTTTCCTTGTGTGTTGATACAAGTGTCTGGTCTAAGTTATTCAAAAAAGTTTCCAAGTCATTGAATTCAAAACTAAACAGCCAAGATTTTAACTGTCTCATAAATTCATATAGAGGAAGTATAGGAAGTACCACTCGTAGTGCTTGAGGAATTTTGTTAAATAGGCGACAGGAAGCTATAGTAAAGGAATTAAGAAACGCTGTGGTCTGAAAGACAGGTACATCAAAAAAAAAAATATCGAGACAAAAGTAAATTCGAGATTTGTTTCTTACTTATTTAACCCTTTCAATCCGGATGGGACATAGAACAAAGGTGTTTTTATACCTTGGATGTCCCATCCGGATCGAAAGGGTTAAAGAGTTTAAACTTAAAGAAAACGCATTACATATTTAGTTTATTCAGCAATTTTTTTTTCGGTATCTAATTAAACAACAAAAAAAATCAATATTTAACAAAAAAAAAACATTATAAAAAATAGTAAAAATGGAAAATTAGGTAAATAAAGTGCCGTGAAATAAAGCGAAATAACACCGAATTTCCAAAGGCCTTGTTTCGCTTTTAATTTATTTACACAATCAGATACAGATTCCTAACTGTTTTCGGATTTGCACCCCTGAAAACCTCGCACCTACTCGAAATCAAACAGTGACCCCAAGCAAGGGGGTTGCGGGAGGGCAGCAGGCATTGCACTGTTTATTGAGTTGCGAAATATCAAGTAGAATAAAGTCGATCTCCGAAATCTTATTCGATATTATAACTATTTTGTACTACTTCATAATTGGAAATAAAGTCGAGAATAGAAATTGATGAATTTCGATATTACTTCCGATTTCTTATGGAAATAAATTCGCGCGAATTGTAACCATTGTCTTAAAAAATAATATATTCATTCGAGATTTTTGCATTGGAGATTTTTCTTTTCGAGATTTTTTCAATTCTAGATTTTTACTTTCGAGTTTTTTGTTGTTTTCTAGATTATTGCTTTCGAGATTTCGTGGTAAACCCGTTTAGAACAATTAGTTCTTACAAAGTATTTCTGCAGGAGTTACGTTTTGAGTTCCAAAGTTGCTTTTAAAAAAAAACATTTTGTTTTCTTCTTCTTTTTATTATTTTATTTTATTTATTTATTTATTGGTCTAGCAAGAGAAGCCGCTGTCATCGCAAGACTGCACTTCTCTAGTTAGCTGTAGGATTAGAACTGACTTGAAAAATATATCTTAAGTCTAACAATGCTTCGCTTTTGCGCTTTTGCTTAATCTATATTGGTTTCGAATTACCGTGCTCGTCTTGGGTAGAGTGGAAAGGGGGCACATCCGTTTAGGATTGGTTTTGCAATGTATGCACAAATATCGTGGGAAACCGTTGTGGAATTTACGTTAGGAAGCATGGGAGTGTGGGGAGGGAAAATGCCGTCGGTCGACAAAATGTCGACTATGCAAAAGGCGTATGCCGTTGAATGCAAGGGGGAGTGACGTGTCCGACGGAACTCCTCCCCCCTGAGGATTCTGCTCCGAAGAATCTATATTTTCAATACCAACTTTAATGTTCGTTTTATTAACTTTATTTTTCGTAATTAAAACGAAAATTAATGCGATTAAAATTATAACTGTTATGAGCATGACCCCAATATTTATAGATAAATGCGCGATATTTTTAGATTTAATTTCCTCTATGAGCTTGCGGTTTTCTCAGTGATTTGTTTGTATATCTTCTGCGGAAAGATTCGTTACAATTTTGTTGATGGTTACGTTATTAAAACTAGATATGATAAAGTTATCATATGTCACAAAGTTCTCGTATTTTATGTTGTTTATATTAAGTTTACAATTTTCAAATCGAAGTAAATTGTTACCCATCACATTTAAGGTAAAATTATTACAGGTATGCAAAATTTGAGTATACGGAATGTTTTTGATAACAATAATATTATTTTGTATTTGCTTAATTTCTATGTTCTTATTTTCTATGAAATTACATTTAGGGTTTTCTTTAAAAATATTAGAGATACAATCGTCATTTATAATTTGTAAGTCTTTAAGTTTTGCTGTTTCATTTATCGAGCTGGTTCGATTAGAATTCTATAAAGTTTACGTTTGAATAATTTGGGATTAGTAGTATGAATACAATTTGTTCGTCGTGTATACAGTGCTTTTGATGTTCTTCAATTTACTAACTGTTATATTAAAGTTCTTTATTTCTCTTGGTGACAATATATCCTTTCCAAGAACCCGTAATTTGCTAAGCAGCAAATTTTCCTTTACTTTCCTGACTCGTTCTCTTAGCAAGTTTATGTCGTATTGAAATGCCTGTTGCATATTAGTTATTTCTAAAAATTCCTTATTTACTGCATTGCCTAAATTCTGTAATTGGGTTTTTATTTCTTGTTGTTGTCCATTTATATGTCTCGTTATATTGTGGATAGCTTCGTTGAAGTGGTAATTTATTTTGATTTGGTCGTTAAGTCCGTCAATAATGTTTTTATTGTTTTTCTCATTTATATCTAAACTTTGTCTAATTTCCTGTTCGTCTTCGTAGTCCATAGTTCCTGCTAAGTACTTATGGCATTTTCCTACAATGTTAAATAATCCTCTTCTTTGTTTATGATGGTTTTCTAATAAGTTACCTATTTCTTCTGATAAAAGATTAAAGTTATGTACTCGTATAACTGTTGGGTATTCGTTTTTGTAGTTTAGTTTATTAATGTTGTGTTGTATGATGTCTAGGTTTTCTGTCCATGAGGTTATGTTTATGCTATGAAGTATTTTAGTGTAACTGTAATGTATCCATGTCCTGCGTTTAAGTTCTGTACGTTAAGTTTTTGTCCGTTTGTCATTGTTGTCAACGAAATCAAAATCAAAATTGTCTGAGGGGCAAGGGGAGAAATAAAATTTAAGTGTCTTCATATTTATAAATTCGTTTGACCTGTTTTTTATAGAACCTGCTTCCCTTACTATCCCTAACATGATCTTTGTCTAGGATTTCGACATTTTCTTTTTTGTGAATGGGTTTAATTTTGTTACTATTTCGGTTTTTCAGGTAAGTGTGATTTGTCCTTGTTAAATCTACATTGGTTTTGTTTTCATTATACTTGTTTATGTATTTTGCTTTATTTTTTATTAATTAGTTCTATAATTTGGGGGTAGTCTTCATTTGTTATAGTCCCATTTGTAAAGTCAATACTTAGGTCTTTTTTTTGTTGCGGAATGAATTGTTTTGTTATATATGGTGACAGCTTTGAGGACTTTGTTTCGCAAGGTGTCTTTGTTACTGTCATCTGCTGTGAATGTTCGTATATGCTCGTTAAGAGTCGAGTGGAATCTTTCGATGTCCGAATTTCCCGTTTTATGGTATGGCGTATGGGGTAGTTATATAAAGTTCAACATTATTTTCTTTTAAAAATTCCCTAATAAGTATCGATGAAAATCCCGTTTCACCGTCTGTCACTATTTGGTCTGGTATGCCTAATGATGCAAATGTGTTGCAATGTGTTTAACAATGCCGTCCACGTTCTGTGTTTTATCTCCTGTACTGTAACATGTTTAGTGAATTTATCTATCATCGTTACGTACATCAGGTTAATGTTAGCGTCGATATGTAGTATTTGAATCGGTTTTGTTGGAGTTTTAAAGGAATTTTATACGGCGTTCGCTCGTATTTTGATTTATTGCAAATTTCGCAATTATTTATAATTTTTTGGATTTTCTCCTTTAATTTGGGTGCGTAATACACATCTCTAATTTCGGCGAATGTTTCGTTTATGCCTCTATGGTTTAGTAATCTATGTGTTTGAGTAATAACTGTTGCTATAGTTTTTCCTCGTCTTCGATATCGCCTAAGAATTTACTACATTTAATTATTTTGAGGAGTTTGTTTTTGCTAAAATATTTTATGTAAATGTCTTGGAATTTGGCAAATAAGTTATCGTGTAAGGAAAAGACACCTACCATTCCTTTAGGAGGGACAAATTTTTTCATGATATCTAGAATTTGCTGCTCTCTAAAATATTTTATTTCAACCACAATTCTTTTTTTTTTCCGAAAACATTGTATATCTTATGGTTACTAGGGCCTTCTGTGCTGTTCAGAATTATCTGGGTTTTATATGTGTTGACTGGTGAGTCAATGATTGGTATATAATAATAATATAATAATATTTTGCTAGGGTATATTACACTGCGACCTATTGGTCTATTGTGTCCCCTTGCTTGTGCCTCGGAGAGGTTCGTGCCCTCTTTCAGAGCCTCTCTAGATACTTCTTTGTGAAGCATGTCGAGGTATTGCTCTGGTTTATCCTTGGCAGGTCACACTCCCTAGAGCACAGCGTCCAGTCCAGTTTCTTTGATGAATCTGAGAATGAGCTGTGGGTCCATGGTTTGTATGTCCTTGTCTGTTATTTGGTGCCTGCCCAAATATTTCATCCTTTTGTGGGCCAGTGCCCCACAGGATTCCAGTATGTGGTCTGGAGTTTCGGCGGTTTCACTGCATAATCTGCAGAGCCCGTCCTCCGATATGCCCATTTTCCTCAGGTGCTCCTTGAGCCTGCAGTGCTCCGTGAGGAGGCCTGTTAGGATTCTTAGGTTGTTTTTGTTAAGGCCGATACAAGCTTTGAATTTCTTTTGGGTGTAATTTCCTAAGAGTTTCTTTGCTTGCCTCAGACCTTGGAGGTTGAGAAAGGCTTTTGCCATTGTTTCTTCCTCCAGTCTCCTGAACTCTTCGCGTATGGTGTGTTCTCCTATCCCGCAGAATGGTTCAGGTCCTATGAAGGGTTCCTCTGCCCCTTTTCTTGCCAGAGAGTCTGCTGCCTCATTGCCTGTAATGCCAACATGGCCAGGTACCCAGCAGATGGAAATTCTGTTATTCTTGCCTAGTCTATTCAGTCCGTGTAGGCATTCCCACACGAGTTTTGACTTGATAACGTAGGCGTCAAGAGCCTTTATGGCTGCTTGGCTGTCAGACATTATTGCTATGTTGCAATTCCTGTAGTTTTTCTCGAGGTTGATTCGAACGCACATGTCTATGGCACATATTTCTGCCTGGAAGATGCTGGTACATTTGCCCATGGATTCGTAGTGCTTAGTTCCTGGCCCAAACACTCCTGCACCAGTTCCCTCCAAGGTCCTCGAGCCGTCCGTGTACCACTTTGTTGTGTGGTTGCTCAGTCCATAAGTTGTGGATTCATTGCTCCACTTCTCCTTATTGCTGAGCTTTATCTGGAAATTCTTCTCGAAGTTGAATTTCCTGATGCTATCGTCCCTAGGTATGCCAAGAAGTGGGAGTTTTTTGAGTAAGTCACCGTGTTCTTTCGAACCGATGCATTTCCCTCTCCTTATTCCCTCCTTTGGCATCCTAAGGATTGTTTTGTCTGCCTCGTTCATCACCATGATGTGCAGAGCGGTCAATTCCAATAACACCTCCATGGATGCGGTTGGGCAGCTACGCATTGCTCCGGAAATGCACGCCAGTCTTTGCACTTTGCCGAGTGTCTCTCGCGTTGTGACTAGACTGGTTCGTTTCGCCCATGCTACCGCTCCGTATGTGATCATTCGTCTCACGATTGCAGTGTACATCTAACGCAGAATGTTTGGGCTGCATCCCCATGCCTTCCCCGCTAGACTACTACATATCATGAGAGCGCGGGTAGCCTTCTTGGATATCTCCTCTGTATATTTTCGCCAGAGGAGTTTACTATCTAGATGGAGTCCTAGATATTCTTCTTTGACTGGTATCAGTGTCGTGCCTGATAGGCTAATTTCCTTAAGTCTTTGAAGTTGTCATTTCCTTGTGAATGGTACTATCGTTGTTTTCGCCGGATTGATGTTAAGTCGGACAGTACCGCCAAGGATTTCTTCGATCTTGCCCCTGGCAATCAATACGATGTCATCAGCGTACGCCTGACAGTTGATGTCAAGGTTGGTTAATTTTTCTAGCAGTTCGTTTACAACTAGGCTCCACATTAAGGGTGATAGTACCCCTCCCTGTGGACATCCTCTTGTTATGTTCACTCTGATGGTTCCGGATGGTTTTTGAGTCTCTGCTGATCTAGTGCTCAGCAGCTCACACATCCATTTGGATACTGTACTGTTAACTCCTTCCCTATCCAGTGATCGTTGAATCGCCTCATGTGAGGTGTTGTCAAATGCTCCCTCTATGTCTAGGAAAGCGCACAGTACTATTTCTTTTGCTTCCAAAGCACTTTGAATTATCTCCGTCAGCTGATATAGGGCGGTCTCTGTTGATCTGCCCGCTCTGTATGCATGCTGGCGATGATGTAAAGGGGATGTGTTCAGTACATCTTCCCTTAAATTATTGTCCACAACCTTTTCTGTCATCTTCAGAAGAAATGACGTAAGGCTGATGGGCCTGTACGATTTTGGTTGGGTGGGGTCTTTTTTCTCCGCTTTTGGTATAAACACAACCCTTGCTCGTCTCCATTGCATTGGTATGTGGCCCAAGGCAATATTGCTCCTTGTTATTTTTAGCAGGTGTGGTATTAGTACCCCTTGCGCTTCTTGTAGTAGGGCGGGTATAATGCCGTCCACTCCGGCAGATTTAAAATTGATTGGTATATGGTTAGAGCTATCTTCATTTGCACTGTGGTTAGTTGCTATCATGGATAGTGCGTCAAGGTTTTCTTCGTCATGATTGTCAATAGGATTTGTTGTCTGTTCGTTGTAATGAATCTCCATGCTTGACAAACTCTCAGCAACTTGGTTATCTTTTCCATTAACGTACTCTATGTCGAAGTTGTATTCTTCGAGTTTTATTTTCCACCTTTGTAATTTTAAGTGAGCTAAGCCAAACTAATGGTCTGTGGTCGGTTCGCACCGTGAATTTCCTGCCAAAAATGTATGGTCTAAAATATTTGGTGGAATCGACTATTGCGAGGAGCTCTTTCTCTATGGTGGAGTACTCTGTCTCGTGTTCGTTAAGTGTACGGCTGTAATAACAAATTGGGTGGTTTTCATGGCTTAAAACACCACCTATGGCATAGTTTGATGCGTCTGTTGTCACAGTATTTTTTTTTGAGAAATCAGGATAAATAATGATGGGCGCTGATGTTTTTAGAGTTTCGAAATTTTCAACACAATCTTTGTCTTTAGTGTCGATTTTAGCATTCTTCTTTAGGAAGGATGTCATGGGTTTAGCAACCCATTTCGATCTGATGGAAACCCTTAGCCAAATCTAGGGTTGTAAAGTATACCGAGCTTCCTAATTTACTTAATATATCCTCTATGCTCGTTATAGGAAACTTGTCAGCGATTGAGATATCGTTTAATTTTCTGTAATCGATTACCATTCTCCATTTCTTTACTTTTGAAGCATCGTCCTTTTTCGGAACTATCCATATTGGCGCGGAATAAGGTGAACTGCTCGGCCGTATAATGCCTTGACGCAGCATCTCATCGATTTGAGTTTTGACTTCATTCCTATGTGCCTCAGGATATCGATAGCTCTTCGTATAGATTGGGATGTCATTTCTTGTTTTAATTTCGTGCTTTATAGCGTTTGTAAAAGTGAGATCAGTTCCTTCCTGATAGAAGACTGACGAGAATTGTGATATAAGCTTATTAACTTCTGTTTTTTCGTCCACGTTGAGGTGACTTGTCCTTATTTGGTTTAATATAGGATCTTTGCTTGTTTCGGTGTGGTACATTTCTATAGTCGGGACGACTTTTTCGTAGTCGTTGTCCGTGATATATTCTGTACATACACCTGGTGTTAGAGTTGCTTTTTCGCGATCTTTAACTACCGTTTCTTCTTCGCTGTTGTTGTAAATTTGAATTTTACTTTCCTGTATTTTTAATAGTTTTTTATCCAAATCTATCACGGCTTTTATTGGCTTTTATTGGAAATAATATACTATTCCCAATTAACCCGTCATAAATATCTTGGAATTTGTATTCTAGGAACTCGGCAGTCTTATTCGACATACCAAATTCTTCGAATAATGGAATTGTTACCTTAGAAAATGCGTATATTGGTTTATTCGCTACTGTTTTAATTTCCACAGGTTTCGTTAGTTTTGTTTGCCATTTCGGGTGCCATAACCCAGGGTTGAGGATACTCGTCTCCGAACCTGTGTCGATGAGTATCCTTAGCTTATGTTTATTTTTTGTTTCGATTACTATATAGGGAAGTCGGTTTCTAGGCCTTCTTCTTGAAAATCCGAATTTTCGATGTTGTTTATTTGTCTGGCATAGCTGCCGGACAGAGTGTCCATGGGTTCTGATGTATTCCTAAAGTTACCCGAATTATTGCTATAACGTCTATTACTCTGATTATTATTTTGGTTATAGTTTGTATTGTTACGATATTGGCCACTGTAGTATGAATTATTGTTCCGGTGTTGGGAACTAAAATTTGAACCGCTATTATTAGGTTGTCTAGGGTCGTTGTTATATCTATACTGTGTACTATTATTTGAGTTGTTATTGCTGTCATGTCTGTGTTTGTCTGCCTTTGTCTACATAATTATTCGAAAATGTAATTTTTAAATTGCCCTGATGTTGGCCAATGAATTTAGTAATTATATCGCTGATTTCGGATATGTCGTGTGTGTCGGAGATTGCATAGGCTATTGCGCCTGAAACAAGTTCCTTTACTTTCATCACTAACATTCCGTCAAAAATGTTTCGAACGGTTACACTATTCTCGCTAAATGCAGCGTATTCTGCTACATCTTCTATGATTTTTCTGATTTTAATGTCTAGTTCACTAATATAACTTACTTTAAGAAATCCGATTTCCTTGGTTATGGTCATCTCGTTTTTGGAGGCTCTAAAGTGCTTCTTTAAGCTGTTGAGGCACTGGTTCCAATCCTCGGGTGGGTTGGTGCTGAGGAGATACTTTGCTGGTCCACCTATTTTCGTGTCGTATATGACGTTGAATACGTGTCTTCTATCCTCTTCGACGGTATATCCGTCCAATATTTTCTTCACGGGGGTTGCAAATGAAAGCAACGTCCCCGGGTATCCTTGGAATGTCGCTAGAAAGCGTATTTCCTTCTCTATTCTCGCCCTCACGCTAGTAGACTGGATGCTACTAGCCATTAGTTGAGTGAGCATAGCGAGACACTGCTCCATGTTGTTTTGTGCCATTCTGTCGACTCTTTGTTTGTCGAAGTGGCTGTTGCGTTTAATATTACTAATTTTTTCTTGCACTTCCTTAAACGGAATAATTTTTTTCCACTTCCTTGATCGGGAAAAATTTTGCACTTCCTTAATCGGGATAATTCCTTTTTTTCACTTCCTTGATCGGAAAAAAAATTTGCACTTCCTTAATCGGAAAAATTTATTTATTTATTTTTTTTGTTCACTTGAATTTAATAATTGATATTAACCGCGATTTTACTTTTTTCTTTTACGTTACTCTCGCGTATTCAAGTATACCGACTGCGCCAGTTACGTTTTGAGTTCCAAATTTGCTTTTAAAAAAAACATTCAGTTGTTTTCTTCTTTTTATTATTTTGTTTTATTTATTTATTATTTATTGGTCTAGCAAGGGAAGACGCTGTCATCGCAAGGCTGCACCTCTCTAGTTAGCTGTAGGATTAGAACTGACTTGAAAAATATATCTTAAGTCTAACAATGCTTCGCTTTTGCCTAATCTATATTGGTTTCGAATAACCGTGCTTGTGTTGGGTAGAGGGGAAAGGGGGCACATCCGTTTAGTATTGGTTTTGCAATGTAAGCACAAATGGCGTGGGAAACCGTTGTGGAATTTACGTAAGGTAGCATGGGAGTGTGGGGAGGGAAAATGCCGTTGGTCGAAAAAATGTCGACTATGCAAAATCTCATAACATCAGTGTGGTTAAAAAAAAGACTTGTTACTGTCAATGATTAACCCCAAATACTTAAACTCATCAACTTTTTCAATTAAAGAACAATCACTGCTGCAATCGTTAATAATAATAATAATATTTGGTTAGGGTATATTACACTGCGACCTATTGGTCTATTGTGTCCCCTTGCTTGTGCCTCGGAGAGGTGCATGCCCTCGTTCAGAGCCCTCTCTAGATACTTCTTTGTGAAGCGTGTCGAGGTATTGCTCTGATTTATCCTTGGCAGGTCACACTCCTTAGAGCACAGCGTCCAGTCCAGTTTCTTTGATGAATCTGAGGATGAGCTGCAATCGTTACTGCTATAAAAAGTTGACGAAGCATTACAAGCACATTCAGTTAAAACAAATTTTTTACACTCCGGCGCATGAAAGTAAATATCTGCACCAAATGGAACCCGATAAGATAAATTAAAAAACATTACTTTAGTCTTAGAACTAATTACCAATTAATGTTTCGCAAACCAAATTCTAAATAAATTAAGAACCCAGTTTATATCTGCAATAAGATCCAAAGGACTGAGAGAGCCATAAACACATCCAATATCATCAGCAAACGCCTTTAAAACACCTTTAAACTTAAGCTCAAAGACAGAATTTATATAAAGTAGAAATAATATTGGTCCTAGAACAGAGCCCTGCGACACGCCCATGTTCATACATTTTATTCCACTTCTAATTTCATCTATTTTTAGCCTTTGTGTTCTATTTTTTAAATACGATTTAAAACAATCATATATAAAACCCCGAAAACCGGCGTTGTACAGTTTATTCAATAAAATATCATGGTTGACCATGTCAAATGCTTTCGTTATATCTACAAATAACCCAGCAGTGTTCAATTTCCTATCCAAATTTGAGTATATTTGGGAGCAGAATTCCAAAAGGGCGTCTTCAGTGGATTTCCCGCTTTGAAATCCAAATTGCGATGGATTGAAGAAATTGGTTTTAATTAAAAACTCCACAACTCTGTTCTTTACTATTTTTTCAAATATTTTACTTACCTATGGGAGAAGCGAAATAGGTCTGCAGTTCAGTATGCACTTATGCAGTCAGTTTTACCTTTTTTAAATAGGGGTATAACATCCGCGCATTTAAGCACGTCAGGAAAAATTCCAGAATACATATATACTCCTATTGAAAATAAAGGCAAGAACATCTAAAACAAAACATGCAACATTTTTTAAGATTAAGTTTGACACTTCATCATAACCAGCTGAATTTGAGTTTTTCAAGCTACCAATCGTTTTTAGAACTTCTAAAGCGGTTATGGGTTCAAAGAAAAAACTGTTGCTTTGAAGACGTTCCTCGTTAACACAAATACAAGTGGAATAACCTGAAGAACTCCATAGGGGATTCAGAGATTCTGCTATTGTCTCGAAATAACAATTGAATTTATCAGCGATTTTTAGTTTATCAGTTAATTCTAGGTCATTGTCACGAATCAAAACTGGTTTTTTGAGGAAGAAGACTTTCTTTTCTTTTTTTCTTTTTTTTTTATATACACTATCAGTTCTGTGTCGTGGAGTGCTTAAAGCAAGCAACTATCACGAGCAGAAATTTGCCGGCACTAAAAGTGCTCCCACAGGCTCATCATTTAGTGCAGGTGTTAGTAATGACAAAACAATTAAAAATACAATAATTAAGTACCTACGTATAAAATACTAACACAAACACAAATCATGCAAATAAATTAAGACATTAAGGTATTATTGCGCAAAATATTTTTCAGCTTAATTTTACTAACATGCAAGTCAATCACATGATCATTTATATTACAGATTCTACTCATGCGACTAATAGGCTCATGCCTCCCATAATTCGTTCTATGATGGGGGCTA
Source organism: Portevinia maculata (assembly GCA_949715645.1). Lineage (NCBI taxonomy): Eukaryota > Metazoa > Arthropoda > Insecta > Diptera > Syrphidae > Portevinia > Portevinia maculata. The sequence continues at coordinate 27,668,236 of OX454528.1, read as the reverse complement.
AACAATAAATGAACACTATGTAAATTATGGGCACCACACCGAAAATTAAAGCCAATAGATGACAGCAAGTCGGGTGCATCTATTTGACCGGATATAAGCTGCTGTAAAAAAATGATATCGCTATTAAGCCTTCGTTGAGAAAGGGGTAACATTTGAAGAAGCTTGATACGCTGACTGTAAGGAGGAAGGTTAAAAGGATCATCCCATGGAAGTCCTCTAAGTGCAAATCGAATAAATTTACGTTGAATGGCGTCTATTCGATTTGAATGAATGTTGTAGAACGGCGTCCAAACTTGTGAAGCATACTCTAGAATCGGACGGACAAAACAATTGTACAATGACATAGTAACGTATGGGTCATTAAATTCTTTCGCCCACCTTTTTACGAAGCCCAGCATAGAATTAGATTTATTAACAATAAAATTGATATGCTTGGCAAAAACCAGTTTGGGATCGAAATAAACCCCAAGATCCTTAAAATTATCATCATTACAAAGAATATGTTGAGACAAAGAATATTGAAAGGTGGAAGGTATATTCTTTCTAGAGAATGTCATATGCTGACATTTAGTAGGGTTCAGGGATAAAACGGTTTTATCACACCAATTGGCGAAGCTATTGATGTCAGATAGAAGAAAAATTCTATCTTGCTGACTAGTGATAGATTTAAATATTTTCATATGATCAGCGTAGATCAGGATATTACTGTGATTTATACATGCTTTAACATCATTAATGGCTAGTATAAATAGAATTAGTCCGAGGTGACTACCTTGGGGAACTCCAGACTCAGCTGTAAAAGATACAGATAGCGATCCTCTAAATTTGACTTGATAAACCCTTGATCTAAGGTATGAATTAACCCATTTTATGAAACTTGGTGGGAAACCAAAAGCCCTGAGCTTAAACTCGATTATTTCATGGGACAGCTGGTCGAAAGCTTTAGAGAAGTCAGTGTATATGCAATCCTTTTCGTCCTTATTCTCTAAGGCATTAGAACAATCATGCAAGAAACTTAACAGATTAGTGACAGTGGATCTGTTTCTAACAAATCCATGCTGTTCATTACAAATTAAATTGCGACAAAGAAATATTAACTTTTCGCAAACAATTTGTTCAAAAAGCTTAGGGATACACGAAAGCTTTGAAATAGGCCTATAATTAGTGATATCACCACGTTCGCCTTTTTTAAATACAGGTGTGATAAAAGCACTTTTCCATAGATAAGGGAATTTACCAGTACTAATGGACAATTCAAACAGATATTTAAGATATGGACTTATTCATGATGTTGTTGACTACCTGCCATTCACGTTTAATATTACCCTTTGACAAATGACATTGATTTTTAAAGTAGTTATCTTTACATAACTGCATTTCTTTCTTTATTTGTTCTTTTGTTGATTTTTTTTTGTTTTGTATAGAGTTTCTAATATTACTCCCAAGCCATAGTAATATTAACGTTACTCTCAGCAAGCTGAGCATTACCTATCCTGGTTGAAAACTCGAGACTTGGAACCAGAACTAGGCTCGAACGAATAATAGGGGTAGGTGGAAAATCGTACATGCGACTCTTTCTCACTTAAGATAAGAAAACAAAAACCACCTCCCTTCGAAACATTCATACTACAACTAGGTTATTCATATCCAGTAGTTTTATTTAAACTGTTAAATACGCGTTTGGCAGGCAGCTTCCCAGTGGAGGCACCTGCTAATACCGCCATAAACACGCGGTTACATCTTATTGTGCTAATTCAAATGGTTTTATCCTTTGTAATCGGCGGACTAGGTTAGTATCGTCTCGAATTTGTAGCATGGTGTTATTGCAATCACCGTGAAGGCGTGTCTGTTGTTTGCGGGCAAAATGTTTTATTTCATCTTCGTCGGTAGCCACACTTAGGTCTCTGTGGATATCAGTGTTTCTGATAAACCATGGTGCATTTACTATTTTTCTTAGCACTTTGTTTTGAAAAGTTTGTAAAATTTTGATATTACTGGATTTGGTACAACCCCAAAGTTGTATACCGTATGTCCAAACCGGTTTTAGTACTTGCTTGTATAAAAGCAGCTTGTTCTGTATGCTGAGTTGGGAAAATCTACCAAGCAGACAGTGCATTTGTTTACATCGAATGGCGAGCTCTTCGCGTTTCTTCTTGACGTGCGGTTTCCATTTTAATTTCGCATGGAGTGTCATTCCCAAATATTTTGCCTCGTTTGCGTACGGAATTCGTACCGAATCAATGAAGATGGGTAAGTTGTCTACATTTTTATAAGTAAAATTCACGTGCGTTGATTTGGCCCCGTTGAGAGCAATACGCCAAGTCTTTGTCCAATCACAAATTTTGTCAATAGAGCGTTGGAGTTTATTAGTTGCTGATTCAACGGTATTACTGACCGCTAATATAGCTGTATCGTCTGCAAATGTGGCTACTGTTGTGCCTTCTTCTTGAGTAATATCACTAGTGTATATTAGAAATAGGATCGGTCCAAGAACGCTTCCTTGGGGAACTCCTGCCGCGATTTCTTTAAATTCAGAGTAATCATTTCCGTGTTTTACACGAAAGAGTCTGTCTGATAAGTAATAACTAAGGATATCAGATGACTGTTTCGGAAAAGCTTGTCTTAGCTTATGTTTCAAGCCCGTATGCCATACTTTATCAAAGGCCTGAGAGACGTCGAGAAAAACACTAGAAGATATTTTTTTCTCCTCTAGAACTTTTTTCAATTACATTGGTTATTCTGTAAACCTTTTCGATTGTAGAATGCTTAGTCCTGAATCCGAATTGGTGATAAGGTATTAATCGACGTTCGTCGATAATCGGATGTAGGCGCTTTAGCAAAAGTTTTTCGAATACCTTCGACATTATCGGTGAGCGGTATTGGCCTATATGATTTTTTGTCATTTAGTGGTTTACCGAGCTTTGGAACCATTATAACTTCAGCTACCTTCCATTATCGTGGAACGTACAATAACCTGAACGATCCATTGATAATATAGGCAAACTTGATTAAAGCTTTCCTAGGTAACTCTTTAAGAACCTGTCCTGTGATTAAGTCATATCCAGGAGCTTTGCTTAATTTTAGTTTCTCTATTTCGAAGCGCAGTTCGGGTAGCGATACACTTTTTATTCTATAATTATCAGGTGCCACGGTTAGGACAGGAAATTCGAGCAACCCTTGACCATCAAATGGTTTAAATGTTTCTTCCAGATGTTCGGCAAATATTTCGGCTTTTTCCTTGTCAATCGTCGCCCATTCTCCATTGATTTTCCTGATGGGTGGCGCTTGCGTTTTTGGTTTTTTAATGCCTTTCATGGCTTTCCAGAGCGAGTAATTTGTACTTTTATCCGCAGTTAGGCCTCCAAGTTAACTACAAAGGTAGTTAAGAGTGATTTTATCCTGTGGAGCTCGAGATTGTTGACATCTTTTGCGCGCTCTCCTTTTCTAATTTAACAATTGAGTGATTTCCAACGGATATTTTATTTCGCAATTTGTGGTTATTTCGAGTTCGTGGGGTGTTCGAAGAGACACTTTGAGATCGATTTTACTTTCATAGTATTTTTTAAAGGATTCCCAGTTTGTTTTCATGTTAGTTGGTCTGGGCGGACCTTCTTTTTTTCGTAGACAGCCGTTAATTGTCAAAATGACCGATGAATGATCAGAAGAAAGATCGAATCATTCCTCAACTACAATAGAGTTTCCCGACTTACCTGAGGAATGAAAGTCTACCCCCAATTCCATACCGGCTTCGTAAAGAACTCTACCTTCTACTGAAATGCATCTCGAGCCGCAGAAGGTATGTTTTGCGTTAAAGTCACCTCCGATGACGAAATTTCGTCCAAGTGAGTCAAAGATACTTATAAAATCGCTTCTTTCCATCGTTGCACGTGGGGATCTATAGATAGCTGCAAAAACATATTTTATGTGTTTAATTTTTACGCTCACCGTGCATAATTGCAGTTTGTCAAGCTCAATTGTTGCACTGATTGAGTGTTCAATGGTATTTTTGATCAACAAGGAGGCCCGCCTCTCGCCCTTTCCGAAGGGTGATATGCGTGATAGGCAATGTATCCTCGAATGTTTGTGCTGGATTCTTTCGTCAGATGGGTTTCCGAAATCAAACAAATATCAATATCATATTTATGAATGAATATCTCGAACTCCTCCATGTTATGCAGAAGGCCGTTCGCATTCCATGTCACTAATTTAACTAAGTCCGTCATATTTATATTATTGCACGTGTGCTTCGAAATTGATTTTCGAGCTTGTCGAGTTTTTCAAACATACGTTTATTAATTTCGCTCTGTTCTTCTAGCCTGGCAAGAATTGCAGAGAAAACTTGGGAGACTGGATCAGATGTTTTATTTGTTTGTTCGCGTCCTTGCAACGCAGCTTCAGCGTATGTTTGTGGAACAGCGTTCGGCGACTTTTTTCTAAACAATTTTCCTTCTCTTGGTTGTTGTATTTTGACCATTTCTTTAGCCTTTTTCGTCCTTTATTGGTTTTATTATACCTGAAAAGGGCAGGTTTGTTTTTGGTTTTATTTGCGATTGGTAGCGTAGTTTTCTTTATTTTTTGCGCCTATTTTGAAGTTCTTTAGCTACTTCGCTTACGCGATAATTTGCCGGATGTTTTCCATTGCAATTTATGCATGTTGATAGGTCTTGTCTACATAGAGCGCATTCCTTCGATAAATGTTGACCGGCACATTTTACGCAACGCGGCTCTTTTTGGCAATATGTGTGCGTGTGATTGTAGCCTTGGCAACGCTTACACTGAGGAATCTGACGAGTCCTTTGGCGCATCGGTTCAATTTTAACCACTATGTTAAGGATAGTTTTAATGTTGTATATTTTTTCGATGTTTTCAGACTTTTCGAAACTAAGCATGAATAGCGGAAGTCCGCGTTTGACAACAATTTCCTCGTCTTGTTCCGTTTTTTGCTTTTCTTTTTTAAGTATATTAACCGCGTCGATAATTTTGAAACCTTTAGTTTTAAGATCTTGCAAAACATCATCTTTGCGGCACGAAGAGTGGAGCCCTCTGGCTACAACTCGGTGTGGCCTTTCAGACTTGTTTTCATAAGTGTACCATTGTACCTTCTCAGTATTCAGTTTCTGAGAAACTGCGCGATAGCTCTCAGGATCGCTTACATTTATTTTCCACACATTATTATTCAGAGATGTTACTTTGAATGTGGACTTTGCTATTTCCTTAAGAATGCTACTTAGCTTGCTGTAGTCTGAAACTCCGACAACGTTAATTGGAGGTGGAAGGTATACCTTATTTTGAGGTTTTTTCCTTAGCGTTTCTATTTCGTTGGCATTTGCCTTTTTGGGATGTCTATCTTTTAGCACAACGACTTCTGGTGAGGAGCCGGCTTTCCGTTTTTTGTGCGGTCTCCTCTTAGTGATCCAATCCGTTTCGCGCACTAGCTCTTTTTCGTCCGTATGATAATCGCGGCTAGCTGAGCGGTATGATTTGGCTTCTGGCTGTTTTTTAAGTTGAGATACAACAAGTGCTTTGTTCTCAGCTTTCAGCTGATCTAGCTCTTTTTTTAGCTCTTGGTAAAGCTGTTCAATTTGGTTAAGCTTAGTGCGGAGTTCCTTGTTTTCGTCCTCGAAGCTTTTGCATTTCGTTGAGTCCCGCGAAAGGCGTCCAAAATCTTTTGTCGTCGTAGAACTTCGATTAGTTTTTGCTTTTGGCACAGATCCCGTTGGTGGTGATATAGGTACCCTTTTACTATTTTTAAAAGGGTCGGATGATTGCAATAAATGGCTCTTCCCAGAATCCGTAGAGCCTGCCTCCGAAGAGTGTGGATTTTCCAGTAGAACTGGGCTGCCACCTGGGGTATTATATCTTTTTGTTTTAATCATTGCATTTTTTGTTTACTCTATGCACTCGGTATACTGAGGGTGGATTTTGGTCGCCTCTTACGACCGGCATACCTAAGTAGGTATTGGGACCCTTGGGACTGGGAATTCTGAGCTAGAGCGAGAGGGAAGATATGAGGTTGGAGCTAGAGCGAGAGGTAAGATCTGACCTTGGAGTGACGCGCCGGCCGCCGGTGGTGGTTGTTAGTTTTTGTTATCAGTTTTGTGTGTTTAGAGTGAATAGCTTGGAGATATTGACTTCCATAGTAATTAAACGGTTGATGCGATAAAGAAACCCCATGGATATTGGAAGCAACGGTGAATAGTGAGTTCAAGATCGTCTTTGTTTATACGACTAAATTGTGTATTGTAGCGATCTTGGACTAAATTGTGTATTGTAGCGATCTTGAGCTCATTTGTTTGTTTAGGACATTGCATTGTATATGGTTTCTTAGTTTGATTAATGTTAGACATTACATGTGTATGGTTTCTTAGTTTGATTATTTAATGTTTTATTTGTTCAGGACAATACATTGTGGGGCGAGATAATATAATATTATCGGCGTCAGATATGGCTCGCTCCCCCTTAAGATTCGCTGACCATATTGCTCTGTGTTACTTTTATCTTACTGACCACATTGTTTGAGAAGAAATTGTGATATTTTCGGAGGTATTTTCATGTATAAAAGGCGAGTGTTGAAGGTACTAAGTAACAGTTTATTTCAAATTAGACATGCAAAGAACATGAATTTCCTTAACCAACTGGGTAAAGTAAAGCCCCTAGAGGGTCTGAAAATGGTAGAATTGGGGAAACGGAGTCGTATCTTGAAGGCGATGCGGTGTCAGACCAAGTATGGACCAAGGATCCTGGTAGAGCTGGAGGCGAAAAAGGTATTTTTGCCTCTCAGATTCAACGCAATGGAGGAGGACACCATTACCCAACTCCCCTTATATGAGATGGAAGTCATCAAAGCGGTTGGAAATTCCTTTGAGTTGGCGTTCCATCCTGTTGCAGAGGAAGACGATGAGGTGCAAGTTCCCTACTCACAACCATTTTTATAAAATAAAAAATAAATTAAAAAAAAAAAAAAAAGTGAAACAAAGAAATTAACTGTTCTTTTTCTTTTTTATAGGTTTATTCGACTTTTAAGTGCTTTGAGGTGGTTAAAGATTACCCAACCTTTGTGAAAAGATTCAATTTGCGTGGTCGTAAAATTGAATTCCGGATTAGGGATGTAGCAGACAACTTTGAACCATCTAGCTGGATTCAGAATGCAGTGAAAGGGATATTTAAAAAAGTGACTAACGATTTGGATCCTTCTGATATGGTGGGTATAACATTTACAGGGAAGAATTTCGAACACCATGGTCCTGGTTGGATGAGCTATAGAAAGGCATCCGATTTAAAGTGGAGCGAGGTATGGGATTTAATCACTAAAATTTTCCAAAGCAATTCCGAGGGCTTAAGCACGGATACTTTCCGTATAAATCTTACATCGATAAGGCCTCCTAAAGGACAAGGAAATGATCGAAATAAGAAATACAATTCTTTCGATGAAGAATGCAAAAAGCGGAGGGGAATCATTGTAATAAGAAACAAAGACAACCTATGTTTACCTCGTGCGTTAGTTGTTGCAATTGCCTTTATTGATAAAGACTCAGAATATGCAAAAATTCGGCGCAATATTGGTAAATCTCAAGATCTTCGAACGGCTAATCTAATAATTTTGACCGGTGTTAGTATACCTTCCGAAGGTTGTGGTATTCCAGAGCTTCGCACTTTTCAAAGTTATTTGAAGAATTATAAGATCACAGTCTACGAATATGAGCAAAAAGGACGAAGTATTATATTCGAAGACGATACATATAACAGTGATAAGAGAATAAATTTACTGTTTTACAAAGGTCACTTCAATGTTATAACATCTTTGACAGCGGCATTTGGTTGTGCTTATTTTTGCGAAATTTGTAGTGTACCATTCAATAATAAAACCGATCATAGATGTGTAAAGTCATGCCCTCAATGTCAGCAATCACCTATATGTCCTCAAAATCTATCCGAAATTGTATGTAAAGATTGCAATAGAAGTTTTAGAGGACAGGAATGTTTTGATAACCATAAGGCTTCGGGGTCAACAGGAAACCGAGCAATTTGTGAAACAGTTAAAAAATGTGTTGATTGTCTGAAAACATATAGAAGAGATAGAGAACATACTTGTAATGAATACTATTGTAAAAATTGTAATAAACACGTTTCCCAAGAACACTTGTGTTATATTCGATGCGACACTAGAAGACCAAAATTAGGCAATGTTCTCTATGTGTTTTATGATTTGGAGAGTCGTCAAGAAACGATTATTGCTGAAAAAGTGATAAAAGACTATGCTGTTCTAGTAAAACTTCATGAACCGAATTTATGTGTTTTCCAGCAAAGATGTGACCTTTGTTTGGATGAGAATAATCTACACTTCTGTCAGAAATGTAAATTCAGACTTAATATAAAAAAGGGTCAGAATGTTATATCCGAGTTCTTAGAGCACCTTTTGAACGCCCGAAAAAGTTTCACAAAAGTTATTGTTTTGGCTCATAATGGGCAGGCATATGATCACCAATTTATTTTAAACTATATCTTGCAAAATACAAAATTTCACCCCGAATTGATTATGAGAGGAACTAAAATAATACTCATGGGATTGGGGAATGTGAAATTCATAGACTGATTGAACTATTTTCCCATGGCTCTATCAGTTCTTCCAAAAGCTTTCGATTTACCGCAAGAGTTAAAAAAGGGGTATTTTCCGCATTTCTTTAATACCATCGAAAATGAAAACTATATTGGTCCACTGCCGCCTGCAGAATATTACAATCCGGATGCCATGAAGATAAATGATCGGGATGTATTCTTTAAATGGTATGAAGAAAATAAACAAAGTGAATTTAATATGCAGCGAGACCTTGTTGCATACTGTGAAAGCGATGTACAGATCTTATCTGAAGCATGTATAAAATTCAGAAAATTTTTCCTTGAGCAGTGTAATGTGGAACCGTTTTTGGAAGCTGTGACTATAGCATCAGCATGCAACTTGGTGTACCGTCGTAATTTTCTTAAACCAAACACTATAGGCTTAATACCTAGAAATGGATACAGACAAACTGATAATCAGTCGATCCAGGCAATTAAATGGCTTATTTTGGAAGAAAGGAGACGGAATTGTTACATTCAACATGCAGCTAAGCAGCGAGAAGCGGTAGTATGTGGTGTGAAAGTTGACGGTTTTTGCAAGGAAACCAAAGAGGTGTTTGAGTTCCACGGTTGTTATTATCATGGCCACTCATGTTTGAAAACGTTTCGCGACATGCCTTTAAGCAAAGATCCGTGCGACACGTTAAATCTACGCTATGAAAAAACCATGGCTAAATCTACACGGCTAAGGCAGTTCGGGTACAAGGCAATTGAAATGTGGGCTTGTGAATTCGAGAAACAATTGAGTACTGATGATGTCAAATATTTAAAAACACATCCTTTAATACAACAAAGCCCATTAAATCATCGCGACGCATTTTATGGGGGCCGTACGGGGAACACATATAATTATTATAAATGTAAGGAAGGTGAAAAAATCAAGTACATAGATGTATGCTCCCTATACCCATGGGTTTGCAAATACGGGAAATATCCAGTGGATCACCCTAAAGTTCACACCACCGATTGTTCTCAAATCGACTTAAAAAACACGAATGGGATTATAAAATGTAAAATAATACCTCCAGAGCAATTGTTACATCCGGTATTGCCTATTAAACAAAATAATAAGCTTATGTTTACATTGTGTAGAACATGCAGCAAACAAATGTCTCAAGACGAACGCTGCGCCCATACTGATGATGAAAGAGCTATACACGGAACCTGGATTATTGATGAGGTCTTAAAAGCAAAGGATAAAGGGTATAAGATAGTAGATATTTTCGAAATATGGGAATATTCTATGATTCAATATAATAAAATGGAAAAATCAGATGGCCTTTTCAGTCAAATGATGAATAAATTCATTAAAATGAAACAGGAAGCATCAGGGTGGCCAGATAAATGTGCTACAATGGAAGAGAAAAAGAAATATGTAGCTGACTTTTTGAGTAATGAAGATGTTAAACTCGATTTTGCACAAATTTGTGATAACCCTGGGAAGAGATCTTTTGCTAAGCTCATACTTAATTCATTTTGGGGTAAATTTGGACAAAGAGAAAATCAATCGAAAACATGTATAATTAATAGTCCATCAGAATTATTCCAAATGCTTACAAATCCAACTATTGAAGTCTGTCACATTCTACCTATAAATGAGGAAAATGTTATAGTAAGTTGGTTGTATAAAGAAGAAGAAGCGGAGACCTTATCAACTGTTAATGTGTGTATTGCAGCTTATACTACCACACAAGCTCGTCTGAAATTGTATAGTTACCTGGAAATATTAGGAGCTAGAGTCTTGTACTACGACACCGATTCTGTAATCTATGTAAGTCGTGAAGGAGAACCTGATCCACAGACTGGTGAATTTATAGGGGATATGACTGACGAGTTACAATGCTATGGGTATGGAAGTTATATTACTGAATTCGTAAGTGGAGGCCCCAAAAATTATTCCTACAAAGTCTTTAGTACAAAAGATGGCACTGAAAAAATCGTGTGTAAAGTAAAAGGAATCAATTTGAATTATTCAGCATCGAAGAAAGTAAATTTTGAGACAATCAAAGAAGCTGTACTTAATGCTGCGAATGCCGATGATATCCAAATTTTATCAAATAATATTCGCCGGACACGAGAGCACGAGGTCATAACAATTGCTGAAACAAAAACATACAAACCCAGGTCAGAAAAACGTAGATTTCTCGAAGACAATAGTTCCCTTCCATATGGTTATAAAAGACGTAAATAAAGAAAAAACATTTGTATTTAAAAAAGAAGAAATTGGTTTTTATTTAATTTCCAGATAAGAATTTGTCCAATAGGTATACATTTTGTAGGGCACAGCATTTGCTATGGAGCGAACATTTTATTTCACAAGGATAGAGTCGCTTCAATTCGTTGAAATTAGGACAGCCAACTTCTTCGATATTCATCACTTCAACATTTTCATCGCAAAGTAACTCCTTTATCCATTGAACTTTTTCAACTCCTTTGACGTACAAAATTGTATTTTTTATTTTCACGCGAAGGTATTTCCGAACTTTCTTAAATTCGGTGAAACCTCCATCCCAAACTAGGCCATGATGATTTTGGTAAAGCCATTGAACTTGTCTTCTTAATGCAGATGATAATTGGTCAGAGTTGAATGGTGGTTTGATGATGAAATGATGATGATGGCCATTGTGTAGTATTGCTATTTCTTTAGCGATAAACTTATTATTAGGTCCTTTGAAACCTTGTACGTCAAGTATAAAATACATGGTTTATGCATGAGTGTCTTTTCCCCACAAGAGTTAACTTTGAACTAAGAAATTAGATTTCTCGCGAAACTATTTGACTGAGTGGATTATAATTTACGAGGCGATCGTGTAACATTAAACAGTAGGCTGACGTATTTGCTGGGATTGGTTTTGTTCCTGTTGTTTTGAATTCAATGCGAATATCAACTGGACCATTTTTGATTATTTCACTCTGATGTCTGCAATCTATAACGAAAATTGTCGCTTGAGATTTAAATGTATCTCTTGGTAAGAGTGGTTCAGCAACTAGTCGGTTGTAGTAGGTTTTTTGAAAGTCGCAGTACATATTGTATAGTAAACTGTAATTATTTTTATCAAAGGATAAATTTAAATCTTCACAGGGGTAAGCGTCAGAATTTAAGTATGCCTTCACGTTTGTAATATCACAATGATCAAAATAAGTTGGATTTCCTTTTAGTAGATTACGTTTGTTAGTTTGCAATGCAAGGAGAATGTAGCGTGGCTTCTCCATTTGTGAGGTTGTCTTCACATTCCAAATATGATGATTGGTGCTGGGCAAAGTAGGATATTCATACAGATCCCAGTTACGAAAGGCAAGCTTCATAGTTTGACCATTATTAATAGGTTTGTAAAGTTTTAATTTGTAAGAATCAGACAGTGTAATATGAGGAATTTTCCATTGTATTTTAAGTAATTTTATCTTTGCTTTTTCATCATCGTCAGCAATTAATGAATTATCATCTGTGCGTGACCGTGTTAGAATCAAATCATGGCGTCCATTGGGTATTACTCTCTTATAGTCTTCAGCAAAACCCAGTAATTTATTTAGAGGTATACAAAAATTAAAGTAGAAACTATCCAGATTAATTGAAGAGTTGGGCGACCAAGATGCATTCAATAGCATATCGCTTTCGTTTTTGTTTAAAGAAATGTAGTTTTTAATAGTTGATGTTATGCCAACATTACGATTGCTATCAATTTCCACGCCATTTAATTCATAACGTATTTCGTCAAATAAGAAAGCTATTCCGTTGTTTACAAGTTTTGTTTTCGTAACTGCCGATCCATCAGATTTCGATACAGTACCTTCAATATAAATGTAACTTTCTGAAGGCAAAATATTAAGATTTTGATGTTGGACACAAATTTGTATAATGTCATTTTTCTCAAAGTTATTCAGATATGGTGAATAGGTGTGATAATTCAGTTTTGAGATACTCTCCTCAAACTTTGGTTCTTCGAAAATATTCAGCATGTTGTTAGGATTGATTTAATGTTTTAATTTATATCCCAGTGACAATAGAAATTGTTGATTTTCTATAGTAAGTTTTGATGTTCTCTTATCAGAAGATGATAGTATATTGCTAGAGTTAGTAGTGTTACCTGGTCTTTTATAACTTGAGGGGTAATTATATACTATCATTATTGTGGTTTCAAATGCAAGCGAATTGTTATGATTTCGTTTCGAAAGTTTATACGATTTCCGTCCTGATCCAAGAGATTCAATGTTATAGAACTTATCCTCTTAGCGTTCACTGGCAAATAGATGGCATTGTGTGGAACTTCAACTATTTTATATCCTGGACTAACGTTGACTGAAAATTCATGTAGTATATGAGCAGGTTGACTATTGATATATGTTTCGTCAATTAAATTACATTCAACTCGTACAATATTCACTCTATTGATATTAACATACTGGTCAGATACATGCAGAATATTAGGAGCTAGTTTCTTCTTACTGAATCCTAAAAGAGAACCAATAGATCGGTCTTGTGTAAAATCGATTTCCACATTGCTGTACAGTTCACATTTCAAAGTATTATTATTGGCTTTTAATTTGATTATAACTTTTTCAACGCTATTCTCATTGTGTGTGTTCAGAACCTTTTGAATTATTTTATTAATATCCTCAATTTCATAAGAGCCCTCTGTAAATTCAGTCTTGATTTCTCCATTACCACCACCACCACCATCACCACAATGAAATAAATTATTTAATTTATCCACATTAGGTATAGAATTATAGGTCTGCAGATCAACTAAGCCACATACATAATCAGAATTTAGGACAATTGGAGGAAAGTACTCTGCAGTGAGAGTAGATTGGTTTCCGCTTAAAGTGAGTGTTAACGACATAACTATTGGAATAGAAATGAAACACAATATATTGATTTTACTCTATTTATTTATATTTTGCTCAATTAGAAACTTTAAACATAGATGACCACATATAAATGTATTGAAATTTTGACAGCTGTTATAATTATAGTGAATATTTTCACCTAAATATCGTACAACCTCTATGGGTGGTCTTAAGTTACCAAAACTATCGAAATATTTGACAATATTTTTATTCTTAATGTATGCTACCCAATGTGTCCCTGGCCCACTCTCATTGTCCAAATTAATTACACCACATTCCTTGTTATCAGATCTTACTGGTAATTTATCACTCATGTAAACACCCCTGAAGCATGGTATATTCAATTTTCCAAATTTCATAATATCAATATTGGTGAGTGAACGATTAGGTAGCGAATTTAAAAGTTTTTTTGAATCGTATGGTTTAAGGAAAAGTCCAAATCCTTTTTTATATGGCTGTAGATAAAGTCCACTACCATGCTTAATTTTAATTCCTTCCATAGTCTGATTGTGACGTTTATTCTCTTCCAATTGTTTCTTGGCTACCTTTGATTCATTTATAGCTTTAACTACGCCCGCAGCTCCTCCAACTACTGATCCAATAGCCGATAGCCCAGCTAAAATAGGTAACAATGGTAAGAAACCACCAATTTTCGGTAGAGGTATTACTCGAGGAATTGTAATGCTCTTTCGTTTATTTTTAATGATCTTTTTAGCTGCTTGTAGAGCAGTTGTTGCAATTATGTTAGGATCTTCGTTTCTAGTGTCTCGAATAGCATTTCTAGCCTCCATAATGGCTTTTTTAAATAAATTATACTTTTTGCGTGGGTTTCTTTTCCTTCTCTTGGCTTTGCTGCAACCCATACCAAGTTTCGTTTTAGCTTTCATCATATTCGTTACTAATATACTATTTATTTTCTCTGCTATCGATGAGTCTTTTGCCTTTACTCTCTGCCAGGCCTTTTCAGTTAAAATTTTGTCTGCAATATGTCGTTCAGGTAGATTTTTATTGTTAGCATATGCAATATCGTGTTCGCGACAAGCTTCATCCAACTGATTAACTCCCCTATCTCCTCTAGCAAGGCGTTCTTTCAATTTAGTCCCTGGCCCACAGAAGTTATATGAGGGAAGATGTAATTCAATTGGTAATTTTTCGATTAAGGAATTCACTAATCCGTACCCTTTGAATGTATCTTTCCAACTGTTGGCTTTCACACTATAATTTATCATTTTATACGACTTTCTTGTTGTATATGTTGAACAATTATGAATTTCTCAACTATAAAACATGATCTTTTATATTGATTAGTTTCATTCAATAGCAGAATGAGGTTCATAAAACAACAACAACGAGATTTTATTAAAGTTAAGAACTTTGATAGTAAAATTAAAGTACGCAGGAAACATGGAGCAATATTTCCTAATAGTATTAGAGGAATAATTGTGGGTCCATCAAATTGTGGAAAAACCAATGTCATGTTGAGCATTCTCCTCGATCCAAATGGTTTAAAATTTGAAAATCTCTACATATACTCAAAGTCTCTGCATCAACCAAAGTATGCATACCTGAGAAAGCTAATAGAGTCCATCACGGGTATGGGATATAATGAGTTTTCAAATAATTGTGAAATTATTACGCCTTCTGAAGCAAATCGAAACTCAGTTTTTATATTCGATGATGTGGCTTGTGATAAGCAAAACAATATTCGAGAATATTTCTGCATGGGTCGACATAATGACGTGGATAGTTTCTACTTGTGTCAATCTTATACACATATACCAAAACACTTGATTCGAGACAATGCAAACTATTTAGTTATTTTTAAGCAAGACGAACTTAACCTGAAGCATATATACAACGATCATGTCAACTCTGACATGACATTCAATCAATTCAAGGAATTGTGTAAAAAATGCTGTAAAGATACATATGGGTTTTTGGTTATTAATAAAGATTTTAGATTGAATAAAGGCCGATATAATAATTCATTTAAAGAAACTGTATCTATATAAATCTATTCAGTCATAAATCAGCGGTTTAAATGATTACATACGATTAGAGCATTCGTCCCTGTATTCGACAATTATGGATGTTGATGAAAATTTACTTAAAGATTTAGTAAAAACTAAAAAAGCTTTAAAGAGAAAATATATGTTTCTTCAGTATGGAAAAACTACGAAGGATGCGGAACTTGAGACTACTTTTAAACCAATAGTTGAACCCTTAAAAGAAATCGTGAAAAATGTCAAAAGTGCTCATACTCAAAATGATACTGCTGCTGCAGATATTGCTTACAATAATATAGATATGAAAATAAAGAATCAACAACTACTACGACGACGTTTACAATACCCAGAAGAAGAAAAAAAAATCCATTTCTAATGCAAGTTTTGACTTCTCATCTCCAGAATCAAATCAGACAACGAACAATGATAATTCATTTAGGACACCCTACGACAATAGCTTTGATCAAAGCACTCCAGTTAATCGATCATCCCCATCAGATTCGAATCGTGACAAAATCTATGGTCCACATTTCGACGTGGAATCAAATTCAACGAAATTAGGTAGATCAAGTTTTGTAATTAACGAACACAAGAATTTCGTCATTGATGATGAAATCTTCCATGGAACGAATGGCCTTTATGAATTAATATTTCGAAAAAACCCTAGAAAAGATCGATATACCAATGAAGACTTGGATCAATATCTAAAGATATTACAAAAAACAAAAGCACACTTGAAAAACTTGAGGGGTAATTATATACTATCATTATTGTGGTTTCAAATGCAAGCGAATTGTTATGATTTCGTTTCGAAAGTTTATACGATTTCCGTCCTGATCCAAGAGATTCAATGTTATAGAACTTATCCTCTTAGCGTTCACTGGCAAATAGATGGCATTGTGTGGAACTTCAACTATTTTATATCCTGGACTAACGTTGACTGAAAATTCATGTAGTATATGAGCAGGTTGACTATTGATATATGTTTCGTCAATTAAATTACATTCAACTCGTACAATATTCACTCTATTGATATTAACATACTGGTCAGATACATGCAGAATATTAGGAGCTAGTTTCTTCTTACTGAATCCTAAAAGAGAACCAATAGATCGGTCTTGTGTAAAATCGATTTCCACATTGCTGTACAGTTCACATTTCAAAGTATTATTATTGGCTTTTAATTTGATTATAACTTTTTCAACGCTATTCTCATTGTGTGTGTTCAGAACCTTTTGAATTATTTTATTAATATCCTCAATTTCATAAGAGCCCTCTGTAAATTCAGTCTTGATTTCTCCATTACCACCACCACCACCATCACCACAATGAAATAAATTATTTAATTTATCCACATTAGGTATAGAATTATAGGTCTGCAGATCAACTAAGCCACATACATAATCAGAATTTAGGACAATTGGAGGAAAGTACTCTGCAGTGAGAGTAGATTGGTTTCCGCTTAAAGTGAGTGTTAACGACATAACTATTGGAATAGAAATGAAACACAATATATTGATTTTACTCTATTTATTTATATTTTGCTCAATTAGAAACTTTAAACATAGATGACCACATATAAATGTATTGAAATTTTGACAGCTGTTATAATTATAGTGAATATTTTCACCTAAATATCGTACAACCTCTATGGGTGGTCTTAAGTTACCAAAACTATCGAAATATTTGACAATATTTTTATTCTTAATGTATGCTACCCAATGTGTCCCTGGCCCACTCTCATTGTCCAAATTAATTACACCACATTCCTTGTTATCAGATCTTACTGGTAATTTATCACTCATGTAAACACCCCTGAAGCATGGTATATTCAATTTTCCAAATTTCATAATATCAATATTGGTGAGTGAACGATTAGGTAGCGAATTTAAAAGTTTTTTTGAATCGTATGGTTTAAGGAAAAGTCCAAATCCTTTTTTATATGGCTGTAGATAAAGTCCACTACCATGCTTAATTTTAATTCCTTCCATAGTCTGATTGTGACGTTTATTCTCTTCCAATTGTTTCTTGGCTACCTTTGATTCATTTATAGCTTTAACTACGCCCGCAGCTCCTCCAACTACTGATCCAATAGCCGATAGCCCAGCTAAAATAGGTAACAATGGTAAGAAACCACCAATTTTCGGTAGAGGTATTACTCGAGGAATTGTAATGCTCTTTCGTTTATTTTTAATGATCTTTTTAGCTGCTTGTAGAGCAGTTGTTGCAATTATGTTAGGATCTTCGTTTCTAGTGTCTCGAATAGCATTTCTAGCCTCCATAATGGCTTTTTTAAATAAATTATACTTTTTGCGTGGGTTTCTTTTCCTTCTCTTGGCTTTGCTGCAACCCATACCAAGTTTCGTTTTAGCTTTCATCATATTCGTTACTAATATACTATTTATTTTCTCTGCTATCGATGAGTCTTTTGCCTTTACTCTCTGCCAGGCCTTTTCAGTTAAAATTTTGTCTGCAATATGTCGTTCAGGTAGATTTTTATTGTTAGCATATGCAATATCGTGTTCGCGACAAGCTTCATCCAACTGATTAACTCCCCTATCTCCTCTAGCAAGGCGTTCTTTCAATTTAGTCCCTGGCCCACAGAAGTTATATGAGGGAAGATGTAATTCAATTGGTAATTTTTCGATTAAGGAATTCACTAATCCGTACCCTTTGAATGTATCTTTCCAACTGTTGGCTTTCACACTATAATTTATCATTTTATACGACTTTCTTGTTGTATATGTTGAACAATTATGAATTTCTCAACTATAAAACATGATCTTTTATATTGATTAGTTTCATTCAATAGCAGAATGAGGTTCATAAAACAACAACAACGAGATTTTATTAAAGTTAAGAACTTTGATAGTAAAATTAAAGTACGCAGGAAACATGGAGCAATATTTCCTAATAGTATTAGAGGAATAATTGTGGGTCCATCAAATTGTGGAAAAACCAATGTCATGTTGAGCATTCTCCTCGATCCAAATGGTTTAAAATTTGAAAATCTCTACATATACTCAAAGTCTCTGCATCAACCAAAGTATGCATACCTGAGAAAGCTAATAGAGTCCATCACGGGTATGGGATATAATGAGTTTTCAAATAATTGTGAAATTATTACGCCTTCTGAAGCAAATCGAAACTCAGTTTTTATATTCGATGATGTGGCTTGTGATAAGCAAAACAATATTCGAGAATATTTCTGCATGGGTCGACATAATGACGTGGATAGTTTCTACTTGTGTCAATCTTATACACATATACCAAAACACTTGATTCGAGACAATGCAAACTATTTAGTTATTTTTAAGCAAGACGAACTTAACCTGAAGCATATATACAACGATCATGTCAACTCTGACATGACATTCAATCAATTCAAGGAATTGTGTAAAAAATGCTGTAAAGATACATATGGGTTTTTGGTTATTAATAAAGATTTTAGATTGAATAAAGGCCGATATAATAATTCATTTAAAGAAACTGTATCTATATAAATCTATTCAGTCATAAATCAGCGGTTTAAATGATTACATACGATTAGAGCATTCGTCCCTGTATTCGACAATTATGGATGTTGATGAAAATTTACTTAAAGATTTAGTAAAAACTAAAAAAGCTTTAAAGAGAAAATATATGTTTCTTCAGTATGGAAAAACTACGAAGGATGCGGAACTTGAGACTACTTTTAAACCAATAGTTGAACCCTTAAAAGAAATCGTGAAAAATGTCAAAAGTGCTCATACTCAAAATGATACTGCTGCTGCAGATATTGCTTACAATAATATAGATATGAAAATAAAGAATCAACAACTACTACGACGACGTTTACAATACCCAGAAGAAGAAAAAAAAATCCATTTCTAATGCAAGTTTTGACTTCTCATCTCCAGAATCAAATCAGACAACGAACAATGATAATTCATTTAGGACACCCTACGACAATAGCTTTGATCAAAGCACTCCAGTTAATCGATCATCCCCATCAGATTCGAATCGTGACAAAATCTATGGTCCACATTTCGACGTGGAATCAAATTCAACGAAATTAGGTAGATCAAGTTTTGTAATTAACGAACACAAGAATTTCGTCATTGATGATGAAATCTTCCATGGAACGAATGGCCTTTATGAATTAATATTTCGAAAAAACCCTAGAAAAGATCGATATACCAATGAAGACTTGGATCAATATCTAAAGATATTACAAAAAACAAAAGCACACTTGAAAAACTATGATAGTAACTTTCAGGTTAAAGGCAACAGAGGTTATAAGTATAAACATATAATCCAACCTTTACTTCAGCACCTAACGCAGAGAGTCATAAAGAAAATTGGAAAAGCATACAATAGTAATTCAACTGATATGAGTTATTCAAATAAACCCGTCGAATATGTGTATTGGGATAACCCCAATGAACTCGTCAATAGATTAAGGCTTTTAATTGCATCTCAAAGAGCCGGCAATAATAATCTTCAAAATGAGGTTAACTCAATTGTAGAAGAATTACGTGAATCAGATATCATACTCTAATAATCAATTCAATCCATTAAAAGCAAGCAAATCAGTATGGCCTCACACCTGAACCGACCGGATAGGAACCGACCGGATAGAAATCGCCCTGCATGGATTTAACCTCAACACTTGGTTCAGGAATTGGCCTATATAAAATCAATTCGCGTTGGAAACGAACATTATCTATATATTAGACATCGTTTAGAGAATAATCTTCATTATTAATAAAATGAGTGTTGACAAGTTCGGACGAAGCTCCAACCAATTTCATAGAACAACCGAGAGTTCGCGAGGACCTGCTGGCGTAGGATTTAGACTACTACCTAATGGTGATTTCGATATTCAGGGAAAATGTCTAAACAATGTTGGAAAACCTGTAAACCCAACACAGGCGGCAAATAAGGAATACGTAGATAGCAACATAGATGTTCAAGATAAAAACATGCTAAATCATCGACGGTATGTAGACAACAATTTCAACGCACTCATGGGGACTATAAATGATGAGGCACTGAAGCTACAAATCATCGAAGATAAACTGGGAAAAATGGGTGCGGATTTGCGGTCATACACCGATGAGCAAAATTTGAAGACTCTTGAATTATTAAACAAAATTAGAAAGTATATGTTGGATATTTTCGAGAAGTATAAAAATAGTGGTGAACCTATTAGAGAGGCAACAACTAGTTTTTCACCAATTTAGTACGCATTCGGAATTCGATTTGAAATCATGTCTGCAGTAAATACGTCTACGATCTTCGATGAGATGTTAACATTTCTAAAAACAAATAACCAAACTCTTCTTGAGGAACATTTCAATGAAATTATTGATTGCATTAGTTTTCTGAGGAACTTTGAAAACGTATCTTCCACCACCTCTGTTCATGGGTGTCATTTTATAAATTGCCCCTGGTCTGCAAATCTCTGTCAAGAAGGACCAGATACTTGCGCATGCTATATGGTTGAAAGCAGATTGATTAGAATTAAGAAATTGATGTTACTTTATCGACGATTGGTCAAATAAAATATCTAATAAAATACAAAACCTCTCCTTGTTTCTATTCACTCGTTTTTAGGATGAGTAAAAGAAAAGTTGTTGGTGAGCTGCACAAGCCAGCCCGAAGGAATTTCACCAGACGAAGAGTTATTATTAAGGGTTTTGATGATCTATGGCAAGCAGACTTGGTTGAAATGATACCATACAGTGATGAGAATGAGGGGTTCAACTATTTACTAACCGTAATTGATACTTTTTCAAAGTATGCTTGGGTCGTTCCTTTGAAACATAAGACTGCATCAGCTACAACACAAGCTATGAGAACAATTTTTACCAATTCAAATCGAGCACCTAAAAATTTGCAAACCGACGATGGTAAAGAATTCTTCAACAAGGCCTTCCAAAATTTGATGAATACCTACAAAATTAATCACTACTCAACGTACAGTACATTAAAAGCATCAATTGTTGAACGCTTTAACCGCACCCTTAAGGAGAAAATGTGGAAAGAATTCAGTTTCAATGGGAACTACAAATGGCTACCCATTTATAAGGATTTGCTGCATGCATATAATCACTCGGTACATAGAACAATAAAAAAACGTCCCGTTGATATAAATAAAAACAATGTCAAAGAATTACTATCAGGAGTTTATAAACGAATAAAAATTGCTGAGAAGGGAAAATACGAAGTTGGCAATAACGTTCGAATAAGCAAGTTTAAACATGCTTTCGAAAAAGGATACACACCAAACTGGACAACTGAAATATTCAAAATAAGAAAAGTTCAGATAACAAACCCTATTACATATCTAATTGAAGATTTTCAAGGTCAGCCTATTAGAGGGAGTTTCTATGCACACGAATTACAAAAGACGAATTTTCCCAACATATTTCTCGTGGAAAAGATTCTTGCAACAAAAGACGAAAAAGTATATGTCAAATGGTTGGGTTTCCCATCCACTAACAATTCATGGATTAATAAAAAACAATTAATTTAATGGTTTTTTTTTTTTTTTTTTTATTTTATGAAATGGTCATTATATATGCTTGTTTCATCGATTTGAGATTCACTAGTTCCATGTTGGGCTCATGCCTCAATTCCTGATTTGTAAAGAACTCGATTTCACCATTACTTAAAATCCTTTCCTGTTCATATTCTCGATACTCGAAGCATGAAATACTCAAAGATCGTAGCTTATAATTGCTATCATATGTGCAGCGAATAGCTAATTCCTTGTTGTCATCGAGTATTTCTTATTTCGATCATTTCCTTGTCCTTTAGGAGGCCTTATCGATGTAAGATTTATACGGAAAGTATCCGTGCTTAAGCCCTCGGAATTGCTTTGGAAAATTTTAGTGATTAAATCCCATACCTCGCTCCACTTTAAATCGGATGCCTTTCTATAGCTCATCCAACCAGGACCATGGTGTTCGAAATTCTTCCCTGTAAATGTTATACCCACCATATCAGAAGGATCCAAATCGTTAGTCACTTTTTTAAATATCCCTTTCACTGCATTCTGAATCCAGCTAGATGGTTCAAAGTTGTCTGCTACATCCCTAATCCGGAATTCAATTTTACGACCACGCAAATTGAATCTTTTCACAAAGGTTGGGTAATCTTTAACCACCTCAAAGCACTTAAAAGTCGAATAAACCAATAAAAAAGAAAAAGAACAGTTAATTTCTTTGTTTCACTTTTTTTTTTTTTTTTTTAATTTATTTTTTATTTTATAAAAATGGTTGTGAGTAGGGAACTTGCACCTCATCGTCTTCCTCTGCAACAGGATGGAACGCCAACTCAAAGGAATTTCCAACCGCTTTGATGACTTCCATCTCATATAAGGGGAGTTGGGTAATGGTGTCCTCCTCCATTGCGTTGAATCTGAGAGGCAAAAATACCTTTTTCGCCTCCAGCTCTACCAGGATCCTTGGTCCATACTTGGTCTGACACCGCATCGCCTTCAAGATACGACTCCGTTTCCCCAATTCTACCATTTTCAGACCCTCTAGGGGCTTTACTTTACCCAGTTGGTTAAGGAAATTCATGTTCTTTGCATGTCTAATTTGAAATAAACTGTTACTTAGTACCTTCAACACTCGCCTTTTATACATGAAAATACCTCCGAAAATATCACAATTTCTTCTCAAACAATGTGGTCAGTAAGATAAAAGTAACACAGAGCAATATGGTCAGCGAATCTTAAGGGGGAGCGAGCCATATCTGACGCCGATAATATTATATTATCTCGCCCCACAATGTATTGTCCTGAACAAATAAAACATTAAATAATCAAACTAAGAAACCATACACATGTAATGTCTAACATTAATCAAACTAAGAAACCATATACAATGCAATGTCCTAAACAAACAAATGAGCTCAAGATCGCTACAATACACAATTTAGTCCAAGATCGCTACAATACACAATTTAGTCGTATAAACAAAGACGATCTTGAACTCACTATTCACCGTTGCTTCCAATATCCATGGGGTTTCTTTATCGCATCAACCGTTTAATTACTATGGAAGTCAATATCTCCAAGCTATTCACTCTAAACACACAAAACTGATAACAAAAACTAACAACCACCACCGGCGGCCGGCGCGTCACTCCAAGGTCAGATCTTACCTCTCGCTCTAGCTCCAACCTCATATCTTCCCTCTCGCTCTAGCTCAGAATTCCCAGTCCCAAGGGTCCCAATACCTACTTACCTACCTCGGGTAGATTCTGATCCCTTTCCCGAATGGTGAATTTTGGTCGCCTCTTACGACCGGTATGCCTACCTCGGGTAAATTCTGACCCCTATCCCGAAGGGGACTTTTAGACTTTAGTTGATGGTAAAAGAATTGAATACGATAAGGATCACATCAATCTCCTCTGCCTACTTGATTTTTCTAAAGCTTTTGACAAAGTGAATCACGACGTTCTCAAGTGGAAACTGCTAAGTTCTTTAGCTTCGGTGACCGGGCATGTAATCTAATAACTGATTATCTGTCAGGAAGATTTCAAAGGTTCACTTCTAGTTGGAAATGCTCAGCTTCAAGACCTGTTGTTCAAGGGGTCCCTAAGGGGTCCATTATCGGTCCAATACTCTTTTGCATGTTTAGCAATGATCTTCCATCATGTTGGTTATATGCTTCGGTTCACTTATACGCAAATGATGTTCAGCTTCATCTGGCCAGGATATTCCATCAGTTGATGAACTGTCCATTGCTATTAATGGGGATCTCAACCAAATAAATGCTTGGGCTATTGCTAACGGCCTACTTTTAAATCCAGTTAAATCTCAAGTCATCGCAATATCAAAAAGAAAATTCGATCTAAGCACTTTAGATACCTGACATATGGCTCTGTGATAGTGAAATTATAGCGGTTGATCACTGCACCAGCCTTGGCTTTTCTATAGACCGTCATCTATCTGGCTATCAACATACAAATGTGGTTATTAGACGCATTTATGGATGCCTACGAAAACTGTGGCCCTCTGCTTACTTTACCCCTGTTGAAACTCGACGCATACTGATACTCTCTTTAGTTTTGCGCTTAATTTCGTATGCTGAAATCGTGTACAGCGCTCTGGACTCCCTATCTCATTGTAAATTACAAGTAGCATTTAATGATGTCTACGGGCTACGTCTACGGGCTACGACGACATGACCACGTTTCTAATTTTTCAAAGAATCTTCTTGGTTGCACTCTGCAGCAACATATTTTTACATAAATTAATTTATTTTAAAGCCGTATCATATTTGTTCACGAAACTGTCTTTCAATCGGTCCGCAAGAAGTATCAATATTATTCTTCACCTCAGTAATTACTTGAACTCTTCCCGTCTATTTTCCATACGTGCTGTTAGAATCTGGAAATCGCTCCCGTCTCAAATCAAATTAATTGTTAATTACTTACTTACTTACTTACTTACTTGGTGGTGAACAAACTACTGATAAACCTGGAAGGGGAGTGCTGCAAAGTGATTGCCTATGCGGATGATGTTGCTATTGCCGTCTCTGGAAAACACCTCAACACCATAAAGGAACTCCTGCAAAACGCTCTTAACAAGCTAACGAGATGGGCTAATCGGTGTGGACTGGGCGGTAACACCCACAAAATCGAGTTGGTCCTCTTTTCCAGGAAATATAAAATCCCACATATTGACCCTCCCTCTTTTAACGGTACAAGCTTAACTTTCTCTGACGAAGCAAAATTTTTGGGCTTAATCTTAGATAGGAAGTTAAACTGGAAACCCAATATACAAGAAAGAGTCAAGAAAGCTACAGGCAAAAAAGCCATTGGCAATAAGTGGGGTATACAACCCCGCATTACGTATTGGCTATATACAAGGTGGCGCAAAAATAACCTCCCGATGTTTTTTGGCTGTAATTTAAAAAAAAATTAAAAACTTTGATTCTTCTGTGGATTATTTTTATTTGGTCTTTTAATTTTTTTTACATCAAGTCGAGAATATGATGTCATGTAAATGGCCGCCGCCACAGTTGATTGTCATTTGAGTCCTTTTATGGCATTTTTCATCACTTTGGCCAAAACTTCCGACGATAGGTCCTCACATTGTTGACGGATATTGTCTTTAAGAGCTGCAAGAGTCTGAGGCTTGTTGACATAAACCCGCGACTTCAAAAAGCCCCACAAAAAGAAGTCTGGAGCGGTCAAATCAGGCGATCTTGCTGGCCAGTGCAAATCGCCAAAACGGGAGATTAGGCGCCCGGGAAATGCATCCTTCAGCATATCGGTTGTGGCACGTGCAGTGTGTGCCGTTGCATCGTCCTGTTGGAACCACATGTTTTCCAATCCCAATTCATCAAGTTGCGGCAAAAAGAACTCGTTGATCATTGCTCTGTAGCGCTCACCATTCACAGTAACCGTTTGGCCCGCGACGTCTTCGAAGAAAAAAGGTCCGATGACTCCTCCAGCGAAAACAGCACACCATACAGTGACTTTGAGCGGGTGTAATGGCTCTTCGTGGGTTACACGCGGATTTTCAGTGCCCAGAAGCGTAAATTTTGCTTATTTACGTACCCGCTAAGATGGAAATAGGCCTCATCACTCATGATTATTTTTGATGAAAAATCATCTTCCTCTTGGTGGTGATTAAGGATGGCTTGAGCGTATGTTAGACGCGATTGGCGGTCAGCAGCTAACAGCTGATGCACCGTCTGGACTTTGTACGGAAACATCTTCAAATCTTGTACCAAAATTCGCTGTAAAGACCGTCGACTGATACCCATTTGCGTGGCACGTCGTCTGGTCGATGTCGACGGCGCTTCCATGACATCTTCGGCTACAGCAGCAATATTCTCTGCAGAACGGCTACTCCGGGGTCTGCCACGCCTGGCAGCATCTCGTGTTGTGCCAGTGCATTAGCGGAGCACTCCGTACTACCCACTCCGCTGAGGGTGGCGACGGTGTAGAGGTTAATGTGTTGGCTTGTTACCCGTGCGGTGCAGGTTCAATCCCCATGGGGAACAACAACATACGCCACCCATTCTCCTGCTTCTACACCAAAAAGAGGATTTCTTTCTGGTAGTACAATGGACCGTTACCGAGTCTGAGTGCTCTGGGATTTGGATTTCCTTTTTTTTAAATAAAGACAAAATAAAAAAAAAACCCCTCCGCTGCTCTGGACATTCTGCTATTTGGCGATAAAAGAAGCCCTGACGTGGCTAAAGAGGAATGTGATATCCTCAAAGGATATCCGTATCTTCTTAGATAGTCAGGCCGCGAATAAGTCCCTGGACTCAGTCTCTTCAAATTCCATCATAGCCCAAGATTGCCGCTCATCTCTTTCGGAGATGGCAGAGCAGTTCAATATTCACCTCTGTTGGGTGCCGGGACATAGGGACATTCCAGGTAACTGTAGGGCAGACGATATCACCAAAAAAGGAACCGCATTACCTCTTTTACCTGATAAAGGTTCCCTAGGTATACCAATCGCTACTTGCAAACTCCTGTTCAAGCTATCCGCAATCGAGAGAATAAACCTTAGGTGGACAAGTAGCAATACATGTCTAGCGACTAAGCGGATCTGGCTAAAGCTGGATCTGCGACGCTCTAAGAGTCTAATCTTATTAAACCGACTGCATATTAGCTCCACTATAGGTGTTATCACAGGACACTGCTTAATAGGCAGGCACGCATCCAGACTCGGTGTGTGCTCAAACGACTTCTGCAGAAGCTGCATGGACGAGGAGGAGGAGGAGACTGTACTTTACCTTCTCTGCACGTGTCCTGCGCTCTCCCATAGAAGAAATCTCCATCTAGGGGACTTCTTGTTCAATGACACAAGCGACTTAGCCAACAATGGTGCTAGAAGTCTTTCGCGCTTCATAAGAAGCTCCTACTGGTTCAACGAGTAGTGAGGGTAATCCCCAGATCTGTGTGGTACCACAATGGACCTATCATTGGTCTAAGTGTGTTGGCTTTAGCTGAGAGCCACGTCTACTAAACCTAACCTAACATACTTGCTTACTTAGCGCCACCTAAGTGCACTACAGTCCGGGGTGGACCTGGGCCTCAACCAATACGCCTCTCCAGTTAGCACGATCTTTGGCTAACTGCCTCCAGTTGCGCACTCCAAGTTGATTGAGGTCTTCTTCAATTCAATTCAATTCAATTTTTTCTTTATTCAAATATGTACATAGTATAGAAATTAGTTTACAAATTATTCAAACAATTTCATATGGAGGTAATGCTCGTACACACAGAATAGTTAATGGCATCTATATTTAAAAAAAAAATAGAGGTGATGCCACATTTGGAAATTGGTACTTTGTGTGTTGTGTACAAAGGCAGATAAAAATAAAGGATGGCGTGAGAAGGAAGTTAGAGAAAAATAAAAATTACGGCAATTTAGAAAGAAAAGCAATGTATAACAAAAAGGAAAAGGATACAAAAAAGGATAAATTCAAATATTTAATAATTACGTCTAAATTAGATAAAGAAAGTTGGCAATTTTTTTTTTTTTTTTTTTTTTTTTTTTTTTATTATTATTATTATTATTATACAGTATAGCGCAACAGGGTCTCGATTTCAGTATGGTCAAAAGCAAGAAGCCAAGATCTCGTTACTTTTGTAAATATGCGTAAGTTTCTTATGGAACGAATTTCTAAGGGCAGAGTGTTATAAAGTTTGCATGATATAATAGAGTAAGAGTTTCTGTAACTTGTAGTGCGAAAAGCAGGAATATTTACAACAAAGTTTGAATGGCTCCGTAAGCTGCGAGTTCCCGAAATCGGACTTTCCCAATACCCGCATCTAATAAAAAAGACCTTCAGAACTTTGAAGTAAAATAGATGACGCAAAGGAAGTATTTTCAAGGACCTGAACAGGTCCATAGTGTGAGCTGAACGGTGGGAGCTACAAACTTTTCGTATAGCAGATTTTTGAATGACAGTTAATTTCTGCAACTTACTTAAATAAGCACCACCACAGCTGCAGAGTCCATATTGCAATCTTAAATGGAATAAGCCATAGTAAACCATTTTCAATGTATTCGAAGAGCAATACTTTCTAAGACGAAAAAAACAACGAGTAGAAAAAAGAAGATATTTTTTCAAAAGAGAAATGTGCTTGGACCAGTTCAAATTTTGGTCAATAGTAACACCAAGATATTTAAAACTATCAACTCCTTCAATTTTGAAGCAGTTAATACTGCAATCAGCGTTTCTATTAAACGATGGTTTATTTCGGAAACTGCATATGTTGTACAACAGCTCATGACTTGCACAATCATGGGAATGAAATACTATATCTAAGTCGGGGTACTCATGATCAGTAAGACTGAAATACATCAGTTTGGTTTTGTTACTAACATTAAGCCTGTTTTGTGCAAACCAGCATCTTAGTAAAAAAACGTCATGGTTTATGTTAGCTATTAAATCCAAGGGACTGACTGAACAGTAAGCAATACCAAGGTCGTCGGCAAAGGCTTTAGTATTACCCAAGAAAGGAAGTGAAAATAAGGAATTTATATATATAAGTAATAAAATTGGACCAAGTACAGAACCTTGGGGCACTACCAAGTTATTTGTTTTAGAGCTGCTTATATTGTTTCCAATATTTACACGTTGAGTTCTATCTTTAAGATATGACTCAAACCATTTGTAAATGAAACCTCTGAAGCCGGCCTTATACAATTTATCTAGGAAGATTGCGTGGTCAACCATATCAAACGCCTTACTAATGTCGACAAAAAGACCAGCGCAAAAAAGTTTGTCATCTAAACCCTTATACAAAATAGAGCAGCAGTCCAGAAGAGCATCCTCCGTGGAATGACCAGTCCTAAAACCAAACTGTATGGGACTAAAAAAATTTAGATGATCAAGATAGGCTAAGATTCTCTTTTTAACAACTTTTTCAAATACTTTGGAAATTGACGACAACAACGAAATTAGTCTATAATTGGATATGGCTGTCTTAATATCATTTTTAAATAGAGGAATCACAATGGCACTTTTTAGTTCAGTTGGAAAAGTTCCGCTCATAATGCTGAGATTAAAAATGTAAGATAAAATGTCTACTAAATTGGGACCAATATTCTTTAGAATCAGATTCGAGATCTCATCACTACCATACGAATTAGAGTTAGGTAGGGAATTAATCGTTTTAAGCAATTCCAATCCTGTTATAGGCTCAAAAGCGAAGCTGTTGCTGTAGCCAATGCCTGCAGTTAAAGGCTGGGTGCAGCAATAACATGAAGTTTGCGAACAAGCTGACATAGAGGATTCTCCAATGGATGCGAAGTAGTTGCTGAATAAATTAGATATTTCTAAGGGATTAGAAATGTTAATATCAGCGACTACCGCATTGTCCCTCCGGGTTGGAATCGAAGACTCTTTGGGCCGGAGCGTTAGTGTCTATTCGCTCTATATGTCCTAGCAATCTTAGTCTACTGCTACGTACTTTTTTGACCAGGTCGATGTCGCTGTTCAGCTCGTAGAGTTCGCTGTTAAATCTCCTCCTCCAAAGCCCGTCAACGCAAACGGGACCGAAAATCACTCGAAAAATTTTGCGTTCGAAACGACCAAGAAGATCTTCATCTGCTTTTGCTAATATCCACGCTTCTGCGCCTTTGAGTAGCACTGGGATGATGAGGGTCTTTTATAGAGTCTCCTTAGTTTTTCTTGACAAGGCCTAACTAATCAATTGCCGTCTTAGGCCAAAGAAACAGCGGTTGGAAAGTGCAATTCTTCGTTTGATTTGAGCTATTTTGTCATTATCAGAATTATTGTTAATTACAAACAGTTTAAACATGCAGACGTCAGACTTTCGCCAGCGGTGAAGCAGTGGAAAAAATTGATACTTGGCACCGGCCTGATTTGATCCTGAGACACCTCGATTAGTAGTCCAAAACACTAACCACAAAGCCACTGCGCTAACAAATTTCGTATCACACGCAATAAAGACCGGAAATAGGATCGTTTGCCTCATTAAATTATTGGAATAGATATTGCATTTAACACGTTCTGTTAACCACCCACAAATGATAATATCATGGCGTGGCAAAATAGTGACACTTTAAAATGAGTCTAACTTCTACTAGATGTCCTCGGCGACAAGGAGCATTTGAATTGAAAATCGCTAATGTAATAAATGGAAGTTTCAAACCACAAACTTGCATCATCGCACATACTAATTAGTTAGTTACGCGTACATGTAAATTTAATTAGCGGTAAATACACATCCTTTGACGTGTTTTAGTAAATTTGCAATACCTTGGTAGTCTTTTGATGCGCAAGGATATTCAGGACGTCTTAAAGACGAATTTCTGTATGTAAGGATTCATTGTATGCTCTTTGCGGTTTCTTCTGACATTATGAAATTGCGTTGAGCAAGACATTTCTGAAAGAACAAGATTATATAATTTGGCACGGTTAACCTGAATTGCATTGCAATGACTTCTAAAATGAGAGAATTATGTCACGCAGTATGTATAGTGATAGTGGTTGACTGCTGTTGAATGCCTGCTCGAGTTGATGCAAATTATATTTCTTTGGAAATAAGTTTTTGTCGCAAAATTGATTTTAGTGGAAAGTTGTATTCTTGGTTAGTTCTCAAGCGCTAAAGATATTGTGTAAACGCAAAACTAGGGCAGCAAGGGAAGAGCTTCGAGCCTGGAGAAGGGAGGAGAAGAAGATACTGCGGAGAAAGAAGAGGGCATACGAGTCTCCCAGAGATCGAAGTGTCCAGCGATCACAACAACATCCCGAGGTTTTATAGAAAGGGCAAGTAACTGGCTGCTGGCTCTTAACACGTAAGCTCTTCGAAACAGAGAAAAAAACCTAGTACCTGAGGAACAGGGAATAATGGATATGTTTAAGCAGCATTTGAATAGGAGTGATGGGACAAGAAGAGCTAGGTATTGAAGAGCTTAGCTTAACTTGAAAGAGCTAAAGAAGAACAAGGCTGCCTACTCTGATGGTTTCCCAGCGGATCTCTTCAAATACGGAGGTGATGTCTTGGTAGGGCGCATGCACCAAATCATCAACCAAGTACGGCTGAAAGAAAGCATGTCCGATGACTGGACTCAGAAAGGCGATCCTTATCTTGCGAAAATTATCGAGGCATATCCCAGCTAAATGTCCCATATAAGCTTATATCTAAGGCACTGTGTAAAATTCTGAACTCGTTCTGCATTATATTAATCGAAACTTACCTGTGTGGCTAACCAACGACCATACCACGTCGAGTTAATCGGTTCTCGTCAGATCACCGTAATTAAACGACGTTAGGCGCGGTTAGTACGTAGATGGGGGACCGTTTGAGAACAACCGCGTGTCGTTGGCCAGTCCCATCTACAGAGTTGAGGTAGATAATATACGTGGTATCACAATGGACCTAAATTGGTCTAAGTGTGTCGGCTTCTGCCGACAGCCACATAAACCTAACCTAACCTACCTGTGTGGCTTCCGCCCCGGCAGATCGACAATAGGCCAAATCTTCACACGGAGGCAAATCCTGGAAAAGACCAACGAATTTCAAGTCGGAACCCACCATCTTTCTATAGACTTTAAAGCCGCATATGGTAGCAATCATCGTCAGGCGCTCTAAATGTAAATGGACAAATTCGGGATCCTGGCAAAAGTGATCTGGTTGTGTCGCAGCAAACAGCTCTTCCGAACTGTTCTACACATTCAAGGGATTTCGGCAAAGAAATGAGCTTTCATGTGACTTCTTCAACATGTTCTGGAGCGGATAGTGCACAAGGCAGGTGTCAACACGGAAGGAACTATCTTCAATAGATCCGTCCAACTACTGGGGTATGCAACCGATATCGACATCATTGGTCGATCTCAGCTTGACGTGTTACAGGCTTCCATGGCGATTGGAGAACAGGTGAAATTATTTGGACTTGAAGTCAAAACGAGGACAAAACGAAGTAATTGCGTTCAACAAATAAAGAAGCATCTGCAGTTCACATACTTCGGAGTAAACATCAATTCCACGAAATACACATTCCACCGTATCGAGGTATCCGTTCGGAAGAAATTCCGAAACGAAAGGCAAATCCAATCGCAACTCAGATTGCGATCGAGGTATCCGTTTCGGAACAAGATAAATAAAGCATACAAACGCATTTATTTGACAGCGAATCAGCTGCTTTAAATCCATTACAGTATGAAATACTTTGTGATAAATCTAATACAGTTTCAAAGTAATCGCTAATGCGGCTCAAGTTGACCACTAAACATCAAAAATTATATTTTTTAATTTTATAATTAAGCATTTTCTTGTCGGAGAGTTTCGAAAGAAATTTGCTGTGTATCTGTCAAAAGTAAGGGACACAAACGCGGTACAAATTAATAAAACTTGAACATTGTAATCCAGATCACAAGCAATAAAAACTTTAATCCAAACAGCTATGCAACAAACATTGTCCAAATGGTAATAGAAATAGAAATGCAAAAGATTTCCTCAAATTGCTGTACCCTGAAAATGACATTTAAATTACTCGTATTTATACACTTAAATAAAAAATGGGTCTTCTACCCATCCTTTTTGCACACTTATCAGTGTTTGGGATAGAGACGCTTATATGCGTATCTATCTTATCTATTGTACTCATTGTTATTTTCTCTCTTTCTATCCACCTTTTTATTTTTATATTGTTAGGTTAAGCTATAAAGTAAGAATATCGTCGTGTTGAGTGGACGTTTTCATATTCCGCAATAATTTAGACTCGGTCTAGAAAATAAAAATTCGTTGAATTCTGAATAACAGAAAATATAATATAACTTGTATAGCGTGGCCAATACTAAGTCGGCAATTATAAATTCGTATAAGTGACTATTTACAAAGATTTAAGATAACTAAAATGTATTAAAAAAAAATCTCAATAAATACTACTACTACTACTAAACGCGGTACAACGCAATGCGACAAGGTGCGCTATATGTCATCGGAGAATTTTTCCGAAAGTTGTATCGGAACGGATACCTCGAATAAAATTTCTCCAAATTTCGTACAAATCGGAAAAAATTCCGTTCCGAACGGATACCTCGATAGGGCCGATTAGTAGAGATCCGACGAAGAATTACCCTTGGAAACCGTTGCTACCTCGGTTTTGGAAAACATATGGGTTCATAGCACTTGGTCCTCCTAACCCGGAGTGTCTCTACAAAACACTGATACTGCCAATTTTGCTTTATGGCGCCGAGTGCTGGACGATAAGCAGGAAATGAGAGTTAATATTGGGTTCTTTTGGATGAAAAATACTCCGCCGGATATTTCGTGGAAGGGGTGTGAATGGAGGAGAAGATACAACCGCGAACTCTATGAGCTGTACCCAGATGCAGATGTAAACCGAAAAGCTAAGACATGCCGACTTCATTGTCTGGGCAACATGGAACGAATTGGCAACAATGTTCCAACGAAGAGGATCTTTGACTGCCAGCCCAAAGGGTCGAGATGACAAGGAAGACCGAACATTGGTTTTAAAGACCAAGCCATCGCGGATACTAGAGCAGTTGGTCTGGACAACTAGAAGCAGCGTGCCTGGGATCGCTGAGGATGGAGATTGCAGTGTCTCAGGAAGAGACCCTCCCTCCATTGGTCGGGATCACGTTAAGTAAGTAAGAAGTAAAGATGTGGTGCATTACTCGCTGGTTGAATGTTTTCTAGTTTTAAATATTTTGCGACAACTATAGTTAAGGGTATTTCAATATCCACATGTGTTCGTGTTAAATCCAAATCCACAAGTAAATAAAACACAACGAAAATTTAGTATACGCCAATAGAGAAAGGGAGTGCCATCAGAACCTGTAACTTGTAACAGGTTCGGAAAAACAATTTCCCTAAAGAGATTGAACAAGGTTCAGAATAGGTGCAGAAAGAGAGCTGTCGGCTAGGGCGAACAATTCAGCAAGCAGATCAGCTTCTTTGGAGTCTGTGATATTCTTACACAAAAGGAGGGATTGCAGATGAGGCGGACCATTTACTTATTTTTACGAAAGACCACAAACATTTACTGCCTTTAGGACAATGCAGTATTTTTTCCCTCAGCTTTTGTCTCGCTGGAATTTAGCAACGTAATGTTACAATCATTGCTGGCCCGTCTGTAGAGCCTTTGGTTTTTCTCAGAGGATGTTAAGCACCATAACGCAAAAGCTTCTTTCGCCTTATGGTAGAAACAAATCAACACTTCAACTTGGACTTCAACTTTGGCAACCACGCCGCAAGCTTTAGAAGGAATGCTTTTTAATGGGATGAAACACATAAGCACTTCAACCCCAACTTCGACTTCAATGTTTGACCTAAATCCTAAATTCAAAGTTGAAGTGCAATTCCCACGAACCTTGATGCGATGCTTTTAGTTTTAACGGCATGCAAACGCTTATTTTTAAGCGAATTTTCTCCCTTGCTTATATTTTGACGGAATTTTCTCTTTTGTTTGCAACCATTTTTTGTTTTACTCCAGAAGTTACATTTCTCAATGTGTTTGATTCGACTTTAAACGCTGAAGTTCTTGCTCCTGTCAAAGTCGAAGTTAAAGTGTTGATGTATTTCTAATTTTAGTTTATGCATTCAAAAATTAAAATGAAGCACATGCCTGTGTGGAAACATTAAGAGGCTGAGACAGAACTATCATCCCATATCAGGCATCGCATATTTCACTCTCATATTGCGTTCGGTCCATATTATTTGAACGGAATTCACAGAAATAAGCTGATGAAATATGACAGATATACTCAATTTTTGAGTGTAATTTGGCAAAGTGCTGTCGGTGATAAGGAGTAAATAGCTAACAGAGAGGAAAAATATGATTATTAATAAGAAAGATATTCTATGGACACAATGTTGCCCGAAATTCTCGCGTAGGAGTATTGTACTACTTTCAACACCTCCGTACTCCCGTACTCCTCCGATCACATTCGTACTCCTATTTTTTTTAAAGACCTAATATATCTTACACTTGCAGCAAAGTGGAATGTCAACCTAAATAAATTTAATTCACCTAAAATTTAATGCAAATTTGGTAGCACTTTTATCTTCCACACTGTCGTCAAAAAGGGAATTTCCCTCTTTCTTGTTTGTTTTTGTGTTTCGTTGGTTTCATCTTTCATGTAATCTTCATCTGTTAGTTCGGTAATTATTTTATTAGCCGTGTTTCTTTGCACGCGGATATAGGGATGGCATCAGAAAACGACTATCGCCGCTTAAGAATTCATAAAAAAAAAACTTGGCAGCACACATGCACCTATGACATGCACCGTGACACAGCTGTAAGTTGTAATTAAGAAATTTGTATTGAAAATCCTGAAATTGAAAAATATTTACCTCCGCCAATTGAAATTAATGCCAAGCATATTCTAAAATTATGAAAAACAATTTCACATTAACAGATTTGCTAAATTCAATTACCCTTAAAATGAAGTTTGAAAAATAATAATAATAAAATCACTAATAAAATATTCGGCGGGATGTGTGAGTGGTCGGTGGGTTGTCAAACTTTGACATTTCCTGAAAAATTCATCGGAAGGATTCATCAGAAACGAAGAAAATGGATTTTGGAAGCACTGTTTATCACCGCTAAAGGACTTAGCGGCGATAGCTATCCCCGCTTAAGTTAGCGTATATAGGATAAGTTGTTGTTGTATTTTACATGCAAATTTCAAATTATCCCTATATCCGCGTGCAAAGAAACACGGCTATTGTTACCTGAGATTGTGGTTTGTTGGTCGTTCTTTTGTTTGAACTCCGTGAATTTGTATGTATAGTTCAATAAAATGAAAACGTTGTTAAATTAATACTTGAAATATTGTAATTCTTGTTAGAATATTTCAAAGTAAACTTGTAATATACATATTTAGTAAATTGGATTCCTTTAAGGCGGCAAAGCCAAAAAAAAGCTGCAAATGTGTCTTGTGTTGGTGGAGGTTCTAAAACAAATGGGTCTACTGCTGTTCCTTAAAATTTAGCACCGAAATCTCCTGCTACAAGAGCCAACGATATTGAGTTTTCAAATGCTGAAAAAGTATTTGCTGTTGAAGTTGATACACCGACCAAATCCAAATCGGTAAAGGCAAAAAAAGGTCCACCAGCCAATGTCAATGTGTCTTCTGTTGCTGGTAAAAACCAAATGAGTCTTCTGCTGTTATTGCAAATTCGGTTCCTGAATCCCCTGCCGAAAGAACCGACGATGTTGAGATTTCTAATGCTGATGAAGTTAAAACGCCTACAATATCCTCTTTAGAAATAGCAGAGTTTTGGTCAGAGATATTTGTCTTAAAAAATGCCCTTAAGAAACACTTTTCCCTCTGACAAGGGATTTTGTAAGTGCTTTGTTAAGTCTTCCGCAGAACAGCGGAGTGGCAGAACGAGTTTTTTCCCAACTGTTTCTCATTAAAGATAAAAAAAAATGGAACAGATTGGACGTAAATACAATGAATGCAAATGCATGAAGCATTTTTAAATAAAGTTAAAAAAAAAATTGTGTGCACACTTATTTCGAAGACTAAAAATTGTCAGTACTACTATTTTTTCAAAACAGTCCCCTTTTTTGGCTGCAGTACTTCTCTCCGGCAACACTGTATGGACATGTTCGCTATTTGTGTGCCATCTAAGATGTCTGTTAAAGAGCGAATAGTGTTTTTTTTATTAATAGGGCCGTAAATGTTTATTACCTACCGGACTGTCAAAATCTTGATAAGTTTTCATCAGTGCAGTTCTTAAGACAAACGCTGTGTTTTGGGGGTCGCCGGCACTGCAGTGATATTCTTGCACGGGTAAGGCCCACAATAAACCATATAAAACGAAACCCCTCAATCACATAGTTAAATAATGGCACAGTAAATAAAAAGCAAACAAACTGGTTACATCATTATCACCAGTATTATATTCTCAGTTCAATTTTCTCGATGTAAAATTGTGATTCCCAAACTACCCATCGTTGCCAAAAGATGATTGAGCTATAAAATCGTTCAAAAAAACGTGATGGAAATAATTAAAGGATTTTTATTCAATCGAGCAGTAAAATTGAACAAAGAATCACCACATCCTTCCATTATATCCTGTGCTGCTGAAGTGTCTCCAAACAAGGGGCAAAATCACGTCCATAATCGTTCGGATGTTCGAATTTTGATGATGTTTGACGATAAAAAAATAATATTATTTTTTTTTTGCTACTGACAAACGAGATGAAGCCCAATTATAGTGTTGATGGTCAATAAAATATCTCACCAGAGGTTATAAAATTGTAAAAAGTTTCACAAGTAAAATTTGGTTCCTTTTATTGTCAGCATCAGATGCGACCTTGTCAGCGATTTCAAATATGGTAATGAACTCGCATATTTGGTTTTAAAATAGGAGCTGCACAGGACCAAAGTAAAGTTATAAAAGTAAAATATTTGTAGAAATGGGAAAATTTCATGGGAAGAATTGCGGAGTGTCTATAATTCTTTATGATCGACCGAATTGGCGCCTGTCATTTCGGTATTACATACGTCCGGGAGACCATAATCAACCAAAGTATCATACTACAGCAGCTGAAGGAAACCCAACAAGTCCAAATCGATATTCGTCACCTCTATCATTTTTCAATTTTCCAGCGATCTATTGCGTTATTTACGAGTATATGTGGTTTATTGGATTTATTGTTTTAAAAACGAAAATAACAATATAAGCAAAATAAATTGCTTCAGCTGTAATTAAACTTTGTGAAGAATTGGTCACCGATCAAGTTTAAGAATAAATAAATATTAGGCATTAACGGCCCATATGGCATAATTTTACAATTGCGTACCATTCTAGTCCGACCTACATCAGCCTCTATACTCTATCCAACAAAAATTGTCAGTACAGGCCTTATGGAGGAGCTGTTTTTCTACCAGTGGTGCCTGTAGATACTCTCACGGCACTCAAACGCAAGAATCGCCACTGAAATAAAAACCAAACCACTGTCATACCAAGGAATTTTCCTAAAATTTGCATACAACCCACCACAACCCGTCTCCCACACATCCGAATGGGAATGAGCATGATCGTCTTGTGTTCGCTTGTTATTATCATCCACCAAAATAAGCAGTGTGTGTGACTGAAGCACATCAGAAGGGTTGTTCTATGGATTTTGTCAAAGAACTTTCGGTTTTGGTGCTTTTGAGAACGAATTATTATTTGTTTATTGTATTTGTATTGTGCAGCTGCACACGTGAAGTATTTTTTTACCATCTGTTTAGGTACATATATGACATTGCGTCGTGGTTATATAATTTTGTAGTCTAATTGCCTGATTGTGTCTACCTTTCACAATATACATATAGCGGAAAGGAGTGGGAAATGTTTTTAGAAAATCTTGCTGATTAAGGTTATGTCGCAAACTGTTTAAATAAAAAAAACATAAATACATCCTTTCATCTCATTATGTAACTGTTTGTATGATGTCTTTGTTTTTCCGATGAATAACGCCTGTTTTGCCATTGAATACGGGAATTCCCAAAAGGAAGATCTCAAGTTAGGTAGGAATGCAATCATACAATGGGTTGCTTGAAATCGTTAAACGTTACAAAGCCAAGTAAGAAACATACGTCGTGGATGAAGTGGCTCAAAATGCGGGACACAAAGTGCTTCGCTTGCCTCCTTATCACTGTGACCTTAATCCAATAGAATTGGTTTGGGCTCAAGTGAAAGGGTTTGTAGCAAGCCAAAACAAGTCATTTAAAATGACTGAAATAAGAGACTTACTAACGACAGCACTTACAAGGGCTGACAAGGAAAAATGGCATCGACGTTGAACAGGTTGTTGAGCCAAATATGTGAAAAATGGACGTTTTTGCCGAGGAAGCAGTTGAAAGGCTAATAATATACCTAAATAACGAGAGCAGTAGCAGTGATAACTCATCGGATTAGTTGAGTAGTGATATTAGAAATTAGTATTTTATGTTTTACACTATTTATAATGAATAAATTGGATTACAGTGATATATTTTTCGTTTTGATTTTTTTTTTGTGTTACGAAATTTATATATTTTGTTGGTCTACAGGAGATACCCTTAAAAAAACGCGCCTATTATTATCTTACCAGAAAAGCAAAAAGATAAACGGAATTTATTTCGTTCCGCAATATTTTCATTTTAAATTGGAAGATGATAACCCAAATAGAATTGCTCTCTGAGTTATGGCGAATTATCATACACCCTACGGCAACCCTGTGCGAGCGCTAAAGAGGGACCGATTTATGTAAGTCATTGCAACCAGACTGAGAGACAAACATCCTATTTTCCCTGTACTGAAAATTTTTGTTGGATAGAGTATAGAAGGTTTCCAACCCCTACTTTGGACATCTTTTTGACAAAAACGCCAAATTTGTTAGCTAACCCTATCGGGAATAATGCATTAAGTTCAGTCCATCTTCCTGTCAGCTGTGATATCTTGTTAAGTCCTTTGTTAAATAATGTCAAATACCTAAACTACAATAAGGGTAATTGGGATATGTGTTTCGATACCATCTTACCCATAACATAAGTTCTTGTCCTACAAATTTAGAATGTGTAGGCAACCGGCAACAGATTGATAATTACATAGAGAGTTTCAAAAATAAAATATCTGAAAGCCTTCGTGTAACAATTCCAATAAAAGCACATATTAAAAGAGCAATCGAACTGCCCCGTCATATATTGAACTTGATCAAAATTAGAAACTCCTATAAAAGATGTTGGCAGAGAGATAGACTAGATAATGATTTCAAAGAAATGAATATTTTAAAGGGAATATTTTATATACCTATATACATTCCTCATGGAACAAAAATTAAGCTCGCTCGACCCGAATTCTAGAAAAATCTGGAAAAATTCTCACACTCCTAGTTTTGAAGTGAATGGGTCGTTTATAACGTTCAACGAAAATAAAGCTGAAATACTAGAAGAAACCTTCTTACAACATCATAATGTCTAACAGAATAATGCGCTATCCACTCTGGCTACAACTATAGACAACGAGATTTCTCTTTTTGACCAAACCGATAATAAAATTTCAACAAATGAATTCGTGTCCACAGACGATATGGAAAATCACCAGGATTGGACAATATTACCAATCAAGTCATCAAAAATCTCCCTGCTAGTGCTCTAATTTTGCTCACGTTTATCATGACTGGCTATCTGAAACTGCAATACTTCCCCATTAAATGGAAAATTACAAAAGTTATAACGCTTTTAAAACGCGGGAAGACCCCTTCTAATCCAGACCCATAAGTCTCTTAAATGGATGTAGCAAAATTCTTGAGAAAGTTATTAAAATAAAGCTGTATAAGAACTGTATTACCACCGCAACAATTCGGTTTTAGGAAACACCACAGCACTTCTCACCAAGTTTTAAGAATTTGTTAGGAATTTAAAAAAACAATTAAATCGAAAAAATCAATTGGATTAGTTCTGCTTGATATAGAAAAAGCTCGTCGGAAGCCCGCACTTAAAACAGGCGGACCCAGTTCCAACAAACACAAAATGACCCGCTTAGCCAGGTCCCAGCTGAACCGTATCCTCGAAAAACCAGAGGATACATGGGACCATAAAGATAGGGACACGGTACGGTGGGCTAGAGACATGCTGGCGGAGAAGGCCGATCATCCTGAGACAGGGGGTCGTCCTCCTCCAGCCACACATGGCTCAGGCGAAACCACGTTAGCGTTGTGCACCGCAAAAAGGGAAGCGACTCCTGAGCATGGGAGACCTACCCTCAAACACGGTGCACAAACTAATAGAACGGGGAAGGCCCTTTCTGTAACAGGAGGACCCCCCCCCCCCCCCCCCCCTCCCCCACAATCCGCACCAGACAACAACAACAACAACAACAACAACAAACTGATCATCTGCTAATAAAAAGGACTTTGCGTCTAAACGTCCTAGATCGCAGGACGATACCTCCAAAACCCCGAAGAAGGCAAAGAGCGCTGAATCAGCGCACAGACCCTTCAATGAGGTAGCGAAGGATAATCTCGTCTTCGGCATCTGCGGCTGGAGCAATGATGAGGGGAGAATTAGTGGCGAGAATTGGCGAACGCTGAAGACGAGACTGGCTATTGACATTCTCGCCTTTAGCGACAGAGACCCCTCGGCACTACTTCCCACCTTCACAGACAACGGTGGTACCTCAACGGCGCCAAATTAGTGAGGTGCTCCGATCAGATGTCGGTAGACTTTTTAAAGGCAGCGATCCTGAGACTAACGAATCTCTGGGTCAATGCCAAGCTGAGTGTCGCTCACTGGATCGACATTCCGGTCCGCCCAAGAGCTTACACTTGGACCAAATAAGCCGGATGAGATCCTCCGGCTTATTAAGAGACAAAACCGGGATCTTCCGACCGAGAATTGGAGGATCATAAAGGCCGATGAACCGGAAGAGAGGGGAGACTAATAACTTTCCTCCTCAACCAAGAGTCAGTTGAACTCCTTAACAAATAGGGGTTCAAAATCTTCTACGGCATGGACACTCTGGTCCTAAAAATCCATGAGAAGGACGAGAGACTACTCGCAGGCATGGTATCCTCGCTAAGCGGTCTTGGCTTAGAGGCTACGCCCGAAAGTTCTTCTCTGGACACGGCTGGAAACAAGACAGACGAACAACCCTCTGTATCGGAGGTTGCTCCACCAAAAGAACCGTTCCCTAAAGAGCAAAACAGTGGAGAACTGTCCTCTGAATCAGAGGACGGGGACACCACAATTACGGAGATGCCGGTACTAGTCAGCAATGATCATCCGACTAGTACAGATTAACCTCCACCATTTCAAAATAGCTTCGGCTAATCTACTTCTCCGCCTGGAAAAAGGTGGGGAAGATATCGCCCCCCTCCAGGAGCCATGGGTCACAACGCAAGAAACTATTCCTTGTTCTATACAAGAAATTCAGGTAAACCCAGAACTTGCATACTAGCAAAGAATAATATTAAAGCTTTCCATCTTCCGAATTACAGCGACCCTGACTTCACTTGCGTGGGGTTAGATTGAGCCGGAAAGGGGCCGCTGTGGATATCGTTAGCGTACCTCCCATATGACGACACGGGAGAAGTTCCATCAAATACGATACGCAGGACGTTAGAGACAGCGGCTGTTAGTAACACCCCACTGGTGGTAGGTGCTGACGCAAACGTGCACCACACCATATGGAGCAGCGGTGACATTAACAAAAGTGA
Source organism: Portevinia maculata (assembly GCA_949715645.1). Classification (NCBI taxonomy): domain Eukaryota; kingdom Metazoa; phylum Arthropoda; class Insecta; order Diptera; family Syrphidae; genus Portevinia; species Portevinia maculata. The sequence goes on along the minus strand of OX454528.1, from coordinate 27,625,600 downwards.
GTGGGTGAGTTACTCTTTGAATATATTATTGAAACTAACCTCGTAGTGTGTAACATAGGGTCTGAACCCACCTTTATAAACAGAATCAGGCAGGAAGTCATTGACCTGACACTGACCACCTGTTCACCTGATATAGTTAAAGAAAATTGGAAAGTATCTAGTGAAGTCTCAGTCTCGGACCACCGCTACATACTTTTCAATCTAAAATTCGAGACCCCCCCCCAAACGAAAGTGTTTAAGAACCCAAAAAACACAAATTGGCAGGTCTATAATTCTTTACTCAAAAAAAGAACTAGACAGCCTCCAAATCAGACAGCCTAATTCACCGGAAGAATTAGATGAAATGGTGAACGCAGTAACGTCTGCCGAGAACAAGGCCTTTAATAAGGCCTGCCCCACCAGCAGACACAAAGAAGGAGGTAAACCCTCGTGGTGGACCTCCACTGTAGCTTCTCTGCGCAGAGATAGCAGGAGTAAGTTTAACAAGGCCAAGTCTTCAAGAAACCCAGCTGACTGGGATAGTTATAAAGACAGTCTTAAAAACTACAAAAAGGAAGTAAAGAGAGCACAGCGAGAGTCGTGGAAATCTTTCTGTGAGAACATAGAAAAAACAAGCGACTCCAGTCGGCTGCGTAAGATCCTCTCAAAATCTCCACAAATACCTAGCGTCATACAAAGCGAAGGAGAAGTGTGGACCTCAACCAGCGAGGAGACCTTAGGCCTACTACCGGATACCCACTTCCCATGCAACAAAGTAGAGGTAAATCACCCTACACAGCACCATCACAGGGTCCAAATGGTTCCGGAGCGTGTTGCTGACAATCGCAACCTGGCGTGGGCGATGGAATCACACCCATAGAGCTACAGAAGAGTATCGAGACTCTCACACCCTGGCTACTTGTGATTTTCAATAGCTGCCTTAAACTCAGTTTTACGCCCACAGTTTGGAAATCTGTAAAAGTGGTCTTTATACCAAAATGCGGTAAAGCTTCACACTGTTCTCCAAGAGACTTCAGACCTATCAGTCTAACTTCATTCCTCATGAAAACGTTGGAAAAACTTGTAGATTACTACATACGCTCAAACCTGGAAAACAATTCCCTTTCGAGGTGTCGTCACGAACGCACTCCTCAGACTAAACGTGGACAACTGCCTCTGCACCTGGATAAAGAACATGCTGAACAGCAGGCTGATCCAGGCGGAGCTTGGCAGCTGTCTGACCAGGAGGTCAGTGTACAGGGGCAGACCACAAGGAGGAGCGCTTTCACCGCTACTATGGATCTTAGTAGTCAACGAAGTCATCTCCAACGTAGAGGAGGATGGATGCAAAGTGACAGCCTACGCGGACGACATTGCCATTGCCATAACAGGGAAATTCCCCCACACGATCAGAGACCTAATGGAATCGGCTCTCAGGAAGCTATCCTCCTGGTCCATTAAGGTCGGGCTCAATGTTAACCCATCCAAAACCGATCTGGTTTTATTTACAAGAAAAATTAAGGTTCAGGAGATAACGTCACCTACGCTCAACAACGGACCACTCAAATTTTCCAGCCAACCTGGGAACGATCCTAGATAGCAAACTCAGTTGGAAACCAAACATCCAAGACCGCGTAAGGAAGGCTACGATTGCCATTTACACCTGTAAAAATGCCTTAGGCTCCAGATGGGGTCTACAGCCTAAGATAACACACAGGCTGTACACGGCGTTCGTCAGGCCTATCCTCACTTACGGTATCATACCATTTTGGCCTGCAATATCGAAGCAATGCCACGCAAGCGCCCTAGAACGAATCCAGAGGGCAGCCGGCATATGCATCACAGGAGCCTTAATATCCACACTAACGGCAGCCTTAACGACTTTTTTAAACCTCCTCCCCATTGATATCTATGGGAAGCTGGTGGCCACTAAGGCGGCCCTGAGATTAAGAGAATCCAATTCGTGTCAAAGTTCACACATTGGGCACGGCAACATCCTAACTGCCCACAAGATTCCCAACAATACGGATTACCTAATACCAACACTAGATTTCAGTAATAAATACAAGACGGCCATCCCAGACCGAGCCAGCTGGGAAGAGGTCGTATTGTAAACAATAACGCCATAGAAATATACACCGACGGGTCACAGACAGCCGACGGCACGGGAGCGGGTGTTTTCAGTCAACCCTGCGCTCAACGTCGTACTACGACTGCCTGACCACTGCGAACCACCGCGAAGCAGCACGCAGACTCTCTATGAGGAAAAACTATCGTGATCTACATAGACAGTCAGGCAGCGATTAAAGCCTTACAATCACCAACAATAAGATCCAAGTTGGTAAAACAATGCCGCGAATCTATTAACGAGATCGCGGTCAGATGTAACACTTCCCTGTGTTGGGTACCCGGTCACAGTGATATTCCAGGCAACTGCAAGTCGGACGAGTTAGTCAGACGGCGTTCCGCACAAGAACTCTCTAACAACAGAGAGACACCGGCGGTACCCATTCAGAAACTGAAACTCAAACTTCTAGATAACGCGTTAATAGAAACAAACAATACGTGGAATAGCATCAGTACATGTGTGTCCTCAAAGCAAATTTGGACCAAATACGATGCAAAAAGAACATCCAAACTTTTCTCCATCAGCAGGAAAAATATCAGCTCTGTAATAGGAGCAATCACTGGCCACTGCCTTTTAGGCAGACATGCCTCCAGATTGGGAGCTCCCTCAAACGACTTCTGCCGAAGCTGTAGAGACGTCGAAGAGGAAGAAACCACCACACATCTCCTGTGCAACTGCCCCGCACTAGCCAACTCAAGGAAACAAATTCTTGGCAATTATTTCCTCGATGATCTAAGCGATCTCAGTGAGACAGATATTGGCTGTATCAGCAAATTCTTCACTAGGTCCAAATGATTAACTAAACTAGAGGACGGATTGGACGATGACTTGAGCCCCTCCCGCTCCCTCCCCGCAGATCACCACAAACCGACTCCCCTGCAAAGGAAAAGAGATCTCACTGAAGTTAGATTGTAGCAGTCACTTCAGTCAGAACGCCACTCCGAGGGCGAGACAGTAACCCGGCGGATCGACTGAAACGGTCTCCACCGGCCTTGCTGCCTTCCCGCTATGCAGACAAAACGGGAACAGAGTCGAGGTTAGATTGTAACAGTCACCACACTCTGCTTCTCTCCCATGCCTCAAAACCTGCACCACAAACCACCGAACTCAGTCATCATAATTCCAAATCGACTATCAAGGGCGCCCCTCCCTGCTTCCTTCCCGCGGAATCATGTAACTTGAGGCTCGTACTGCAACAGTCGCCACAAGCCGCACCCCCCGCGATGCGTGTGGCACTCAGGGTTGGGCCACCTTCAGTCACCCCCTCTATCACAGTCTTTCAACCAACTACTTGACTGTGCAGCCGGTACACCCCGGCCCCTCCTCCAAGGAATGTAATAGCTTGCTCGGGATTCGACTGTATCAATCTCCCCCTGCAAAGAGAGTGAAGAGCGGTTTGAGGTTCGATTGTAACAGTCATCTCAAAGGGCGCTTCCCTCCCCCGGTGATCAGGCGCAGAATTTGGGATCGACCTATGGTTTGATTGCATCAATCACATCATCTCGATCCCAACCCTTGGTTCGAATGTCGGGCGAGAGTCGCCACTGCACTAATCACTCCAATACATCGCAACCCCACCACAGCCAGGTTGCACACCCTGACCCCCTCAGGAGCACCCCCCCCCCCCACCGCCCCTTAAACCACTACCTCGCAAGAGGCAATCACAGGGAACCCAGTAGGCCGAGCGACGACTGGCAGAACACCTCACTGGACTTGGTTCCCGTGGCCTTATTTCCCTACACCGTAACAAAACAGCTGGTTTACTGACGGAGACATGGGCGTTGAATGAAAAAAAAAAATTCCTCAACCTACGGATGTTGCTCAACCATGACATATATACACACAAAAATCGTACAGCACTTGCAATAGAAGCAAAAGCAGTAGCGGTGTAGTGGGATGGGGGACGATGGAATACCGAACGCTGTGGCTTTTGTTTTTGCTTCTTTTTTCACACCGCCACTGAAACTCTATTACTGCCTCCATTTTGTTTTCTTATCCTTCAACTTCAACATTTTGTTCTGCAACGCCATCAAAAAGTGGCTGTAACTTACTTATTTAACGGGCCCCCGGCCTGTGAAGAGTCTCTGCCTGAGACACTGCAGTTTTCCATCCTCTCTGTGATTCAGGGTCTGGTGGCCATTTGAGGGTATTCATTATCCGAGGCTTCATGTGTCTCTCTCATAACTATTTATGTTTCACGTGGTCGGGAAGTTACCCCGACGGCACAACCCGCAACCTGGAGGGCCATTTCCATTTTTTTTATCCCTAGGACGAAGGCCCGGGTTTTCCGGAGTCAGTAACCCACTTCGGGGATATGAGTGCTGCCGTTGGCCTATTTAGGGCTCATCCGCCACCAACTCTTTTCCAATACCCTGGCTTAGCATTGGAGATCCCTAAAGACCTGCGATTCAAATAGGTTGAAGCAGCAAGATAGGGATAATACTAATAGTTCACCCTGAGTGGAACTGGTAGACGCCACCGTTGATCTCATCTGTGTGTCTCAGTGTGAAAAACACTATTTCCCCCCTCCCCCAGCAGCCACAAACGTGGTGGTGTAGAGTAGGAGTTGGTAGTGACAGGCTTTCGTGAGAATGCCTGTGCTCTCATATACTCGCATCACTAGCTGCTAAAAGTGGGTGTAAGTGAAGTGTATTCTTCCTTAATGGCGAAGTTATAATCACGATAAAAAGGACCATAACCCTCCCACTTTACTGCATTTCTACTTGTCCGCCTGTGGGGTATGCCTACGGTGACCATACGTCCCGTATTTCCCGGGACAGTCCCGTATTTCAATAGCCTGTCCCGGCTTTTTTTTAAGAAATACGGGACATATAAATGTCCCGTATTTTAATATTAGTCCCGTATTTGTCTATCTATAACACCTGCTATGAATATTTAAGTCAGTGCGATGCATCTTTACAAGAAGTTGAAATTTAAAGCTAGGTTGTTCTTCGAAATGTACGAGTACCTTCTGGCCAAATGTAGAAGCAAGCTCGGCTTTTGTTAAGGAAAAGCGAAGCGATACAGAAGTTGATGACTCGCATTATTTAATGAGTTTAATTGCTTAAAATCTTTTCTAAATTTAGGTCCAATTAGAGAATGGTTAAACAACAGAAAAACAGTGGGTGCAAAACGGGTAGATATTTCTACACATTTCTCAGAAAAAAAAATTGCTTTCGCCAACCTTTTACAAATTGTCAAATTCAGCTGGTGTCTACCAAATGCTCCCACGAAAAGAGTTTTTTTCGATAATGAACAATGGATGGACCAACGAAAAACCCAGCTAAATGGAAAAACCCTAAAAGCTTTATTAATTGTAAAGTGCAATTACAATTAAAGTTGTCTTTGATGCAAAAATTATTTGAAAGAAAACGACAATATTGTTAAACCGATTTGTTCATCCAATAAGTATTCAGAAAGAACTTATGTTCGGCAACTTATATTTTTTTTAAATCGTACATTAATATTACAGAATGAATGAAAGACTGATTTTCTTATATTTTTTTCTTATTAATTTTAAAATTCATTAATTATTATTTAATGTGTTGTTTTTGTTGTTTACTGAAGGCTGTCTTGAAAATATTGAAAAACGTCTTCAAGTAGATTGCGTGTATACTGATTTTTTTAAAGCCTTCGATCGTGTTCAGCACAATGTTCTTTTAAAAAAGCTTAATCTTTTTGGATTTCATTCTAATATATTAAAATGGATTGGCAGTTACTTGGCCAACCGCAAACAATTTGTTAAAATTGGATCCGCGTGGTCGAATGAAATTCGAAATTTTTCAGGTGTTCCCCAAGGAAGTCATATTGGTCCTCTTCTATTCCTTCTTTTTATCAACGATTTACCCTCTTTCGTATCAAGTTCGAAATGTCTTTTTTACGCAGATGATCTTAAGATCTACAAAACAATAAACTGTATGTCAGATGTCTTAGCGTTGCAATATGACTTAAACAGTTTAAATGATTGGTGCGTTCTTAATGGCCTTTATTTCAATATAAGAAAATGTTCGGTTCTCACGTTTAGTAGGAAAAAATTCCCTATATTATTTAATTATAAAATACTAAACACGCCATTGAGTAGGGTTTCAGACCAAAAAGATTTAGGAGTCATCTTTGACACTGAACTAAACTTTTCTTTGCATATATACTACATATTTGGCAGAGCTAATCAAATGATAGGGTTCATTTTTCGAAACTCTAAAGATTTTAGTGATCCATATACTCTTAAAACTTTGTATAATGCCTTGACTCGTTCGATATTAGAATACTGCTGTATTGTTTGGAATCCTTTTTATCGCAATGCTGAATCTCGCTTAGAGAAAATTCAAAGAAGGTTTACTAGGTATGCACTACGTAAATTCGACTGGAACAATAATCTTCCAACCTATGATGATAGATGTTCTTTAATAAATTTTAAACCTCTTTTTAAAAGAAGGATATATTATTCCGCAATGTTTGCTAATAACGTCTTAACTGGTCACACTGATTGCTCGTTTCTATTGTCTTTATTTAATGTTTATGCTCCTTCTCGTGTTCTTCGACCTAGGGATCATCTTTTCTTTATGCCACCTAGACACAGAACTAATTACGGTCAGAATGATCCTATCACTATGGCTTGCGTTAATTATAATAAATACAAAAACCTAATTGATTTCAATATGAGTAGGGAGCATTGTAAATCCGTAATTTTAAGTAATTTATAAAAACTGCCGTATTCATACCTATTATTGTAAAGTAATCTAAAATAAAGCGAACTTGTAAGATGAAATGAATAAATAAATAAATAAGGCTTGTAGCATAAATATTATCCTATATCCTATTTTGAATTCAATTTATTAATTTCTGTACCATGTATTTCACCTTTTTTTTAACGTATCAGTACAAAACCATGTATTTCACCTTTTCTAACGTAACAATATAAACCATGTATTTCACCTTTTCTAACGTAACAATATAAACCATGTATTTTACCTTTTCCAACGCATCACTATAAACCCCGTATCAAACAGATGCTACGAGTATTTCAAATAATATAACAGCTTTTGTCAGTTAAAGCTTTTTAATGAATTTTTATTGTAAAAGCTCTTGGCTGAGCACTATAAAAGCAGCAGTCAGCCAATGGTTTAATTCATTCAGTCATTCATTCTCTCACTGTCATTCAGTCAACCTGTGCGGACATAATTTCGTGCTAGTAAATCAAGTGCAAATGAAGTTAAAAATAATAAAAACAAGCAGCCAGCGATACCGACACAAACACACAAAATCATAAGGGATTAAACCAAAAAGCAATAAAAGTGAGGTAAAATGCACGAGCGATTCTCCCCAGAATCCGCCCTTGCGGCACTCGAGCAGTTACTTCGCAGAATTAAAAACGACCTCGGAGCTACATTTAGTAAAGAGGTCAATAAAATCATGACAAGAGTAACCAAAGCGGAACCTGAAGAATCTTCTGAGGATGAGTACAACAACGTCTCAATGACAAGTGATGTTAGCGAATCTTCGTCAACGTCGTCAAATATCGAAATTGCCACGGACGCAACCGATACAGACGAAGACGAAAGCTCCTGCTCATTGCCATTACCAGGAAGGAAAAGGGCAAAAAAACCCAAGACTACATGTACAAAAAAAAACCAAAACGGAAAAGACCAGCAGCCCACCAGAGACAGTCTTATTAAATACAACAACGAAGACAGCAGCAACTGCACCAAAAGTAGCAGCCCAAACAACCAATGCCAAGCCACCATTACCGACTACACCAAACTCCCAACCAGGAACGTCATCCCCAACGAAGAAAGTAGGAATGCCGCCAATCATTTGTTTTTCGGGGAACATTGCTGAAATAAGCCGTTTCGCCAAGGGAGCAAACATCGTGTTTACCCTAAGAAACATCAATACAATCAAGACGGTCATCAACGCATCTACACGAGATGGATTTGAGTCTATTAGAGATTTCCTCAAACAAAGAAAAATTCAGCACCACACCTTCACACCTCGAGAAGACAGGAAGATCATCATGCTACTAAAAGGTATCCACTACTCCTACAGCATATCTGAAATTGAAGAGGAGCTCAAAAATGAAGGAATCCCAGCGCTGAAGGTTTCATCCTTTAAATCACCAAGAGCTAACGGAAAGGCATTCAACAGCTTTGTCATAGAGATCGACAAATCTTGTGTAGTCAACGATATCTATAAGAAGACTCTCCTTCTTAACCAACGAGTGCACTGGGAACGTCTCCAAAATAAAGATATCGTCCAGTGCAAGAACTGCCAGCGCTTCGGTCATGTCGCTTCAAACTGCGGCATGGCTTATGTGTGCGTGAAGTGCAGCCACAACCACCAACCAGGAGAATGCAAAAGGAAGGGCACCACAGACCTGGATGTATACTGCGCCAACTGCAAAATTAATGGACACCCAGCAAACTACAAGGGCTGCCCATTCTACAAAAGAAAAGTTGCTGAAACTGAGAAAGCCGCCACACAGAAAAAGAAGCAGCAGGAGTTTGCAGAAAAATCCGCCTGCGTCCTCACACAGCCCGGAATCAGCTTTGCTTCAATAGCTAAAATGAGTGCACGTAGACTAAACGACAAGCCGCAAACAAGACCGAGCCCACAGCAACAATCCCCTACCATTGCGGCAAAACAAAGACAACAACAAGCAGCTCGTGCTAATCCAACCAGAAGAGTCGACCTCAATAACGAAGTCCACCGAGTCTTCGGAACAGATCTAGTCAGCATAATGAAGAAGGCCCGTAATGCTGTTCCCACGAACTACTCTGGATTGAGCGAAGAAAAAAAATCAGTGGCGCTAGCGACCTTTTTGTTCCAGTTATGCAGTACATAAGAAAACTGCGTGTGATAGCGTATAACGTTAATTCGTTATACAGCAGCCATAGACGAACAGCCTTCCACCTCTTTATGAAGACCAACCAGCCAGACATCGCGCTCATTAGCGAAACAATGCTCACCAGCCGAAATAGAATAGACCTCAAGAACTACAATATCTTTAGAACAGATAAGATAGAAGGAAAACGAGGCACAGCAATTCTCGTACGAAAAAATATCACCGCCAGAAAATCAAGAATCGCTGGACTAACGACGTTTGAAGCAACAGGAGTAGTAATCCAAACAACCCCAACGGAAACACTAATGGTGATCAGCAGCTACAACAAATGTAAAGCAAGATCAGTCGACACCAAACACGACCTAGGAATACTAAACGGTCTTGTAAATCAGCACACATATGGAATTATTGGCGGCGATTTCAACGCTAGACACCAAGTATGGGAGGATACAATAATAAATGAGGAAGGCACAAAAATAATGGAATGGATAGAAGATAACTTCGACCAGCATAACCTTGTAGTAATCTCACAAGGCAAACCAACGTACCCAAGGACACCTTCCTGGCTAGACTTTTTCCTGGTATCCTCCGACCTGGTGAACATCCTTCCAGAAATCCGGAATTACCAGTGCAAAACCCTCATCAGCGACTCTGACCATGATGCGGTGCAACTCACCATCAAGCTGAACCGGCCCATCTTCACCAACACACGGCCAGAAGGCGAATACATTGATTACAATCAACTTGATATCGAGCGACTGCAAAGAGACGTGGAAGAAAGGCTAATAATGCCATCGTCCAACAGAAACCTCTCTAATGAAGAAGTAGAAGCAGCGATCGAAAACTTTGAAGCAACAGTTAGCAGTGCACTCAACCAACAAAAGAAACCCAGGACATCTAAAGATAGGTACAGCCATCTCCCACCCCACATCCAAAACTTGTACCACCATAGGCAGCGTCTCCGAAAACGACTACAAAGAATAAGAGATCGTGAATGGAACACCGTTAACAGCAGCTACCAGATGGTCCTGAGCGAACTAAAATGCACTGACATCATGTTCAGAAATGCAGTACAACACTTCAATAACATCCAAATGCAAACTCGGCTGCAAAATATCAAACCCGGTCCGGACACATTTAAACAAATAAATCGAATCATCGGAAAAGGCACCAAGATGCCGGAGACACTGATCACCAACCAGGGCTCAGCAACAACCTCAGTGGATAAAGCCAATGCACTAGCAGATTACTTTGAAAGGAACTTCACTCCTTCTCCCCCAAATGACGCAGAGTTTAAAGCAGAAATCGATTCAACAATAGAAAATATTGAGCGATGGTCCAGTCAAACACCAAGGTTTAGCGAAACAAATCCAGCCGATAACCCAACGGAGAATGAGACCTTGTCCACACCTGAAGAAATCGCGGAAATCATCCATGGCAGTCATTCCAAGAAATCATCAGGCCCTGATCAAATTTCAAATTTTGTGCTGAAGAAGATGCCCCACGCCGTCATGATTCTACTATCCATACTGCTAAATAATTGCATCAGTAGCTGCTACTTCCCCGCAAAATGGAAAACTGCAAGGATAATAGCCATTCCTAAGAAGGGCGATCACAACAGCGTCATGGGATATAGACCAATTTCACTTCTCAGTAGTGTGAGTAAAATCTTGGAGGAACTCATACTGCGGAGATTGAAGTCAGTCACTAATGCACTGAACATCCTACCAGATATACAGTTCGGACTTCGCGAGAAGCACTCAACCTTGCACCCTTTGATGAAACTCCACCATGATGTTACAAGGGCCCTCAACAACCACCAAGTTACTGTCGCATGCTTCCTGGATGTGGAGAAGGCATTTGACTCCGTCTGGATACAAGGGTTTATTCATAAACTTACCCAGCTTAATTTCCCTACTAACATTATTAAAATTATTTACAGCTTTCTCCACTCTAGGTCATTCTTTGTCCAAGTCGGCAATAGCCGGTCAAGGACGAGACCTATCAGAGCCGGTGTAGCTCAAGGCTCTAAGCTAGGACCACTGCTCTTCAACATTTATACGTCCGACCAACCCCGTCTCCAGGGAACCACACAAAGCTGCTTATTCGCAGATGACTCCGTCACATACAGCAGTTCCTTGTCCCCAGCAATAGCCGCATCAAGAGTCGAAGACCACGTCAGAAGCATCTTTTCCTACTACCGAAAATGGGGAATTCGGATAAACACCAACAAATCCGAACTGTTATGCATACGAAGACCAATCACTGGAAGAACCCGAGGCCGGTCAGTCTCTAACTGTCGCAACGTTGTCATCAGATTACCAGATGGCACGACGCTATCCACCAAAAACGATGTGAAGTACCTTGGAGTCCATCTGAACTAGAGGTTCCGATTTAACCCTCACTTAAAGGCAGTGCTGAAGAAGGCCACATTCGCATTCCATCGAATCTACCCATTGATGAGGAAACAAAATGGTCTCAGCAAAAGTACAAAACTACTGTTATACAAGCAACTGATAAGGCCAGTTATAACATACGCCTTCCCAATTTGGTACACTATTTCAAAGACATTTAAGCAGAAACTTGCCATCTTCGAGAGAAAAATGCTGAGGATTTGCACTGGACTCCAATTTGACCCAATCCGAAGAAGACATGTGCGTAGCAGCCGTCTTTACGAAGAAGCCAATATGAAGCCCTTGGAAAGATACATGGTGGAATTATTCCAAAAGCTGCTAGAAAGTATATCAACCCATCCAAATCCATTGGTAAGAAGATTAAGCTAGAGCCAACTCATACCAGAACATCGATATCTTGGCGTCATGGCGCTGCGAAACGAAGGCATGTTCCTGATAGACAACAACTGGATCAGCTATCCCTTTTACGACACAGTCGACACCAACCACCACCGAGGATAAATCACCGGTGACACCCTACAACCCACAACCATCCGAAATCATTGACAACCGTGTCCAAACAGCACGAGAACCGCAAAGCCAATTTTGTAATATTAATATAAATCAAGCCACTATTAATGTAATACATTTATAATCTACATTAAAAAAAAATACATTGTAAACCGTTGGGCCCCTATTGTTGAGCCAACAAGCTATATATTATTAATAATTTGTCAACCTTTAGTAACTAGTTTTAAGCCAATTGTATAAAATTTTAAAGTTAAATAAAAAATATTATGTATGTATGTATGGTTTAATTCATTCAGTTCGCAAGTTGATCAGCAAAGAGATCTCATGTGAGTACTTCCTGGCATTTTCCTAGAAGGTCACATTTGGTTTTTTTGGTGTTCTATACAACCTACTCCTACTGCACATTCTGCGGCTACTTCCACTGGAATTGCAATAGTAGTGGGGAGCATTTTTTTTTAGTTGTTGTTGTTTTTTTGAAGTTTTTTTAAATTAAAGTTGGTTAAAAACGAAACGTTTTTTTATTCTAAAGAACCCGCACTACAATTGGCGACCAACGGGGAACCACTTTTTTCTTTGTATGTCAGAAAACATTCGACGAAGTGAAAGAATTTCAAAACATAATTCAGCGAACATGGCTACATTTTCACCGGAACAATTTAACCAAATAATGGCAGTGCTGTCGACAAGAAATGTCCGAGCTGGCTCATTTACCACCTGCACGGCCCGATTCCGTGGAGAGCGAGACGCCGCTAAAGTTGAGGAGTTTGTCGCAGCTATCACAACCCTCAAAAATATAGGAAATAAAAGCGACACCGACGCTATCAATGGAATGCCATTGCTGTTGGAGGATTATGCCGCTTCATGGTGGATTGGTGAAAAGGACGGTGTAAACAAATTTGACGATGTCATTAAAATGATACGATCTGTGTTTTCGCCTCCTAAACCAGATTGGCGAATTTTCCAGGAAATAATGGAGTCTAAGCAACAACATGAACCTATTGACAGTTTTATATGTAAGAAGCGTGTGTTGTTTTCACAATTGGAGGGTGTTGTTCGAGAAGAGATGCAAATCGATATGATCTACGGCCTGTTACATCAAAAGATCCGGGAACGTGTCCCACGCGAAAACGTCGCTTCGTTTAGGAAACTACTCGAGTCAGGAAGAGAAGCTGAGCTAGTGGTTGCCGAAAACAAAAAACCAGTTATTACTATTCCTGCCGAGATGAAAGCCGACAAAACAGAAAAGCGTTGCACCTTTTGCCGAAGGAAGGGACACACAGCGGAACAGTGTTTCAAAAAGAAGGGTCAGCAGGCGATGACTGCTACTCAAACTACCAAGCAAAATATCTTCGCATGCTACGGATGTGGAGCTCCAGGCGTTGCAAGAGCAAACTGTCCAACCTGCTCAAATGTAAAGAAAGAAAGTCCTCAATATCTCGATTTTAATTTGATAGCCACAACTATAATCGGCCGAGAAGCCCCGATAGCTCATGTTAGGATGTTTGACCTCACGGGTGCAGCCTATCTCGACTCAGCAGCACGTACTAGCATAGCAAGTGCCAACTTAAAAAGATTGCTTACAAAGAAAAGATGTGTGATGCAAAAAGTTAAGGCTGACGTTACGTTGGCTGATGGCACAACGACAGCGCAAATGGTATTATCAACAATCTGCGACATAGAGATCGGTGGCCGGAAAAACAAAATTCGGTTCATCTCGCTACCAAACGCAACAAAGAACAGGACTTTGATTGGTGCAGACTTTATGCAGCAGGCAGGAATGGTGCTTAACATGGGGCAGAAATATTGGTTTTTCGAGGACGATCCAAAGACTAAATTTGACTTTAAGAATCCCATGGCCATCAACTTAAACCACATACGATTGGCTTCTGAAGAAATCGTAGCAGAAAATAAGCCAAATCCTTTTTCAAGTAAGAGACAGAGGGATAATTCTCCAGATATGTTGCAGGACATATCAAATTTTTCTGATTGGATACGGCAGCGTGAGAAAATAAGTCCTATTTCAAGTACTCCAGAATATATTCATGGTGAATTTTGTGGACCGAACAATGAAGTTTCCGAAAACTGTCAAAATGATTATTCGCCTCATTCAATTCAAGCTATTTTTAAAGACGCTATACCCCCAGATTAGGTAACACCGGAACGAAAAAAAATGAAAAATATTTTCAGTGCTCTTACTAGCATCAAAACAAACTTCCTGCCGTTATATTCTATTGACATACAGTTTCTGAAGGAGTCTGATGGTTGCCAACTACAACCAAGTGAGAAAGCAGAATTGGAAGAGCTGTTGAAAGCAAATGCGATAATATATGGACCACCTAAAAAAGCCACTCCATACGCATCTAACCGTATTAACACTGGTGATTGCGAACCAATTTTCTTGCCACCTTACCGACTGTCTCCACCAAAAAGAGCACAACTCAGAGAAGAAATTAAACAAATGTTGGAAAATCAGATAATTTAGGAATGTGAATCTCCATGGGCTGCACCGGTTGTAATGATCCCCAAAAAAGACGGAGGAGTCCAAGTTTGTATTGACTACCGTAAATTGAATTCTGTGACAGTTGCAGATAGATATCCACTGCCAAGGATTGATGATTTCTTGCACGAAGCCAAAAGTACCAAATATAAATCAACATTGGATCTTCACTCTGGTTATTGGCAAATCGGAGTACGCGAGGAGGATCAATCAAAAACAGCGTTTGTCACTCCTTTTGGCATGTATCAATTTAAACGCATGCCATTTGGACTACGGACTCATTGACCAATTTCGCACTGGACTTGGAGACACTATTATCCTGGCATATTTCGATGACATAATTATCTGTTCCTCAACCTTTCACCAACATCTGGAAGATCTTCGGAAAGTTTTTTCAAGGCTCAAAACATTTGAACTTCGAGTCAACAGGGAAAAATGTCGTTTTTGCTGTTCTGAGATGAAATACTTGGGACACTATCTCAATGCTGACGGAATTTGTGTAGATCCTGAAAAGACTGCAGCTATAAAAAACCGCCCACAGCCCAAAAATGTGAAGCAGGTTTTATCATTTCTTCAGACATGCTCTTGGTACAGACGATTCATGCCCAATTTTGCTGACATCTCGAAACCACTGAGCTCTCTCACGAAAAAAAAAACTAAGTGGTTATGGACTAAAGAACACCAAAACGCATTCAATATGTTGAAAGATCTCCTAACTACTGCACCAGTTCTGAAGCAAGCTGAACCAAATAAATCATTTGTACTCAAAACCGATGCTAGTAACTACGCTCTTGGGGCTGTTTTACTCCAGGGGGAGGGACCAGAAGAACACCCCATTGAGTATGCCAGCAGGTTGTTAAATCAGGCGGAGAGGAATTATTCAACAACTGAACGGGAAGCCTTAGCAATTGTATGGGCAACCCAAAAATTCAGAGGCTACATCGAGGGATCAGAAGTTACAATCATCACAGACCATCAGCCGCTAAAGTGGCTTATGACACTCAAGTCTTCAACGGGACGTTTGGCAAGATGGGCCCTGCAACTACAGCCGTTCAACCTACAAGTTGAGTACAGACCAGGGCGGACAAATGTCATTGCAGATGCCCTTTCAAGACCTCAGTGTAACGAAAATCATGCAAAATATGCTCATTCCAAATCAATATGCCACGGATAGGACCTAAAGTACTGCGGGAGGGCCAGCTTGAAGACCCAGCCCTCAAGCTGATCATCGATTCACTAGAAAATTCTGATGAAGATTTTATCCGATGAACGAAAAGGGGTTACGTATTGAATGAAGGTGTGTTATACTGCTATAATGATAGTGAACCTGAGAACGATGACGCCCAACTGGTTATACCCGAAAAAGATCGCATTACCATCCTGAAGACATATTACGATGAACCAACTGCAGGCCATTATGGAATTGAGCGTACCATGGCAAGAATCGCCAGCAGATATTTTTGGCCATGCATGAGAACAGACATAACCAATCACATAAAGAACTGTATTGAGTGCCAGAGATACAAAGTCAACAACCTTAAACCCGCCGGATTACTTCAAACTAATCCTAGTTGCCAACGCTTTGAAATCATTGCCATCGATTTGTTTGGACCTTTGCCGATTACATGCGATGATTACCAATGGATTTTTATAATAGAGGATCTAGCTAGTCGGTGGGTCGAGCTTTTCAAATTAAAGGAAGCTACAGCTGAAGCCTGTGCCAAGGTGTTGACGGAGGAAGTTTTTCTTCGATATGGATTGCCTAGGCGTCTGATCAGCGACAACGGAGTTCAATTCATATCCGCAGTCATGCAAAAGCTTACATTCTGCTTTGTTGTTTTTTTGAAGTTTTTTTAAATTAAAGTTGGTTAAAAACCAAACGTTTTTTTATTCTAAAGAACCCGCACTACAGGCTAATTTATTTTCGTTATTTAATAAGAAACTTAAGTTTATTCGCTTTGAATTTGTTATGTCTTGAAGACTTTATTATTATTTATTGTTCTTTTTTTCTTAAACAATTGTTTTTTTTTTTGTTTTTAATGAAATAATCCAATACGACATTTTTTGTTATTTTTGGCCATTTGTATGCTGTCATATATTTTCACTTTTTTTGTCCCGGGTTTTGCTCCTAAAAATATGGTCACCGTAGGTATGCCACTATTAAATTCTACTTAATGTTAAAAAAAAGATCAATAACTTTGCATCAATGTTCAACTAAGATATCATTAAATCAGGACCCAATAATAATAACAATCTCTTCTCCGCAGATAACCAAACAAAAGGATATAAACGTATCCCCACCCATGCAAGTAATGACTTACATCGTTCCTGACATGATAGTAAATGTTGTCCCTGTTAGAATAGTTTACCCACCAGTGTTAATTATTTCCGCAAGGATAACACAGTAAAAATAGTTTTATCTGATTATCTAAACACACATCAAGAGAAACACAAACAAAAGCACAAGCAAAACAACAAGGACGTCAAAATGGCTGTTAAACAGAAATGATTACATGAAAATAGTTTATCCTTGAGTAATTACTGTGTGTTGTGTGTCTCGAGTGATAAGGACATCCACACCGAATGGATGAATTGCTAATGAGAATAAGCTACGTAAAACCATGACAAATGTAGATTTTTCCACAGAAAAGGGATTTCTGAGCAGCAAAAAGGACGAACTCGGGTGGTATGGAATGATTGTGCAGATTTTACATTCGGCCAAAAAAAAACTTAAGTGCTCGTTCTATATATGTATGTACTCGTAATTGTACCCCTTTGAGAAATGCGTGTGTGTGTGTGTGCAATTAATTTTACGAGAACTTCTGCTCGGGCCCGGGACTCCTCTCACGAGAAATGATGACGAAAGGCAAAATATTTCCACTCATCAGATTGTCTATAACCAGGCTGTTTGCTTTGGCACACACGAACGCATCCTTCCTCAAATGGCAAAAGTTGGGTATTTTTATTTATTTTTTCCGGATAGCAGCACATTTTATCGCCGGTTTTTCAGGATCCAATAAAATTTCGTAAAGGTAACCTTTTCTTTTTTTTACTTTCAGTTTTACGATTTCGGCAATAATTCTGTTTTTGGCTGCGAAGAAGAAGAAGATATAACCAGCGAATTGAAGGTAATAAACTTTTAGAACATATTAAGGAATTTCAAATCATAAATTTCTCTGGACATAGAAAATCTACTTGACATTCATTCATTATGCTCTGCTGGTATCCTCTGATATAACTTTTTGTGTCGCCACGTGAACTGGAGAAGGTTTTGCCAAACCGAAATGCGAAAGCTGCTTAATGATGCGTGCTATAGCTATTCTTCTCTTTCAATGGATGACTAATTTCATCTAGTGTCCTTGAAAGATAAGTATTCGAAATGTGTATATATTTTAGGGTTTATTAAAAGTTTGGTTTCGACTCGTTGTATGGGTTTGGATTGGGATGAAATGAAGGGAAGAAGTCAATTTGAGCGGAAGGCTGGTTGCAGATGCGATGGGATTTTGAATTGTATAATTTATTGTGGGTAAGGACAGATTGGGACATGACATTGTGTTGAAGTTGGCGTGGAAGGTTGACAATATTTGTAGATTTGAAGAACGCGCCATATTGGATTTAAGGTCGTAGGACAGTCGGAGCTTTATAGAGGGAAGGGATATTATTTGTAGAATAGTTTGCTGAAAAGGGAAAATTAATATATAATATTAACAAAATAAATACAGTGGAATCTCCCATTGCGGACAGCTCTCTTAGGCGGACAGATCCCTTAGAGGCACACATTTCTCTAACTAAACTTTTATATACCAGATTTGATACATTTAACGTTCACTTAGGAGGACACTCTATTGACAAGTATAGGGTGATTTATTAAGAGGTTGAGAACTTTTTTTTAAAAAAAAACGCATAAAATTTGCAAAATCTCATCGATTCTTCATTTGAAACGTTAGATTGGTCCATGACATTTACTTTTTGAAGATAATTTCATTTAAATGTTGACCGCGGCTGCGTCTTAGGTGGTCCATTCGGAAAGTCCAATTTTGGGTAACTTTTTCGAGCATTTCGGCCGGAATAGCCCGAATTTCTTCGGAAATGTTGTCTTACAAAGCTGGAATAGTTGCTGGCTTATTTGTGTAGACTTTAGACTTGACGTAGCCCCACAAAAAATAGTCTAAAGGCGTCAAATCGCATGATCTTGGTGGCCAACTTACCGGTCCATTCCTTGAGATGAATTGTTCTCCGAAGTTTTCCCTCAAAATGGCCATAGAATCGCGAGCTGTGTGGCATGTAGCGCCATCTTGTTGAAACCGCATGTCAACCAAGTTCAGTTCTTCCATTTTTGGCAACAAAAAGTTTGTTAGCATTGAACGATAGCGATCGCCATTCACCGTAACGTTGCGTCCAACAGCATCTTTGAAAAAATACGGTCCAATGATTCCACCAGCGTACAAACCACACCAAACAGTGCATTTTTTGGGATGCATGGGCAGTTCTTGAACAGCTTCTGGTTGCTCTTCACTCCAAATGCGGCAATTGTGCTTATTTACGTAGCCATTCAACCAGAAATGAGCCTCATCGCTGAACAAAATTTGTCGATAAAAAAGCGGATTTTCTGCCAACTTTTCTAGGGCCCATTCACTGAAAATTCAAGCGTTGCTCGTTAGTAAGTCTATTCATGATGAAATGTCAAAGCATACTGAGCATCTTTCTCTTTGACACCATGTCTGAAATCCCGCGTGATCTGTCAAATACTAATGCATGAAAATCCTAACCTTAAAAAAATCACCCTTTATGTACTTCTTTGCACTGGGCACAATTGGATGGAAGAAGAAAGTAAACAACTGAGTATATTCATGAAACTTCAGCAGGCATGAATGCAATAATATAGGTAGGTAGGTACCTTTTTTGGAGTGCGAGACTTTCCACACTGGAGCACTCAGACTCAATACTGGTCCATTGTACTAACAGGAAGACACATCACTTTTACTGTGTAAATTTATTCGTTTTTCTAAGAATGACGAGGAGGCGCTTCAGTGATAAAGAGCTGACAGCACTCACCACATCACCACCAAATACCTGTCACCTAATACGAGCAAAAGCTGAATAATCGCAGAGGAAATGTTCCGCAGTGTCATCGCTTTCTCCACAGGCTTCACAGTTGGTGGTATCGCTTAGGCCTAGTACCATAGGTGTTTGGCAAAAGCGTTATGGCCCGTAAGAGCACAAATAGTCTGTCTGCAGTCTTTTCTGTTTAGAGACAACAAGAATGCCGCAGATTTCCTACAGACATCGGGGAGATATTGCTTCGTCTGTCTACACGCTGGAGAGTCATGCCATCGGCGATTGTATTCATATGAACCCCAACCGTCAATGGAAGCCCTGAGCGAGGACGTAGGCAGACATAACGCAAGTTCAGGTAATGAGAAGTCCTCCTCTGAGCCCTGTCTAGCAGATTTATCGGAGATCTCATTTCCCATAATCCCGTTATGACCCTGGACAAAGACAAGTCTAAGTGAATTGACCCTTCCGACCGAATTCAGAGAGATCTTGCATTTACGAATTATTTTGGAGGTGGTTATGGGGTTGAGCAAGGCCAAGCGCAGCCTGACTGTCACTACAGACGCAGATACTTCGCCGCCTCTACTTGTTCCTCGCAACATAGTCCATGGTCATTAGGATAGCATAAGACTCCGTTTGGAAGACTGACGCATGTTTGCCTAACGAGAAAGTCTAATGTTGAAAGCCATGAAAACGCCAGCACCAGATTCTTGATCGGTCTTGGAGCCATCCGTGAAGATTCGACTGCATTCTTTTCCAGGCACACAGTCTGACCAGAGCCAGTCCTGAACTCCAGTGCGAGTTATACCAAAAGCCACCTCTTCTTAAACTTGAGATAGCTTTGATTATGCAACCCATGATGTAAACATGCCAGGCGTGTTGGAGAAGACCCCCGTGGAGCCGAGACATACCTTTCTTCGGAGTTTGGCGAAAGCAGCAGTAACGTGAAAGCTTATTCTACCAAACAACCGATGCATATGCTAGAAATAGTCTCAACATTGCCGTGTAGGCCCATATAACTCTTGTCCGTGATAAGCCCCATGTCTTGCCGAAAATGCCCTTGCACTGGCAGAAAATCGACAGCGCCTTGGCAGTCTTCAGCTTAACATGCTTGGATCAAAGAAGTTCGTTTTCCAGGATGACTCCCAGATATTTTGCTTCATTGGAGAGTTGGATTGTGACGCCTTTTATCATCAGCTTCCTCATTCTCCTAAAGAGAACAACCTCAGTTTTGAGTGGATTAACCGAGAGCCCATTCCTAGTGCACCATCCGTCGATCACGTCAAGGGCAGGCGCTAGGTATGATCCAACAGAAAGCACGGCAACATCATCCGCGTATGCCTGAGCGTATACGTTAGAACTGTTGAGTGTGCTCAACAAAGAGTCGCCCATCATGAACCACAGCAGTGGAGACAGTAGCCTCTGTTTACCCCTGCCATAACATAACGGCCACAATCCGCATCCGCATCCGCAACCAACGTTCTATTCACTAGCATTGCTTGAATACACAGCACCAATGACTCGTCTACGCCGTTTCGTCTGGCAGAGTTGCACATTCTGTCAAAAGTCGCATTGTCAAAGGCACCCTCAATATCCATGAAAATGCCCATCGCGTATTCTTTCATGTCACGCGAGCCCTCAATTCTGCCAACTAGATTTTGGAGTGCAGTCTCGCAGGATCTTCCGCGTTGATAGGTCTGTTGCATCTGAGATAGTGGGTGCAATCGCAAAGCAGTTTTGCTCACGTTAAGCTCGACCAGCCTTTCCATGCTTTTCAGCAAGAAGGAAGTCAGACTGATTGGTCTGAAGCTCCTGGCGAGTGAGTAGTCACTTCTGCCAATTTTTGGTACAAATGCCACTCTAACTGTATGCCAGGGTGTTGGAATGTATGCCAGTGCTAGGACAGCGGTGAATATTCTCTTTATAGTCGGTAGCAACTGGTTTGTACTTTGTTGCAGCATGGCTGGATATATTCCGTCCGTCCCAGGTGACTTGAAGCCGCCAAAAGAAGCAAATGCCTATTTGATGGCCTCATCCGTTACCACAGCCTTTGAAATACACCAGCTACGCCGAGTTGTTTGTCTTGGCTCACTCACAGTCTCGGTAGTCGGGGCTTGTTGTGAGCCAATTGTTATCTGGTTACCTGGAAAGTGAGACTTCAGCAGATGACTAAGGGTTTCCCCTTTCGTCTCAGTGAAGGTGCCATCAACTGTTCTAAGTGATTCCAGTTTGGCAGGTTTGCCCTTTTTCAGAGCTTTTACCACCCTACTAGTTTTACGTAGTGTTTCAATCTTTTCGCAGAAATTCCTATAAGAATCACTTTTCGATACCCGAATTAACCTCTTATTTATTCCTTCTGCTTCGATCGGTAGAGACTTCAGTTTTCCTCCAAATCAGTCTTGAGTGACCTGTTTACAAGTGTTCTAGCTTCTCTTCGGATTCTTTTGAGTTCCGAGTTCTAAAAGGGAACTGGCGTTCGGCCAGGGGTTTTGTTTACTGGGCACGTCAGTTCAAAACAGCAGATAATGGCACTGTTCAGGTCTTGAACAGCTTCCCCTATCTTTTGTCTCGTCCTGAGTTTGTTTGAAGTTTTGAGAGTTTGCCCTAACTCCTCCCTGAAGCTCCTCCAGTTGGTTTGTCTTGGATTCCTCCTCTCCTGCAAAGTTATAGCTTCGCATTCGATTTGGATTTCCATATATCTATATAGGTACCTTACCCACCAAAAGTTCGCAAGTTCGCTTGTGTTTTACTTTGCTCCACCTTTATATACGTTTTTATACCCTATTCTAGGGGTATATTAATTTTGACGCATAGTTTGTAACATACCTTAATATTGCCCGTAGACCCCTAAAAGTTACTATATTTATTATCAGCATCGATAGTAATGTCGATCTAGCCATGTCCGTCCGTCCGTCGGCAAAAATTAGGCCTTTAAACTGGACCTAGAGAGCTGAAATTTTAACCATATACTCGCTAGGGTCCCGAAATAATCAAGTTTACGAATTTTTGAAATCCGCCCACAGACACGCCCACAAACTCAAAAAATTTTTTATATATGATCTATGACTCCTAAAACTGCTCGGGATATAAAATTATCAAAATCCGCCCACTGCCACGCCCACAAAAAAATAAAACAATTTTATTGAAAAACCAAAATTTGAGCTAGGGAGCTGAAATTTTTAATATATACTCTGTGGGGGCCCTTTAAGCTCATGTATAAATATTTTCAAAATCCGCCCACTGACACGCCCACAAATAAATAAAACAATTTATTTGAAAATCGAAAGTTTGAGCTAGCGAGCTGAAATTTATAATATATACTCTCTATGGGCCCTTTATGCTCATGTGTAAATATTTTCAAAATCCGCCCACTGGCACGCCCACAATTATTTTTTTTTTTTTTGAAAATTCAAAGTGAGCTAGGGAGCTGAAATTTATAATATATACTCTCTAGGGGCCCTTTATGCTCATGTGTTAATTTTTTTTAAATTCGCCTACTGACACGCCCACAATTAAATAAAACAATTTTATTGAAACACCCAAGTTTGAGCTAGGGAGCGTTGTTTTTTTGATAAAATCCTTTAAATATTATATAACAAAATATGTAGAGCGTTCTTAACAATTCAACCATACTTAGACTTTTGTCACGCCCACTTATGAGGGATAGGAATAAGAATAGGGTATCCAACAGTTCGCCCAAGCGGACTGTAGCCCGTCCCTATGTTTATCTATAAAAGTCATCCTACATAAATACAACTTGTGTTGCATTCCAAATACATTAACTTTTTCATGGTTTGTAATAGTTCGCGAGTTGTGTTGCTTTACGTTTTCCTTAAAGTGTCAAAAACTTAAAATAATTTTATTTTACTTTTTGGTTTTGCTTTGAATGAGTGATAAATTGTTAAGTGCTATTTATTCATTTCCATCTCGTTTTATCCCATTCAGTTCAAAGCTATCTGACTCATTTATTCCGGTGAGTTAAATTTTTAGTGGATGTTCTGCCTTTGAACCAATTTTGCTGACATGAGTGACTCTGTTTGTTACGTTTGTATGACAAACACGAATGATATCAGAGTTTCATGTGGAATCTGCCTTGACACTGCTCATGCAAAATGTATAGGCCTGAAAGGGAAGGATGTGGACAAAATTGTTAGTACCCCCGGTCTATGTTTTTATTTTGAGAAACATCGAAACATCGCACCTGACGTCCTCCACTGGAAAATTGGATGTGGCAGAGTTTAACAAATATTGAGAAGGATTTACTGCAACAGTTGCCTCAATCAAACGACCTTATCTTAAATTTGTTAAGTTCTCAACCCCTACCAAAACGAAAGACCATACCACGTCCAGTTAATCGGTTCCAGGGTTTTGACTTTACTGCAATTGCAGTAGATCAACTGCTTTTTTTTGGAAAAATAAATCTACTGCCTTTAAATAAAATCTACTGCACTTTTGGTCTTACGAAAAAAAATCATGCAATATGTAAATGAAATCCACAAAATTATTTTTTAAATCTATCACTGAATGCAGTCAGTCTCATTCTTCCTGATGAAATCCACCTATAACCTAATTATAATGTTAATACGGCTTTCGGCAATCGGCTATATTTTAATGACAAGTGACCAGAGTATATCCATTTAACGAGTAGGGACACTCTCTACATAAATGTATTTCCTACTACTACAAAGCAAAATGCAGAAAAAAACCTACAATATGTGGAAGCAGGTCAAAATCATCACGTTTATGGAACGACCGCTGTGGAAAAAACGGTACACAGTATATTTTGCCTGTACCACTACATGCGGCATGCTCCGTAAGACGAATGATTGTGGGTTTTTTCATAATGCTTTTTTAAAGGCGTATCGACTTTGATACTCGTTGTGTGTATCTTTTCACTTTGTACAGTGCTACCTGCTTTGCTTTTTATTAGTGATGGGCGCATTCGAATGATATAATCGATTATAATCGATTCAGACAACATTTCGAGATATCTCGATTCTTCGCTCAAATCATTCGAATGATTTCTCACATCTACTTACTCTATGCGAAATGAGAACTCGATACTCGAGTCCCGATTCGAGACCGAAAACAGAATATTGAACGAAAGAACAAAAAAGAAGAAAACATACAAAACTAAGAACTCGAGAAGTTGGTTATTTGTGTATCTCGTGTGTGTATTCACGATTTTGTGTATATTTTTATATTTATTTTCGTAATCGATGCATCGTTGAGGCCTGAAGTTGAATATTGAATTGTAAAAGCGAGAAGCGAGAATCAGTATGTTATGATTTTTTTTGTGTTGGGTTTTTGTTCATTTATTTTTATTAACTGTTCTGTTCAGTGCTGAAGTCTGAAGAAGAAGGTACGATACGAGTAATTTATGAAAGTTTTGTCTATGTTTTATTTTTTTAGAAAGCAATAAAGGTAGGTAAATTAAATTATAATCAGTAGTTTACTGTGATTTATATTAGATATTTTGTGTAATCGGCAGTGATTTAAAATGAAACCTGGTGGAAAAAATTATTTCGAAGGTAATTCGAATGATCATTCCATTCTTTAAATCATTCGAATACTAATATCTCGATTCTTTAAATCATTCGACTATGCCCATCACTACTTTTTATACCCTATTCTAAGGGTATATTAATTTTGACGCATAGTTTGTAACATACCTTAATATTGCCCGTAGACCCCTAAAAGTTACTATATTTATGATCAGCATCGATAGTAATGTTGATCTAACCATAACCGTCCGTCCGTCCGTCCGTCCGTCCGTCCGTCCGTCTCTTGGCAAAAACTGTGCCTAGAGAGCTGAAATTCTAACCATATACTCTCTAGGGTCCCGAAATAATCAAGTTTACGAATTAAATAAAACAATTTTATTGAAAAACCAAAATTTGAGCTAGGGAGCTGAAATTTATAATATATACTCTCTAGAGGCCCTTTATGCTCATGTGTAAATATTTTCAAAATCCGCCTACTGACACGTCCACAATTTAAAAAAAAGGGAGCTTTTTTTTGATAACATCCTTTAAATATTATATAACAAAATACGTAGAGCGTTCTTAACAATTCAACCATACTTAGACTTTTGTCGCGCCCACTTATGAGGGATAGGAATAAGAATAGGGTATCCAACAGTTCGCCCAAGCGGACTGTAGCCCGTTCCTATGTTTTTTTAAATGGTTTATGACTGGTTTTTCTGATTATTTTTTTACTGATTACACCTAATTATGAACCTCTTCAATTACCCTTCAGTCAAAAATATGAAAATAAATGCTTCTTCTTTGCTTTGATTTCGTTAAAAACAATGCGATCCGGTGTTCGTCCTAGTAACAATAAAAATGATTTGAATCAATATTTGCTAGTTTTTATGGTTGTTGGTCACACTGGTTTTGCAATAAGGTTAGGGCGGGCGGTGCTAACGTTTTTTCATAAGGTATTTTTAAAGGCGAATTGACTTAGATTCTTGTCAGTCGTGCGAAACAAGTGAAGAAAACACAATACGTGGTGACGCGTTTTAGTACTCAGAGCAAACAAATAAGAGTGTACGTACGTGTTTTTTAAGAGATAAAGCTCAACTGTTTTTTTTAATTTAAAAATATTGTAAGAACAAATGGGAAACATACTTTAAAGTGTTTGGCCTGCGGTCGAGAGGAAAAACAAATTGTCTGGAAAATACCTTCGAGGTTTTACGCAGCCGAAGAGGAAATAACAAGTAACTGACTCCATTTCAATTCATCTGTTCATTTTAAAGAACATTTTCAGCAAAGTACACGGAAAATATAACCCATGGAAAGTGCAGCCAACTATGAATTTAGAGCTTCCCGACGTTGAAATGCAGTTACAATCATCCAAAGAGAACGACAATGTGAAAAACATTTTCAAACCCCAATCTGACTATAAAACTGTTGATTTCGGTAGCGAAAATGCGTTTTATTATTTTGCAGGCTACATTTAAAAAAAAAGTCAAAAACACAAGCGTGAGCTGAAATTAAGTCCGAAACGTAGTATTTCCTCCATATTCACAAATTTCAAAGAAACTCTTTTCAAGAGTTTTTAGATGCGATACAGAGCCTGGTGCAACAATTTATTTCTCATTTTCCCAATTTGTACTTTTGTAATAATTTTGAAATGAAAATGTATAATACTCGTATATTAAAGAATGAATTTAATTACTTTTGCTGTAAAATCAAAATGAAAAATTATTAGAAATTAGAAAAAAATGTATGACTCATATGAATATATATGAATTTTTGTTTTGTTCTGTTTTTTGTTATGTTTTAAAGAAAAATCAATGTTTATTTTATTATTTTAAATTATTTATGTGTATATAAAGGGTTTTTCAATAGGGACGCTACAAAAGTAGAGCGACAGGGACAGCAAACGACGACGAATTTCTGGCATTTCTCTTCAGTAAGGTTTGCCATTTCATGATGGAAAGATATACGAGGCAACAACGAGTCGAAAATATTACAATTTACTACCGAAATTCGGAGTCAGTGGCCTCAACGTTAAGAGCGCTACGTTGAGAAAAATCATCGTCAGCGATGAGGCTCATTTCTGGCTGAATGGCTTCGTCAATAAACACAATATGCGGTATTGGTTAGGCAGCAATCCACACGTACTCCATGAGTCATCATTGCATCCCGACAAAATTACGGTTTGGTGTGGTTTATGGGCCGTACTTCTTCCGTGATGATCAAGACCGGTACGTTACTGTGAATGGGAATCGCTACCGTTCAATGATAACCGAATATTTTTGGCCACAATTGGATGATATGGACTTGGATGACATGTGGTTCCAATAGGACGGCGCCACAAGCCAGACAGCGAATGCCACAATCAATTTATTGGAAACCAAGTTTGGAAACCGTGTTATCTCACGAAATGGTCCAGTCGATTGGCCGCCTCGGTCGTGCGATTTGACGCCGTTAGACTATTTCCTGTGGGGCTACGTCACTATGGTCTATGCCATCAAGCCAGCGACGATTGATGATCTTCGTACGAATATCGAACGTGAAATTGCAGCAGTATCGGCCGATTTATGTTTGAAAACCGTCGAAAATTGGGTTCAGCTTCTGGACTTCTGCAATCGTGCACGTGGTGGGCATGCAAAAGAAATCGAGTTCCATACATAATGGCATCGAACGTACTTTCACAGGAATAAAGAATTTCATTGATATCCAAAACCGTTTTTGTTTTATTTAAAAAAAACTTTTGTAGCGCTCTTATTGTTATGTCTTACTTATATTTTGAAAATATAAAAATCTACTGCGAAACAGTTGAATCTACTGCGTTTTTTTTTCAAATCTACTGTGAACATCTTTTCAAAAAGTCCCATCCCTGATTCGGTTGTCGTCAGATCACCGTAATTAAACGACATTAGGCGCGGTTAGTACTTAGATGGGGGACCGTTTGAGAACAACTGCGTGTCGTTGGCCAGTCCCATCTACAGAGTTGAGATAGATAATACATACGTGGTATCACAATGGACCTAAATTGGTCTAAGTGTGTCGGCTTCTGCGGAAGGTGAGCAACAATCTCACAGTTGACCCAATTATAGAGACTCAACCTGTTCAGCCAAAAAGGAGAATACCACCGTTAGTTCAACCAGTTCTTCAACTTCAAATTCATCCTAACGCTCAAAGTCCGAATCCTCAGAGTGAAACCAATCGAATTGTCGACGAAAGATCAAACTGTTCCACTCCGAATCCGGATGCTTAGCAAGGTGTTCCTCTACTTCAAGTTCCTCGGACGAAAAGAGTAAAATCGTGAAGTACTTCTTCTCCGTCAGGAAGCTGTGAAATCCTTAATAGGGAAGTCTGTGGAAGTGATTTATTTCGAAAGGATAACCCTTCTACCAGTAAGGAAGCGCAAAAATCACGCTAGCTTTTGGATGAAGTTCCTGGTATGAATTGCTCTCTTAAAGTAGTAGCACCGCAATTTGTGGTATTTTTGTCACGGCTGGAATATGGTACCAAAAGTAGCGATATTATTGATTATATTGCTAGCAAAGGCATCGATAAAACATAACATAAAATGCCACTGCTTGACAGCGGATAACCTGCCAGGCCGGGTGTCCTCATCTTTTAAGCAGTTATCGCCTCAACCAACTGGGAATTTCCTGGTGAATCCAAGTTTTTTTTTTCGAAGGATATGCTTGTGAAGAAATTTGTGAGCTGGCCTAACATCAAGAAAGCTCAACCAAAAAACCTTCCAAAAAACTGAGAACCACTAACGTAACTTCCTCAACCTTCAACTTTTATTACTAAAATACTGGTGGTCTTCGAACTAAATTGCGTGATTTCTTACTATTCTCCTCATCTTGTCAATATGATGTAATTGTTTTTACTGAGACCTGGCTCACTGGTGACCATCAAAATGAAGAAATGTTCAACAAGGACCGCTACGAAGTTTACCGCAAAAAAATTTGTCCCGTTCTTACCAACTGTGAAAGGGGCGGAGGAGTATTAGTTTCCGTGCAGAAATCATTGCGCAGTGACGAAGTAGTTATACCTCCAACAGCTCTTGATGTGGACCAAGTATCAGTTAAGATCAAATGTATTTCGGGTAAAAAAATTATTCTTATTGTAAGTTATATACCACAAAGGAGTGCTTATTTATTATATACAAAGTTCTTTAATTTTAAATAATTTAGATTTTAGATGATCATCAGCATGTTATCCTACTTGGAGACTTTAACATGCCTAATTTAATTTGATCTTTTGATTACGAAGAGTCCATACTTTTTCCTCTTAACGTAAACTTAGACCCGACTGTTCACGAATATACCTACGCATATTTGGTTGTCGATTTACTTATGAGTAACCTATACACTTCCCTAGTTGCCAGGACCTCTGCATGGAAGATGCTGAATGAGTTGGGACGACCTCTGCCTGGAAGTTGCTGAAGGAGTTTTGGAGGCGGAAGAAGTTCGATGTGCTTCAATCCGTTGAAAGCATGCTACTCCTAATATAGAGTCCATTTTAGAACGAGTTTTCCGTGTATGTAAGGGCTACGAGTATCGTATCACAGGTATAGGATCTTCCTCAGTCCGTTAGGTCTTGTGCACCAAAAGCCAGGTTCTTTCGATCTTGGTGTAGAAGGTTGATAATCACGTTTCGGGCGATTTTGGTGATGTTATGAACTTGAGTCAGGCCGACATGACCATACCAGGGACCCATATGGGAATATAGGACCTACCACGGCTGTGTACATCCAGAGAACCATTTTTGCCCTAAGTCCCCACTTTTGCCGAAAGTTTTAATTCAGTCGTAAAAAGCTATGCCAGATTTTCTCACTCGGTACACAATAATAATCTTCCAGTTGAGTTTGGGGTCTAATGTGACTGCTCAGTATTTGGCTCTGATAGTTGTACCTATATTCCCAAGACGGGGAAATCTGAGGGTTGGTATTTTGATTTAGGTGGTGAAAAGCTCACGTTCTGGCCATACCTTGTAGCCCAAGGGCTTATCTTACCCAGAGCTTCTTCCATTATTTCACTTTTCAAGTAACGAAACGTTCCCGACACTAGTACCTACAGCCACGCTCTCAAAACATGTGTAATGATTTAATTTTGTCAGCGCTTTGTGTTTTGTTATGTAGCTCTTGTTGTAAGCTCTGCTTTATAATTCATTTAGATCTATAGAACTCCGAACTTCTTATGCTCTTTATATTTCCTACCTGGTATGAGTGTATCTTTCTGCAATGACAACTTTCTTCAAAAAAGTCTTCCAAGTCGAAGTGCTCCGTTTGGTTGCACTCCCACTCTCTATCTTTTTCTCTCATTCTTAATCTCTTTACCTATGCATGTGTTAAATTTCTAAGGACATATTTTATTTGCATTCCAATCCTGACCAACCTTAAACCATAAATCAGATTATAAACGATTTGCGTCGTTATTCCAATCCCATCAGTCTCTTCGTATATTCATTTAATAAGGACATAAAAATCCGTTTAATTGGAAAACACAAACAGCATTTTAAATACTTGTATTTTATGAGTCACGCACTATAGTACGAGTGCTCGCACCACCAACCACAACAGCGCCATAAATTCCACTAACAAATCCATAAAAAAGGTATTTTAGGGCGTCCCAGCTTGCCAGGATATTAGTTCAAATTCATCACGTATCTGCATCCAGGAATAAATGTTTCTTCCTTGCATTGTCCCTCCAATTGCAATTCCCTAATAACAAATTTTATTTTTTAAATTAATTCGTCCTTATTTCTTCTGCAAAAAAAGCACTTTCACATGTGACGGTTCATGAACTATGTGCAATGGTGCATTATCCCTGATTATTTAAATGAGGTCATGTGATAAAATGTAATGGACAAGATAATTTGCTCTTGGTCCTGGCGCCATCGTTCCCTCCGAGTGTATGTGTGTGTGTGATTGCGCGCATAGCGAAAACATAGGTCAAACGTAACGATATCGTAAAGAGAACTTATGTTGGCCCACCTTTGTAGAACCGACAACAAGAAAGAAGGAAGAAAATCCTTCAACGACTTCCGTTTCATTAGGGATTCCTTTTCCTTACTCTCATGGTCTCTTAATCCGTATCCACTTTCTTTGTGAACACGTTCTCGTCGCCAGATGCTATTCATTGCCGTAAAGGTAATGTTTACCTTCTTTCTTTTCCAGCTCTTCGACATCGTTATCCTTTAATTTCGTTTACCTCCATGAGATGCGGCATCCTTAAGCCACATACTCAGATCCGCTTATATAAAATATATATAAAAAAAATAAAAACGGCCAAAATGAAAAGAACTCTGCCACTGGTTGGCTGGGTGGCGACAACGACAAATAAATTCTCCGGCGACAGGTGAAAGCTGCAAATTTTCGTTTTAGTTCCCCCTCTAGGAACAGAGATGATATTCCTAAAGGGAAACGATTCACTTTGTAACACCAAGTGGTGAAATTATCCTTTGCTAGGGAAGATTAACTGAACGATATGTGGGCGAGAGGCAACGGATGTGTGAAGTGGAAGATGGATTAACTGATTATGGAGAGTTTGAGTGATTTTTTTTTTTTGCCCACCTGAAAAGTTACCTTTCTTGGTGGGGCAGGTTAATCCTTGGGGCATTGCCTTTTTTTTCATTTAATCTCCATGGGGCTTATGGATTTTGGTTCATATGGAAGGTCTCGAAGGTCTTGTTATCTTCAAGTGTTGCAGATTCACAAAGCTGATCTCTTTTGTTTTCGGTCGCAGCAGGTATGACTTTGGAGGCAGGGGTCAATTATTCGATAAGACGTGGAGTGGTTTTAGTTTGAGATATAATGTAATCGGAAGGAGTAGATCTCTTGGAATAAGAAAGCATCCAAGCTGTTAATTTTCAAGGTAACAACTTAACTTAACCAGTTGTGAAAGATAGAGTTTGCCTAGTCATGGAGGGGTACCGACCCAACAGAGGTGGTGGAAGGCTGGAGATACTTAAGAGAAAAGAAGTTTTTTTTTTTTTTTTTTTTTTTTTTGACATCCAATTGTGAAATTGCCATTTTTGCAGACGACACATGCATTTATTCATCAGATCCAGTTGGTTTAAACATTGAAACGAAATTGCAATCTTGCTTAAATGTCATCCAAACATACTTTGCCAATTGGAAAATTAAATTAAATGCTTCAAAGACTCAGGCTGTCTTTTTTACTAGAAAAAGAAAAGTCTACTTCTTACCAAGCAACAGAATAGTAATAAATAATATACAAACGGATTGGAAATCAAGTGCTAAGTACCTTGGGGTTCACCTTGACAAGTCGTTAACATTTAGCCTTCATGTCCAAGAAACCATCAGGAAAGTTAATATCACAATTAAAATACTGTATTCATTTATAAACCGAAGATCAAAAATGAGCCGAGAAAACAAACTCATCATTTTCAAAGTAATCTTTCAAGCAATTTTGTTTTATGGTTCTCCAGTTTGGGGCAAATGTGCAAAGAGCCACATACGTAGACTACAGATAACCCAAAACAAACTACTGAAAATGATCTTAAACTTACCTTGGCATTTTTCGACCGAAGAACTGCATGCAATCTCAAACATTGAAAAAATATCAGTAAAACTGAATAAATTATTTGATCGCTACAGCTGGTCTTGCAGCTCCTCTGACAACCCCTTGATTTTAGGTCTTCTACATTAAACAAACATAAAATCACTACCTGTTTTACTTATTGTTATTATTTATTTATTTATTAATTTACTATATTTGTTATTATTTATTTATTTATTACTTATTTATTTATTATTTATTTATTTATTTATTTATTTATTATTTATTTATTTATTTATTTATTATTTATTTATTTATTATTTATTTATTTATTGTAATTATTACTATTTATTTATTCATTTATCTAGTCATTTATTTATATACATATTTATCTATTTATTTATCTATAATTAAAATTGACTTCATTATGATATTAATTCATCGTCTGCATTTGTTCAGTTATTCATATTTGTTAAATTATTTATATTTGCTAAAATTTTATATGTTTCCTTAAACTATTCATATCTGTTAACTTATTACATTTGTCAATTATATCTACAATTGTTAATCTATTTATATATTATGTTTATTTAGTAACTGTACTTGTTAATGTACGTGATATCTGAAATCAAGTTGCCCACCACCACTTCTCTCATTTCAATGATCCTATTATAGTTCGTATTGAGGTTTTTTTTCATCAGCTTTTCCTCAAATTATTACTTAAATATATAATATATAGTTTGATATTTTTCATTTACAATTATATAAGATTATCAGTAGTAAGGTAGTAATAACCACATCTCTGTAAATTGTGCAATAGTAGTGTTTAGAATGTATATCTTTGCTGAAAAAAAAAAAAAAAAAAAAAAAAGTTTTTTGACATAACCACTGTTGGGTGGCATTTTGACCTTCTTCTTCTTCTTCCTTTAATGGTAGTGAGTCTATCATAACCCTCCAGATTAACTCCATCCCTACTGGTCGGTCTTTGGGGACGGCCGGCGTTGGGTGCGTTTTTACCAAATTTTAATTTTTTATTATTTTGTTAGAGACATAACAGATGTTCCAAAATGGAGAAAGGCTCTCAACCCAATGCAACGCCTACTTTTGGGGATATGAATATGGACAGGGTGCCCAACGGTTCGGCCAAGTGCAATGCGGCCTTATTTTTTATGTATATTTTTCGATCCAATTTTGTCATTATATATTTGAATAAATACTTTGGGGCTGTTTTCTTTCCAATTGTTTTTTTATTTAGCGCGGTGAATGACGTGCGGGGATGTTTAAATGGTTTGTTAGAATTAACAACCTTCCAAAGCATGTATGAAAAAGATTGACATTTCGGGTGAAATTTTGAACTTAGCTGAAATGACAAATTTCGTATCGGTGTAAACGTATTATAAGCTTCAAGGGTTAGGCATTTCTAACTCTCTAACACTGACCTGGGTTACTGGACAGACAAGTATCTAAGAGAAGGAAAAGTGGGATATTTTCGCCAGGAAAGGCTCATCGTAAGTGTTCAATGGGCATCATTAAACCATAGAGTGTTGCTCGTCTTTTCACAAACTTGATATGACGGAAGATGTACGTCTACCAAATCGTGGTCATGCGGGATCATACCGCATTTTTGTATGATCTCCACACCTACAGAAATTCAAGAAAGCTGGTTCACTGTCTGAAAGTCAGCCTCGGAAAGTACCTACTTGAACTAGAAGAGACTTGCGATGCTTAGTTTTGGCCTCCTTAAAGACACGATCATCTACAAACTATCAGAGTAAAAAGCTCGGGCCTATGAGAGTGCTGCCTGGAGGCGGAAGAAACAGCATCGTATTTTATACGTGTATACCTGGAATGCCCACTTTGTCCATAGAGATAAGTTAATTGAGATTAAGTTTGCGAGTTTGCTATGCTGTCAAATTCTGTGATCTTGGCTCTAAAGCTAGTCGCCAGAACCTTATAAACGAGAAGCTGTACTGTGCATGTTACATGCAAGTGCAACAACAAGCAGCCAACTGAACGGAGGGTTTTAAACCGTGCAATTTGAAAGGTGGTGCTGTAATTATCTTATTTTATAATATCCACGGTAAAAATATCCCAGTCAAAATATCCTTTTTTTGGAGTCGAAGAGGTGTCAAGAGTTTTAAAGCCTTTTACCCACGAAGCTGGCCACCCTGGTACTTTTTTTTTGTATAATTTGCGTGGGCTAAAAGGATTTCTTTTTTCTGTAGTACACAGTACCCTTATAGTGGAAACCACAGCGCAGGCATTTTGTTTTGTTGCTGTAAGTAGCTTCCAGCAAATTATTCATTGCCTATTTTTGGGTGCTACTTACTGTATGTATGAAAGAATAGAAGGATAGGAAAGAATATGGGATCAGGGTCGAAGAGGTGTCTGGAGTTTCAATTTTTGTAAGTCGAAGAGGTGTCCAGAGTTTTGATTTTTGTGAGTCGAAGAGGTGTCCAGAGTTTTAAACCCTTTCACCCGCCAAGCGGCCCTCCCAGGTACTATTATGGCATCAGGTACGAAGAGGTGTACAGACTTTTTATTTTTGTGAGTCGAAGAGGTGTCCAATGTTTCAAACCCTTTTACCCGCGAACGTGCCCACAGGCAGATACTATTATGGGATCAGGGTAGTAGAGGTGTAGAATTTTCATTTTTGTGAGTGATTTTTTTCCTGAGAAATTTTTGCGGAGGGATATTTGCCTGGGATGTTTCGACCGTTTATATTTTCCTATAATATTTTGACCCTGAATATTGTTAAAATTAATATAAACAGAAGTAACCGATTTGAGACCGTGCATTTGATCACGCAGACGTCTGCGATTTCACCGCCAGGAGCTATACTCTCCGACACTCCAAAAAAGATAACCACCGTCGCGTCGTCCGGTCGAAACCGGGAAGCGTGAACGTAGCGCTACTGTCGGCTGTAACTGCGATTATCCTTAAGTACAGCTACTATGAATACAGGTGCTTCATTATTACTATCGTCTACGGAATCCGCTTGGAATTCCCCATGAAATCAGGTGCGTTTCTTACAAGTTTTTTTTTTATTCGTCACACAAGCCATCATAACCTTATCCTTACTTTTTTTGGTTCAAAACAAATGACTCCATTGGTTATGTTCCTAAATCCTTTTGCCCATCAATCCACAAAATCCTTCAACTTGCTGCAGCATAAAAATAATAAACCACTCGGGATGACCAGGTGTTTGGAAAACGTTGGCCCCAAACTTATTAAATCCTTCTAACCCTAAATAAAAGTTGTTGTTTTTTTGTATTTTTGTTTATTTAAAATGCTCAAGCATAAACATAAGTAATGCCAACAAAATTGTCCCACCGGGATATAAACGACGACAGTGTTTTTTTCCCCCCTCAAATTACTTACAACTGCTGTGTTGGTCCACCTCAGTCCTATAACCGGTGTGGTGCTGCTCTCTCTCAGCACGGCCATTTGTTTCCATTGCCATCCGTTTTTGTGTTTAATTTTCAGCATAACTTATGCGTTATCATAATTTTTAAGGTGGAACCCAGACGCTACCGGCATCCTGCGGGAATTACAAGCAGGAAGTAATTTAAAATGCTCCATTAATGGTATACGGGAAGGAGGACAGAGCATTACAGGCGGCCACATTGTTTTAAGAAGGAATGAGTGGAGGAAAAATGGTATTTTTTTTTCCAAAGTTACAGTACCTAGTGTGCGTCGCGTTATCGATTCATTGTCGTTGTATTCATTTCAAGCAAGGAAATGAGTGCGGGTACGTGTGTTTCGAATGGCATTTGGACATGGTCTTCGCATTCGTATGTGATTACCCAGAAGAAATATCCTTAAGTCTTTGCAAAAAAAAGTGTCTAAGGATGAGTTCCGTATTCGTTGGGACCGTTATTATCAGTCCCTTTAATTGTTCTGATAAGGCAGATTGCATAAGAAATAAGGTACATATTGAAGAGAGATTACGGGAGATTTTTCTTCTTCTATTTTCTTTATTTTGAGAATGTGTTTGGCGTAGGTGCAAATTTGATTCCACTTCTCCTCGCTGGCCAGCAGAGATGGCAGAAATTCTATTTTTTTTTTGATTTACTACATTTGTTACGTCTGCTACATAAATGAGGTAGTTAATGTACGAGTAGTTAAATGTAGTTAACGTAATTAAATGTAGCAGACGTAGCGCTGGACGTCAAAATGTAGCTTGAAATGTCCATTTAACCACCAAATTGACAAATTGAATCCAAAAGATAACTGTGGGGGAAAAAGAGTACGTTTGATAAATATATGTACGCTGGTGCACTTACAGACACTGCTTCGCAAATTGTTTGCACAACCTGAATCATATGAAGACTTCACCAGCTACAGATACTGATAAAAAGATTACAACGAAAATTAAGTAGTTATTGTTTAATGACAATTTCATCTAGTCAATAGAGGAAGAAATTTATATCTACGATCCAGTTTGCAAATTGATCAACAAGTGTCAAGATGATGCAACTATTTTCTCTAAGCTTAGATTTGTAGCTACAGATGCAATTGTCAGGCAAATATGACCACTTTCTCAGCGCAGGGAAAGAAATGGCGCTCTCCATCGATGCAATAGCGGCATATAGCTTGTATCCAAGATATCTTGCCAAAAATTTAATAACATCGCAGTGAAACGAGGTTACGCTACATTTCGTTGAAATCTTCTCAGCTGGAGAACTAAATGATTATGACAAATTCGTCAAAGGTCAGGGCATTTTTGCTTAATTGAATAAAAAGCTTAGAAGAAGTGGTTATGGTTACAGTGGCGAAGGCAACGGTGGTGGAAGTGAAGTTTTTGTGACAAAGACTTGTTGGAGTTTGGCATCCAGACAGCATCTAGGCATATAAAAGTATGCTATACGTTTACTGAGTATTCCCGCATCATCTGCAGCAATAGAGAGGGTGTTCTCGCAGTTATCGTTCGCCCATACAAAAATCCAAAATAGGCTTAACGAAGAACATTCAAAGAAACTTATTGACATACATTATACTCTTCACATGAATGACAAAAACAAAAAAAAAGATGATTATTAAATTTGCGTTTTTCTTCATAAAGCTTCGAATTCCTTGATTTAGCTCATTTACGCAACATGGTTCTTATGTCGTTCAGTGTTTTTCACTATTTAATTTTTTTTTTTGTAATTCTTATTTAAATTTAACGTTTTGTGTGTAGGTAGAACACGTAACAAATGTAGGTAGTAAATGAAACAAATCAGACGTGTAGTTTACCCGATTAACTACGTGTAGTTAATCGAGTAGACTACCTGATGTAAACTACTCTGCCATCTCTGCTGGCCAGCATATTTTCGACTGGTACTTCTCTCCAGTTCTCCTCTTTTAATTCCCCATCTGCTGCATGCGAAGAAGTCTTGGTGCGCTTCGTGTTTTTGGGAGTCTCTGTACTGGCAAGCTGGACTGTTCGTTTTGCAAATCTTGTGGAGAAAGGCTTTGAAGTATCCGCGTCCGGTGAGTAACTGGGTGACGTAAGAGTTGATCTCACCGTGTTTCCGGTCATTCCACTCAGTTCCTGATCAGCCCCGCTGTCCATCGCCCCCTGCTTTCCGAGATCCAGCGCTCTTGCTACTTATGCTTCGTGAGCTGTTTGGCCTCTTCCGTTACCGTTTCCAATCCAACTTCCGTCCTTTTGTCGCAGACGTAATTCCTTTCTGCCGCTAGGAGGTCTATTGGGTTCACTCTTGCGACAACAAGGACGGCTGGTCCCGACATCGTTCAATAGCAGCTTGCCAAATGTAGAGCTCCGCATCTCTGCACAGCTGCCATCTGCTTTCTGTAAATTTCCTGTCGAAGCGCGTCTGCCCAAATCTGATATCCGTAGAGGAGGATGGCATGCGTTGTCGACATCAGTAGCCTTCGCTTTCTAGCCGTTACACGGCCCACGTTCGCTATCAGCATTCTCAGTGACGCAGTCACTTTTGACGCTCGTTCCGTAGCGTTCTTTATCTGGTGCCAGAAAGTAAGTTTGGTGTTGAAGGTCACATCCAAACATTTAACAGCGTCTTTGCTTCTAATTACTAATGGCCGATTTGGAAGTCGATTAGAGTCGGCATCCTTTTCTTCGTCAGAAGGACTACCTCGGTTTTTTCTGTAGTTAGACTGCGACCGTTTTCATCCATTTAGTAGCTTACTCGTCGCATAACTTGATTTAGCTTCCTTTGTGCACTTTTGGTGTCGTTTGCAGTTACCACCGCAGCGATATCATCTGCATACCCTACCACGAGGGTATCTTGCGGCTTCTCCTTGGGAAGAATACCATCATAAGAGATATTCCAGAGGTCCGGCCCCAAAATCGAAGGAGGGAACTTGCCTTTTATTGGTACAACTATATCATCCGCGTAGACGGACAGGGAATTTAAGAATTTCGTTCCAAAATAATGGAGAAAGGACTCCCCCTAGCGATGTTCCTCGCTTAACATGCTTCCTGATTAACCTATCCCCGAGATTGGAGGCAGCAGTGGCTCAGTGGTTAGTGATGGGTTGGACTACTGTGCTAGGGTTTCGAGGCTCGAATCCCACCCGGGAACACCTTTTGTTTCCACTACCCCACCTCTTGCGAGAGTCTGACGAATTTCTAAAGACAGAAACTGTCATGAGAAGCTTCTGAAGAAATTGCCGTTCGGAATCTGCGTTAAATTGTAGATCCCTTTCACTCGGGTAAAAAAATATAGCTTCTCATACACAAAATGGTTGGAGAAGCTAGGGGCCCTGTATTGGCCGATGTATCCCCGATACTACTCTTTATGTTGTTGAGCATTGTTTTAACCCAATCAATCATTATTAGTCATGAACGGCCCTTACAGAGCCTAAAACCTAGCTTCTCCAACCATTTGCTTGTGTGAAGTGGCAGGGACTTACAATTTTAAGCCGAATCGAAGGGCAAGTTTGAGAAGCTTATCATGAGAATTGATACTCTTGAAGGTGCCGTGACATAACCCCAAGCGTCATGAGCCCAAATCACGAAATTTGGCCTTATGTCGCTTTTTGAAAGTGACATAAGGCCAAATTCTAACATTTGGTATTATGTCACTTTCACAAAGCGTCATAAGGCTAAATCCGGAAAGCGACATAAAGCCAAATTTTCAAAACCGTACCTCGCACCTACTCCAAATCAAACAGTGACACCAAGCGGGGGGGGGGGGAGTTTCCGGGGGTTCAACATGCCCCCCATAGGCATTACACTGTTTATGGAATCTACTTGCGATTTCGTAACTAATCCCATAAACAGTGCAATGCATATCGGGGGCATGCTGCCCCCCTGCAACCCCCCTGCTTGCGGTCACTGTTTGATTTGGAGTAGGTGTAAGGCCAATTTGTTGAAAAGAGCACCAAGCGAAAGTGTCATAAAGCCAAATTGGCCTTATGACGCTTTTTCAAGGTGTCATAATACCAAATACTAAAATTTGGCCTTATGGCACTTTCACAATGCGACAGAAGGCCAAATTTCGAGATTTGGGCTTATGACGCTTGGGGTTATGTCACGGCACCACTGTTGAATGTTTGCCAGACGTTCGCAAGAGTTGGGGCAGTGGAAAAACTCGACATCTTACGTGGCTCCGGCGGGATTTGAACCTGGGACCTTTAGATTAGTAGTCCAACACACTAACCTCCCAATCGCTGTGGTAACTACATGTGGCGCGCTTTTTCCGCGGATCTGCCTTTGATTTATGCGTTTTGGGTGCAATATAGAGAATTAGTAGCATCAGTAGCATCAAGTTTGTAGCATCAAAGTTGTTCCTTAAGTGGGGGTCCAATGGTCCTTCCAAAGTTTTTATGGG
The DNA here is from genome assembly GCA_949715645.1 of Portevinia maculata. NCBI lineage: Eukaryota > Metazoa > Arthropoda > Insecta > Diptera > Syrphidae > Portevinia > Portevinia maculata. The sequence goes on along the minus strand of OX454528.1, from coordinate 27,585,383 downwards.
AAATGAGGAGATACTTATTGGGCAGGATTTTCAAAAGGAATTTGATTCCGCAAGGTCTGTGTGAAAAGATTGACAATTTCGCTTTGGACGTTTCACCAGGCCGGCGAATTTATTCAAGTCTGTCTTAGTTTAGGTAGGCGGGTTGGCTTAGTGCCACACTCAGGTCAATACTGACCCATTGCGATGCCCATCGGGGGAGGAGGGTTGTCCCTTACTCATTTTGTTAACCCTGTCTACAAAAACTAAGATGGATTTGTGGATTTGGCGAACCTGTCTATCGGTGTGCTGGAGAGCTCGTCTAGGTTATGGAAGAAATGTCTCCCCAGGAATCGGTACCTGATGTGTTGGAGACACGGGCAGCGACATAGGAAGTGTGTTGTATTCTCCAGACCTTCCTCGTCGCCAAAACCTAAGGTTCGCCTCTCTTCTTGCCTTTCTCCCTACTTCAAGCCTGAGTGTGCAAAGCTTGATGAGTACAAAGGGATCAGCTTTTTCTGACAAAGCTGCCGAACCTTGTCTTGCTAATGCATTCGCTTTCTCGTTGCCTAGAATGCCTTCATGTCCCGGAACCCAGCAGAGCGATACCTTATGCTGAGTACCAAGAACCTTGAGTTCTTCGCTACACCTAAAATTATATCTTAATCCAACATCGAGGTCGCAATCTTTTTTATCAATATGAACTCTTCAAAAAAATTACGCTGTTATCCCTAAAGTAACTTAATGCTTTGATTTTATTACTGCTGCAGTTAAGACTTTTATTGTTGCCTGGCTGCCGATAAAGAATGTAATACCATCGGGTGGTATTGCCCTTACCACAAACTCACGGGGTGCTGTTGCCACTGCCAGGCCCAGGAAGACGCTGCTGTTGTCGGGGAGGTGTACCGATTGATATGCCCAGCGGTGCGGAAAAGACGCCTGACCCCACCCCCGTTTCCATTTTTGAACCGTCCGTAAACACGGCTATGGCTTGCGTGCTGGGGACGAGTCCATTTCTCCATTCTTCCCTGCTGGGGGTCTTGTGAAATCTAAGTATGTCTTGATGTAGTGCGTAGTTGGTGCATGGCCAAAGTATTTCTGCCGGATCGTCGAATGAACATGACAAGTCTGTCTTAACTTCACGCAGTAATCGAAGGACGTACCAGTAACAAATTGAGAAGGAGGCTTTAACTTAAAGTCCCTTTCACTCCTATTTACAATGCACAAATAAAATTTGTTATTGGTGAGGATACAATGATCCACCAGTTTTAAATTTCTGGACACTCATTCACTTCACGTAGGCCATTCTAATTCATATTTCTTATTTAAGCGGTTGCCGTCATGCATTCTTATTATGCTCCTGTTGAAAACGAAACCAATATAATCTTTCCATTCTACGTGCACAATCATTTTGTTTTAGGTAGGTACAACCACAACGGCGACAAAGGCAATCCTTGTACGGTTTCCGTCCATTGTTTCAATTTTATCTAAACCGCATTTTGGCCTCAAAGTTGGTTAGCTAAATTAATTTCTCTATCTCTTTCTCTCTCCCTGACAGCAGGCATTCCATGTGCCACCTTTGTGTTTTGCCTGCTCTTTGTTCGAGTGAAATTGTGCTTGGAAGGTGAAAATATGCGGTTTGACATATAATTGTGTGCAAAGAAGGATAATAATCACCAGGAGCGCTTAAAGAGATAGCTTTGTTAGCAATTTAAGCACCTAACGTCTTATTAGTCACGTAATTTAATTGGACAGTCGTTTTGTGTGTACGGCACAACGAGTGCAATAAATGGAAATTATTGCCCCAAAAAGCTACGGGTACGTGCAACCGCAGCACAAACAGAACGGAGTTAGAATCGAATGAATAAATGCACCGCCCTTATTACAAAACTCAGGTAGAGTTGCGAGGATAACCCAGGATTCGATACCTACGAGTAGAGGTATAGGATGTAGCTTTAGGAAATTTATGATTGCATTCGACATACAAATAACTGTGGGGTATGGAGAATCTTTTACGAACACAGATAGGACGGCGTGTGTGAATCGATGCTACCCATTCCATGGGTAATGCAATTCTTCTCCACACAATGCTGTGCAAGCAACGTGTCGGGGCGCGGCGCGGCGGGTTGATCATGGACGACTAAGGGTATCCCATGTGGTTTTGCCGAAAAATTAATATGTCTGTCTGTCCGAGAAATTAGAGCACACACACGAAGGACATTCGGTATGCAGGTTGACAAAAGGATTTAAAATAGAATAAGTCGGATGTGTGTTTGTGCATCTGTCATTTCCGAAATTGAAATAATCCTTGGAATTGGTAACCAGGCCGGCATTTTTGAATGAAGAATGTGGGCCAGTAGTTAATTGATTTTGACGGTGTCCATTACCGAGCTCTGCATTCAGCGTTGCACTGAGAATGAAGGTTTTGCTTGACGATATATGACCCACAATGCTAAGGACATTGCCTTTAATCGCTTGGTGGAATCTGTAGGAAGTATAGTCATGTTCTATAGGCAATTGTTTGGCAAATGGTGTGTTGACTTTTAGTCTAAGGGTAAATAAAATATGTATCTGCAACTTAACGATTGAAAAGTGCGATTAGTAAAATTGAAGGCAACCATTCCTCCTTCCTTAATGGCAGCGAGACTATGAGACGAATTACAAATATCATAGACATCCACACGACTGCAGATCACCGGTGCTGCAAAAGTAAGATAAATCAAGAAATAATAGAAGCATGTACAAGTCGAACTCGGTTAAACTAAAGCACTATGGAAATGTACGATAATAGAAAACGCACTACCCCGCCAAGCTCTACCTATCGCTGTACTAATCCTGGGACGCGCAGAATTGCTCGGGTCACAGCTATTCGGTTTCCGGGGGATAGCAAAGCAATGCTTAAGCTTAGGCAAAACCTAAGGGTCACGAGAGCTTTAAGAAACAACGGTTGGGGTTTATCAGCAAAAGAAAAGGAGATCCGGATTCCCCATCGGCATACAGGCCTCTGTGCATGTTAGACACCGCGGGGAAGCTTTTGGAAAAATTAATTAAGGCACGGCTCATGGCGGCAGTACAAGCGTCAGGCGATCTGTCAGAGAGGCAGTACGGTTTCCGGAGAGGCCGCTCTACAATTAAAGCAGTAAAGGATGTAGTGAACGCCGCACAAATCGCCCAACAAGGAAGCCACTACTCTAGGAAGATCATCCTGCTGGTATCCCTGGACGTACGCAACGCCTTCAACCCAGCTAGATGGATCGATATATTGAACGCGTTCGGTTCCACATCCTAGCATATATCCTGCGGATGGTGAAGGATTATCTCAGCGATCGAGAGCTGCTCTACGAGACTACCTAAGGCCCGCGAAGAAAGCAAGTGACATCTGGGCAGGGATCGACCTTAGGACCAGACCTCTGAAACATCTTTTACGACGACATCCTTTGCATGGAGATGCCGGAGGATGCTTCTCTGGTCGGGTATGCAGACGACATCGCAGCGGTGATCACGGCCCAAGACACCGTTAACGCACAACGAAAGCTGAACCAGATCATGCGATGAGTCAATTCGTGGATAGAAGAGCATGGACTCAGGCTAGCAACGGAGAAAACTGAGATAGTCCTTCTCACAAAGAAGATGATCCGCACACAAATCGACTTCTGAATCGTTGCAGAAGAAATAAGAAGCAGCGGCGCGGTGAAGTTCTTGGGATTGAGGCTGGACACAAAGCTAACCTACTGGCAACAAATAAATTCAGCAGCGGAAAGAGCCTCAAAAATATCTGCATTACTGAGCAGACTGATGACAAATGTAGGTTTTCAAACGGCCAGTAAGCGAAGGTTACTGATGGCGACAACGCACTCCATCCTTCTGCACGACAGTGAAATCTGGGCAGACGCACTTAAACAAGAAAAGTACCAGAAACAGATGGTAGCAGTACAAAGATGCGGAGCTCTACGTGTATCTAGCTCTTACCAAATGGCTTCGGAACCAGCCATCCTTGTAGTCGCAGGAGTGACTCCCATCGATCTCCTAGCGGCAGAAAGAAAGTGCGTCTACGACAAAAAGGCGGGAATGGGAATGGTAGCGGCATCCGAGGAGGCTAAGGAGCTCACGAAACACAAGTGGCAAGAGGGTTGGAGCTCGGAAAACAGAGGACGATGGACAGCGAGGCTGATTAGGAACGTGGCTGAGTGGAATGACCGAAAATACGTTGAGGTTAACTACTACGTCACCGGAGACGGATATTGCCTTCCTCCACAAAATCGGCAAAACAAACACTCCAGCCTGCCAGTACGGAGACTCGCTATAAGATGACGCGAAACATACCTTCTTCGCCTGCAGCAGATGGGAAAGCCTTCGCCAAGACCTGCAGATAAGTATTGGCGCCATCACACCGGAGAACATAGTAGAGAAGATGCTACCGAGCTACGAGAGGTGGCAAAAAGTCTGTAGCTACACAGAACATATTCTCAGAAGAAGAAAAAGATAAGAAGAAAATGATGGGGAAACAGTTGAACCCGTAAGTTAATCCCGAAGTAATGCAAAGAGCGGTCCCGAGAAGGTTATGGAGGAATTTTAGTCGGTATGTTGGTACACATATTAAACGAGTCCGACACACGGGGATGGGTCAACGCCAAAAAGGCCTCCTTATGGTGCACAAAAGCATTTCCCCCGCTTACCTTAACGAAAAAAAAGTGTCGCGATTTGGAACGTTGGAAGTATGAGTGGTCGTAGCTACGACGACGATGGTTAGAAGGCGAGTTGACATCTTATGTGTTCAAGAAACGAAATGGCGAAACACTGGAAATCGGGCGCGTTTCTTGGGCGTTAGGGCAAAAGCTTTCAAGATGTTCTACTACGGGACGGAACTGGGTAGGAACAGAATCTGTATCATTCTTGCGCCAGGGCTACTTGGTAGCGTCTTGACAATTTCAAAGTCCAGTCATCGTTTGATGTCTTTCAAACTGGTGATGCAAGGTGAGGTTTATAATATAGTTATTGCATATGCTCCCCAAGTTATAAGCGAACAGAGATAAAATGATGCATTCCGTCTTCACAACTTCATCAAGAACATCCGAAAAGAAGAACTTTTGTTTGTTGGCGGAGATTTCAACGGACATATCGGGAAGTCAAACGAGGACGTTGAAGACTGGCTACTGCACCAGGAACCTTCCGGGTGAAGATATCCTAAGCATGTGCAAGTCAAACGGCCTTATCGTTCTAAATACCATGTTTGTCAAACAAAGCCGACACCTGGTCACTTACAGCAGCGGCGGAAATGAAACCCAGATTGATAACCATTTGGTAACACGTTTCATGAAGCATCGGGTTAATGATTGGGAAGTGATCCTAGGAGAGGCAATCGCCCAGCAACACCGCCTCCTCCTGACAGACATTTTTATGACGTGCAGAATAAAACAGACAAAATTGTCTGGGAGAATCAAATGGTACAATATGGATATAGAGATATTCAATTCAATTCAATTTATTTATTTCAACAATGACTTGTACAGAGCTTTCAAAGAACTTTTAATCTATAAAATTAATTAAACAATAAAGTTTCAAAGGAAAAGAAAATTTACAGACAGATTAAAGTTAAGTGTTTTTCATAAAAATACAAATAAAACATTGTTTTATATCTTTACATTCTATAGAGACTAAGGATAAAATCCTTTAGCCAACTAGTGGTGAATGTAGTGATTTGAGTAAATAAATACTACACAGCAAAATTTTTTTAAAAAAAGATGGTTGTGGGGTGATAAAAAGAATAATGATAAAGATAGGCGAAGCATTCACTGCAAATATGCAAAATTATCTGCATCACATCATCAACGATGTTGAAGATTGTAGAGCACAAGATATGTGGAATTCCCTACAACGACCTTGCTTGGACAGAGCTAAATCACTGCTACAGGGCTTCAAAAGGACTTTATCAATACGGCAAAGAAACATGGTGGTGGACAGATGAAGTTAAACCAGTGATGAGTGACAAGAAAGCTTAATTTAAAGCTTGATCAAAGTGCTCCACTAATAATGGAGGTGAAAAAGCTCGAAGAATTGGAAAACAGACTCGCTGAAAAGGGGCTCGCTAAGAGAAAAGGCGCTCTAATTCAATTATTAATGTATTAACTGCAAAGGTCATCATCCTGCAAACTATCGGGGCTGGGAAGTAGCTAAAGAGCTCAAAAAAATATGGATGCAATTCATGAAGCCACAGAAGCAACAAAATAAGTCTAAGCTTAAATCTCCGCTACTCCACTCATCGAAACCGGCAAAAGAAGATAAGCCCAAAGAAAATAAAGAAAAACGGGCAACAGAAACCACATCGGGACCGAACATATTATTTAAAAAAAACAAACGTGCCAACATACGCCCAAGCTGCAGAAGCGGGAAACGCCCCCACAAATAATCCACCAGACAATGTTTCTCACGTTTTCACGGTTATTCTCTCGAGACTTCAGCAACAAAGTAAAACAAATAAGCTTATTTTCGATAGGCTAGTTAAGCTCGAAAATATTATTCGCAACAGTGACAATTCTTACACCTTATCAAGAATATGATTCGAAAGCTTAAATTACTAACATGGAATGCCGACGGTCTTTGGCAATATCTCGGAGAGCTTGAATTGCTCCTACGAGAAAAAGATATAGATGCATGCTTGATATTAGAAACTCATGTGAAGGAGAAATCGAACTTAAAGATCAAAGATTATATTGATTACCACGCCGTCCACCCGTCGGATGGAGCATCCCTATATATAAAGGAGTGTATCGACCACTCAATCGATTTAAAATTAGAACTCGAAACAATGCAAGCGAAATCTGTGCAGGTCCATTATATACATGCCTTTTTTAAATTATCTTCTATCTACTGCCCACCACGATGCAAGATAGAGAAAAGTGATTATATTAGATTAGATATATCACAAAAGGACTACCCGCCAATTGTCTTAAAGTTGAAGAAAGTTTTGATCTTTCCTCTGATCATTCTCCGGTCATTTTAACAACGACCGAGGCACTTATGAAAAATGAAAAACCGCCAAGGCTGGGCTTCGTAAAAAGGTGGGCCAAAGAATTTAATGACCCTAAAGTTTCTATGTCATTGTACAATTGTTTTGTCCGTCCGATTCTAGAGTATGCCTCTCAAGTTTGAACACCGTTCTACAACATTCATTTAAATCGAATAGAGGCCATTCAACGTAAATTTATTCGATTTGCACTTAGAGGACTTCCATGGGATGATCCATTTAACCTTCCTCCCTACAGCCAACGTATCAAGCTTCTTCAAATGTTACCCCTTTCTAAACGAAGGCTGTTTGCATTATTTTGTGTGTGTGTTAGTATTTTATAGGTACATAACTATTGTATTTTTATTTGTTTTGTCCTTACTAACACCTGCACTAAATGATGAGCCTGTCAGAGCACTTTTTGTGCACTTTTTTTGCCAATTACTCGCTCTGGAAGGCTATTAAAGCTACAAAAAGGCTAAAGATAGCAGCGCCACCTATTAAAATAACCCCAGATTTCTCGGCAAAAACGGACAAAGAGAAGGCAGACGTTTTCGCCACCCACCTAGAGGACACTTTTAAGCCGTTCGATGGTCAAGAACTCAATGAAAATATTAATGCGTCCGACAAAACAACCGAAAATAATGTAGTAATAAACGCTACACTCACTGAGCTCAGGCAAGAAATAAAGAAACTCAAGCCGAAGAAATCTCCGGGTTACGACCTGATTACAGGTAAACTACTAAAAATGCTACCTCGGCAAGCATTAACGAAGCTTCTTCATATTATAAACGCAGCGATTAGACTAAAACACATTCCGAGCCAATGGAAAGTCGCGGAAGTCATTATGGTTTTAAAAACATAGGGACGGGCTACAGTCCGCTTAAGCGAACTGTTGGATACCCTATTCTTATTCCTATCCCTCATAAGTGGGCGTGACAAAAGTCTAAGTATGGTTGAATTGTTAAGAACGCTCTACATATTTTGTTATATAACATTTAAAGGATTTTATCAAAAAAAAAACGCTCCCTAGCTCAAACTTGGGTGTTGCAATAAAATTGTTTTATTTAATTGTGGGAGTGTCAGTAGGCGGATTTAAAAAAAATTAACACATGAGAATAAAGGGCCCCTAGAGAGTATATATTATAAATTTCAGCTCCCTAGCTCAAACTTTGAATTTTCAAAAAAAAAAAAAAAATTAATTGTGGACACGCCCACGCCTAGTGGGCAGATTTTGAAAATATTTACACATGAGCATAAAGGGCCACTAGAGAGTATATACTATAAATTTCAGCTCCTTAGCTAAAACTTTGGATTTTCAAAAATTAATATACCCTTAGGATAGGGTATAAAAAAATTATTTTATTTATTTGTGGGCGTGTCAGTGGGCAGATTTTGAATATTTTTTATCCCGAGCAGTTTTAGGAGTAATTTTTTTTTTTTTTTTTCTGTTTAAAAAAAAGGAAATCCAAATCCCAGAGCACTTAGACTCGGTAACGTTCCATTGTACTACCAGGCAGAAATCCTCCTTTTGGTGTAGAGGCATGTGATTGGGTGGCGTATGTTGTTGTTCCCCATGGGGATTGAACCTGCACCGCACGGGTCACAAGCCAACACACTAACCTCTACACCGTCGCCACCCTTTAGGAGTCATAGATCATATATAAAAAAATTCAGCTTTCTAGCTCAAAATTCGATTTTTTCCAAAATTAGGTTTTTTTTGAGTTTGTGGGCGTGTCTGTGGGCGGATTTCAAAAATTCCTAAACTTGATTATTTCGGGACCCTAGAGAGTATATTGTTAAAATTTCAGCTCTCTAGGTCCAGTTTAAAGGCCTAATTTTTGGCGACAGACGGACGGACATGGCTAGATCGACATTACTGTCGATGCTGATTATAAATATAGTAACTTTTACGGGTCTACGGGCAATATTAAGGTATGTTACAAACTATGCGTCAAAATTAATATACCCTTAGAATAGGGTAGGTATAACCAGGTAAACCACCTAATGACAAGAAGTCTTATAGACCCATATCGCTTCTTCCAAAGTCTTTGAGAGGATATTACTCAGACAATTACAACCAATTATAGAAGAAAACGGTCTCATACCTGACCACTAGTTCGGGTTCAGAAGCAAACATTCAACGATTGATCAAGTGCATCGGATAACTGACGTAATTGAGAAAGCTCTCGAAGAAAATAAAACTTGCTCTGCCGTATTCTTGGATGTTTCACAAGCATTTGGTAAGGTGTGGCATGAAGGCCTCAAGCTCAAATTAAGACAAGTTCTCCCCGAATAGTTGTATAAAATAATAGAAGGAAGCATTCTTGGGCCATTTTTGTACCTGTTATTTACGTGTGATATACCACAAACCGAAGGTACTACAGTAGCCACGTTCGCCGACGACACTGCTATACTAGCAGTTGGTACAACGACCAAAGAAACAAAAAAAAAATACTACAAGGCGCGCTTAACCGGGTCAATGAATGGACAAAAACATGGAGGATCGCACTTAACGAAACGAAATCGGTCCACGTGGAATTTACATAAAAACAATCAAATAACTTGCCTGTTTTTATAAATGAGGTCCAAGTTCCGTTTGCAAATAAGGCCAAATATCTCGGAATGACTCTCGATGCAAAGCTAAAATTAAAAAAACAAATTTTTCAAAATAAAGTGATAAGATCATTCGTCAATGCACCGTGGTACATTAGAAGCGAAGATATCCATATATAGATCACATATAGATCTCGGAATTCCCACGGTTAAGGAAGAAACTAGATATTGCGCTCTAAAGCATAGATATCGTTTATTAGGACACGTCAATAACTCTATCCTTGAAATTCTAAACGAAACAAATTGATTGCCGCGATTACGACGAACTAAACCTTCCGACTTAACCCGATAACCTCCAATCGCAATAAAATTGCGGAACTAGCAGGAACAGGTAGAGGACGAGGTTCATAAAGTCGCAAGAAGACATGAAGTTAGCCTTCGCAACCATGCTAATTTAGAAGTAGTCCGACTACTTAATAACAACAATTTAGTTAAAAGATTACGTAGAATTATACCTTTGAACTAGCTAACTATACTCTATCCAACAAAAATTTTTAGTAAAGGGAAGGTAGGATGTTTGCCTCTCAGTCTGGTTGCAATGACTTAAATAAATCGGTCCCTCTTTAAAGCTCTCCCAGGGTTGTCGTAGTGCGTAAGACAATTCGCCATAACTCAGAGAGCAATTCTATTAGGGTTTCCGTCTTCCAATTTAAAATAAATATTGCAGAACGAAATAAATTCCGTTTATCTTTTTCTTTTTTTGGTAAGATAATAATAGGCGCGTTTTTTTAAGAGTATCTCCAGTAGACCAACAAAATATATAAATTTCGTAACACAAAAAAAAAATCAAAACGAAATCCAATTTATTCAGTATATTGTAAAACATAAAATACTTACTTACTTACTTAAGTGGCGCTACAGTCCGGAATGAACCTGGGCCTCAACCAACATGCCTCTCCAATTAGCCCGGTCCTTAGCTAACTGCCTCCAGTTGCGCACTCCAAGTTGGTTGAGGTCGGTTTCCACTTGTGCGCGCCACTTAAGGTGAGGTCTTCCTCTACTGCGTCCGACGTCTGGCTGGGAATCGAAGACTCTGCGAGCCGGAGTATTGGTGTCCATTCGTTCTACATATCCTACCCATCTTAAACGTCCAATGCGGAGTTTTTTGACCAGGGGCATGTCGCTGTACAGCTCGTATAGTTCTTGGTTGAATCTTCGTCTCCATAGCCCGTCAACGCAAACGGGACCGAAGATTTTTCGAAGAATTTTCCTCTCGAATCTACCAAGGATTTCTTCATCCGCTGCTTCAGCGCCGTAGAGCAGGACTGGGATGATCAGCGTCTTATATAGGATCTCCTTAGTAGTTCGAGTGAGGGCTTTACTACTAAATTGCCTTCTTAGCCCGAAGAAACAGCGGTTGGCAAGAGTAATTCTTCGTTTAATTTCTGACGAGATGTTGTTGTCAGAGATAATAGCGGAGCCGAGGTAGACAAAGTCCCGTACTACCTCAAAGTTATATCTGTCAATGGTGACGTTCTGTCCAATTCGTCGATGTTGTGAGTCCTTTCGTGATGACAGCATATACTTAGTCTTACCCTCATTTACTGCTAGACCCATTTTCGCCGCTTCCTTCTCTATACTAGCAAACGTGGCTATGACATCACGTTGAGTCCTACCAATGATGTCAATATCGTCAGCGTATGCTAGTAGTTGCACCGACTTTTGGAAAATTGTGCCTCTGGTGTTGGCTTTGGAGTTTTGCACAATGCTCTCAAGAATCAGATTAAAGAAGTCACATGACAGCGCATCGCCTTGCCTAAATCCTTTTTTGGTGTCGAATGTGTCGGTGAGGTCGGTTCCGACCCTGATAGAGCAGCGAGAATTCTCTATCGTCATCCTACACAAACGGACGAGTTTGGGCGGTATACCAAAACTAGACATGGCTCTGTACAGTTCGTCTCTATAAATGCTGTCATATGCGGCTTTGAAATCGATGAATAGGTGGTGGGTATCGATTTCGACATCTTGAGTTTTTTCCAGGATCTGCCGAATTGTGAAAATTTGATCGGTTGTGGACTTTCCTGGCCTAAAACCACACTGATAAGGGCCAATCAGGTTGTTGGTAAACGGTTTCAGGCGTTCACATATTACGGCAGATAGGATCTTGTAGGCGATGTTGAGGAGACTTATGCCTCTGTAGTTGGCGCAGTTCAGAGGGTCTCCTTTTTTGTGGATCGGGCAAACGATGCTGAGGTTCCATTCTTCAGGCATATTTTCATCCGACCAGATTTGGCTTATGAGTTGGTGGATGTTACTTACCAAGTCATCTCCGCCAGCCTTATAGAGCTCAGCGGGAAGGCCGTCATTTCCGGCAGCCTTATTAAGCTTGAGTTTAGATATTGCTATCCTCACTTCACTCAGGTCGGGTGGTTGGCAGTTTTCGCTGTCGTTGCCAATATTGAATGGTTCGTTCTGCCTGACAGCGGAATGTTGTTCGTCATCGCCGTTTAACAGTCTGCAGAAGTGGTTCTTCCATATCCTCAGCATCGACTGTGTCTCAACTACAATATTAATACTAATTTCTAATATCACTACTCAACTAATCCGATGAGTAATTACTGCTACTGCTCTCGTTATTTAGGTCTATTATTAACCTTTCAACTGCTTCCTCGGCAAAAACGTCCATTTCCCACATATTTGGCTCAACAACCTGTTCAACGTGTTGGACACATCGATGCCATTTTTCCTTGTCAACCCTTGTAAGTGCTGTCGTTAGTAAGTCTCTTATTTCAGCCATTTTAAATGACTTGTTTTGGCTTACTACAAACCCTTTCACTTGAGCCCAAACGAATTCTATCGGATTAAGGTTACAGTGATAAGGCGGCAAGCGAAGCACTTTATGTCCCGCATTTTGAGCCATTTCATCCACGACGTATGTTTCATACTTGGCTTTGTAACGTTTAACGATTTCAAGCAACCCATTGTATGATTACATCCCTACCTAACTTGAGATCTTCCTTTTGGGAGTTCCCGTTTTCATTGGCAAAACAGGCGTCATTCATCGGAAAAACAAAGACATCATACAAACAGGTACATAATGAGATGAAAGGATGTATTAATGTTTTTTTTTATTTAAACAGTTTGCGACATAAACTCAATCAGCAAGATTTTCTAAAATATTTCCCAGTCCTTTCCGCTATATGTATATTGTAAAAGGTAGACACAATCAGGCAATTAGAATACAAAATGATATAACCACGACGCAATGTCATATACCTAAACAGATGGTAAAAAAACTGCACTTGTGCAGCTATACAATAGTACAAATACAATCAAATTAAAACCGAATGGCAACACCCCACGTAATAATTCGTTCTCAAAAGCGCCAAAACCGAAAGTTCTTTGACGAAATCCATAGAAAAACCCTTAATGATATGCTTCATTGTAGAGATGGTAATACTCTTCTGATGTGCTTCAGTCACACACACTGCTTATTTTGGTGGATGATAAAAGCAAGCGAACACAAGACGATCATAGTCATTCCCATTCGGCTGTGTGGGAGACTGGTTGTGGTGGATTGTATACGAATTTTAGGAAAATTACAACAACAATTCCTTGGTATGACAGTGGTTTGGTTTTTATTTCAGTGGCAATTCTTGCGTTTGAGTGCCTTGAGAGTATCTACAGGCACCACTGGTAGAAAAAAAAGGTGTGAGCCACGCTGCACTCACGGTATAGTTGATGTGTAAACATGTAGGCACAGCTGCGTGTTAGCTACCTAATTTGTTATCTAGCTAACGCCACAACTAAGTAACTAACGTAGTTAAATTAGCTACGCTAAAAATGCAATCGATTTGGTGGTTAGCTATCATAATGACAACTAATTTTTGCTATTAGCTATTAGTTGCAGGTTGTGTAACTAAGCTCGTTAGGTTGCCAAAGTTAGTTGCGGATGACAACTAAAAGTTGGTTAGTTTTTAGCTGTAGCTTTTTAGCTGCCTAGGTAATAACTAATAACTAAATCAAAAAAAATTATTTTGCTATAATGGTGATAATTTATTGGGATTTATTATGCATATTGCGTTTAAAATAAAAATTGATTGAATGTCCCTTTTATTTTACATCAGGTTATTTTACAGAGAGGTCCTTGGAGCCACAATATGTAATTAAACCCGAAAAGGGATATTTTCCCAAAATGTCTTTACAAACGGCACGGTATATATGATCTCGATGTTATTTGAATGAGGGGTGCAAGGAACAACCCTTTGAAGGATCTCTTAGTCAAATAACATTGAACTGCGCGGTTTTTTAGGAGTTTTTGAAAAAAATGTTTTTTTCGGGCTTAAGGACCTTATTTGGTTCTCCAAGGACCACTTGGTAAATAACCTTATTACAACTAAAAGTGACATTCTTAAATCGGCCATCGGTTACCGAAGTACAAATCGATATTTTTCCTCTTACCTTCAACTGATGTACAACAAACTTCAAGCAATACAACCTCAATTATTCAAAACAAATCTACTTCCACACAACCTCCCGGTGTTTCGTAAGGACATAAAAATCTCTAAAATTGAACATGATTAAAACTGGAAAATGTATAACGAAATAAATAAAATAAAAAAAAAAACAACGACACGCGGTTGTTCTCAAACGGTCACCCATCTACGTACTAACCGCGCCCAACGTCGTTTAATTGCGGTGATCTGGCGAGCACCGATTAACTCACGTGGTATGAAAATTTGACGCTAACGCGAAAATTTGACGATGACGGTGACGCTCGATATTTCCAACTAGCCCCTACCGAGAAAAAAGATATTTACACATCAACGAGAGCAAAGATGTTTACACATCAAAAAAGCTCCTCCATAAGGCCTGTACTGACAATTTTTGTTGGATAAAGTATAGGTAAAAAGGAAAGAAATATATATGTAACAACATAATCACACGAACAAAGTAATAATAAAATAAAAACAAAAGGTAACAAAACAAAGTTAGTTTCTCAAAACAATACATAAGTACCTACATACGAGTAAGTCAATATTAGAACAAAATTGCTGATTAGTCTGACAATTAGGTGCGATTACAGGATGGTAACATCATGCCTTCCCTTGGTGTTTTTAGTGGGAGTCCCACACTAGCAAAGCTCGCAACCGATGTCTTTCCACCTAGCTACACGCAAAAGAAAAAAAAAACAATTAAAGTGTGTGGAGGGCATGTATCGGGAGTAAGGAGACATTTCTTCTGCGGCTGCTGATAGAAACCAGACTGTCAATAAACTCCGACAACCCAGCTTGAACAGGGGCGTCACCATTTTCAAAATTGCTACTCAGAGAAGGTGGAAGCCGGAAAACCCATTCGCCAAAGTTCATCAACAATGCTCAAGGGTTGCTTTCTCTGGATGACGAAAAAATTCTACACAGGTGGCAGCAATATTGTGAAGGACTTCTAAATCAACAATTTCCTCGGATATATTTTCCGGTTCATATAAACGAAGAAGTACCCGACATTACTGTAGAAGAATTTGTAAGGCGGTCAAAGACTCCTTAAAACGAAAAGCAGTTTAGCCGCACGCGATACCCTCTGAGTTCTGAATAAGATGGGAGACATCGGGTCCAATTTAAGCATGATTCTCATCTCCAATCTGATGAGAGGCGATCCAATGCCTGACCAGTGGAGGGAAAGTTTTCTTCTTCCTTTGTACAAAGGAAAAGGCGATACGCGATACGCCCTCTATCAGAATCTGTAAAGTTGTTGTCTCTTCGGGAAAAAATAAGAAAATCTTCACTTGATGTTGATCAAAGGAAAATCAACACCAATAAGCAAAGACAGACTCAAGCCAGCTTTCAAAGAGGATTTTGGTCAGCTAAGCAAAGCAGAGAACAAAAATCGAACTACATCAAAAATTCGATTTGTGGTTCCGGAGCATCCAAAGTTGGCGAAGGCAACGAAGACGCGGTCTGGAAGAACGGTTTGGTAACCACGTCGGTATCGCGACCCATAGGATGTGGAGGTTGCCGGCGTTCGCTTGCCTCGCTGGGAAATTGTTTGCCTTCAGTGATGTGGTGATTGTATGGACATTACTTCTAAGAGGGAAGTGGGAGAGTGCAGAGTAGAAGCAGTAGGCACACGATTCGAATACCGCAGAGTGCAGAGTGGAGTAACTGTTTCAGTAGAACCCCAGTTCTGGTCAAATTTTTCTGCTCGACGGGGAGATAACATACCGATGGTGACTGTTTCAGTCTAACCCCTTGTATCTTATCTGGCCTTAAGTGTGGAGTGCTGAGCCTCATGCAGTCCTCTTTCTTCGGTACTACATATTGGGATGACTGATCTCAGTCGAATCCCTGGAGAGTGTGGTTGCGCACAACTCGATTCTAGGGACCATGTGTTAGGATCCGAGTGGGGTGGTGACTGTTATCAGTAGAAACCCCAGACTGAGCCCGAATCACTGCGCAGCGGTGGGATGCCTACTTGGGGTGACTGTTTCAGTACGATGCCCTCTTGCTTCCTAATCCAATGAAAGCAGAGTGCTTTGAGGTGCTTCAGCCGAACCCCAAAGACTACCCTCTATTCTCTTGCAGGTAATTCCGAGTCGGGTGACTGCTTCAGTCGAACCCTGAAAACGTTATTTGAATCCATGGAGAGGATGTCGGTATGGGATGGCTGCACAGTCGAATTCTGGTTCTTGGGGATAGTGGCTTAGGCACCTGAACCACTACGTGTCACGCGCATCGTGGGTGGAGTGAGGCTTGGGATGACTGTTACAGTACGAACCTCAGGCCGCGCTAGCCCACGGAAATGGGAAATGGAGGGGTGGTTGCCATAGACGGGGGGTGGGAGGAGGGTTAAGCCTCAAGTTAGTTATAACATTTGGGTTTAGTGACGAATTCACTTATGCAGCAAACATCTGTTTCGCTAAGATCGCTTCGATCTTCAAAGAAATAGCTGTTAAGGATTTATTTCCTTGTATTGTGAGTGATGGTTTCCTCCTCCTCAACGTCCCTGCAGAATTCGTTGGAGGGTACTCATATTCTGGTGACGTGTCTGCCTATAAGGCGTGTCTGCCAAATAACGAGCTTATATTTTTCCTGATTATGGAGAGGAGATTGGATATTCTTTTAGCATCGTACTTAGGTTAGGTTACTGGTTTGACGGGGCAAGGAAATCCTGTGCCCGTCATACTTAGGTCAATGTAGACCCTTTGTGATTCCCTGGGGGTTATGATTCGCTTACTTAGGAACCAATGAAAAACCTATGAAAAACCTAGTGGGCTTACAATCCATCCCGATGCATTTATGAACTTGTGCAAGTCGTTTACAGTTCTTCTAAGTCCTGGAAGAAATGTCTACCGAGGACGTTATTTCTAATACGACAGAGTACAGGGCAGTGGCGTCCCCGCAACCTCTACAGAGGTCATCTGTGTTGAGTTTCAATTTCTTTGCATAGTAGCCCAGCATATTGTGTCCGGTGAAAACGCCTGTGAGAGAGGACAAAGATTTTTTATTCATTTGAAGGATTCTCCCGGTCTTTTGTTTGTTATATAGTGGCCACATTTTCCTGGTTATGACATAGGAGTCAAGGGCACTCCATCTTTCGTTGGCTGCCACCAGTGTTTTATTCCCAATCACATGTTTAGTGTAGTGTCAGCCTCTCAAGGGAAGATCCTTTTTTTGCCAGTTCGTCGGCTCTTTCATTTCCTGGGACACCACTGTGTTCGGGGACCGTTACTCTTCGCGACAGCGACTTACAAGCTACAATTTTGTTTCTGTAGCGGAAATCGATTTTATTGTCGCTTGGCTGTCAATGAACAAGGTAATATCAGCCTGTGGTATTGCCATCATTGCAACCTGTTTAGCGGCTGTTGTCACCGCCACAACCTCAGCTTGGAAGACGCTGATGTGGTCGGGAGTCTGATCGAGCCAGATACTTCGAGTATTTCGGAATAAAAACCCCCGCCGATGCCAGTATCCATCTTGGAGCGATCTTTATAGATGGGGATCGTTGATTCATGGACTGGCAATTGATTCTCATGCCATTCTTCCCTGCAGGGAATAGAGAAAGTAAATGGTCTTATAAAATCTAGATGAAGAGTAATGTAGTCTACCACCCGTGAATTTCTGTAGAAACTGTGCATGGCCAGTTGTACTGGATTTCCAGTTTTCTGTTTGGCTTAGCCGCAAGGCGCTGTTTGCGGCAGAAAAGGTCTAGAGGTTTTAGATTGAGAATCGCCTCCAACCTCGCTGTGAGGGTGGTTCTCATAGCCCCGGTAGTACCAATACAGGCGATTCTTTGGACTCTAGTCATAGTCTTAAGGTTAGTGACCTCGCACAACCCCTGCCACCAGGCTCATATGCGAGTA
The DNA here is from genome assembly GCA_949715645.1 of Portevinia maculata. Lineage (NCBI taxonomy): Eukaryota > Metazoa > Arthropoda > Insecta > Diptera > Syrphidae > Portevinia > Portevinia maculata. The sequence goes on along the minus strand of OX454528.1, from coordinate 27,567,489 downwards.
TAGGTCTTACCACTGCCGTATAGAGTTATATGATGACTAGGACCCCAGGTTTTACCGAAAACTCTGTTGCAGGCATATAAGGCTATCATTGCCTTCTTTGCTCTTTCTTTCAAATTGAAGCTCCAGTTTAATTTTCTATCTAGAATCACGCCAAGATACTTCACGTATTCCGATGTTTTCAGTGGAGTACCCTCAATTTGCATCGTACTTTGTCCATATCTGTTTGGAGGACGAACATGTGCTGATGTTAATCCATCTTTTGTTCGGTTCTACCAGTGTATTTTTTTGATAGTTTGAACTTTAGTGATTGAATGGGAACGGACGGTGCCTCACTGTCTTGGAGGTTTTGTGCGGTTCCTTTCCTGGCTAGCTCACCCGCCTTGCAGTTGCCTGGAATGTCACTGTGATCGGAAACCCAGCACAGCGAAATATTGCATCTGTCAGCGATCTCATTTAGAGATTCGCGACATTGTTTTACCAACTTCGATCTTGTTGTCGGTCCTTCTAGGGCCTCTATTGCTGCCTGACTGTCTGACGGGACTGTCTGTCGGGCTCATAGAGAGTTTGCTTCGCGGATGCCCATAACTTCCGCCTAAAATACACCTAGCCGACATAGAGTTCGGGGTCATTTGAGAAGATGCCTGTCCCAGTGCCGTCCGCTGTATTTGACCCGTCGCGTCTGTGTATATTTCAATAGCGTCTTTGTTTAAGATTTGACCTGCCGCCCAGCCGGCTCGGTCTGGGATGACCATGACTGTCCTATATTTCTTACTGAAATAGATTATTGGGACTAAGTAGTCGGTCCTATAGGGAAGCATGTGGGCCATTAAGAACACAGAACTGTAAATGTTTAAAAGAAATTCACTTAAAATCCTCATTTAAATGTCAAAGGCTCCAGGCGTAGCGAGTTAGGCCACCAACCGTGTATGTACTCGTATTTATGTCATAAATAAATAAACAAAAACAATCCAACACAGCTCATCAGATTTTCACTACAAGAAAATCCTTATCTGATGTCTTGCCAGTTTGAAATGTCCTTGCATTGATACCCACTTAGCCGTCAATATCAACACTCCTTTATCTGTTTGCCATGATCTCCAATCTGTTTAAAACAAAAGGATAATCAATTTGACAGTACAAAAAAATAAAAAATAGAGCAATCTTTGCAAATGAAAGCAATGACAAAACGAGAAACTTGATTTTGTTTCTCCTAGATGCCAGATACAACCACCCCCTCAATGAGAGTAATAAACGTCCAGCTTTTCTGCAATAAAAGTCCTTTGTTGCCCGCAGGCAAACTTGAACCAACATACTCCTATTAAGTATATAAAGGACAACAATCCTATCCAAAGAATCAGATATAAAACTAAAAGCGATTGAATGATATTAAAGTCATCAACAAAGCCAAATGTGTTCGAGTTAAGGTGCACTTTGTTTACTTTTTATCTGAGGACACCTTACTCAGGTGCATTTAAGTGATATCCAAGGGACCACATTGCCATTCAAATCTGGTAATGTAAAGCCATTAGTTACCTTTCGCCTGCGATGCCAAATGAACTGTATCACAGATTTCTATTGACCATCGAGAACAAGAAACGAAGAGGAAGCCATTTTTCGATGTATGTGGCTTTTAGATTGAAGGATTCAAAGGAAGAAAAAAAAATAACCATTCAAAACACGTTTCTCTCGGGCTAAATCAGGTTCTGCAAAGAGTGAGCCCATTTACCATGGACAACATCGTTTGCTGATCAAATATGTAGATTGAAGGGGTAAATTTTAGAGTAATCCTTTTAACTATACGCTTTGATGCGACGCGATTCGTATCACTCATCATCGTATCTTTTATTCTATATAGAAAGGATTATGCTGCGTATTCCATTAAATATGAATGTGTAAAGCAAACAGGAAGACGGGAGTCTTCATACAAACAGCTTCGCGGTTTAAGGGTAATGCCGAATTGATATGTTGTCAGAGGAGGCAAACAAACATCCATTGCAATGTTTTCTAATGGGCATGCAACATGAATGAATAATTTATTTTTCTTTCAATCATTATAATCGCCCTAATTCAGTTCAACCTCAAGCTTAAGACAACCAATAACCAATGGCCAACTCCTGAATGCATTGAATCACCCATAACTATCTCCCGCAGCACATTGCCGAATTCCTTATGTCCTTGAAAAAAATAAATTCCTTTCCTCGAGCGATTAAAGGATAATATTTCTTCCATTGAAGTCGGAAGGAAGTTTTTCTATTCATTCAATTCAGCATTTATTCGCCACCCACGCAACGACCATCGATTTGTGTGGAACTCAAATCAAACATTGAAGAATTCTTTTCAATTTCAGATCCTGGAAATCTGTCCTTCTTACATATGCAACTGACGTATGTATATTATATAGTTTCGATGGATGGGTGGTGTTGCCCCCCAAAACGTATCCATATCAAAAATTCCATTGAACGGTAAAAATTCCATCTCAATCGTCGATTCCAATGCAAAAGTAATCAACATTCAGAACAGCTCTTGGTGCTCCTCTTATGATTACGTGAGTTCAGTAACAGAGTCCTTATGTACTTAAAGGGAGAGCAGGACAACTTTCAGCCGCCATCGCCGTACAATTTATATTTTAATATTTAATTTTATTTTGAATTTCCTTTTTTGTGCGCCGCAAATATCGAATGTCAATATATTCAACTGCTTGTGGTTGGTGGATATGCGAGTGCTGTTGTACGAGTCCGTGTGATGGCGCAATACCATAGTGATCGTTTTGATGGAGCAGAAGTTGTGTATGTGCCGATGTTGGGGTTATGGAAATGCTTGCCTTACAATCGAATAAAATACGATTTCTCTTCAATAGGAGGTCGGTACCTACTCCTAACGATGAGAAAGGTTGCTCCTATCTTAGATTTACAATAATTATTTCATCGTTATGGAGATGAGGTTTCTCAATTTAGCAAATGTGATTGCGGCGAGGTATACTCGTATTTTCTTCTCATAAGCGGTAACGGTGGTGTTTCTTGTATTCATTGCAGGATGTTTCCCTGCGCTCCTAGTTTCATTCATTCTCGAAATGAGAATTTGAACGATAATAACATACGTACTGAGTACGAATACAAGTCACATCACGGTAAGGTATAAAACTGAATCTATGGTCATACTGAAACTTTGCCTTTAATTTTGCGACTTCAATTGGATGAATTAGAAGATTATGGGCACTATATTACTAGATGCGTATTAGCTGAATTAGTCTGGAACTCAATCCGTTCATGCTAACAACTCGTAATTTAATGAAGCTTACACGATTTTAAAATTTTCTGCAAAGACGGGTGAAATCCGGGAACTGCATAACAGTATAAAGGGACGACTGCAAAGTTTGGACCTGGTATTGCCCAGGGTGTACCTATCTGCAAATTCCTCTCTGACTTCGTCCAGCGAGTGGCTGTATAAACGAATACCTTAGAGCAGAGAACTGCTCCTTATAGGGGATAGTGATTTGTAGACAGAACTCCCTACTGTATTATTATAATTTTTTTTTAATTTTTTATTATTATTCTTTATTTATTTATTTATCAATACTTAACATAAAACAGATAAGACTAGGTATAATTACAATGATAAATATTATTAAGCATAGATTAAAAAATAAACTATCTGCAATAAATAGTAAAAAGTGATCATGATAATGATTACATAGAAAGAACGAAAACTGAAAACAAAAAACACAAAACACAAAAACAAAAAACAAAAAAATTTAGATCAAAGAGCCAAGAGTTTTAGTCTATTGAGGAAAATGGAATCATTTCTAATTATTCTAATAATGTCAATTGTCCTCTTTTCCAGAAAATATAAAATCCCGCATATCTACACTCCCTCTATTAACGGTACAAGCTTAACCTTTTCCGATGAAGCTAAATTCTTGGGTCTAATCTTCGAAAGGAAGTTAAGCTGGAAACCCAATTTACAAGAAAGGTTAAAAAAAAGCTACAGTACCACTTTTCTCTTGGGAAAAAGTCATTGGCAATAAGTGAGGCCTAAAACCCCGCATCTCTCACTGACTGACCAATTCTAATGGTTGTCTGGTGGACTGCATTGGAAAAAGCGCTAAACCGTGATAAGCTAACCAAGGTTCAACGTACAGCTGCCTGTTCAGCGGTCCGCTTAAAAGCTACCTCACAGTGGATCAATACCAATATTGGTCACTCCATCATTCTGGACTCACTTGGGTCTCTACCAAGGAACATCGACTATACCATACCCCAATTACAATTCGAAAAGAATTTCCAAATCACTATCCGCACCAGAGCATTCTGGGAGGATGATGTATTCATGGAGGATAAATCAATCCACAATGTGGGGTGTTTTCTCAGAAAGACTAAATATTAGTCTCTCTTTCCGTCTTCCTGATCATTGTAGCGTGTTCCAGGCGGAAACCACGGCGATTAAGGAAGTCTTGTCGTGGCTGAAGAGAAATGTGATAGCCACTAAGGACATCCGTATATTCTCGGACAGTCAAACCGCGCTAAAGTCCCAGTCTCTTCAAACTCCAACGTAGCCATAGACATCCCGTTCATCTCTTGAGGAGATTCCAGGGAATCGTAGGGCAGATGACCTCGCCAAAAAAGGAACCGCATTACCTCTTTTACCTGATAAAGGTTTTCGAGGCATACCACTTGTAAACTTATGTTTAAGCTATCCGTAGTCGAGAGTACAAACCTTAGGGAGTAATACATGTCTAGCGACCAAGCATATCTGGCCAAAGCTGGATCTGCGACGCTCTATGGGTTTGATCTCACTTAACCGACATGCACATTGGCTCTGCTACAGGTGTCATTACATTACACTATCTAATAGGGAATCACGCACCAAGGCGTGGCGTCTATTCAAATGACTTCTGCAGAAGCTGCAGGGACGAAGAGAAGGAGACTACGTTAATCGCAAGGACACTCGCAAAACAAGAATGCAAAAAAAAAGGATTTATCTTTGCCGTCGCACTACCAAAATTGTGGTACCAAAATAAAACAACAAACGTACGGCGCGCTGTATGTACAAATGCAGAAGAAAAAACCAAAAGAAAAAAAAAACTCGGACTTAAGTATGGTGATTTATGATTTAAGTTTATTTAACGACTTAATCTGGCTGCCGTATTTTTGGGAAATAATCCCATCGCCTCTTCTTCGTTCAAACGAAACCTCTGCTTCCTGCTGATTCTGCCGTTTCCGATTTCCGCAGATCATTGACCCACTGGGATTGCGGATGTTTTTTTTTTTGTCTAGTCGCCCAATGCACAGCTTTGCCTTTGCCAGCGTCGGACACCGGCACCAATACATGTGCATATACAAACTGCAAGTGCTCGGTGGGCGGATCTAACGTGCCAAAACAACTCATTTTTTTTGTATGCACTTTCGCTGCGAGACCTCCTCCATAATAGAATTTCCTCAAGTGCGTTGGGTGGTGATCTGTTTTTTCTGATCTCCCAATTTTAGCAATGACTTGGACTATAAAAAAGTGTTTTGCCGTCGGCTTTTTGTGCGACTGCAAATTTATTTTTCATCGGTGATTGATGGATGATAGCTTCATGCATTTTGTTTCATGTTGCGTTGCAACACTACGCTTCACCTTCTCTGTACATCTCCTGCACTCTCCCATAAAAGAAATCTCTATCTAGGTGCCTTCTTCCTTAATGAACTCATTGACTTAGCTAACACAGATGTTCGAAGTCTATCGCGCTTCATTAGAAGCTCCAAATGGTTTAGCAAGTAGAGAGCGAAACTCCCCTGATCCACGTAGCATCAGAATGGACCTCACTGGTCTAGTTATATTAGCTATTAGCTGGCAGTCACTTGTAGTGGCTAGAACTTGGATTATGTTCGTCCCTTGCACTGGAGTGGGGGTTGGCACGTTCTCGCAGCCCGGCTTAAGCTCGCCGGATGGGGTGGAATCTTTCACTCCGTATATGCCACACAAATAAATACAAAATTAACGTGCCTCCATTCTCAGTATATCTACTTCCCCCTCCACTTGGTAGACGCTGATGGAATTCTACCTTAGGTCATCCCTCCTGCATTAAATGCACCACTCCTATACCATCCCTTTACCCATATGTTGTTTTGGATGGCCCCGAACATACTCTGCTTGAAATACCTACCGCGCTTTACCACGAACACCACCCATCAACCGTCTCTGTCACACTCAACTCTTTGAACCATCATAAATAATAAAGCTTCCATAATGCATTAATTCACAAATACATATTTGTAATTTATTCATTAATTTAATTATGTCTTAAGATAAAAAGATCAATAGCCATCCATATTTTAATCCTTAGCTTTTACTTCAATGTAAGAAATTTAATAATATGCTTTAATATGTTCTACTTTTAATTGTTTTTGTTTTTGAAAAATTTTTTTTATGTATTTATATTGGCTCATGGGAACGCCAAAGCTCTTGTAAAAATGAAAATTTCTGTTATTAAAAATCAAAAATGTGTACATACCCCTTTTTCTCATCAGCTACTGTGCGCACAATAACCGGATGATGGTACCTAGCTGATACGATAAGATTTACTCACAAGAACTCTGAACCCATTGATCACTTAAAAACAACTATTTTTAAATCTTAGGAAAATTCTATTATCTACTAAGAAAACTATATTTTGTTCTTTAAAAAAAAATAACATAAAGGAACGAAACGGAATAAAAGTGTAGTTCAGCCGTTGGCCTCAAATCAGAATACTGCCGCTTAGGCCCAGGTTGCTGTTTTTCTATAACGGATTTGGGTAGCTGCTAATTCCTGCAGTGCGCTGATCTGTGCGCGGTTACTTTGAATTGCGCAACGGTGTCCCGTTGTATGATGACAAGTGTCGATAATTCGATGGTTGTATGTACTACCGTTTGCTGTACTCTCAGCTTAGTGTGGTTTTATTGAAGAGATTTGTTCCGGTTGGCTCACATAAATTTTAAAGCAAAGTTTTTGAGTCTCTTTTTATTCGCGCTCTATCACTATTCTTCGACTGGGCTTAAAACAACCGCACTCGCCTAAATTCACCAGAAGAAGAAAAAACTTGCCACAACGCAGCCAAAAACGGAAGCTTCTCTCGGCAACCAAAAAATGGTGAACATCCGCTTTTTTTGACGGCAATCGCTATGATTCGCGGCGTAGTCGAGTCTCGCAAACGGCGAGTGCGTTCATCGGGACACTTCCAGTTTTTGTTACCCAGAGATGGTATACCTATATTTGTATTATTGCGGTGACACTTTAACCTAAACTAACCTTAATTTTTGCTGTCGTTTAACAGTCCTCAGAAGCAGTCTTTTCAGATTCTTACCATCGACTGGTTTGCCCCATTTTCCTTTTATGCTAATTCTCTTTCTTTTGCCGGTTGTAAAAAAATGTGTTTTGTAATTTTTTCAATATTTTGTAGTTCTTTTGTAAAGAACCATTGTAACGTTCCGTACTCTGAATCCTGCCCATAGGTTGATAGACCCTACTAAGCCTTATACCCTTTCGCACTAACGACTTGTTAAATTCGATCTAAAAGCATAAAAATATTTTTTTATTTATAATCCTGGCGCATTATTACTGTCACTCGTTTTGAATTTAATTTGCCGTGACTTCAACTGGCCTACAAAATACCGTCTCATAGCCGTACTAAACCCTTTAATAATTCCATCTCGGAGCACCACAAAGGCTTGCCTCAGTTGGTACAAAGATATCCCAGCATTAGAAACAGGGAGCCAGTCATTCCCACATAATTTTGTTAAAGTTGCTTGCATATCGAAATCGAGAAGCTTTTCCCTTGAAGAAGATTCCTTTAAGTGCAATTTGCTGCTATACGGATATTTTGACGCACAACCAGCAGCTGCCCACCAGTATTAGTGGTGCACACACAATTCCCATACAAAAGCCACCATCATCCGATGCTGGATAACTTTATGACGCTTAAGTGGTGCAACTAGCGGCATCCTAGTCCTATAGCCTAGCGGATGGTGCATTATAATTGAAGTAAATTGTTCATAAAAGCAGGAAAGACCATGTAAAATGGGGCGGTACGCCCACGTACTTACGAATAAGAGTGGTATCTATGCCATGCCGCGCTGGTATCGTCTTACTATGATATTCTATTAGGCGGAGTACTTAAGTGGCTGAAGTCCTGCTACGTATGCATGACTCTAGTCAGTAGTCTGTCGCAACCTACATTTATATAATGTAGGTATGTTGCTCCCTGGCATGGTGATGAGTGAATTGGAACAGTTGGAAGCAATTCAAATGCGTTGCAAAACGACTGAAGGGAAATGGAATGTGGTAATAAAGTGCGAAAATAAGAATCTCAATAATGGAAACCGTATTGCGAGGATAACAGTTCTCAACGCAATTGTGATTTGCTGCGGGGGAAATGAATTAAGTGAAACTTCTGCTCCATGGAATTATAAAATTAAATCTAATGAGTGGTAGTGGGGCGGATAAGGTCTGTGGAACTTAAAGAAAATGACCACAACGACTGGTGTACTATGTCGCACATTGGCAAGTGTATACCGCTGATCAGAGCTGAACAGCCATGAATGCAAAAATCACGGACACTATGAGTCGGTGTTGAATCATACCCTCAGATATTGCATTTTGAGATGAATATACTTACTTACTTAGGTTCTACTCGGCCCTATAGATCTTAGGGTCATCTACCTTCGCTGTATCGTTTTTAGTTTCTGGTAATATGTCTTAGCTCTTCTCAATTCTTTCCCAGTTGCTGTGCATAATTCTCAGCCAATACGCTTTTGAGTGAATGGGTTGCAATGGACCTGTGTTTCGAAGTTAATGGTCAATCCTTGCCATTTCCGTCGTTGTATAGTTTTGGCTATTGATTCCTGGCGCGTTCTATTGTAAAGATATTTGATGGAGTTGCGGTTCGGCCATAAAATCCCTAAGATGCTTCGAAAGCACCTATTTTTGTTCATAATTTGCTTAGGCTAAAGGGGTTTTTCTCAAAATGTTACAGTACCCTTATAGTGCTAAGAACACAGCGCAAGCATTTGTGTTTAACAGCAAGCAGCACCTGGCAATATCGTATTTCATTGCATGCTTTTCGGTGCTACTTACTATTAGAAAGAATAGAGAGATAGGAAAGAAGTGTTTGGGTGCAGTTGTGGGGTTTTTCTCCACGGGTGGTGTCTAAATTGCTTAGGGAGGTCTTCTTTTCATGTATTCGACTAAAAGTAATGAACTTGGCGAGGATTTGAACGCATGACCTTTCAATCAGTAAATCAGTACATCAAAAAGGTTAAAGACTGGTTGTTCACGTTAAACTATGAAAGTATTAAATCCTTTGTTTAAATTATTATTTTTTCTCAACAACAGCACAATTACATAATTTACTATTAATGATGAAGTTACATATAATAAACATAAACATAACAATTATGATCAAACATCACTAAATTTTTAAACTTTTTTTTATCCAATTTAAAAAAAATTGAAATGCATAAATTAATACTGATTGTCACCCCACATCAGATATCAACTGAAATGTAAATCTAGATGTGTCATTTACCACTAACTTTTAAGTTAATGAATCATAACTTATATTCCATTTATAATAATTGTTAAGTAATATTTAAGTTTATGATAAATGAATAAAATTAAAAATACAATATACAAAATACAAAGAAACAGCAACTTCTTAGCAGACGGAGCTACTTGAATCAGCGTGGGTCAGGGTACAAAAAAGTAAGGCTTTTCATTAAAACTCGGTAAAAAAAACACTTCGCAGATAGACCTCAACTGTAGAACAATTTTTTTCTTAAAAGGGAGAGAAAAGAGAATGATGCCACTGATTTTAAACTTTTACTAAAAACAAAGCATTGCCAGATACGTTTTTCTTTTTCTCTGTACGACACCAAGCAAAATCCATTTTATCTGGTTGGCAATCTGATGTTCGCTATTAAATTATATTCAATAAAAATCCCAATTTAATTTGTAATATCCAATCTCACTAATGAAAGTTCAATGAACCGCAACCTTATTATAGATAAAAATAAATTAAATAAACTGTCAAAGCAATGCAAAAAGTAATAAAAAAAAATGTAAAAAAAGGTGCAATTGACCCCCCAATTGACCCAAGATAACATGGTTTAATTAACCCCATCAAGGACCTCAACACACATACAGTGGGATGCAAGGCATGGTTACATTGGAAAATATAAAAGCATTTCCTGCAGCATTATGATTATTAATAAAAATTCCAATCACGATTTTCATTCATTTTTTTTTGTCGCCCGTATAACCGGAACTCGTTGTCTTTTTTTTGCTGTTTGGTGTTCCGGTTTGTTTTGTAGTTGCTGGGCTTTCAGCGCTCCCATTCTTATCCTGTTGTGTATTGTGTTGCCGGTGTTATCCCTTTTGGCAGCATTGAATTAATTTATTAAAATTAAAAAAAAAAACAAAACGTGATTGGAATCCGGGTAATGAGAGGAAGAAGAAGAAAAATAAGGTCGGGGTTATTTCATTATATTGGCTATTCATTGCGCGTCCGGTGTGCAAGAAAAGCTTAATTAAAGTGTTGGCATGGTTGGCGATTTATACGCAATGGTGCAGTAGTAGTGTATTCGCTTTCGGAATGGAAGGTCGTGCGTTCGAATCCCGGCCAAGTCCATTACTTTATGCCGAATACATGAAATTGTAATCTCCCTAACTAACTTAGACACCACCCGTGGAGAAAAACCCTACAACTGCACCCAAACACTTCTTTCCTATCTCTCTATTCTTTCTAATACCAAGTAGCTTACACTGTGTTCTTAGCACTATAAGGGTACTGTAACAACAGAAAAAAAATCCCTTTAGCGTAAGCAAATTATAAAAAAAAAAAAAAAAATATGGGACACATTCCAATAGGTACCAAGACTTTTTTGTATGGTCCAAAGACGCCAGTTCCCAGATTCCGTTTTTTATCCGTCCGTGTAGCAAACCAGCCTTCCGGAATACAGTGGCGGAACACCTTTTGGCCCAATTCATACGGTTCAATATGTCGACCAAAAATACCCGCCCAAAACAATATTTCCTAACCATTGCTTCCGGTATAGAGTGAAACATGCCATTTTTTGGAGCTCGGAAGCATTTTTAGGTGTCCCACAAGATCACCTGGCTTAATATTATATTCCACCGGCAGCTAATGGCGGATCCAGCAGCCGACTTCCCACTTGCTGCACTAGAAGCCCAACAATAGCTTGCAGTTGGGCAAATGTGCATCGCACCCGGCATACCGAGACATGCACCTGATGCAGTTTTCGGGGGCTTAGTTATCCTTGTCCGTTCAATAATTTTCGGCAGACATGATAATAGATTTGATTATAATGATGTATAACTCCTAGTTACGCCATAACTACAGTGCCTTACTGGCCCACATAACTCTAGTAGAACGCCTTTAGCTGACTTGCTGTGAGAGCTGCAGTTGAGCTTTTTTTATGAGCTCAATATGATGCCCTTGATTGTTGATGGAGAGTTTTTTATTGCAACATCTAGTGTTATAGCATAGTCTAAATGAAGAGTGACTAGAAGACTGAAGATCACTACTGACCACAGGAAGGGGGAAAGTACATACTTCTCGTTGGGGGCATCCTCCAACTGCCTCCACAGACATCGATACTCTTCTATATAAGGTAGACATTATTTGACTTACCGATACTATCGAAAGCACACTCAATGCCTAGGACATGGGGCTACATCCCTCGATTGAATTGCTTCTCTTATCTTTCCAGCAAGACAGTGGCGTAAATAAATCTATTGATATCTGTTAGAGGTTTCCCTTCTAAATCGCCCAAGCAGTGAAAGAATAAGCTTCGCTCCTGGAGACCCGGGCAGTTGTTAAGGATACACAGATACCAGTTCCTCCTCCTCTCTACAACTTCTGCAGAAGTCATTTGTCAAGATACCTAGCCTTCTCGCCATGTTTCCGTGAGGAGTGTCCGGATAAATAATGTCAAATGACAATAGGGGCTTTGATCTCTGCAGACTACGAGTTATGACACAAACACTAGTGTTGTCGCATTTTTCCATACTCAGTCTTAAGCCTGGTAGTGCATGTATCCCTCAAGTGGGCTCGAATCAGAGCCGTATCTGGCTAGCATATCCGCTGTCTCGTTCTTTAAAACAGCAATTGTAGAAAAGAAGGGAGGGGGGTGGAGATAGAAAATATAAAAATAAATTACACCTATACGAAACTAGAAATCAAAAATAGTTCCCTGGCGTATACGTACTATTGACGTACGAAAAGGGAAAAGTTAATACGCTAGAAAATAAAATGGTAGATTGTCGGATGCATGCACGTCATGAAATCCAGCTGCTTCAGTGGCTGGGGGGGTTCTGGGCATGTCCGAACCATTCTCATATTCCCCTCTTTCTACGATATTTCTTGTAACGTGCATGGACAAAAAAAAAATAGATATGCTGTTTTAACCTGGTTATAAATCTAAGCGTAGCTATAATGACTTAGTTAGCCCTCCCTTCCAGGATAAACCATTTGCCCGATGCCTTCAAGCGTCTATCCCCAATACATAGCTACCGTTACTTGCGACTCTGAACCGTCAAAAGTCTACGCAGGCCAAATATCGCACTTAAGTCATCATTGCAACTTCAATATCAAACTAATTAACGACGTTTCATACATTGTTATACTTTATTTCAAAATACCAAAAGTTCATAAATCCTTAATTCTTACTTTATATTCTAGGGTTTAGAAAGGCTATGAAATGTATATCTTTTTTTTAACTAAAGTATAAGAGAAGGTATTTTCATAATTCGATGTGCTTTATTCACAATATGCACACAAAAAAAGGTATTTACTTACGTATCTCACGCGTAACCATCAACCCGATATGTCACTATTCGCGGTTTGGAATATGTTTTTTTTTCGTTTTTTCTATATATCTGTAGAATAAGCAAAAATTGGATTCGAACTTACCACTGAAGATATCTCGAAGAAGAGCCCTCCGCCGAGTGGTGAATTATCCGGAGTTAATAATTATCTAAGAAAAAAACACACTCCTCTCCACTACGTAACGATAAGAGATACTACTGTTGGGAAGGAATACCTATACTAAATTATATCGGTATATACCACGGCCCGATCCCCTTTTACACAGATTCACCGCGATACCTTAAGAGGCCTCTACCCAGAAATCGAGCAAAAGTGGAAAAAATGGCATTCTGTTTCTCAAACTGATAAATTATTACTGGAGCTACTGAATTGAAACTTAATGCACTTGAAAGAACATAATTACCTCCTGAAAATGATCGGAATAGTTTTTTTAAAAAAAAAACATCTCAGTTATATTTTATTTAAAGAATTCCCAAAGGTCTTTGGGAAAATTTGCATAAAATCGATTTACTATTTTCCAAACCGTGATAAGACAGAGTACTATACATCTGAGATCACTAACTCAGCTAAAATGTAATATCCAAAACAGCAATATCGTCGAGACAGATCTTGAAATTTTACACTGGTTTGGAAAATACGGGTGTTTAAAAACAAACAATATTTTGAAATATTGAACTACGTTTTTCATGTGAATATTGATGCACGTATGATCAATTTTTACTCAGAACAACAAAGTATCATATCAGCTAACAGATCCAATAAAAATATATATTTATTTACGTATATTTTGTCACAAAATACCGAGTTTAAATTACATATTTTTTCAAAAAATTATTTTGTACGTTGCTTAGTTTATCAACTTTAGCAAGAAATAATTCCCCATTTCCCGTGAAGGTGGCGGTAGTTGTGTGGCCTGATCTGAACAGCCAATCAGAACAGCACGCAATCAAGTATAAAGTGATTATCTTGTGTTTTACTGCTCTCGGAGGTGTGTTCTAAATGAAACCGGTTTGGTGTGAAGTCTGAAGTGCGATTTCAATAAAAGAAATCATGTGTGGATGTGGATGTGGTGTGGGTATGTGTAAGCAGATCTATTTCTGTGGCGATTCGAACTGATTTTGCATTTTTGTTTCGTTGACTGAAAGTAAAAATGAGTGAGGGGTTGATGAATGCACTTTTCAAGATGTGGATCTAGCTTATACTTTCAGTTTACTCCCTTCGGGATAGGGGTCAGAATTTACCCGAGGTAGGCATACCGGTCGTAAGAGGCGACTAAAATCCACCCTTCGGGATAGGGATCAGAATCTACCCGAGGTAGGCATGCCGGTCGTAAGAGGCGACCAAAATCCACCCTCAGTATACCGAGTGCATAGAGTATACAAAAAATGCAATGATTAAAACAAAAAGATATAATACCCCAGGTGGCAGCCCAGTTCTACTGGAAAATCCACACTCTTCGGAGGCAGGCTCTACGGATTCTGGGGAGAGCCATTTATTGCAATCATCCGACCCTTTTAAAAATAGTAAAAGGGTAACTAGATCACCACCAACGGGATCTGTGCCAGAAGCAAAAACTAATCGAAGTCCTACGACGCCAAAAGATTTTGGACGCCTTTCGAGGGGCTCAACGAAATGCAAAAGCTTCGAGGACGAAAACAAGGAAGCTTAACCAAATTGAACAGCTTTACCAAGAGCTAAAAAAAGAGCTAGATCAGCTGAAAGCTGAGAACAAAGCACTTGTTGAATCTCAACCTAAAAAACAGCCAGAAGCCAAATCATACCGCTCAGCTAGCCGCGATTATCATACAGACGAAGAAGAGCTAGGGCGCGAAACGGATTGGATCACTAAGAGGAGACCGAACAAAAAACGGAAAGCCGGCTCCTCACCAGAAGTCGTTGTGCTAAAAGATAGACAACCCAAAAAGGCAAATGCCAACGAAATAGAAACGCTAAGGAAAAAACCTCAAAATAAGGTATACCTTCCACCTCCAATTAACGTTGTCGGAGTTTCAGACTGCAGCAAGCTAAGTAGCCTTCTTAAGGAAATAGCAAAGTCCACATTCAAAGTAACATCTCTGAATAATAATGTGTGGAAAATAAATGTAAGCGATCCTGAGAGCTATCGCGCAGTTCCTCAAAAACTGAATACTGAGAAGGTACAATGGTACACTTATGAAAACAAGTCTGAAAGGCCACACCGAGTTGTAGCCAGAGGGCTCCACTCTTCGTGCCGCAAAGAAGATGTTTTGCAAGATCTTAAAACTAAAGGTTTCAAAATTATCGACGCGGTTAATATACTTAAAAAAGAAAAGCAAAAAACGGAACAAGACGAGGAAATTGTTGTCAAACGCGGACTTCCGCTATTCATGCTTAGTTTCGAAAAGTCTGAAAACATGGAAAAAATATACAACATTAAAACTATCCTAAACATAGTGGTTAAAATTGAACCGATGCGCCAAAGGACTCGTCAGATTCCTCAGTGTAAGCGTTGCCAAGGCTACAATCACACGCACACGTATTGCCAAAAAGAGCCGCGTTGCGTAAAATGTGCCGGTAAACATTTATCGAAGGAATGCGCTCTAAGTAGACAAGACCTACCAACATGCATAAATTGCAATGGAAAACATCCGGCAAATTATCGCGGATGCGAAGTGGCTAAGGAACTTCAAAATAGGCGCGACAAAATAAAGAAAACTACGCTACCAATCGCAAATAAAACCAATAACAAACCTGAAAGGGGCAACAATAAAACCAATGAAGGACGAAAAAAGGCTAAAGAAATGGTCAAAACACAACACCCAAGAGAAGGAAAATTGTTTAGAAAAAAGTCACCGAAAGCTGTTCCACAAACATACGCTGAAGCTGCGTTGCAAGGACGCGAACAAACAAATAAAACATCTGATCCAGTCTCCCAAGTTTTCTCTGCAATTCTTGCCAGGCTAGAAGAACAGAGCCAAATTAATAAACGTATGTTTGAAAAACTCGACAAGCTCGAAAATCAATTTCGAAGTACACGTGCAATAATATAAATATGACGGATTTAGTTAAATTAGTGACATGGAATGCGAACGGCCTTCTGCATAAGATGGACGAGCTCGAGATATTCATTCATAAATATGAAATTGATATTTGTTTGATTTCGGAAACTCATCTGACGAAAGAAACCAGCACAAACTTTCGAGGATACATTGCCTATCACGCATATCACCCTTCGGAAAGGGCGAGAGGCGGGGCATCCTTGTTGATCAAAAATACCATTGAACACTCAGTCAGTGGAACAATCGAGCTTGACAAACTGCAAATATGCACGGTGAGCGTAAAAATTAAACACATAAAATATGATTTTGCAGCTATCTATTGCCCCCCACGTGCAACGATGGAAAGAAGCGATTTTATAAGTATCTTTGACTCACTTGGACGAAATTTCGTCATCGGAGGTGACTTTAACGCAAAACATACCTTTTGGGGATCGAGATGCATTTCAGTAAAAGGTAGAGTTCTTTACGAAGCCGGTATGGAATTGGGGGTAGACTTTCATTCCTCAGGTAAACCGACATACTGGCCCTCGGATACGGCAAAAACACCAGACCTCATCGATTTCTTCATCACGAAAGGTTTGTCGGGAAACTCTATTGTAGTTGAGGAATGCTTCGATCTTTCTTCTGACCATTCACCGGTCATTTTGACAATTAACGGCTGTCTACGAAAAAAAGAAGGTCCGCCCAGACCAACTAACATGAAAACAAACTGGGAATCCTTTAAAAAATACTGTGAAAGTAAAATCGATCTCAAAGTGTCTCTTCGAACACCCCACGAACTTGAAGACGAAGTCGATCAATTTATTAACGTCATACAATGCTCAGCCTGGAAAAATACTCCCCATAAACGGAAAATAACCACAAATTGCGAAATAACATATCCCTTGGAAATCACGCAATTGTTAAAGAAGAAAAGGGGAGCGCGCAAAAGATGGCAACAATCTCGCGCTCCACAGGATAAAACCACTCTTAACTACCTTTGTAGTAAACTTAAGAGAGAAATTCGAGACTTTAAAAATCGTCAAATTTCTACATATCTTGGAAGCCTAACTGCGGATAAAAGTACAAATTACTCGCTCTGGAAAGCCATGAAAGGCATTAAAAAACCAAAAACGCAAGCGCCACCCATCAGGAAAATCAATGGAGAATGGGCGAAGAGTGACAAGGAAAAAGCCGAAATATTTGCAGAACATTTGGAAGAAACATTTAAACCATTTGATGGTCAAGCGTTGCTCGAATTTCCTGTCCTAACCGTGGCACCTGACAATTATAGAATAAAAAGGGTATCGCTAGCCGAACTACGCTTCGAAATAGAGAAACTAAAATTAAACAAAGCTCCTGGATATGACTTAATCACAGGACAGGTCCTTAAAGAGTTACCTAGGAAAGCTTTAATAAAGTTTGCATATCTTATAAATGCATCGTTCAGGTTATTGTACGTTCCACGACAATGGAAGGTAGCTGAAGTTATAATGGTTCCAAAGCCCGGTAAACCACTGAATGACAAAAAATCATATAGGCCAATATCTCTCTTACCGATAATGTCGAAGGTATTCGAAAAACTTTTGTTAAAGCGCCTACATCCGATTATCGAAGAACGTCGATTAATACCTGACCACCAATTCGGATTCAGGATTACGCACTCTACAATCGACCAGGTTTACAGAATAACCAATGTAATTGAAAAAGCCCTAGAGGAGAAAAAAATATGTTCTAGTGTTTTTCTCGACGTCTCTCAGGCCTTTGATAAAGTATGGCATACAGGGTTGAAACATAAGCTAAGACAAGCTTTTCCGAAACAGTTATCTGATATCCTTAGTTGTTACTTATCAGACAGACTCTTTCGTGTAAAACACGGAAATGATTACTCTGAATTTAAAGAAATCGCGGCAGGAGTTCCCCAAGGAAGCGTTCTTGGACCGATCCTATTTCTAATATACACTAGTGATATTCCTCAAGAAGAAGGCACAACAGTAGCCACATTTGCAGACGATACAGCTATATTAGCGGTCAGTAATACCGTTGAATCAGCAACTAATAAACTCCAACGTTCTATTGACAAAATTTGTGATTGGACAAAGACTTGGCGTATTGCTCTCAACGAGGCCAAATCAACGCACGTGAATTTTACTTATAAAAAAGGTAGACAACTTACCTATTTTCATTGATTCGGTACGAATTCCGTACGCAAACGAGGCAAAATATTTGGGTATGACACTCGATGCGAAATTAAAATGGAAACCGCCCGTCAAGAAGAAACGCGAAGAGCTCGCCATTCGATGTAAACAAATGCACTGGCTGCTTGGTAGATTTTCCCAACTCAGCATGCAGAACAAGCTGCTTTTATACAAGCAAATACTAAAACCGGTTTGGACATACGGTATACAACTTTGGGGTTGTACCAAATCCAGTAATATCAAAATTTTACAAACTTTTCAAAACAAAGTGCTAAGAAAAATAGTAAATGCACCATGGTTTATCAGAAACACTGATATCCACAGAGACCTAACTATGGCTACCGTCGAAGATGAAATAAAACATTTTGCCTGTAAACAACAGACACGCCTTCACGGTCATTGCAATATCACCATGCTACAAATTCGAGACGATACTAACCTAGTGCGCCGATTACAAAGGATAAAACCATTTGAATTAGCGCAATAAGATGTAACCGCGTGCTTATGGCGGTATTAGCAGGTGCCTCCACTGGGAAGCTGCCTGCCAAACGCGTAATTTACATTTTAACTAAAACTACTAGATAGGAATAACCTAGTTGTAGTATGCAGGTTTCGAAGGGAGGTGGTTTTTGTTTTCTTATCTTAAGTGAGAAAGAGTCGCATGTACGATTTTCCACCTACCCCTATTATTCGTCCGAGCCTAGTTCTGGTTCCAAGTCTCGTGCTTTTAACCAGGATAGGTAACTCTCAGCTTGCTGAGAGTAACGATAATATTACTATGGCTTGGGAGTAATATTAGAAACTCTATAAAAAAAAAAAAAAAAAAAAAAAAAAAAAAAAAGTTTAAAATTTGTTTACAGAAATTTTACAGAAAATTATTTAAACTAATAAACAATACTACAAAAACAAAATCATGATATTACTCAGGATTTTCAGATGCATAGATACCCTAAAGTTTCATTGCTAAATCGTTGTAGAAAAGTTGATTATTGAAAAGTACATAGATAGGTACCCTTCACTCCGTTAATATTATTGAGTCTGGGTCGATTGGAAGATTGGTGAATGGTGGTTTAGGCTAAAGGGGATAATGTAGCACTGCGCTGTTGCTGTTTGTGGGCAATTATTATTTTTTTGCACTGTTGCCGTTGCCTTTGGCTTTATTACAAGGTTCGCAGAACAATAAAATATGATTCGTTCTCTCATGAAAAGTTCGCAAATGAATTTGATTTATCCATCAAATCCTGAAAATACTCAGATTGTCAATGGAAGCCAGCATCAAGTTTCAGAAGGTGAAGGTGGTCTTAAAACTAATGAACATTTTGAGTTGAAAGGCCTAATATCAGGAATCGGAAAGCCTAGAAAGTCTGATAATGGAAAGAGAGACATCTGCGATCGATTCCGTTGCCCTCATAGAAGAAAGAAGGATAATTGACCTTCAATACTTTTTTAATGAGTTGAAAGCGATAGATCAACATTGCCCAGCACTCGGTTGCAGTTTAAACAATATTAAAATTGTTAAAGAAGTCCGAGTGGGTTTTGCAAGTTCGATCTTTTTAAGATGTGAAATGTGCAATTATGAGAGTCGAGTGTTCCTAAATAAGAAAAATCCAGATGCAATGGATGTTAACACTGCTGCTATTTAGGCCATTGCCAGTGTAGGTTGCGGATACTCACAGTTAGAGGAAATCGTATCTATATTAGATATACCATGCCCATCATTTAAAATATATACTGAGATTGGAAAACAAACTGGGGATATCTGGAAAGCCGTGGCAGCAACAAATATGTTGGAGGCTGCTAACGAAGAGGCTGAGGCCGCCAGACAGCGTGGTGATATTGATCCGGTAAATGGAATTCCGTTTATAACTGTGGTGACAGATGCTTGCTGGAGCAAACGATGTTACAGGAAAAAATTTTCTGCTCTGCTAGGTGCTGCTGTTGTGGTGGGGTTGCATACCAGTAAAGTAATTTCTTTAGGAATAAGAAATAAGTACTGCGTTACATGCACTAGAAGTGATACGGAACAACAACAGGACCACGCGTACAATATTCAATTCAATTCAGTTTATTAACCTTAAATGTAAGCGGGCTGTACTATGAGACTTAGGTCTCTTTTAGTACTTATGCGGTACAATATATATAAAATAAATTTACAATATTATAAACAAAGACTTAAAACTAAAGAAGTGGGAAACATATGACTGGATATTATTGGGAAGGTAGTAGGATCTATTTAATATTTTTTTTCATTTACTTTCTTTCTTTTTCCTTTTTTATTGCTGCGACGAAAAATGAAGAAAAACTGCTGCCTTGAAATGGTCACTCCTTGATAGGCTTTTAATACGTGAAGGCAGTGAATTCCATAGCCTAATCGCATGAATAAAAAACAATCGGGAGGAATTTAAATAGCGAAAAATAGGGATGTCAATGTTAAATGTTCTACGAGAGCGAGAGAAACTCAATTTACGGTATAAATAAGGTGGCATTTGTTACGGGGTCCTGGTTCCTTCGCGATATCCATTGCAGCGTACCTAGAAAAAAAAACAGCAAAGTTACCACCTTATTAAAAGACCACAAGTGCAAAACATAATCACTTACCTGTGATATAAACTCAAGGCCGATGATCCCTTGTATTTGATTGTTGCATGTTGCGCCATCCTAAAACCAAACAAACAAAAATTATTGAAAAACAAAATACATAATAACAAACAACCATAAATGAAAATTACAATGTCGACACGCGCATACAAACACTGACTGATCGCAATAAAACGATACCGAATCAACAGAATTTACCGAACCAAGAAAACAATGGATTTCTATTGTTTTGGTTTGGTAAATGTGGTACATGCGATTGTTAAATATTGTCAATTAGTGCCGAAAAACATTATGCACCTACCTGTGGAGTGAGTTGATATCGGCAATAAGAAATTGCATGCATTTTTGATGCATTTCCACCTCCACGTGAAGGGTTGATTCTAGCAGATTTTCTTCCAACGTCGAAGTATCTTCATCTCCATCGCTCGAACAGCCACAAATAATGGGAAAACAAAAACAAAATAGTTTTAAGTAGTTATTATTATGATAAATAATAGACAATGAATAAAACAATTACACTTACCTGACGACCAAGTAGAATAATCCACATTACGAGAATCAAAACAAAACTTTAATGACATTTAATCATAAGAAGACTGCACTCACTTGCACGCACTAGTCATTTCACTTGCTTGGCTGCTCGCACCTCGCAGTTAATTGCAAAAGTTATCGATTACACGATGAATGGGAAGTTGCAATATAGGTATGATAAGGTAGTGTTAAGTTTAAGTAGTTACATATTTTTAAAATATATACGAACTGTGATAGGATTTTAAATCAATTAAGTTTAGTGCAATATTAGGATTAGGAAAGTGCAATTTAGGCTAAGGTTACGTATTATGTATTGTGATAATTAAGATAGGTAGCTATTTGTTATATCTAAGTAAAGTATGCAGAAGTGGTCAACATGTTGCAATAGATATGGTCAATGCGGAATCTACACCAGCAACTGATAGAGACAGATGGATGCGGCTATGTATTTGGTATATAGAAGAATTTGAATTTTGTTGAGAAAGGTCGGCTAAGGGTCATTGCCCGATTTTAATCCGACTGTGCTAGTAACTAGGGATTCAAATTAGAGTTTTAGCGGTTGGCAAAGTTTGTTCGCGACGAATATCCGCAAAATAAAAGAGATTCCAACAGAGAATACTCAAAGTGATTGTGCGATAAACTTCAACAAAATAAAAAAAAGAAAATTAATAAAATAAAATATAGATATATTATTGGCTTGGGAAACGCAAGGTACCAGACCAAATAAATAAATTAGAAAAATATAGCAGAGGTATTGGGTTGGGGCGTTGAGTCAAGGGACTACCCTCACCTCTGCTGACCTTTTTTGTCCTGGGATCAGGAAATCCGACATTGTCGCCTACAGACAATCCAGCAAACGTCGCATCGGCTTAGCTGCGCTTGATTCCAGCACAACTGCAAGCAACGAACGCAAGAAAAGGACCGGACAAAGACCCCAGCGACTTCGACCTTCAAAAAAGGTCATCGCGGTCAAAAGGCGCCCCGCTTGCCATCAGCCATTGTGCTCCAGTCATAGCATATCCCCCTTAATAGTGCATCAGAAAAAAAAATCGTTTAAAGACAAACTATATAGTGAATTAGTGAACAAGTTGACAGAATTAGTAAAGTAGTTTAAGTTCTTTCTTTGGATTTTTTTTTTTTTTTGAATGAGAATAGAGTAAAATAATAGTGTAAGGATATAGTGTTTTAGTGAGTGAAAACGCGAGAAAGAGGCGGTTAAGCCCAAACAATATTGCTTTTGCAGAGTTCATCGCTCCAAGTGCTGCCGGCAGGACGACGAGGGACGACGAATAATACGCTGTAAGTTTTAACACATATATTTTCCTTAGGGCAAGAATTTTGCTTATTTAAATGAAACTTAGTCAGTAAGGATATTCACTCGTAAGAACCCCAGTATCCATTAGAGTCTTGAATTTTACTTTTAACGTAGTTTTAGTTTTCATAAATGAATTATATTGGATTTTATAAGTGAATTTGGTCTGTTTATTTCAATGGAGTAGAAGCAAGTGTGATTTGGTGTGTGGAGTAATTGGGAAGGCCGTCCTTCCGCTTGTGCCATGACGTAGACGATACGTATACGACCGACGGACATGAGGACGGGACGTGACGACGTACGTACTCTCCACTACAAGGACACGTAACGGACAAGTGGCTGGATTCTGGTCATCATCTGGCAAGTCTCAGGAACGAGACGAACCTTATCAGGGAGCGACATCAGGAAGCAGTGGATGCAAAGTAGTCTAGAATTAGGTTAGATATAAGTTAGATTAGGGATAGATGTTAAGGTTTAGCTCTTACGTTTTAGATTAGAATAGGATTAGTTAGCATAGTTAGCGTAGTGAAAATTGCATCTGACTTACTGGACTCTCTCCTTGGTAGGGCAAATGTATTGAGATTTTCCTTTTCTTCTGTCCTATCTTTCTCTTCTCTTCTCTTTCCTTTCTTTTTTCGTCCGTCCGATTAGTTCTCTGCCTATCTTCTTCTTCCTTTTTTTCTGGCACGATAATTATTGTTTGTGAGCAGGTGGTTTAGTGGGAGGGGTGACAAGAACTACCCCCGTCCGACGAGCGATAGCCGTGCAACCGCGAGCGTGCCACCGTCCTCCTCCACTACTCCGAAGACGCCCCTGTGGCCAAGCCTCGACTCATAACACATTTTCGTATTTATAATATTATGCAAGAATATGCAATTCCTCATATTCACGTATTGCGTCAATGTGCAACCAAGAAAGTTACGAGAGTAGACAGAAATCCTGTCATATCTTCGCAGCCCATGAATGTACCTAATGGCATCATTAAAAGCTACCTGTAGCTTCCGTTGCGATAAAGAATCCGGATGGCTGTACACAACTTCAGCATATGATATAATCGGCATTATTAGTGTACGCACTAGTCTTTCCCGAGTTTCGGATAGAGTAAAACTAGCTGTAAGCCATAGTTTACGCCGACATCCATAGACGCGAGCTACAACAAGGTTAATGTGGTTGTAACATGATAGGCTACGATTAATGACAAATCCAAGACTTTTGGCATGTTCGACCACCTTCATTTTGGAGCTCGACAGCCATATATCCGGTAAAAGGCTGAGGTCAAAAGATTTATTGGATATGGGGATAACCATAGATTTGGTTGGGTTTAACACAAGGCCGTTTTCCTCTGCCCAGCTATTTATTGCTGACAACTCCTGATTAAGAAGTGTAACAAGCTGTCTAATGTTTTTAATGGGCAGGGAAAGATGAAGTTGGACATCGTCTGCATATAGATGGATTTTGGAGTGACGGCATACAAAAGGGAGGTCGTTGATAAAAATACAGAACAAAATGGGTCCTAAGATTGACCCTTGAGGTACACCTTGCTTGATAGGCTTTAACGCGGAATGTCTTTCACCAATAACTACTCTTTGATATCGATTAGATAAGAAATCTTTCAACAGCCTAACACTACGATCATTGAAACCGAATAAATGCTTTAGTTTCCAGCAAAGAATACCATGGTTAACTTTGTCAAGGCCTTAGAGAAATCGAGCAAGCAAAGCAAAGTCATGAAACCCTTATCAAACTCTTGTCTGATGTTGTCAAGGATATTAACCATTGCTGAGGAGCAACTATGATCAGCTCTGAAGCCTGATTGGTGAAGGTTAAGCAATGAGTTTTGTGACAGATGGAAAAGTATTTGCTTTGCTAGCACCCTCTCAAACACCTTTGACAAGCATGGTAAGATGCTTATGAGCCTAAAATCACTAAAACAGGCAGGATTAGCCTTCTTAGCAACTGGTATAACTTTTCCATACTTCCAGGACTGGGGAAAGGTTGATGAGGTTATACAGAAATTTATTATATGCGTTAGGTGGCCAATGATTTCCGGTAGGATTAGTTTAACGAAACTTATGGGAATACCATCTTCACCAGTCGCATTAGACCTTATTGAAGCTATGGCGGAAAGAACTTCGTTCTCTGTCACCACTTTAAACTCAGTCTGACCTCCAATGCCTGCATCTATTTGTTCAAAGTTAGAGACACTAGTTACTGAGTCATTTTCCAAAAAATAGTCGTTTAGTTCATCAGTGTCCAAAACGCAGTCTTCAATGGACCTACTGCAAATACCAATTTATCTCAGGTTCCTCCATAACACTTTTGGGGGCAGTGAAGCATTTAACTTCGATGAAAAATAGTTACGCTTAGAACAACGAACAATTTGAGTCGCAAAATTGCGTGCAATTTTGTAAGCATTCCAATTCAAATATTAACCACAAAGGGCCTTCAACGCTGATGGAGTCAGAAATACTGCTACAAGCATTTAAATCCTGTGTAGCTGAAAACGGCCTACGATATATGGCAATGCTTTCAGATGGAGACAGCAGTTCATTTCAAAAAATTATTCAAACCGATCCCTACGGCGGAAGAAGAATCTCCAAAATTGAATGCAGCAACCATTTAATGCGAAATTTTAGAAATAAATTAGAGAACATATCAAGAGGTTGTAAAACAGGATTAAAAGGAGCCTTAAATATAAGACTTGAAAGAATACGGAAGGATATTTTGAGTGCCATTAAGTTCAGACGACAGCAAAGCCAATCCGAGGAAGAAGCAATACCTTTGATTAAAGCAGATATCAGCAATGTTATTCATCATGTTTTTGGAGATCACAACGAATGCCCACCCTACATAAAAGAAAAATGTAAAGAGAATGACGTGAATTCAATTCCCATGATGAAATCAGATGGTCTTTATAATACAGTGATGATTCCTACAAGAAGACTTATTTTGAACGCCAGGAGTCTATATCTTGGATTCACTAACAATCTTGCCGAGCACTACAACTCTATTGTAGCCAAACTAGTAGGGGGAAAAAGAATCAACTTTTCACTTGGGCAAGGATATTCAGCCAGGTGTACTGCAGCAGCTGTAAAGTTTAACTTTAAAGGGCAGATCTCTGAACTGTTTAAACATCTATATGGACAAAGCTCAAATTCACTGGCAAAACAAATGGAAATTCGGCGACTCCGGAAAAGCGTGTTACAAACCCACAGACGAAATGCGAGAAAGGTTTATCGTAAGAGCAAACTGTATCGCATAAACCGGACAGGTGTTGTCAAAGATGGTGGGTATGGTACCAGTTGCCACCAACCAGACATGGATGAAGACAAATTAATTGCAGAGAAAAACTGTCTAATAGAACAACTAAAGCAAAATCAAAACAATCGCCAGCTTTTAGAAAAACAAACATTGGGACAGTCCAGTAATGAAAAATGGTTGAATGTCAGTAAGAAAATGTTGACAGCCTCATATTTCGGCCAAATATGCAAAGCAAAAAAATTCGAAGGTTATGTTAAAAGACTTGCACATCCCACGACCTTATTAACACCTTCCGTCATGTATGGAAAAATTAACGAAGACACTGCGAGGCTGCAGCTGGAACAGCAATTGGGCAGAAGTATATCGAACTCAGGAATTTTTATCGATGAGGAGTATTACTTTATTGGTGCTTCTCCAGATGGACTTATCGACGACGATTCCTTGGTAGAAATAAAATGTCCATCAAGCATAGCTGGATGCGATCCTACGGATGCTATCAAAAACCAAAAAATCAAATACATAACGGTTTCTGATGATGGTATCATAAAAGGTCTTAATAAAAGACACAACTATTACTATACCAAATTCAAGGCCAATTGCATATATGTAAGCGAGAAAAATGCATATTGGCAATTTGGGGTGGTAGTGCTTTTAACAGTTATATAGAAGTAATAGATGTCGATCACGATTTTTGGGAAACAAAAATGATCGGACAGTTAAACACATTTAACGAAAACTGGTTTTTACCAGAATTAGTGGATCCTCGTATTACTCGGGGAATGGAAGTGCGAAAACCACAATCACAGGATACTTGAGGAGACCGACAATAATCTAAGCTAATTAGGTGGAGCAGAGTAGCAGACACTACATTAGCAGATACCTATGTATATTATTTTCTTATTAAGTTCCTAAATAAAATAAATTAAATAAAGCTCTCAGCCATACGTTTGAGCGAGTTTTTTTCTTTTGAATGGATGGAAGGACCTATACCATTTTATCTGCAAAATCTCTGAGTAATACCAAATTCATGTTTTATATGTCAAATCCAGGAGTCTGGAGCGAAACCTAAAGCAATGAAACCAACATATTTTGCGCTCCATCCCCTCCCCCCAACATTCTCTAACTTCTTTTATCCATACTACAATTTGAGGAAAAAGAAAATTATAAGGCAAAAATCCAGCCGTAGCGATAGAAATATAGAAAATATTATACAATTGGAACATGCCTGAAAATGACCTATCCCGAAGTATAAATGTATTGCCGAATGTGCATTGTTCACAACTCAAAACAATACCATTAAATATCGCTTAGCTGACGGATAACGGATACCTACCTAATTTTTTTCTTCTCACTCCAACATTCATTTGATTCTTGTTTCTGCGACGAAAAAATAGCAAGAACAAAATAATATTGATATCCAGATATCTTACGAAAAACAACCCTACATACACGTTCAACATACGATACCTACAATCTACGAAACCCGTTTGTCATGCCATACATCACTAAAGGTACGCCCACTAAAGTACTTTTGCAAGTGGATTGCGATTGGATTGCAAGTGGATGCTAGGTTGCAAGTCAAAGAGAGATGGCGCTTCACGTTCCAATTTTTGTAGAACATTTTGGGTAGAGGCCTCTTAACCCACCTTTTTCTTTTTGCACGGATTTATGAACTATGTATTGACTAACACTATGAACTAATTTACAATACATATGTAGATGATTCAATTGAAAGCAAGAACCGGACACACACAACTAAGTCATCCGTTTCCAATGTACAAAAAAATTAAACGGTTACGATTATGTTAATATTCGCGAGAACTGATTTCTTTTGCTTTTTCTTTTCTCAGGGAACAAATTTCACAGCATCCGACTGTCCAGCTACGAATAGCAGCTCGCTCAAGTTACTAGTAACGTGCACTTAAAAAAAAAAGTACTTTGGTAGTTTTAAAAAAAAAGTATAAAAAAAAACGATTGATTTCGTGTACGGAACAGTGTCGCACTTTCGCTTTGGCCACCTTCCTTGCACTTTGTGAGAACCACACTGAGTCGACAATTTCTCATTTCCTTACAAGTTGGTTCGGTGACGCTGGCTAAGTGAACGGTTCACTTATGTGCTTCTTGAAGATCAGACCATCGCCCGATAGAACGGTAGGCAGAATCGTACCATTGGTACCGCTTTCGGATGATCAGCGATAATCGGTGGTATATGAGTGTATTAGGTATATAAGCCTGTCAGGCCTACAGTAGCCGTGTTTCTTTGCACGCGGATATAGGGATTATTTGAAATTTGCATGTAAAATACAACAACAACTTATCCTATATACGCTAACTTTAGCGGGGATAGCTATCGCCGCTAAGTCAGTTAGCGGGGATAAACAGTGCTTCCAAAACCCATTTTCTTCGTTTCTCATGAACCGATGCGATGTATTTTTCAGGAAATGTCAAAGTTTCACATCCCTCCGACCACTAACACATCCCGCCGAATATTTTGTTCGTGATTTTATTATTATTTTTTTTCAAACTTCATTATAAAGGTAATTGATTTAGCAAATCTGTTAATGTGAAATTGTTTTTCATAATTTTAGAATATGCTTGGCACCAATTTCAATTGGCGGAAGTAAATATTTTTCAATTTCAGGATTTTCAATACAAATTTCTTACCTACAACTTACAGCTGTGTCACGGTGCATGTCATAGGTGCATGTGTGCTGCCAAGTTTTTTTTGATGAATTCTTAAGCGGCGATGGTCGTTTTCTGATGCCATCCCTATATCCGCGTGCAAAGAAACACGGCTAGTGTTGCATGCAAGAAGATATTTACGCTTAATTTTTTTTTTTTTACTCTTTTTATTTTGATTTATGTCCACAGTACACAATGTGCCCAGGAACCCAGCAGAGTAGTACTGAGTGACTGGAGTGATATGACAAGCGGTATTAAGTGCTGTGAGAAAAATCCTGAAAATAGATACAGCTTTGGTGACTATACGGGGGTATTCCAGTATTGTCGACCCAGATATGCAGAGTTAAAGTTCTTATCGAAGTCATACCTGGGTTTCTCATAATCAGTTAGTGGAATGAGCCCCCTTTAATTAAAGGTGTCTAGTATTTGAGGGTCTCCAGGTCCTTGGGCTTTGCAGACCGATGAGAGGATAGTATGTCCCCAAGGTTAGTATTTATGCCTTTGGGTTGAAGAAATGGCTTACCCGTTGTTTTCCTAGAAAAACAATAAAAACCTCATTAGGCAACAATAAACTCAGTGTGACAGCTGCGAAAGGATGCTCCCAGGGAGGCCGAGGAGTACTCTCACCCCTGCTATGGTCCATCGTAGTAAATGAGCTACTGATCATTCTAAGTAATGATGGTTTCTATGTCCAAGGATATGCAGACAACATAGCTAATCCTAATAAGAGGTAAATTCGAAGACACTATCTCGGATCGCCTCCAGAGGGTTGCTGAATGGTGCATAAAGGTTGGACTTAAAGTCAATCACAAGAAAAGCACCATAGTCGTATTCACCAAAAGAAGGCGGTGGAAACTCAGAAATGCTACACTCTTCGGTGAAACAATAGAGTGCATAGCGGAAGTTAAATACCTAGGAATTACACTAGACGAAAAACTTACATGGAACTCTCACCTTACCAAAACTATGGATAAGGCCAGGACCTCATTATGGACCAGCCTACTAGGTAAAAATTGGGGACTTAACTCCAAAATGACACTATGGATGTACATGGCAATTACAAGACCTATTATCACGTATGCAGCAGCCGTTTGGTGGTACCAAGCAACGCAGAGGTCAGCACAGGGTAAGCTCAATAAAATACAGCGACTAGCCTGTGTTTGTGCAACTGGTGCAATGAAAACTGCACCAACAGCGGCACTTGAAATTATACTAAACATCCCTCCACTTCACCTAGAACTCATGAAAGAAGCGATGGTAAATGCCTATACGCTCATCACAGAAGATAAATCAAACTCCAACATAGCTCACTCTGCAATCCTACGGGAACTCATAGAACACGAACTACTTGGAATACACCTAACAGACAAAATGTCTTACAAGATATAACTTCCGACACAACTTCAAGGCTACATTCCCAGACCATCTAAACAGAACAGAATAAACCTATATTTGCCAAAGATTCACATGTAAGGTACACGGACAGATCGAAAACAAATGAAGGAGTTGGAGCAGGAGTATACGGCCCTCGCACTAAAACGTGGCTATACGCTAATACGGAGACAAGCAGCACCGCATTTCAGGCGGAAATTCACGCGATAGAGCTATGCATTCGAGAGAATCTAAACAGGCTTTTCAAAAACGAAAACATCTACATTCTGTCTGATAGCAGGGCGGCCCTACTCGCAATCAAGGCCTTTGAAATAACATCAAAACTGGTCTGGGATTGTCTTCTACAACTACTGGGCACAACAAACAAAGTTCAATTGATTTGGGTGCCTGGACAAAGTGGATACGAAGGCAATGAAAAATCAGACGAACTAGCCCGAACAGGATCCGCATCTCCATTTATGATGCCAAGACCATTATGCGGGCTGCCAATAAACACTATAAAAAGTTGTGTTAGAACCTGGCTCTAGGAAAAGAAGCTCCATTTCTGAAGGGGAAACCGAAGGAAACGAGCAAGTTACAAACTTTATGATAAATAGTTCCCACAAAAAAACGAAACTACAACTAAGTAGAAGTCATATTCGACTAGTCACATGCTTCCTCACAGGGCACTGCCGTGTGAAAAAATACCTGATGACTATAGGCATAGCACAAGACAATACCTGTGCAACGAGAACGTAGAAACAGCAGAACATATATTATGTGAATGCAGCTGTTTAATCTAAGCGCGTCAACGTTTCCTAGCTAAATTCTACCTTGAAGCAGCAGATATAGCTGCCAGCTCCTTTGAAGAATTATCCGCCTTTCTTAAAAAAGCTGCGGCATCATGGACGAGCTCTAAATGGAGGATATCACAATAGGCCTACAAGCTTCCGCAGTGATCTTTTTTTTTATAATGGACACGCACTAAAGGCATTTTTGGATACCCTTATAATGTATTTGCTACCCATCGCGGACGTTAAGGAAATTAGGGTTAGAAGATAGGGAAAGATGCCGATGCACATTGGTTTTAAATGTTTGTAGAATATAATGTGTAGGAAAATGGAGCGGGGAAGAGAATTCCACATTCGTGTTGTACGGCTAAGGAAAGATTCCTTGTATTTCACTGTACGTCCGAATACAGGCTTAAGGGTAAACTGATGCGCATTCCTGGCATGGCGGGTATTGCGGTTGAAATGTTCTAGGGGTGGAATGCAACTGGCTATGGATACAGTATACCACCTTCTACCTAAAATCTAATCTAATCTAATCTGTTTTCCTAGAGGTGGAGCCCGGCTTCCATGATGGAACAAGCCCGAAGGTTGAAACCATGGATGTCGATGGGTTGGGATATGA
Organism: Portevinia maculata; assembly: GCA_949715645.1. NCBI lineage: Eukaryota > Metazoa > Arthropoda > Insecta > Diptera > Syrphidae > Portevinia > Portevinia maculata. The sequence continues at coordinate 27,536,241 of OX454528.1, read as the reverse complement.
CTTCGAGTGAGGCCGTTCCTCACACAAGTGTGGCTCCATTTGTACGATTGGTCAGTGAGTCCACAGCATCGACTGTCACTGGCACGAGATGTATGTTGTTTTCATGTAGATTCTCATACTGCTTGATGCGTGTTTCCTCACCAATGCTTTTTTATCTGTCCGAGAGTTTGGTTGCATCTTTTGCTTTCATTTTCTGCAAAATCCTCAGGGCATGTTTGTAGCCTTCCCTATTTTTCTGATCGGAGGTTCTTGGCGTCTTTTGCCGTTTTGGGGGGACTTTGTGCACTATAGAAGTCTGTCCTCCATCTCGGAGTAAACCAACGGACCGTTACTTGGCTGTGAGGATAGAGTCTCTCCCAGGAATTCTCCGACGAGCCTTAACCTCCAGTAGGTCACCTGCTGCATCCTTCCTTCACACCCGTGACTATCAGTGTGATCTTCGATGGAATTTGGGTCCTCCAGATTCCGTAACCCTGGCGTTTTTGTGATACTATGCACTACGGTGCATTCCACTTGTAATGATTCATTTTTATTTTGTTTGCCCTTTCATTTGGGGGAAGTTCTTAGTTAGTCGCTTTTTAAACAGCCTGTCTGTCATGAGTGACTTTTCCGACGATTAACGCCGACAGAATAACAACAATGGCAACATTCGGCACTTGTACAATGATTTTAGTTCAGTTGGAATTCATTTCAGAAAAATTGTACAAATTTCATGGTTTTTGCTTTGAAATTATTTTTTTTTCCAGCCAATTAAAATTATATATAATAATATCCTGAAATTCTATTTGTTTTTCGATTCCAAATTTCTCCCACGACTTTGCCCACAACCGCCTTCTGTGTGATATAACTTCCCATTCTATCGTACGCATCTAACTAACATCTTCTTGAATGTGATAAACTTTTGCTATTTTCGACTTCTGTCGCTCCGCTCAATGTCCTAAACGCAAGGCCCCCACTAATGAAACCTAAAAATGGATAAAAACACACTTTCGAGTTATGCTCCAAAATCGCACTCATTATGTCCATCTGTTGTCTTTCTCATCGTTCGGCTGCACTTGGCCACAAAGTTTGCACCCTCAACCGCCCTCGAAATGAAATATTTAAGAGGATACTCGCGCTAATGTCTCAATCATAGGTTACTCTTCCACTAGAATGCTGCTCGTTTCGTTGGGATGGCATTCAACCTCAGGATCAGAATGGGCGAGGATGGTTAAAACAACTGGCGATGTTGGCTAACCACTGAACTTTAATGATGTGCACATTTAGTGGACGAGAAGTTTGACCGCAAAATATACTCGGGAGGATCACAAAACAATCAAAAAAAAAAAAACGAAATAAACAACACCCTTCCCATCCCTGCACTCAAGCAGGCAGACATGCGAGTAGGTAAAGTGATAGCTTTCGGAGTACAATTCGACCACAAATTGTGGCTACATCGTAGAGCAGATGGTCGCGTGGTGAGTTTTTATACATACGAAGGATAAGAGTGTGGTTATAGTGATGGCATACGGATTTATGGAGTGTATGTTTCGTGAGAGGTGTCGTAATTTGGTTCTTTATTTTATGTCTCATTCTCATAAACCTATATTTTTGAGCACACGGTTAACACTTGCGATAAAATGATTGTATACGATAATGCATGCTTTCATTAACTCAAGTGGATACCGTGGTTAAAAGGTGCGTACCATGCATGGGAACAATATAAATCCATGCTGACCATATACAACTCAGAGTTGCGCAGATCCAAAAGAGCCTCACGGCGTGCAAACTGTGAGAAGATAGAAAAACTTCCAGAGGTGGCACGCCTCCAAAGGGCCCTGTCAACGGATCAAGAAAAAGGCATGGGATTGTTAATCAAATCAGATGGTTCAATCACACGCGACCGGGAAGAAACGCTGAAAACTTTGCTTCAGGCTCACTTCCCAGGTTCTCACACGATGGTCATTACAGACGACCATACAGCGGAGGTCTCAATTCCAAGAAACCTCAGCAGAATTAATAGTTTATCCGGAACACTTTTTACTCCGGATAAGGTTAAATGGGCAATTAACTCATTTAAACCATTCAAGGCATCAGGTACAGACGGTATTTTTCCAGCCCTCATTCAAAATGGAATAGAATTTTTACTACCATCCATGATTGCCTTATTTAGGTTCAGCTTCAACTGGGGGTATATACCAGTTACCTGGAGGGAGGTGAAAGTAGTATTTATACCTAAACCGGGAAACAAGCCGAGAGAATTACCTAAATCATATCGTCCGATAAGCCTGACATCGTTTTTTCTGAAAAACAATGGAAAGGATTATTGACATTCACATTAGAGAATGCATATCAAAAAGCATGCCTCTGCTCCCTCACCAATATGCGTACCAAAAGGGCAAATCCACGGAAGGCGCTCTGTTAAGACTACTACAGAGATAAAAAAACGCCTACCGTTGCAAAGAGATCGCACTTTGTGCCTTTCTGGACATAGAGGGTGCTTTCGACAACACTGGATATGAATCCATATCAAATGCTTTGTACCATAGAAACATAGATAAACCAACTATTAAATGGATCAAAGCGATGCTGGAAAGTCGCAAAATAACTTCCTCGCCAGGAACGACCTCAGTATCAGTAACAGCCGTAAGGGGCTGCCCACAAGGGGGAGTACTCTCACCCCTTCTGTGGTCATTGGTCATCGATGACCTGCTACACAAGATGAGCAATTTGGGCTACACCACAATTGGGTACGCCGATGATATTGTCATCATAGTTAGGGGCAAAGACTCAATAGGAGTCACATCAAAAATGAAAAATGCTCTAAAGGCAGCCATAGACTGGTGCATTAAGGAAAATCTTTCCATAAATCCCAGTAAAGCCGTCATCGTTCCATTCACTAAAAGGAGAAAATTAGACCTAGGCCTAATCACAATAAACGACACGGTCGTAGAGTATTCCGACGAAGTCAAGTATCTTGGAGTAATCCTGGACAAGAGACTTAACTGGAACTCTCACATAAACAACAAAATCAGTAAAGCTAATAGAGCTTTATGGGCCTGTCGTCGCACATATGGTAGAACCTGGGGAATCTCTCCAAAGATCGTCCACTGGATCTACACAGTGATGATAAGACCCATCATAACATACGCCTCCATAGTATGGTGGACAAAATCCACACAAAAGGTCGCAATAGAGAAGCTCAAAACGGCTTGCGTGCCTTGATATCTCCGGAGCCATGCGTACCTGTCCAACAGCTGTTATAGAGGCAATAACAGGAATTATACCCCTCCATATATACGTAATGATCATCCGGAACTTAAGACCCTTCTCGATGAACTGCCAGAACTTAACATGAACTGGGCGGTCACAGACCGCATTCAAAAAACACTATGCTTCAACAAACGGTTCTCCACGGAGATCCCCAAGAGAGAAGCATGGGTTAGTAATAACCCACCAAACAGCCACAACGGCATAAAGTGGTATACGGATGGTTCTAAAATGGAAACGGGGGTAGGAGCGGGAATATACGGACCACACAAACGCTTTACGATACCCATGGGAAAAAGTCCCAGCGTATTTCAAGCGGAGCTCCACGCCATTCAAGAATGCGCCAGCCACATTATTTTATCTGGCATAAAAGGTGCAACCATCCATATTTTCACGGATAGTCAAGCAGATATAAACGCCCTTAGCTCGTATACCATTGACTCCAAATCAGTCATGTACTGCTTCAATACCCTGAAAACACTCGGAATAAGAAACAAGACCAAATTATGGTGGGTTCCGGGTCATGTCGGGGTAGAAGGTAACGAAAAGGCCGACGAACTGGCCAGAAAAGGTTCAGAAACACCTTTCATAGGTCCCGAACCTTTCTGCTGCACTCCTAGATCAGCGAAAACGGCAGCAATTAAAAGCTGGGAACATAGAAAATGTATCTATCTTTGGGAAAGCATCCCAGGTCTAAGACAGGCCAAACGAGCCATTCGGCCCTTCAATCAAAATGTCAGCAAATGTCTAAACTTAAGCAGGCATGATATCAAAAACCTAGTAGGTTACCTTACTGGTCACCACGGTTTAAGATATCATCTACACAAAATGAGAATAGCAGATTCTCCTCAGTGCCGACTCTGTCTTGAAGAGGACGAGTCAGCTGAACACATTTTACGTGAATGCCCAGCCCTTAATGGAATTAGAAAGAAGATCTTTCTCAGTGAACAATTGAGCCCCGAGGACATAAAGAATTCTTCTACTGGTAAAATTGTCCGCTTTACACGGAAAGTAGAAATCTTACTAGTTTAAAATTGTTCTGGCCCATACGGTACAAAAAAACTTTTAGGTCGAAGTACCCCCCCCCCCCCCCCTTTTTATAAATCGCCTTGGCGAGCCAGAATTTAAAAAAAAAAAAAAAAACTCAAGTGGAGACCATTATAGCAACTACAAATGTATAGTTTCCGATAGAAAGCATGCTGTTATCGAATACTAGAATGCCTTTTGTTCCGTGAGGCTCTCTGTGAAAATCGTTGCCTCTCTCTCTGTCTCTAACACGGACAAAGTATGCTATGAAATGCCCAGCTTACGAAATTTGACAGTTGCTCTGCTTGTACTTTTTGTTTCCATTTGCTTTCTGCTATTAATTGATCGGTAGTGGAGACAGCGTTTTAGTGCAGTGAGGCTCTCGGTGAAAACCTCCCTCTCTCTCCCACTAAAACGGACAAAGTATGCTATGAAATGCCCATCCAACAAAATTTGTCAATTACTTTGCTTGTACTTTTTGTTTCCACCTGATTTCTGCTATTAATTTATTATATATTAATTATTTATCGTAAGTGGAGACAGCGTGTTAGGTTTTGTTAGGTAGATGGATGCCCTTGTGACGGGTGTCACGGCTCACTTAGACCCACAGTTTGGGTCCATTGTGTCAATTTTTGGGATTCTTAGAAATTTGTTGTAAACTTGAAAAGAGAAATAAAAGAAACTGCTGTTTAACAGCTCAATAGAACAACGCGGATTCATGTGTGAATCTCAGGAGTTTCTTCAGCTCTAAAGCAGCCAGATCCTCCAGCTGCTCAAAGAAATAGCTGCCATAAGAATCTTCAATCTTTTTGCTCTAAGGACAGGGCATTCGCATAGTAGGTGACGTATAGATTCTATTTCTTCAACGTCCCTGCAGCTCCTGTAGTAGTCGTTGAGCAGTATGCCCAGCCAATACGCGTGTAGAACCGCTACACAGTGTCCTGTGAGGACCTCCGTCAGTGTTCGAATATCTTTGCGGTTAATCCCGATCGTGATTTTAGATTTCATTTATTTAACCACTGGCCAGAGCTCCCTTGTGTGTCTGCATTTATCAAGGTTGAACCAACGTAAGTTTGCGCTACTCATGGATTCGGTGTCGATACTTAGCATTAATGGGCTTAGCGGAGTTCTTATGGATTTTAGGGCCAGAGATTCATTCATCTCCGATCCTTTTCTTGCTAGTTCGTCCGCTTTGTCATTACCCGAGATGTCATTGTGCCCTGGTACCCAGCATAGGGTTACTGCATTGACAGTTGATATCTCGTCTAGGTATTTTTTACCTCTTAACACCGCCCTTAACTTCACTACTACTGACTCCATAGCTTTTATAGCCGCTTGGCTCTCAGAGTAAATGGTGATGCGTTTGTCGACTAGTTTGCGCCTCCTCATCTCCTTGGCCGCCTGAGTGATCTTAGCAGTCTCTGCCTGGAACACACTGCATTCATTGCTGAGTCTAAATGATTCACCCAGGTCCAGAGACTCACAGAAGATGTCTGCACCTCTGCCCACGTCCATCTTGGATCCGTCGGTGTAGATAGCTATCTCCTCTTCTTCTGTGACCTCTTCTTTTGTGACCATTTTATTAACCGCCTTGCTGCTCCAGAAGATGTCTAGGGGTGTGAGATTAAGTAAAACCTCCATAGCTGCAGTGGGTATAGTCCTCCGTTATCCCGATGCAGGCTGCACTTTGGATTTTGGTGAGACTTGAGAGATAACACTTCTTTTCGGTAGCCTACTACCATACCGCTGCGCCATATGCTAGAATGGGCCTCACCACCGTTGTATACAACCAGTGTACCACATATGGTTTGAATACCCATGTATTGCCGACCGTTCGCCTGCATGCATATAATGCCACATACGCTTTCCTAACGCACTCCACCTTCTCTTGTGAATAGCAGGATAACTGTCTTCGATGGGTTTACCCCCGGTCCTCTGCCCGCAACCCATTTGTTAAAAAGTAAGCGTGCGTAGCTGAGTCGCTCAATGAGAACTGGGATGAATTTGCCTGTGACTAAGATTGCAACATCGTCGGCATAAGCGCTCACAATGAAGCCTTCCCTCTCCAGTATCTTTCATAGCTCGTCTATTACGAGTAGCTATATAAGTGGAGAGAGGACGCCGCCTTGCGGTGTTCGCCTCCTGACTTTCCTCTCAATGCACATGTCTCCTAGGTAAGACTTAATCCGTTGTGTGCCTAATATAAGACCAATTCAGATGGGCCCTTCTTAGGCTATGCAGAATCGCGTCAGCTTCAATGCTCCCTCTATATCTATAGCAACGCGCCTTGGGATAGTAGCTTCCTCAGACTTTGGAAGCATTATTGGTCGAATATTGTCCAGTCCTGGAGCTTTGAAGGGGACAAACGAGTTGATTGCGCAGGCTATTTTCCTCTCGTCGATTATTTCGTCGATTGTATCTACATCCATTCCCTGTCTCGTGCCCTGTGTAACTGTATCGTGTACGTCCGTGCATTCTGGGAAATGGGTTTCTGTCACTGTGACCAAAGTTTGCTCGTGTGATTCTGTCGAGCTACCATCGTTCTTTCTTAGGGAGGACATCGGTATCGGTGCTTTTGATAGGACTTTCCTCAACCGCGATGCTTCCGTCGTGGATTCAATTGATTCACAGAAACTTCTCCACGAATTCTTCTTGGCGAAGAGACAGCGTTTTAGTGCAGCGATGGTCTTAAACGAACAAAGTATGCTGTGCTATGAAATGCCGAGCTAACGAAATTCGACAGTTGATCTGCCTACATTTTTTGTTTGCTTCCGCTTTCTGCTATTAATTTATCATAAGTGAAGACATATTAGGTATAGTATTTTCATACAAAGGATTTCCTTGGGAAAATGTGAACGAAAGAAAAAACAATAATATGATTTTCATTTCGCTACTATTTTACTGATATTTTCGTGTATTTATTTTCATACACCTACATATTTGTTTCCCCACATAACTTTGTTTACTGTTTTTTGCTGCCTCGAAAAAGACAAACTTAATTGAATTTCGTGGGATTTATGGAAATATTATTGGAAAAATGTTTCGTTGTGGGAAGGAAATTAAAAAAGAGAAAAATTCCGCCGCAGTCTAAAATATGAGAAAAATCAAAAGCAAAAGGAGAACGGATAAAAATTGAAAAGTGAACACTTTTCCAATTTAAATGCTTTTAATAATTTCATCGGTTGCTACTTTTCTTTTTATGGGAAAGGTACAAATTGAATTTCATTGTGAAGCTTCGAACACGAATAATACGAGTACCTACAGTTTGGATGGGTAAAGATCATTTGCAGTCAATCATGGTTTGAGGATTTTTTTAATCGTTGATCGGTTCGTTATCTTTTATAATACATAATTAGAAAAGGGGGGGTTTGCTTGTCGAAAGAATATGAGAAGGCTAATATTAATGGTAAAAAGTCATCTTCATTTTGTTAAGGATATTTTTGCATTGAGGGAGATGTCAAGTATGCGCTTTGCTCTTCAAACTACCACTGCGGACGAGTTTCTGCAGCACATTATGAAGGCTTCTTCAAGTATAGTCTCTACCACAGACTACCTATAGGTAGTATAGGTATAGGTGGTCCGTGGTCTCTACTCTAGTCGTCGGTATCTTACTTTTTTTCACTTTGCTCTTGTCCATTATTTAATGGGAAAAAGTTACAAAAACTATTACTGAATTCTGAAAGAAATACTAACAGACAAAGTATGCTGAGCGGTTATGTCAAATTAATTAATTAACATAGGGACGGGCTACAGTCCGCTTGGGCGAACTGTTGGATACCCTATTCATACTCCTATCAGACACCTACAGAGTCTACATATATTATAAATTTCAGATCCCTAGCTCAAACTTCGGTTTTTCAAAAAAAAAAAAAAAAAAAATTGGGCGTGTCAGTGGGCGGATTTAAAAAAATATTTCAACATAAGTATAAAGGGCACCTAGATAGTCTGTAATATTCAGGTGTGTCTTTTAGACAGTTTCGATGTGGAGATGGATGCTCCTCGACAAGACACGACAAGCAGAAGCTGGCACGCTTGCGGTTGCACGGCATTCACTCGATGGTGGGGTGGGTTTTTGCTGCTTATGGGGTACCCTGACGAAACAAAATTTATCGTGCCAAACAGAGAAAGAAGGAGTAAAATAAAGGAAGCAGAGATAGTGATGGGTGAAAGGATCCTTACACACAGAAGGATTCGCATGGACGCACGCTGACTTCATTAATGCATGGTATCTGGTGGGAACCGATTTTATCGGCTGATCGCTGAAGCTGATGTTGTGACATCTCAGCGTGGCTTTTGCGGATGAAGAAAAAGGACATACAAAAAGAAGAAAAAGCTTATATGAAGCAACCTCGTATCGCTGCGGTAGTTGATGATCTACTACCTAGAGGAACCCTTCCTACAAATATAGCAGCGGTTGCCACCATTGTGTCGTACCTTGACAGATTCGTCCTCATGTGTTATCGAATTTGTCCCTGTTATGATCACCCACACTTCTGAAATCACTGACACATCTCAACAATTTTGTTCATATTACCATTATTTATTTTAAAGTAAGCATGCAGAAATTCACAGTCTTAAATTTAGGAATAGAAGTAGTAAGTAGGCCTCTATGTATATTGATTTGGATAAGCCCAGATGTATAATTAGAATAGTAGGAATATGTATATGTAACTAGCTGCACCCGCCCGGCTTTGCCGTGCCCGAGAATTCTATTGGCCAATAAGTTCGAGTAGACTTCCTTATTATTGTCTATAGCGGGTATCTGGCGTACCTATGTTGCTGCCCCTAAAAAAAGAAGACCGATTTTGGCCAAACTTCACAGAAACACTCTCAAGCCAATACCGAAGATTGCCTGATTTGAGCTCAATCTGTTCCGCTTAGGGTAGGTGCTTTTTGTCTGGCAGGCGCTTATGTCAGCTTACTTGTGCGAATCAAACAACGAAGCGAAAGTAAAAAACTTTGATAGAATCACTTTTAATTCACTTTCACACCGATTGTTATCAATGTGTGAAAAGCAACTTTCCGATGTCCGATTCACAAAAAAAATGCAAAAAAATTCAATAAGAGTTATTTGAATAAAACATTGAACACCCGATATCTCAAGAATGAAAGTGCGCACAAACACCACAATAGGCTTGCAACGTTGGTCTGGTCTCCCTCTTTCATATGCGCGTTAAGATAACAAAATAGGTGACGTCTGTACGATGGTTTTTTATATGTGCGGTCTCTGTATCTGCATCGGAATTTACACGCATATGCGCATATGCATGTGTACTTACTCAAATGCCCATAATTCACACACCGATGCAGATACAGATATCGAACATACCAAACATCCTTTGTCCAGACGCCACCTTTCATTGGAATCGGTTAACGCGTTTGGCCAAACGCCGGCAACAAACTCAAATATGGATTGATTTATATATATATAGATAAATTATCATTAAGTTAGGTTAAATGTATTTAGATAAGCTAGGTAAGTAATTAGAATAAGTATGTTTTAATAAATGTTTCAATGCAGTTAATGAAATTTGAAGGTAATGATAAAAACCCCAAAGCCAATGAACAATATCTAGTAGCATGTGTGTACTCACGGTTCTTTATGTTGATTTCGCTGCGTCGAAGTTTGTGCACAAATTTCGCTGCTTCACCGGTGCGATCTGGCTATATACGTATGTATGTACTTGGATTTAGGTTTATAAAAAAAATATAGTTTTTTTCCTAGTGCGTGGTTTGGCAGGTGTTGATTTTACACGTGTTTTTGGACTTTTCGGTAGCTATTGCGTGCTGATTTGGCGGACGCATAACCTCCTCGATCCGGACTGACTTTATCTAATTCACAGATCAAGTCCACCGATCTAAATGTACGTCTCTTATTTTTAGTGCGGATGCCTTTTGCTTGGATTATTGGGACGAGTTTTGTTCATTTACCGTGTCCTTGTGGTTTGGGCATTGGACACGTTTTTGGGTCACTCGAACACTCTTTCCCGGCAAGCAAAAAAAACTATCCGCACCGCTCAGGATAACCGAAATAGCAGAATCCCAGGTTAGAAATTGGTTATCTCTGCCAATTTCATCCAAGCGTGCTTGCAGCTTTCCTTTTTCTTTGACACCGCAGATCTGTTTCAGAATTAGGAATTTGTCTGTAAGATCCGATTTGGTAAGAAAGCTGCCAGCAAAAAGAGCGCGCGATAGCTTAGCCACATCTATAAATACTATACGATTTTCTCTGTGTTAGGAATGTCGTAGATCGTGTCAAAAAAAAAATACTAGTTTGCTCTTATGCTGGGTGCGCATCTGATCTTAATGGTCAAAAAGGCAGCGTTCGACTCAAGGATCCGGTTTGTGACACGGGAAATGCGAGCGGCAGTTATTTTTGAATAGGGTTGGATAATTTGAAAAATCTAATACATTTGGGTGATAAATATTTTATTTGTTTTTCGCATACTATCTGCTGGAATACGCCACAAGTCTATATTATAAATTTCAGTTTCCTAGCTCAAACTTTGACTTTTCAATAAAAACAAATTTTTTTAATTGTGGGCGTGTCAGTGGGCGGATTTTAGAAATTTTATCCCCGAGCAGTTTTAGGAGTCAAAGATGATATATAAAATATTTCAACTTTCTAGCTCAAACTTCGATTTTTTCGAAAAATTAGTTTTTTTTGAGTTTGTGGGCATGTCTGTGGGCGGATTTCAAAAATTCTTAAACTTGATTATTTCGGGACCCTAGAGAGTATATGGTTTCAGCTCTCTTGGTCCAGTTTAAAGGCCTAATTTTTTCCGACGGACGGACGGACGGACATGGCTAGATCGACATTACTATCGATGCTGATCATAAATATAGTAACTTTTAGGGGTCTATGGGCAATATTAAGGTATGTTCCGAACTATGCGTCAAAATTAATATACCATTAGAATATAAGGTAGGTGTACAAAAACTGTGACTATTTAAGTGTTTATTTAGATGCAAAAGATGCAGTGTAAACTGACCCACAGTGGCTCACGTCCTACAGTTAGCCTATCAATTTTTAGAATCCCTGTGTACACGAGCAAGAGAAAAACGAAACAAATGGGAAACCAGCCGCGTTTCGATTCTTTTTGAATTAAGTTCACAGTTGAAGCTGTTCGCTCGACGGCACAGACTACCTATACTATGTATTCTATGTATGGGTAGTCTGTGGTTGATTGTCTAGTATAGGTTGTCTGTGCTCGTCGTCGTCGTTGGTGCTCAAGCAAGAAGACATCATCATTTTTATGTTTGTTCCATTTGCAAAAGTAATGTGCATAGATAGATTTGTTAGATACACCTCAAAGTTTTGATTATTATTATTAATTGAAAGCATTACTTACTTACTTAACGGGCTCCCGACCCGTGAGAGTCTCTGCCTGAGACACTGCAGCCATCCTTTTCGATCCCGGGCACGTTGCTTCCAGTTCCCAGACCAAGAGCTCTGGCATCCGCGAGTTCTTGGTCTTTAAAATGGAGTTTCGGTCTTCCTTGCCTTTTCGAACCAGGAGGCAGGGAGTCGAAGATCCTCTTAGCAGGAGCATTATTTTCCATTCGCTCAATGTGGCCGAGAAAATGTAGTCGACGTGATTAAGCTTGTTGAACTACATCCACATCTTGGTACAGCTCATAGTGTTCGCGGTTGTATCTTCCCCTTGATTCGCCCTCCTCGCACACAGGACCAAATATCCCACGGATTATTTTTCTTTCAAAAGAACCCAATATTAGCACCCCTTTTCTTCTTATCGTCCAACATTCGGCACCATAAAGCAGGACCGGTAGGATTAAGGTTCGATAGAGTATGCATTTTGTCCTTCGAGTGAGGAGTTTTGAACCCATTTGTTTTACTAAACCGAAGTAGCAGCGGTTTTAGGCCGCCGTCGGATCTCCACTTTATTGTCATTCGTGGAGTTGATGTTTACTCCCAGGTAGATGACTCCTTAACTACCTCGAAGTTATTGCTATCAACAGCGACGTTTTGTCCTAGTCGGTGGACAGATGTTTGTTTGTTTGTTAATAGCATGTACTTTGTCTTCTCCTCATTTACTTCAAGACAACCAATTTCGCATGTTCTTCAATCGCCATGAAAGCCTCTAACACGGCACGCTTAGAACGGCCGATGATGCCGATATCGTCCCCATACCCCAGTAGCTGGACGGATCTATTTAAGATAGTGCCTTCCGAGTTGACCCTGCCCTTCGCAATATTGTCCCTAGAACAAGATTAAAGAAGTCACATGAAAGCGCATCTGCTTGCCGAAATCCGCTACAAGTTTGGAATTATTCGGAGAACTGCTCCAAACTGCACATTACAACACGTGTTGTCAAGTGTCACGCGACACAACTGGATCAATTTTGTGTGGTTGAAGTGCTTCTCGACTTGTTGTTCTTTTCCAGGATTTGCCTTAGTATGAAGATTTGGTCTACTGTCGATCTGCCGTGCCGGAAGCCACACTGGTACATGCCGATTAGTGTGTTGCAGAACGGCTTCAGGCGTTGTCTACTTTCCTTTCCCAAACCAAGAATAATGAAGTTTCCACCCTTTGAACCGATTATGCATTTCCTCTTTTTATTTTGCTACTAAGTTCCCGATTCTTTCTGTCTTGCATTGGTCTCCTCGTTTGAAACAAAAAGCATAAGGAAAGGCTACAGTTCGCTTGGGGCCCACGCTCTTAGCGAGGGACGAGTCATGACTCGAGTTGCAAGGAGTTACACCGGGTGTGAAGTGATAGAAAGCGCGTCATAGAAGTTCAGCTTATGAACTGTAGGTATAATGAATTGGAGCAGCGGTGAAGCCACCTACAAGCGCGTGAAAAGAACAAAAAATAGCTACAATCGTGCAGTGAACTTTGCACAATAGTGCGCCAAATTCAGACAGTGAACCCCTACTCATATCCACCGTTAAAATATCGAAGGCGAATTTCTATAATCGCCGCATTTGATCAGTGCAATTTTCACTAACTTTTTGCAAGACTGAAGCCCTTGTCTTCAATCCAGGCGTTGTACGTCTCTCATCACCTGGTTATGTCTCCTCTGTATTGATGCAAATAACTTAAGGTATCTCAAAAAAAAAATTATTGGATTGAATTACTATCAAAACATTTATGAATGGAGTTCGATTTCGTTCATATGTCCACCACGGGAACGTATGCAGCGCTCGATAAGTGGAACCCAATTTTCGATGACTCAGCACATTTCTCGTTCCACTATTTCTCGTTCAATATTGGCTCGGAGCTCCTCTAACGTCGCCGGCTTTTGGCATAGACCAATGATTTAACGTAACCCCATAAAAAAAAGTCTACAGTCGTTAAATCACACGATTTCGGCGGCCAATAGACGGGTCCGTTTCTCGAGATAACACGTTCACCGAACTGAGACTTCAATAACTCGATTGTTGCACCTGCTGTGTGGCTTGCGGCACCATCTTGTTGGAACCACATATCACTGATGTCCAATTCATGCAATTCCTCAAAGAAATAACGTTCCAACATGTCTCTGTAGCGAATACCAGTCATTTTCATGGACGAAAAAAACGGCCCATTGACGTCACCGGCATGAAAACCGCACCAAACAGTGACTTTTTGTGGATGAAGTGCTGTTTCATGAAGCACATGAGTGTTCTCAGCTGTCCAGTAACGCATATCTTGCTTATTGACGAAGCCGTTTAACCCAAAATGCGCTTCATCGCTGAAGATGATTTTGCGATGAAACTCCTCATTTGTTTCCATCATGTCCATAGCCCGATTCGAGTTCTTGAGTCAGCTTGACCTTGTAAGGGTGTACGCCAAGATTCATTCGCAAAATTCGACATAATGACGAGGTCTGGGAGAGGCCCAATTCTTAAAAAGGCCGTGAAATTGACTGATTTGGCTGGTTTGCAACGGACGCCTCTACGGCAGCAATATTCTCCATACTTGGGGCAAAACGTAGTCTAATTGGAACCACAACATCAAGCAGCGAATATTCTGACTCAAGTTTTTATCACTAGACCATGAATTACGGCAGAAAATTGGCGCTAAAGCTCTTAAAGTTGCGACCACCGACTCGGAATTTCGGTACATAGTACCTAAATTTTAATTATTTGTAAACGTTATTCCTTCGTTGATATTACTGAATATTTTGATATTGACAGTGCGGTACTCGGTTTAATGGTGCGTTCACACTGTAAGTTTGAAGTTGTCAAGTCGCTAATGAAAGACTTTTTTTATTTAACATTTTTGGTTAAAAGTTTAAAATGATCGAGTTATACACCAAGAACAAATTCCTCTTACCGATTAAGGTCGAAAATATCGATTTAGACAACTAACAACTCGCCCAACGTTTACAAAAACAAAATTGTGGTATGTATTTAGTATTTGTGTTTTCAGATTTATTTTTTGTGCATAGCGGCTGGCCTCACAAAGTCACAACAATGACAGAACAGGATTGTGCCTGAGTAAGTCAACAACTCTAAAAAAAAAAACGTTCTCAGTAACGATTACAAATGTCTCATTCCGCAAGATGAACAAACAAATGAGTATTAACGGGATCTCTTTGTTATTCCATAATATGCCTTAGGTCCTTTTTTAAATGGAACATCATCTTCAAAGAAAAATTTAAATTAGTTTCTCCCTTTTCTAGGAGAGGTATAAGAAAATGTAACTTACAACCAGTATAAATGACATAATTAGAATTAAATTGATTCCTCTGACGTTGGTTGTCACAGTTGAAAAGGAAGGAGTCCATTTTATTAACAAAATAGTTTGCAAATAAATAGCGAAAAGAAAGTGGAACTTGTAATATTCGTTTTTAAGGACACTCATTCCACTTCTTCCTCAAAGCGAATGATGCAGCAAAGGAAATACAATTTTTTTAAAAAAATACAATCATCGTCGGTCTAATAACATGAAAAGCAACTTAATCAAAGGATGCCCGCCCCCACACTTTGTTGAAAGGCACGACGACAACAGGTCGGAAGAGTTTATGGCTTTAAGGAAAATACTTATTTTCTTATCCTTATAGACATGCTTAACTATCCCTATAAGTATCCTCTGTATGCAGAAGTGAAGACTCTCTCTCTCAAGCAGCCTTCCAGTAGAGCTCTAAAGGACATCAAAGAAGGGAAAAGGTGTTTTTAATGAAAGCATAATAGCACTACTGCTCAATATGGCATAAAATGAATGACAGAAAACTGTCTAAATGATAAAGAAGGACTTTAAGAAACTTTCTAACAGTCGCAAAGGGGATATAACTATAGGCACGTACACAATGAGCAGGATGGAAGATCCCTTCAATTTATCAATCAAATGAATTTACTCTTGAAAGTGTGATTTATTTTAATGAAGTAGGTACTACAAGAGTTCCAAAGGAACCGCTTGAGAGAGAAATATAAATTCTCAAGTGTACCTTAAATAAAAAATAATCCTTAATTTTATTTTCTATTTTAAGTCCTTTTTAATGCTTCGATTTGCACCTCACTCCAAACTAAAGTAAAGTGGCAGAAGAAATTAATTTTTCTCTCATGCACCTTCGCACTGCTTTTGCACTTTAGTGCAGGAAAATCCTTTTTTTGCACACCTCATGTATAATTAGTGAGCTAGTGAGCTAGTGAGCCGGTGGCACTGGGTTGCATGTGTGTACAACTCTCGACACTGCACCGAGTGATGGTAATTATGGGTGGCAAATAGGATATTACAGGGCCCAGAAACAGTTATACATATAAATTGGAAATTTTGTGCATGCCACTTGCATTTGGCAGCACCACTTACTCTTGAACAGGATTTGTAATTTTCTACAAAAGGGTGCTTATTTAAAACTATTAAGAGATGATTGGATTATCGTGAGTAGTTTTTCCGTCGCGGACTTTTAGGTACACAAGAATGCCACTGAAGTATAATCAAATCTATGATTCCATCAAACGTGTCTGAGGCATGTGAAGGCTTTATCCGGTTTGTTTCCTGTGACCTAACGGTTAAAGCATGTTGTACAGGTACAACATGCATTTTCTCATATTCGTTATTGCAGTTTTCAGAAATATGGATAAAGATAATTTCAATGTGCCTGACACGTGTGTCGTTTAGAGGGTCGATCATCTCCTAATTATCGCCGACGCCAGCCCAAATAGTGGTTACTTTCTTGGTAGCGATGTTCATCCAAGGAAGATGAGAAAAGTTCATCGAATTGTGAGGCTCACCGTCACCGGATCAGTTGACTGAATCCAGTCAATGTAGCTGGATATTGGTTTTGGTCAAGGCTATGGAATGATACACTTAAGATATTTGTGGGCACAGTTAACATTTAATTTCTTCTCGCGAAGTGTCAGTCACCATGACGGGTGCTCCATCCTGGAGGGGGGTCAGAAATCATCAGCAGTCACAGACATCTTAGGCCACAGAAGAAGGTTAGGTTTAGGTGTCTGTCGGCAGAAGTCGACACACTTAGACCTATTTAGATCCATTGTTATACCACGTGTATTATCTACCTTAACTCTATAGATGGGACTGGCCAACGACACGCTGTTGTTCTCGAACGGTCACCCATCTACGAACTAACCGAGCCCAAAGTCGTTTAATTACGGTGATCTGACAGAAGCCTAACAAGATGAAGTCCTTTAAAGGACTTATAAACGGCACCACCCTGTGGCCTATTTCACCAACTTACAAATTTGTATTTACAAGCATTTTTTAACTAAATTTGTGATTTTGTTGATTTATGTCGTTTCACCAAACTGTGGGTATTACAAATTTGTAGTTGTATTCTACAAAGGGAAATTTGTGGGAATATTTCCCTTTCGTTTCACCAAAAGTTATTTATAGTTGTAATTCACAAGTTACAAATTTGTGAAAAGTTGACTTATTTGTGAGTTTGCGTTTCACCAAAGAAAATTGTTTTCAAAATTTGTGTAGTATGTGAGAATATTTTACAACTGAAAGTTGACGTGTAATTCCTCCTACACGTTTTGTTTAATATTGAAAGTAATCGAAAAAATGTCTTTGCAACGAAGGAATAGTAGTAGCAATAGTAGCGAAAGTGACGATCATGTTTTAATTTTAAGAAAAAAATGTAATTTCGGAGTTATTTAATTTTAATGAAAAATTTCGCCTGACTCGTTGCAAGTCAGAGGAAATAATTGCAATTATTAGGCCACAAATAGTTTGAATCTACATATGTGGACAGACATGGACAGCACTGCATAAATTTTATGTTGGTTTGTGGGCCGGACTATACCTTTTACAACGCATATGTGAATTGTCCGGGAAGTGTGCACGAATCAAGGGTGTTACGAAGAAGTCACTTTTTTCAAAATTTAATAGTGGAATTCGACCTTTTTCTCATTCTGTTTTGCTTGGGGATACAGGATATCCTTTAAAGGATTGGTTAATTACCCCCATTTTGAGAAATCCAACTCGTGAAATTGATCGTTATATTCGTGCACATAAATCAACTGGGAGAATAATAGAAATAGAGAAATTTCCGAGTCTGACGCACTTACGATTGCAATCCATGAAAGCAGTTACTGTTATAAAATGTTGCATCATCTTAACCAACATTTCGCGACAAGCGGCAGATAGATAATATTATCGAAATGTTCACCACCACTGAGGATTCAGACGACGCAGATACTCAAAATGCTGAAAATTGGAATATTTTTTTAAATCACTTCGTTAGCAAATATCATATTAAATAACGAGACTTTTGAACTTTAAATGAAATATACGAGTATGTTTATTTATTTTATTTTTAGTAGTCACTTAATTTTAAAGTGTTCTCTTTCAACACTTTTATCTTCTCTTTCAGCTCTGCAGTCCCCAAGTCGCGTTCCTATTTCAAGGCATTCAACTGCAATTATAAATTTCGAATTGAAGCCTCCTTTTCTTCAATCGAAGAATATCCGCTTGGTCAGTTAGCATTTTGCTGTTGCGCTATGCCTTGAACTGTTGGCGATTCTTTACCGATAATATCAAAAATGATATTATCGAGATCGGTTAAAATGCGACTAGTGCCACCTTCAAAACCAGTCTTCTTTAAATTATCAAGTTTAAGCTAAAATATAAAAAAAAATATTTATACTCGTATGTACCCACATATTATGTACTTACCAGAGTAGCCCGTTTTTAATTTTGCCACGCAATATCTCGAAAATATTTCCAATCCTTTCCATTTTGAATTAAGAGGATAATGAAATTAAAATATCTTTCCACGCGTTTACTTCACTCAAATAAAACCTCCTTCTTTTCTCTAATCAAGGAGACAAAAAATCTTATTTTGCTCATTCATATTAATTTCGGGATTGCACGACGATATTCCACAAATTTGTGAGAAAACACTTGTGGATTACACATTGCACAAAAACCCAGTGCAACAGGAATTTTTACATTTTTTGTAATCAACATGTTTATTCTTACAATTTTTTTGTTGTGGGTTCATATATTTGTATTTGGTGAAACAGAAAACCAGATTACAAATTTGTAATTGTGATTCACAAGTACAAATTTGTGGTTGTAATTTGTAGTTTGGTGAAATAGGCCCCTGGTGTTATACAAAGAGCTGTTCCAGGGTGGAATATTGGCCGTATGTTGGAAGAGTTTAGTCTGAGAGTCGGACACACCAAGTGGTGATGGCCTGCCACTTGACGGACATAACGACTTCTCTCCTCCACAAAAGAAAAAAAAAATGGAGGCTTACGTTGCAGTGATTCATAAACATTGCCCAACCACTGCTAATTACACGTTCGGAACTCCGCGCTTCTCGAAATCACCCTACCATGACCGCCGCAATGCCATCCGTACCTTTAAGCTCTTCGGAGATATTCCAAAGAGCAAGAAAACAACAGAGGCTGATGACAAAGTCAATTCCTCAAGGGCGACACTTCAAGGACCAGCAGCGAGCAGCGACTCAATGTCAAAGCGACAGAGATCGTTAAAGGGAACCCTTTCGGTCCCAAAATCCCCAAGGTGCAGACCAATTAAGTCTTAAAAGACTAAATTCTGATCGCGGTGATCGAAGGGAGTAACATCAAATGCACAATTTCCTCCAAATGATGGCAGACCGTAAAGACAAAGTTCTGCGGCGGCTTTATGGACCTTATGAAGGAGAGTCCGGCCCACCTCCGATCACCAGCGATGCCGGTTGGCGTCTAGGTCATGTCACGCTTATATATAGAGAAGAGGGAACCTGTTAGGGTTAAAATCTCATCACAATGCTCAAAGCAGTATGCAGACGGAACCGAGTAAGACTATGCAGGGTACCGGGATACAGTGGTATAGAGGAGAATGAGCAAGCCGATGAGCTGGGAAGAAAAGGAGGGGAACTGGAGAGTAGTGGAGGTGTGGACTTAGCGTTATCAAGGGAATAATTAGTGAGAAAATCGTACAAATGGCTGACATTAGATGGCAAAATTTATAGGGGCATAACACCGTATGCACTTTGGCCGCATTTGGACAGGGAAGGATCTAAGGAAATTCACAAATTGAGTAGGGAATAACTGAGAATAGTAGCTGGGATTATGTCGGGGCACTGTCTCCCAAGGAAGCATGCTAGGCTGCATAGACTGGTAGATGTGGATCCATGCAGGTTCTGTGGGAATCTACAAGTCGAGGAAGACATAACGCACATACTGTGTGAGTGGGAGGGTATAGCACGGAATCGTAGGAGGTTTCTAGGGGAATACTTCTTCGAGAAATTAGGGGAACTGGGCCGCACAGACCAAAGGAAGCTGCTAAAATTCTGCAGGAAGATTGGATGTTTTGTTTAGGGAAATTGTTTAGGTTTTTCTTCTTTTAAAGTTTGGGTTTCAATTGGTTCCCTAGGGATCGCGATGGCCCTTTTTGGTGCCTAGTGCTCTATGCGAATTGCATAATCCTGTTTTAACCTAACCTAGCCTAAGCCTATGATTGGTTTAAACCGCAAAGACATTCGCGTACTTGACGGGGGTACTAACGGAACACTGTGCAGTGAGCCTACATGCAGATTGGCTGGGCGTACCGCGGGTGGCAATGGTGCAGTAGTAGTGTATTCGCTTACGGAATGGAAGGTCGTGCGTTCGAATCCCGGCCAAGTCCATTACTTTATACCGAATACATGAAATCGTAATCTCCCTAAGTAACTTAGACACCACCCGTGGAGAAAAACCCTACAGCTGCACCCAAACACTTCTTTCCTATCTCTCTATTCTTTCTAATACCAAGTAGCTTACACTGTGTTCTTAGCATTATAAGGGTACTGTAACAACAGAAAAAAATCCCTTTAGCGTAAGCAAATTATAAAAAAAAAAAAAAAAAAAAAAAAAAAATAGGGTTGTGTCAATCGTTCAAATTTAATGATCGAATCGTTCAAGTATTGGTTGAAAAAATGATTCGGTCATTTCAATCAATCATTCAATCAATCAATGACAGATGGGACATGGGAGTATTGTATTGCTCCATTCAATTTCAATACAATCAAAAACCCCAATCATCATTCGTTCAATTTAGTTTCGATAGAGACAGATACATTCGAATGGATTGTAAGAGTGAATACACTCAATAACAACAAACTGCTGATTGTATATATAGATACCAAAACGCCTTTGAATAATTAGGAAATGGAGGTTATTGCACAGAAGCGATATTTTTGTAGAACAAATATGTGTTGGTAAAACGAAATAAGCCGAAATAAATAAAAATATTTTGATATATTAACACATTTATTGGTTCAGTAGATAAGAAATCAGTAATAAAGAAATGAGTTAGTCAGAACAGAACAAAAGTATTGACTCGATGAACGATTGACTTCGGGCATTGTGATTGCAATCACCAATACTTTATTGTGATCGGGTCAAAAAGATCGAATCAATCATGATTGACACAGCTCTACCGCACAATGTAGACTGCAAAAACCGTAGGGACTTTGAAGAAATATATTCTATGTGTCGTCCCCTACTTTGTCAATGCCCAGCCCTAAATAACAGCAAAATGAGGATTCTTGACCACTACTTCTTTGAATAACTTTAGGATCCGGACAAAATAGAGCTGAAACACGCCTTCTAAGATTTGTTTTTACATCTGAATGGTTCTAGGCATCGGTTTTCTGTGCTACAAATAGCAGTGATCTTTCAATTTCTTATCTAGGCTTCGGTAGCAAGTTTCGCGATAATTAACATGGACCCGGTTTGTTCAAATGAGCCGGGACCTACCTAGATAACTTCTGTTTCTGCAGATTCGTATGGTTTGAATCTATAGCGTGTGTCGTTCTATTAGACTACTGTCTTTATCCATACAATTAGTGGGATGGGGTAGTATATTTTTGTATACAATGTTTAAGAATTTATTGTGTTCATCGAGCACTTATAAGTTTTGGGCACTCGATACTCCTGAGAACGCTACATACAGCTGACCATGCGAGAAGCACGGAGTACCCAAATGCATTCTCACTACTTTCATGGCTTGACACGGGTCCAATAATGGCAGATTTCCTGCAGTTTTTTTTTAGTTTCCCTAGAATTGAGACCCCCGCCTAGACAAGACTGTTTCCTATTCTCAAAGTTTATTTTCAACTTCCAGTCGTCGCAAAGTCGATGGCCTCGATTTAAGAACCTGATCTGTATGCCACCAAATCATCGGCATAGGCTAAAGCATGTCTTGTGTAAACGGTAAACAGGATCGAATTCGCCCCACTCTGCTGTATACCATTTTAATGCCAAATACTCTACTCGAAATCACGCTACCACATTTGAAAACGAACTTTTTTCCCATAAGCTTAGACACTATAAATTACATTAAGCAAGCTTTTGTGCGTCCCCCTGGTCAACTTATAGAAAAATCCCTCAAACCATACCTGTCGAAAACCTTCATAATCAACCACACTGAATGTCGGATACCAATTTGGACGCGGCATGAATAGCGTCATGCCTCGCCCTGCAACCAAACTTATTGTCCGGAATTATGTTATTGTCCTCGACCTTCAACAGGGCTCTATTGGCAACCTTTACAAGAACATTGCTAATATTCGGAAGCAAACTTATCGACCGGAGATTGGCAGGGTATTGATTTTTAGTCATGTCAAGCCACGAATTTGCATGTACACTTGCGGGACAGTGTTGAGATGTTAAATGTGTCGCTAGGCTCACATAAATGTAATTTCTTCTCTTAGTCACCTTCTACAACAAGCGCTGTTTCGGGGTGCGCTGCAGTGACATTCTAAGCCGGTCCCTGCACGGGCAAAACAAGGGCAAAGAGACACGGATCTACTACATTAAACAATTTTTCTAACAATCAAAAAGCCTTTTCCCTTGGTGCAGGCGGGCTTTTCTATGGAAGCTTACGACGTGTTGTTGACCCAGAAGTGTCAAGCAAGAAACAGAGGGTCATTCCTTTGCTCTTAACTGACTCTTCAATCATAATGTAGGGCTCTGACCATGGATCGGCGACCATGATACGAAGATTAATGTTTGTTTGAGGGGTGTTTAAGAAGAAGGGAACTTCGTTAACAAAAGCCTCCTTTTTTAAAGAAGAATGAGGAATGAGGAGAGGAATCCGCTATGGACATCCGAATCTTCTCAGATAGCCAAGCTGCGCTAAAATCTCTGTCGCACTTTTTTGAAAAAGTCGATGTCGCTGTACAGCTCATAGAGTTCGTTGTTAAATTTCCTCCGTCAAACCCCGTCAACCCAAACGGGACTAAAAAGCACTCGAAGAATTTTGCGTTCGAAACGAACAAGGAGATCTTCATCCGCTTTTGCTAATGTCCACACTTCTGCGCCGTAGAGCAGGACTGGGATGATGAGGGTCTTATACAAAGGCTCCTTAGTATTTCTTGACAAGGCCTTAGTCAATTGCCTTCTTAGGCCAAAGAAACAGCAGTTGGCAAGTGCAATTCTTCGTTTGATTTCTGATGTGATGTCGTTTTCAGAATTTATAGCGGAGCCAAGGTAGACAAAGTCCCTAACTACCTCAAAGTTGTAGCTGTCTATCGTGACGTTCTGTCCGATTCGTCGATGTTGTGTGTCCCTTCTTGATGACAGCATATACTTGGTTTTGCCCTCATTCATCACTAAACCCATTTTTGCCGCTTCTGTGCTAATACTTGCAAACGCACCAGTGACAGCTCGCTGTTTTCTGCCAATTATGTCAATGTCGTCAGCATATGCAAGTAGTTGCACAGACTTTTGAAAAATTGTGCGTGTTTGCTTACGAGTTTCGCACAATTTTATCAAGTATGATGTTGAAGAAGTCACATGACAGCGCATCACCTTGTCTAAATCCTTTTTTGACATCAAAGGTCTCGGTGAGATTATTTCCGACCTTTATGGAGCAGCGGGCGTTCTCCATCGTTATTCTGCACAATCTGACAAGTTTGGCAGGGATGCCAAAACTAGACATGGCTCTGTATAGCTCGTCTCTATAGATGCTGTCATATGCGGCCTTAAAATCGATAAAAAGATGGTGGGTATCGATTTGGACTTCTTGGGTTTTCTCCAGGAACTGCCGTAGTGTGAATATCTGATCGGTCTTAGACTTACCGGGCCTAAAACCGCACTGGTAGGGACCAACCAGGTCGTTGACGAATGGTTTCAGGCGTTCACACAGTACAGCAGACATGATCTTATATGCAGTATTCAGGAGACTGATGCCTCTATAGTTGGCGCAGTTTAGAGGGTCTCCTTTCTTGTGGATCGGGCAAACGATGCTGAGGTTCCATTCATCAGGCATACTTTCTTCTGATCATATCTTGGAAAGGAGTTGGTGTATGCTCTCCACCAGGTCATCTCCCGCTGCCTTAAAAAGCTCGGCATTCAAGCCGTCTGGTCCAGCAGCTTTTTTGGATTTTAGTTTGGACATCGCTATCCTCACTCCGTTTTGGTCAGGTGGACGGAAGTCTTGGCTCATATCCCCGAAGCGGGTTACTGACTCCGGAATATTCCGGCCCCTTTCGTCCAAGGGGTCGCAGAAAGGGCCTGGTCCTCCAGGTTGCGGGTTGTGTGTGGGGTTAACTACCCAAACACGGAAAAATTTAATGGTTACGAAGCAACCAAGAGTGTCGGATAAGGACGGATTCACTGTTGACGACCTTGCGAAACGAAATAAGGACAACGGCGTTCGGAACTGCACATGGAATGTTAGAACCCTGAACAGACCGCGTGCAGCCGAGCAATTAGCGGAGGCCCTAACCTGCTACAAAGCAGATATCACTGCAATTCAGGAAGTGCGGTGAGATGGGCCGGGCAGAAGAAAGAAGAATGAGGAGACTATTCCCCACATTCTCTGTGCATGCCCTGCTCTCTTTCGACCTGTATCAAAAGATCCAACTGGTTCAACGAGTAGGAAGAAGATAGATCCGTGTGGTATTACAATGGACGCGCAATTTCAAATTTTACAAATTCTTGAATAATTATAATAGGAATGACCATTAACTGTCGTCTGTCCGAGTTTCAATATCATTTTCAAATTCGTTTAAGATACAGTGCGATTCATTTGATTAGACGCAGGCATTTTTGAGAAGTTAAATCGATATTTCTCCCGTTATATGATGGATTCGTAAAAAACGACTATGTTAAATAAGAGACTGTTTTGTTAAAAACAAAATATGAAATTTGTGTATAGGGGAGATTTAGCTAACGGAACTTTGATGACAAATTGTAAATTGAGTAAAGAATATTCGGGAATAAATCGGTTCATTAGATTAGACGCAGTGAACAAATCAACGTTTTTTGTGAAGTGAGTATATTTATACCCTATTCTAAGTGTTCTTGATGGCGCTACGTGCTGGGGAAAAAAAATCAAACTCCAATGTTAATTACAATTGGATCGTTTAATATTCTGTAAAAAAAAAAATGGTTTTACAAGAAATATTATTTTTGTATTTAATTTCTCTTACAAAATGGTGTCCTACTGGCACGAGCACGCTCCATCAAAGAAAAGAAGACACCAAAAACATATTCAACGAATTATGGAGATTATTTCCTACTCCTACATAACGAAGAATTCAATTAGATGTGTTCAGTGTGTTCTTTCTTGATGTCCGTTCACATTGTTGTCAAATGTAATAGTTTTATTTCAATTTTATTTCAATTCAAATATAGATATTCTTATGCTTAATCTCTTACAAGGCTATTCTAGTTTTCAGCCGCAACATCCCGCCCCCCGTGAATCGATGTACAAGATTCACCCACAATATCAAGCTTAGCCAGTTTGGATGTTGGTCTCCTTAGTGTGACAGACGTAGTCATAACTGCCGCGGAACGGACTTGACCATCGGGCGCAGAAAAAACTTCTAATACTCTGCCACGCTTCCTATCACTCACCTCTGCTTTCATTATCGTCGCATATAATTACGCAATCGCCAACCTGCATCGGTTCAGCCTTTTGATGCCAATTAGTACGTCGCGTCAAAGATGGAAGGTATTCCAATATCCACCTTCTCCAAAAGGTTTGCTTTAACTGTTGAAGTATATGCCACTGCTTACGAAGACAAATATTTTCATCAACTAATGGCGTTTGAATATAATAAGAACATCCCAGCAAAAAATGATTGGGAGTAAGCGGCTCAGCGTCATTACTCTCAAGTGGCCGATGAGTAAGGAGATGCGAGTTGACCAAATTTTCGGCCTCAATCAAAAGGCTTTGGAGCGTTTCTAACTGTGGGTCCTTCTCCTTCAGAGTAAAGTTTAAAACATTCTTAACACATCTTACCAGCCGCTCCCAAGCTCCTCCGACAGACGGGTTTCCTGGCACGTTAAATAACCATTCGATGCCACGACGAGTATATTCCCTCTCGATGGAGCTCTCCACCTTAATCCAATCTACCTTGCTGGCGCCAATAAAGTTTGTCCCGCAATCACTTCGTAATCGAACGGGAATACCTCTGCGGTTTACAAAGTTGCGCAAGCACAAGATAACTGCTTCGCTTGATAGGTCCTTCGCTATCTCTAAATGGATCGCCCGCGCCGATAGGCAGGTAAATATCGCAACCCATCTTTTCTCCCGACGTCGTCTAATGCTTATCTACAAGGGCCCAATATAATCCACACCCGTATATGAGAATGGTCGAACGAACGGTGTTAGTCGGTCGATCGGCAATTGTCCCATTTGAGAAGTCTCGGGAACAGCACATAAGTTCTTACAAAGTTAGCATGATGACTTTGTACTTCTTACCAACCGACGAAGACTAGGGATCCAGAACTTCGCACGAATTGCACAGACGATGGCTTCCTGGTTATGGTGCTGAAAAATTTCGTGGCAGTGTTAAACAAGTAACTTCGAAAATAAATGATGCCTTAGTAAAATAATTGGCCTCTTTGTACTATATGGCAGGCATTTGGCATTGTCTATCCGCCCACCTAATCGTATAATATTATTCTCATCAAGAGTTGGTGTTAATTTAACAATGTTACTTTTCTTTGGTACGGGCCTCTTTGATAAAAGAAGGAGCCTTTCTTCTCGATAAACATCCTACTGAACCAATCGACAGATTAATAACTCTGCTTCTCTTATCCTTTTAACAGATAATAGCGTATTCCGTAATGCCTCCCCTGGCTTGCTCTTTCTGAGTAAGCCACAAAATCGTTCAGCTGCCATTTGAACCATACACACAGCACTCAACAATCTGTAGTAATTTGAAAAATTTTGAAAAGGTATAACTGACGAATTCATATCGACTGACAAAACAAAATGTCGACGCCTTTCATCCTGTTGCTCGTGAGCAGTAATGTCATCTGGTAGCTTCGGTCATTTGTCCTCAGTAGATGCCGTCGGATTTCTTTTCGGCCTCGTCGCTTCATCAGCGGGGTTTTGTTTTCCCGGAACCCATTTCCAATTACTGACGGTTGTACAGTCTAATATTTCGGCTATCCGATGAGCAACAAACTGTTTATAACACCGACTGTCGGATCTGATGCAGTGAATGACCGTTTTGGAATCTGACCACAGAGTTACTTGGCTTGGTTTGACTTCATGACCAGTCACTATAGCCTCCTTCAATCTTACTCCTAAGACAGCGGCTTGAAGTTCGAGTCTTGGGATCGATAAAGATTTTAATGGGCTGCATCTTGTCTTTCCCATAATAAAGCTTACACTCACGGCATTTTCAAATGTAACACGCCAATACCCTGCCGCAGAATAAGCTACCTCGCTGGCGTCAACGAACACGTGAAGCTGAACGTCTGCAACTGAGTTGGTCAACTGTGAGTGATAGCATCTCGGAATTTTAAAATTGTTTACGCTTTCGAGTTGTTTGTACCATTTATACCACTTGCTATAAATATCTTCTGGTATTAGTTCGTTCCAACCAACATTTGTTTTCCATAGTTTTTGTAAAAGAAGTTTTGACATTATAGTGAAATTAGCCAATAAACCAAATTGGTCAAATATAGACATGGTGATGCTCAACACTTGACTCTTTGTAGGGCGCAATGTTCCGTTCAGCACCGCTTGCGGCATCCTGCTGAAATTCAATACGAACCGAAATATATCGGCCCTAAAATCCCAATACATTCCGAGAATCTTATCTGCAGTTGAATCGCTTTGGCATACGTTTGTTAATTCGGGCAGAGCTTTATCGGCTGGGGTGACATTTTTGTTTAGTGCCTGAAGAAAGTCAACTGAATTGGATACGAAGCCTCTTATTTCGAATCCGGCAGAGCTATGAATCCTCCTCACTGCATTCGCAACTTCGATTGCCTCGTCGGTAGTATCAAAACTATCTACGTAGTCATCAACGTAGTGGCAATCGATAATGGCCTTAACAGCACGCGGGTGAATATTCTTGTATTTGTTGGCATTTAAGTTCTTTACGTATTGAGCTGAACATGGTGAGCTTCTTGATCCAAATATCATTGCTCTCATTACGTAAGTTTCTGGTGTTCGAGACTGATCCCCATCTCTCCATAAAAACCGCTGTGCGTTCTGGTCCTCTCTTCGTATATTCACGAGCAGAAACATTTCGCGAACGTCGCCACATACGCCAATCTTCCTTTGTCGAAATCCAAATAAAATAGCTAAAAGTGACTTTGGTTGGTATGCGTCGGGACCTTTTAGAAGCATTGAATTCAGTGGCATTCCTTTTACTTCGGCGGCGGCATCAAAAACCAAACGTAATTTGTTGCCCTTGTTAGCGTTACAAACTGAAAAATGAGGAAGGTACCAAGTACGATTTGTAATGTTCATTTCTTCTGGTAGTAACTTTCTGGCATAGCTCTTATCTACATACTCTCTGACTTTAGATCCGTACCAGTTAGCATATTCGGAATTACATATTAGACATTTTACGTTCCACTGTTTGAAGTCGTTTTAATGCCATACTATAACTTTCGCAAAATTGTATGTTTTCAGTTTTCCATAAAAGTCCAGTTTCATACTGGTTGTTAACCTTCTTAGTGGTTTCCTTTAGAATAATCTCGGCCCTTTTATCATCTTCAGAAATGACAGGATTAACTGACCTTGTTTCAAATCCTACCATTGCAAAATACTCTGCGACTAGCTTATGTAATTCTTCTAAGCTATTATCTTTCTGACCGATATAACTGACAACGGCATCTGAGTAGCTGTCTTCGTTCGAACCGAACAAAGTCCAACCGAGTTTTGTATTGTGAACCGCGAACCCTCTATCGATATTTAAAATGCTTGTTGGCCGAACTAAATTCGTGTGCGGTATACCAATTAAAATCTGTGGCACGGCATTGACATAATCATCGATAAGAATTTTCCGTAACTCGGCATACTGTTTCTTGAAATCTCTAAAGTGTAAAGTTTGAGCTGGTAACAACAAATTCTTTGTGGTACGAACATCTCTCCTCTGGTATTTCATGGCATTATTATATACTCCTGAAACTTCGAGATTGACATGTTGAGAAAGTTCAGTGGTTGTTAGATCAGCGATCCATCTAAGCGATAACAAATCAGCCGCACCCTTCACCCCAATAGCATTAGCTATTCTTTCCTCAAGTAGAGATACCTTAGCCCCTTCATCAATAAATGCAATTACAACACATGACCCAAGGGGACCGCTTAACCGGACCGGCAAAAATTTAAAAAGGGTTTTTTTATTTGTGTTATTATTTTCGTTTTCAATTGCGCTGATAACTGCATTCGCATTAGCATTTCTCGGCGAAGCCGTCGGTTCAACGCTGGTGGAGGGGTCTGGGGGCACTAGCATTGCTACCTGATGTAGTGGAAGATTGTATTGCGGGCGCAGTAGAATTACGAGCCGAATTTATATTCGATTTTGTTGTTACATTACGAGAGTTAGGAGTCAATGTCGTTCTATTCTCATTTGGATCGTGAAGAAGACGATTGTGATTCTTTCGGCAGGCATCTAAACCGCACTCTCGGCGGTAAGGACACTTGGCAACGACATGACCCGATCTTAGGCAAGACAAACAAATGTGGTTGGCTTTGGCGATTTGCCACCGGTCGTCAATAGCATGGTTTCTGATTGTGGGACACTGATATACGAGTAAATGATGGTCCCTCATGCAAACGGAACATTTCGGTTTTTTTCGTTGCTCTTCGGTGACGGCGCAGACGACGTTTACGTGTTTTGGTCGTCTTTCATTTGCAGTGCTGTTGGGACTCGCGGTTATTTCAGTTGCTATAGCGATATATGTCGCCACTTGCTTTAGCCATTTGTTAAATTCGGGGATCGAAGGGTACACTATGGTTGAAAGCGTGTGGCGTGCCCATTTGTCCCTTTTATTCAAAGGTAATTTGCTCACCAGCTCGTCGAGCAATGTAGGATTCGTCAAATGAGACGATGCCGATACATTTTCTAAGAAAACAGTCAGATTAGAGACCATGACACTGTAATTGATGACCTCCTTGATTTTGGATTCATGTATCGTTGGGAAACTTCTAACCTTTGCCAGTTGACTACGTATTAGAATTTTTTTTTATTATTGCACCAACACTGTTCGGGTGGATGAGAAGTGCTTCGACCATGCGTTTGGCGTCACATTTGAGAGACCTTTGCAGACGTGACAAATTCTCCAAGTCGGTGTAGCCGTGGGCGGCTGTAGTCTCCTTGAAGGCGACTATAAACATTGGCCATTGCTCTGGCTGTCCAGAGAATTCTGGCAAATCTTGACACTTTCGAATCGGCTGATTTTGGATATGGTATGGTGGGCTCGACGAGTTGGCATGTGTCGAATGTGTGGAGAAATGTGGCTCGGTGGCATAGGGAAACGTGGCAGTAATAGTAGAAAAATTATTGTTGTACATACCTGACAAATGTGTGCTTACTTGTGGCTGTGCACACGTGGTTCTGTACAGCGTTGCATGCTGATACGGCGGATAATGATGCATTGAGGCTGGAATCATTGGCTGCTGTTTTTGCTGATACGGCTGCTGCGGCATTAGGGGCAGACATGACATATTTGGATGTGGCGGTAGCTGTACTGGAAGCGTAGACATCTAATGATGAAGTGACAATTGCGGTCCCCATGCTGGTGGTGGCGGCATACATTGATAATTGTGTTTGCAATTTCTTTTTCTCCTCTCCAATGGCAGTAACATACAATTGCATTTCGCCGATTTGTTGGCTGAGTGTTGGCTATGGTAACCGCATGGTCCTGCTGGACATTTACTTCAGATTGTGGTGACAGTGGTGGCGGTGAAGGCGATGATGATGACGAGGAACAGTCCTCAAGAGTTGGCAATGGTGCTGGTGCAGACATGATGGTATGGGCGCTCTCAGATTTTGCCCTGTGTCTGGTTATTGGACCAGGCATGAAATGATATCACAAAATGGCGGCAAATTTTAATATTAAAGATGTTTTTGATGGCGCTACGTGCTGGGGAAAAAAAACCAAACTCCAATGTTGTTTACAATTGGATCGTTTAATACCTATTCTGTAAAAAAAATTTGGTTTTACAAGAAATATTATTTTTGTATTTAATTTGTCTTACAAAATTGTGTCCTACTGGCACGAGCACTCTCCATCAAAGAAAAGAAGACACCAAAAACATATTCAACGAATTATGGAGATTATTTCCTACTCCTACATAACGAAGAATTCAATTAGGTGTGTTCAGTGTGTTCTTTCTTGATGTGCGTTCACATTGTTGTCAAATGTAATAGTTTTATTTCAATTTTATTTCAATTCAAATATAGATATTCTTATGCTTAATCTCTTACAAGGTTATTCTAGTTTTCAGCCGCAACACTAAGGGTATATTAATTATGACGCATAGTTTGTAGCATACCTAAATATTGCCGGTAGACCCCTAAAAGTTACTATATTTATGATCAGCATCGATAGTAATGTTGATCTAGCCATGTCCGTCCGTCCGTCCGTCGGCAAAAATTAGGCCTTTAAACTGGGCCTAGAGAGCTGAAATTTTAACCATATACTCTCTAGGGTCCCGAATATCAATCAAGTTTACGAATTTTTGAAATCCGCCCACAGACTATCCCACAAACTCAAAAAAACTAAATTTTGAAAAAAATCGAATTTTGAGCTAGAAAGCTGAAATTTTTTTTATATGATCTATGACTCCTAAAACTGCTCGGGATATAAAATTTTCAAAATCCGCCCACTGACACGCCCACAATTAAATAAAACAATGTTATTGAAAAACCAAAGTTTGAGCTAGGGAGCGTTTTTTTACAAAAGCTTCGTTTTTTTGATAAAATGTTATATAACAAAATATGTAGAGCACTCTTAACAATTCAACCATACTTAGACTTTTGTCACGCCCACTTATGAGGGATATTAATAAGAATAGGGTATCCAACAGTTCGCCCAAGCGGACTGTAGCCCGACCCTATGTTTTTTTTTTGGTTAAGTTACACATTATTAATTGTCTTTAGGATTAGTTAAATCGGAATATTTTGATAGACTTTGAGTATAGTTAAAACAAATTATTGAGCAAAATCGCTAAGAATTTAAAAGCTGTCATTGATGATTCTCCTTCTATATAGGATAGAGCTTCTTTGTAGTATTCATAGAGTAAAAGCCAATCCATTCCATTCAGGTAGTTAGCAAACTCTTCCCATCGCAAAGTATTTTTGCCGTAGTAGACCCGCCTTATCTCCATCAGTATTGTACAAACACCACTTAAATGCATTATGTCTTCCTTTTTCCGTAGATTGCAAAGCATGCAGATATCAGATCCCTCACTTCGATTTGGCACGTAGGTAGCTTCACCAATTTTCCTCTTATTTTAAAGGTAGTTCCAATAATATTTCTGTTGTAACTACTGTTAAAATAATTTCTTTCGTTGGGATTCAGATTACACCGAATAATATCACCTTTCCGGAGAGGAACGTGCTTTTTCTATGAACGCATATCTTTCTTTCTCATCAGTGACAGCAATTATTTGATACAAGGACTTTTTGTCCTTTTTGGTTGGTTGGTTGGTTAGATAGGCCCTCGATGAGGTGCACTTAGACCAGAGAAGGTCCATTGTGATGCCATTTGGGAAGGGGCAGGTGGGTCACGCTGCTCGAACCTAGAACCATCTGCTTTTCTTTATGAAGTTGTTAATGTCAGACGTGCAGGCATTGTTAAGATCATCTAGATCCTGGAAGAAGTATTTACCCAAAGTAGCCATCCTGATGTTGCCTAGGGCAGGTCACGTGTATATAGGAGGTGCAGGACTGTCTCCTACTCTTCCTCATCTCTGTCGTTATAGGGAATGCCCAGTCTCTGAGCATGTCTTCCGATTGCACAGTGTCCGGTGATTATGTTTGTAAGGGTAGAGAGGGTTCCTCTTTTATGTCTTAGAAGTCTGTTTGACCTTCTCTGGTCCAGCTTTGGCCGTAATTGTCTAGCGGTGCTACACTGGCTAAGTTGGTTCCATCGGAGGTTTGCTTTTTTAAGCGCATCGGCGTGGATGAGGTACCCAGCAGATGACATTGGTGCATCAATGTTGTCTATAGTTATGCTATTTATACCAGAGGAGCCTTGTCTAGCTAATTTATCAGCCTCACAGTTCACTTGGACATCACTATGTCCTGGTACCCAAAGGGGTAGTGTTATAAGTGTTGCTATCTCGTTAAGAGATACGCGGCAGGTCTTCACTGCCTTGGATCTTATTGTGCTGGATATAAGGGCTTTGATAGCTGCCTGGCTGTCGATATATATGACGATATCACCTTGTTGTGTGGTATTTACCGACAACCAGTCAGCGGCTTGCTGTGACTTCAGCCTTTAAGACGCTGCAATAGTTTGGTAGATTGAAGGAGAGGGGGATGTCCAGGTCTTCTGAGAAGACTCCGGCACCGACTCCTTCGTGGGTCTTGGACCCATCCGTGAATATTGACAGCGAGCTACTTTTGAGGACATCGAGTTGCGTCTACTCCGTTCTGTTCGGTATTAAGTGTTTGAAGCTTAAAATTAAGTTCATTTCAGTAGCCAGTCGATTAGTAGAGTGCGGAAGAAAGTTGTGAATCTTAAGTATGTTGGCATGGCCATTGTCCTGTTCTCTCTATTGGTGGGAGTCTCTCAGTCGTAGTGCTGAGTTGGCAGCCATTTGTTTACCTATGATGTCTATGGGAAGGAGGTGTAGCATGGTTTGAAGTGCCGCTGTTGGAGAGGTTCTCAGTGCCCCCGTGATACTGAGACATGCAGCTCGTTGAGCCTTTTCTATTTTTAAGAGAATGGTTTTCTTCTCCAGGGCGGTCACCCAGACCATTACACCATATATTAGAATCGGTCTTATTACCGACGTGTACAGCCAATGCATTATGTGCGGTTGTAGGCCAAATGATGAGCCTACTGCCCTCTTGCATGTGTATAGGGCAACCATGGCTTTTTTGGTAAGTTCGTTGACGTTTTCTTTCCAGTTTAGCTTCCGGTCCAACTTAAGTCCTAGATAATTAGCACTGTCGGAGAGTTTAAGCCTGGATTATCTTAACGTGGGAAGCGAGAAGTACGTTTTTTTTGTTTTTCCTAAAAAGGACCAGCTCAGTCTTCGTCGGATTGACATTGAGACCGCAGGTTTTCGACCAGTTAACTAGCTTACTGAGATTATATTGAAGGATATCTGCAAGTGTCTATGGGTACTTGCCTGATATGGAGATAACAAATTCGTCCGCGTATGCTACAACCCTGCAGCTCGTGCTCTATTTCCGCAAGGATTTCATTGAGAACGAGGTTCCAGCGTAAGGGGGAGAGAACTCCTCCTTGGGGGGTTCCCCGCTCCGCTTGTCACTTGATAGAACTACTCCTGAGTATCTGTTCAACAAGAGAGCAGACTGATTCGCGGATGTTGACCCTTCGAAGGGCAATGATAATCGAATTTGTCTCAACGTTGTTGAAAGCTCCCTCTATGCCAAGGAAGGTCACCAGGGTGAATTCCTTTATACTGAACGATTTTTCGATGGGGTGAATTAACGAGTGGAGTGCTGTTTAGCGTCTACATTTACTTCCGACAAATTGAGAGCCATTCTAATGCTAATTCTTGACGAAAAGTGTCTTTTGCTGCACTGCAAACTGTAGGATTATTTTTGGAAGCCTTTGCTCATCCATACGCAACACTCTAATAATGCAATATTAAGTTTTAGCGTCGATATAAACATTGTCGGAAGCCCAGTTTCCAAATAGTACATATATTTTGGTGTATTGTTTGGCAGGAAGAAGGTTTTTCGAAGAAAAAAGCGAAGCAAATATTCAACAAGCTCGTACTTCTGCACACCCCACACTTGCCTCCATAAAACAAAATCGCTTTAGCAGTTGCGTTAAAGACTTTTTGTTTGATATTGAGCGATATGAGTTTGTTGTTAAAGATTTTTCGCCAGTTCGCGCAGTCTTAGCCTTGTTTAACTTAATTTTAAGGTGTTTCTTTAACTTCAAAGTTGAATGTAAACTCCATACCTATAGATACATATACGATTTCACAACTTCCAGCACCTATCCATTGTATTTCCATTTTTCAAAGTTTATACCAGGGGTATATGTGTAGTCACAACTCACGAGTGAGTGTGAACTATTTTTTCCATTTCAAATGTTACCTTCAATTTGAAGAATAAACAAATGAAATGATTATTCAGCCTAGTGTATGGCTATGACTGATAGTCAAAAATTAATATATATAGTCAACTATTTCTAGTATGACTATATATTTGTGGAGTTTCACCCAGATGTGGTGGTTTGGGATTTCCATTTTTCGTCTCCTGACGTTCTTCCAGAGCCATTCTTAAGAACCATAACTTAGATTTCTCTATGTTTACCTCAAGATTCCACACTTTGCAATATTCCTCTAGCCTATTTACCATCATTTGCAGGGAAGTTGGAGACTCCGCCAAAATGACAATGTCATCTACGTACATAATAACATTGAACTGCGTGTTATTAAATTCCACAGGGCAACCACTCGACTATATCGTCAAGAAGAAGTGGAAAAAGCAGCGGGCTTAGATTACAGCCTTGCAGCTCGAGTCACAGTACAAAGCTCCATGCCAATTTATAAGGGACACTTAAAAAAAGTGGAGTAGTGTATTCGTAACAATTCAAGTGAGATTTATGATGTTTCCTTTGTATTGTGATTGCCCTTGAGCTTTTTTGTTAATTTCCAGAACTCTGCTGAATCTCTGCTTTGACTCAAAGCTATCACTATCTTTTCTTCGTGTAACTTATTCTTTTCCTTGCAAATAGGTTTAAAATGTTTGTTTGCTTCAAGAGCCAGTGCCGGTGGCCGGTGGCAGTGAAGAAGAAGAAAATACGCGAAGATAAAAATACGCCTAGTGTGTGTGTGATAAAAGGAAAAAATAAATCCACATATAGAGCCAGTGCCGGTGGCCGGTGCCAGTGCTGTTCAAAAAAAAAGCGACAAAAAAGCGAAAAAAAACAACAGCGTAGGGTTTTCCTTCCGTCCCCCATCCCACTTCAAATCTGTTGCATTTGCTTGACTATTGCAGGTGTCGGCCGGTTATTATCGTTTGTGCACTTGCAATGCTTGGGTAAAGGCAGCATCGGGCGGATAGCGGCCGTGAGTTGTTAATTTTGTTGGTGGACCATAAAAAATTACCGTTCGGGCATAACACCTGCGGTAATTTGTTTTGGAAATCTAACGCGGATCTTCAATTCACGGTTCTTGCTTAAGTAGCGTCGGAGTTTGTGTTTTCGTTTATGTTTGTATTTTGTAATGTGTAGCTGTGGCGTGGCGCCCATAACTCGATTCACGCCGGGTTACCTTTTAAAATTCTATGTTTCAATCCAACAAGCAACATGCATCTTAATGTGTGTATATAAACATAAGATTTGTATGTTCCCTACACCTGCACTTGCAAGCAACAAATTCTACCAACCCACCACCTGCTATTCACCTGCTCTCATATCGTTCTACTGCTCTACGCACACAAATACTCACACCATTGCATGCCTTTATTTCTCCAATATCACATACTCCTCTCCATACCCCATAAGAAACACATACGCAAAGCGATAGCAAAACAAAGCATAGTAACCCGGAAATTTTCGCGTTATGAAATACGAGTATGTGGCTGGTTAGAACAAATTGGCTTTCTTTCCTTGTTTTTCCCTTATCGTTCACCGCGTTTGACTCCTCTCTGTTTGATACACGCTTCCTTATGCAAAAATAAAACCCGCTTTTCAGCGACTTATTTGGCGAGTTTTGTATGTAGCTGAGGTGAGTTCTAATTGAAAAATTCAGTTGTGAAGCAGACTGCGATGTGTAACTTAAAGTAATATTGAGTGGAATTATTGTTGTGCAATATATAATTATTTAAAGTGATCGAAAACAGTGAAAAGTGTGAGAGGTGTGAAAAGTTTAAATTGTTTTGTTTTCAGTTAGATTCAGCAAAGGAGAAAATGGCATTATTAACAGTAAATTGTTGTTTAGTAGATTTGCTTTTGGAAGAAGAAAATTATTTTTGTAAGTTGAGTTTTCTTAAAAAAAAAAAGTTATAAAGATAGGACGCTCTACTCCTTCTATGAAAATAGATTATAAGCGGTTTTGTTTCGCATTTCAACGCATCCATATATCAAAAATATACTTGGTTGACTGGTAGTTGTAGGCTCAATAAAATGTTTTGTTTTCCTTGCATCCTTTTTTCTAATTCTCCTAGTGTTTGGAGTCGCACGGGCTACGCTGACATAAACAATTTAATTAATTCGGCAAATGAACATGTCAAGACGGAAAAAGACATTCGTAGCTGTTTATCTTTGCACGAATTCGGTACTGATCGTATTGAAACCTCGTTAGGTAATTCCTTTGCAGCTCACAACAAAAAAGTTGATAGAAACCGTAAACTAATGGAACGTTTTATAGATACGGTAGTTCTTTTAGGCAAACAGGAACACGCATTTCGGGGTCATAATGAAAAGCCAGATTCTAATAATCGTGGCAATTATGTCGAAACACTTTTATACTTATCTAAGTATGACCAGTTAATTGACTCTCATTTGGAACAGTGTTCAAGTGCACGTAATCCGGTTTTTTCGGGTCTATCAAATGACATCCAAAACGATTTAATACAAAGTATAGCCGCAGTGATCAAATGCGAAATTAAAGTAGAAACAAGTGAAACGCGATTTGTGTCCATCATGATTGATTAAACACCAGACATGAGCCATAGGGAGCAACTTAGTGCCGTTTTGCGTTACTTATCGGAGGAAAGAGTAGACGAAATGTTTCTTGGGTTTTTTGACGTGAGTGAGAGTCGAAATGCCGATGAGCTCTCAAAACACATTTTCAATATAAAGGGTTTTTAAACAGGGACGCTACAAAAGTAGAGCGATAGCGACAGCAAACGATGCCGAATTTCTTGCCGCTATTTTGACATTTCTCTTCAGTAAGGTTTGCCATTTTATGATGGAAAGATATACGAGCCAACAACGAGTCGAAATTATTAAAATTTACTACCTAAATTCGGAGTCAGTGGCCTCAACGTTAAGAGCGCGATGAGGCTCATTTCATTTTCAGCGATGAGGCTCATTTTTGGCTGAATGGCTTCGTCAATAAACACAATATGCGGTATTGGTCAGGCAGCAATCCACACGTACTCCATGAGTCATCATTGCATCCCGACAAAATTACGGTTTGGTGTGGTTTATGGGCCGGCGGCGTCATTGGACCGTACTTCTTCCGTGATGATCAAGACCGGCACGTTACTGTGAATGGGAATCGCTACGGTTCAATGATAACCGAATATTTTTGGCCCCAATTGGATGATATGGACTTGGAGGACATGTGGTTCCAACAGGACGGCGCCACAAGCCGCACAGCGAATGCCACAATCAATTTATTGGAAACCAAGTTTGGAAACCGTGTTATCTCACGAAATGGTCTAGTCGCTTGTCCGCCTCGGTCGTGCGATTTGACGCCGTTAGACTATTTCCTGTGGGGCTTCGTCAAGTCTATGGTCTATACCAACAAGCCAGCGACGATTGATGAACTTCGTACGAATATCGAACGTGAAATTGCAGCAGTATCGGCCGATTTATGTTTGAAAACCGTCGAAAATGGGGTTCAGCGTCTGGACTTCTGCAAGCGTGCCCGTGGTGGCAATGCAAAAGAAATCGAGTTCTATACATAATGGCATCGAACGTACTTCCACAGGAATAAAGAATTTCATTGATATCCAAAACCGTTTTTGTTTTATTTAAAAAAAACTTTTGTAGCGCTCTTATTGAAAAACCCTTTACTTGATGTATACGGTTGCAAGGAGAAATTAGTTGGGCAATCTTACGATGGGGCCGCGGTTATGCCAGGGGAAGTAGGTGGTGTTAAAAAAAAATCCTGGATGCTTGTCCAATGGCTTATTTTATTCCTTGCTACGCACATGTTTTAAATTTGGTGTTATCTCAATCACTGGAAAATATACCTGAATTGAATGTTTTTTTTTGGCAATATAAACACAATAGTACGCCTCTTTAATAAATCAACTAAACGTTCAAATATTTTAAAACAAATAGCAAACAGACGCATGCCGGAAGTATCAGAAACTTTCACTGGCCGAAAGTTTACTGCTTAAGTTAGAAGGGAAAGATTTTTCCTTTTTACTGCACGCGGTTTTCGAAATATTTGCTAAAACCGATGTATTGTTTAATTTAATACAAAATAAACAAACAGATGTTGAAGCGAGAAATCGAGTGTTTTGAGTCTTGGCTTTCTACTGAGTTTCTAAACAAATTTGATTTAATTTTTGAAAGTATAAATGATTGTGCTGAACCTCCACGGAAACGCCGATTACTTTATTTTGATTTAAAGACTCACTATAAGCGCCTTTTTGTAGAAATAAAGGACAATATTATCAAATTAAGACACGATAAAATCTTTCACGGATTTAATTTTTTTGGATTTACTCAATAAATCAAAATACAGTCGTTTTGCTCAGTCAAGCCCAGATGATAAAATATCTTCGGTGATTAACTTTTTCCCTGGAATTTTCGACTTTGCAGGTTTAAAAAATGAGCTGAAAGTTCTCTATACTACGTCTTCACTTCAACCACTTGACGTTTTATCCCTCTATAAACATTTAAGAAGTGAAATATTGTGTGAAACATTTCCCCAAATCTTAAAATTAAGTGGACTATTTTTAACACTACCAATGATTGTTGCTTCCGTGGAGAGATCTTTTTCCACTCAGAAAAGAGTTCATACATATTAGATAAATTCTCAAGGAGAAGACAGGCTTTCTGATTTAGCACTTTTATCCATAGAAAAGCGACTCCTTTTAAAAATAAAAAGTAGGCCTAACTTTTATGAAAGAGTTCTTGCAGAATACGTGAAAAAAGGTAGAAGAATAGACTTAGAGTACAAATAAAAAAAAATATTTAACAAAACTTTTCACATTTTTTTCCAAATTCTACTGTTTTTGATTTTAAAAAATATTAATCATTAATATTTTCTCTTTTTAACTTTGTACAAAAACTATTTTTAAAATATTTTTATATATTATAGATATAAAATCTATACATTTTTGTAACATAATATTTACAAAGGTTTAATTAAAATTTTTATTTATGTATTTATTTATTTAACAAACCGTGATTTATGAAGTTCCTTTTTTTATTACTTACTATCAATTTTCTGTAAGGTACAGCATTTGCATCTGCCAAAAAGGTTTCTTTCAACGCCACTTTTATTATACTTTAGGTTCATTGTAAATTTATGCTTAAATGACTTGAGGTATAAAAAATTGGCTTGAATTGCTTTACTTCTATGCGATTTGCAGTACACAATATAATTTCAGAAAGCGATTGCAGGTGCATTTTTTCCGACTTACCATTTAATATTTTCCACGCCACGCCACTGATGTGTAGGAACTAACATTCGTGGGTTGAGGAAAAAAAAAAAAAAGCGAAAAAAAAGCGAAAAAAAGCAACAGCGTAGGGTTTTCCTTCCGTCCCCCATCCCACTTCAAATCTGTTGCATTTGCTTGACTATTGCAGGTGTCGGCCGGTTATTATCGTTTGTGCACTTGCAATGCTTGGGTAAAGGCAGCATCGGGCGGATAGCGGCCGTGAGTTGTTAATTTTGTTGGTGGACCATAAAAAATTACCGTTCGGGCATAACACCTGCGGTAATTTGTTTTGGAAATCTAACGCGGATCTTCAATTCACGGTTCTTGCTTAAGTAGCGTCGGAGTTTGTGTTTTCGTTTATGTTTGTATTTTGTAATGTGTAGCTGTGGCGTGGCGCCCATAACTCGATTCACGCCGGGTTACCTTTTAAAATTCTACCTTTCAACAATGTTTCAATCCAACAAGCAACATGCATCTTAATGTGTGTATATAAACATAAGATTTGTATGTTCCCTACACCTGCACTTGCAAGCAACAAATTCTACCAACCCACCACCTGCTATTCACCTGCTCTCATATCGTTCTACTGCTCTACGCACACAAATACTCACACCATTGCATGCCTATATTTCTCCAATATCACATACTCCTCTCCATACCCCATAAGAAACACATACGCAAAGCGATAGCAAAACAAAGCATAGTAACCCGGAAATTTTCGCGTTATGAAATACGAGTATGTGGCTGGTTAGAACAAATTGGCTTTCTTTCCTTGTTTTTCCCTTATCGTTCACCGCGTTTGACTCCTCTCTGTTTGATACACGCTTCCTTATGCAAAAATAAAACCCGCTTTTCAGCGACTTATTTGGCGAGTTTTGTATGTAGCTGAGGTGAGTTCTAATTGAAAAATTCAGTTGTGAAGCAGACTGCGATGTGTAACTTAAAGTAATATTGAGTGGAATTATTGTTGTGCAATATATAATTATTTAAAGTGATCGAAAACAGTGAAAAGTGTGAGAGGTGTGAAAAGTTTAAATTGTTTTGTTTTCAGTTAGATTCAGCAAAGGAGAAAATGGCATTATTAACAGTAAATTGTTGTTTAGTAGATTTGCTTTTGGAAGAAGAAAATTATTTTTGTAAGTTGAGTTTTCTTAAAAAAAAAAAGTTATAAAGATAGGACGCTCTACTCCTTCTATGAAAATAGATTATAAGCGGTTTTGTTTCGCATTTCAACGCATCCATATATCAAAAATATACTTGGTTGACTGGTAGTTGTAGGCTCAATAAAATGTTTTGTTTTCCTTGCATCCTTTTTTCTAATTCTCCTAGTGTTTGGAGTCGCACGGGCTACGCTGACATAAACAATTTAATTAATTCGGCAAATGAACATGTCAAGACGGAAAAAGACATTCGTAGCTGTTTATCTTTGCACGAATTCGGTACTGATCGTATTGAAACCTCGTTAGGTAATTCCTTTGCAGCTCACAACAAAAAAGTTGATAGAAACCGTAAACTAATGGAACGTTTTATAGATACGGTAGTTCTTTTAGGCAAACAGGAACACGCATTTCGGGGTCATAATGAAAAGCCAGATTCTAATAATCGTGGCAATTATGTCGAAACACTTTTATACTTATCTAAGTATGACCAGTTAATTGACTCTCATTTGGAACAGTGTTCAAGTGCACGTAATCCGGTTTTTTCGGGTCTATCAAATGACATCCAAAACGATTTAATACAAAGTATAGCCGCAGTGATCAAATGCGAAATTAAAGTAGAAACAAGTGAAACGCGATTTGTGTCCATCATGATTGATTAAACACCAGACATGAGCCATAGGGAGCAACTTAGTGCCGTTTTGCGTTACTTATCGGAGGAAAGAGTAGACGAAATGTTTCTTGGGTTTTTTGACGTGAGTGAGAGTCGAAATGCCGATGAGCTCTCAAAACACATTTTCAATATAAAGGGTTTTTAAACAGGGACGCTACAAAAGTAGAGCGATAGCGACAGCAAACGATGCCGAATTTCTTGCCGCTATTTTGACATTTCTCTTCAGTAAGGTTTGCCATTTTATGATGGAAAGATATACGAGCCAACAACGAGTCGAAATTATTAAAATTTACTACCTAAATTCGGAGTCAGTGGCCTCAACGTTAAGAGCGCGATGAGGCTCATTTCATTTTCAGCGATGAGGCTCATTTTTGGCTGAATGGCTTCGTCAATAAACACAATATGCGGTATTGGTCAGGCAGCAATCCACACGTACTCCATGAGTCATCATTGCATCCCGACAAAATTACGGTTTGGTGTGGTTTATGGGCCGGCGGCGTCATTGGACCGTACTTCTTCCGTGATGATCAAGACCGGCACGTTACTGTGAATGGGAATCGCTACGGTTCAATGATAACCGAATATTTTTGGCCCCAATTGGATGATATGGACTTGGAGGACATGTGGTTCCAACAGGACGGCGCCACAAGCCGCACAGCGAATGCCACAATCAATTTATTGGAAACCAAGTTTGGAAACCGTGTTATCTCACGAAATGGTCTAGTCGCTTGTCCGCCTCGGTCGTGCGATTTGACGCCGTTAGACTATTTCCTGTGGGGCTTCGTCAAGTCTATGGTCTATACCAACAAGCCAGCGACGATTGATGAACTTCGTACGAATATCGAACGTGAAATTGCAGCAGTATCGGCCGATTTATGTTTGAAAACCGTCGAAAATGGGGTTCAGCGTCTGGACTTCTGCAAGCGTGCCCGTGGTGGCAATGCAAAAGAAATCGAGTTCTATACATAATGGCATCGAACGTACTTCCACAGGAATAAAGAATTTCATTGATATCCAAAACCGTTTTTGTTTTATTTAAAAAAAACTTTTGTAGCGCTCTTATTGAAAAACCCTTTACTTGATGTATACGGTTGCAAGGAGAAATTAGTTGGGCAATCTTACGATGGGGCCGCGGTTATGCCAGGGGAAGTAGGTGGTGTTAAAAAAAAATCCTGGATGCTTGTCCAATGGCTTATTTTATTCCTTGCTACGCACATGTTTTAAATTTGGTGTTATCTCAATCACTGGAAAATATACCTGAATTGAATGTTTTTTTTTGGCAATATAAACACAATAGTACGCCTCTTTAATAAATCAACTAAACGTTCAAATATTTTAAAACAAATAGCAAACAGACGCATGCCGGAAGTATCAGAAACTTTCACTGGCCGAAAGTTTACTGCTTAAGTTAGAAGGGAAAGATTTTTCCTTTTTACTGCACGCGGTTTTCGAAATATTTGCTAAAACCGATGTATTGTTTAATTTAATACAAAATAAACAAACAGATGTTGAAGCGAGAAATCGAGTGTTTTGAGTCTTGGCTTTCTACTGAGTTTCTAAACAAATTTGATTTAATTTTTGAAAGTATAAATGATTGTGCTGAACCTCCACGGAAACGCCGATTACTTTATTTTGATTTAAAGACTCACTATAAGCGCCTTTTTGTAGAAATAAAGGACAATATTATCAAATTAAGACACGATAAAATCTTTCACGGATTTAATTTTTTTGGATTTACTCAATAAATCAAAATACAGTCGTTTTGCTCAGTCAAGCCCAGATGATAAAATATCTTC
The DNA here is from genome assembly GCA_949715645.1 of Portevinia maculata. Lineage (NCBI taxonomy): Eukaryota > Metazoa > Arthropoda > Insecta > Diptera > Syrphidae > Portevinia > Portevinia maculata. The sequence continues at coordinate 27,492,173 of OX454528.1, read as the reverse complement.
GGTGATTAACTTTTTCCCTGGAATTTTCGACTTTGCAGGTTTAAAAAATGAGCTGAAAGTTCTCTATACTACGTCTTCACTTCAACCACTTGACGTTTTATCCCTCTATAAACATTTAAGAAGTGAAATATTGTGTGAAACATTTCCCCAAATCTTAAAATTAAGTGGACTATTTTTAACACTACCAATGATTGTTGCTTCCGTGGAGAGATCTTTTTCCACTCAGAAAAGAGTTCATACATATTAGATAAATTCTCAAGGAGAAGACAGGCTTTCTGATTTAGCACTTTTATCCATAGAAAAGCGACTCCTTTTAAAAATAAAAAGTAGGCCTAACTTTTATGAAAGAGTTCTTGCAGAATACGTGAAAAAAGGTAGAAGAATAGACTTAGAGTACAAATAAAAAAAAATATTTAACAAAACTTTTCACATTTTTTTCCAAATTCTACTGTTTTTGATTTTAAAAAATATTAATCATTAATATTTTCTCTTTTTAACTTTGTACAAAAACTATTTTTAAAATATTTTTATATATTATAGATATAAAATCTATACATTTTTGTAACATAATATTTACAAAGGTTTAATTAAAATTTCTATTTATGTATTTATTTATTTAACAAACCGTGATTTATGAAGTTCCTTTTTTTATTACTTACTATACAGCATTTGCATCTGCCAAAAAGGTTTCTTTCAACGCCACTTTTATTATACTTTAGGTTCATTGTAAATTTAAGTTTAAATGACTTGAGGTATAAAAAATTGGCTTGAATTGCTTTACTTCTATGCGATTTGCAGTACACAATATAATTTCAGAAAGCGATTGCAGGTGCATTTTTTTCCGACTTACCATTTAACATTTTCCACGCCACGCCACTGATGTGTAGGAACTAACATTCGTGGGTTGAGGAAAATTTTGTTTTCATTATACGCCCATGTTTTTCACAACAAACCAGCTATTCTGGCACTTAGTGAAACCCAGGTTAGCGTTGGCTCTGTTAAATTAGAGTTTAGTCTACCTGGGTACAACTTAGTGCCATTATTCTTTCCCCATCGCGGTATCGCCGTTTATATGAGTAGTGACGTAGCCTACCAACTTCAGTCTAAATATGGCCAATGTGGCAATCCAGAATTTAATTTCATTTGGCTTAAATTCCATGTCCGTAGGCAATTAATCCACTACTGTTTTATTTACAGAAGCCCCAACCTGGACAGACATTCAACTTATAATGAGTTTGATGCCCTGTCTGATTCCATTACAAGAATTGTGACCCTTCATCCTCGTTCTGAAATCGTTATTGCGGGCGATTTCAATATACACAATTCAAGCTGGCTTCGACATTCTGGTCAGACAACACCCGAAGGAAGGTACGTCGAGATCTTTGCTGAGGTAAATAACCTGACTCAGCTTGTAAATGAGCCGACACGAATACCGGACATTAGCAGCCAAACTGCCAACACATTGGACTTGTTTCTTCCCTCCCACCCCGATAAATACGCTTTGAAAGTATTATCGCCCCTAGGTTCGGCAGACCATTGTATCATATCAGCAAATTTCTCGTACTCCAACCATATAGTTAAAGAACAAACTCCTAAAAGAACCGTAAAGGAAAGCCGTAAAAAGTTTAAACGAGCCAGAAATGACTGCAATGCCCACATTAATCGTGTCAAATTCTCCTATGACCAAAAGTTGAGGTAAAAAATACTACAAAGTCCCACTGGTAGTAAAAACTTTTGGTCATTTGTTAAAAACATCAAGAATTCGGCCTCGTTATCTATCCCGACACTCATTCACAACGACATTCCAGCTGTCAGCTCTACAGATAAGGCCAATCTGCTTGCTGCTCACTTTGCAGTCAGCTCAACGCTCCCAGATTGTGCTTTGTATCCCCCTGTACTCGAGCGCGTAGAATTCTCCATGGGACCAATCCACTTTCGCACTCGTACAAGGGCTAGAGTACTTCAAGATCTTGACGTTCACAAATCCGCTGGTCCAGATGGTATTTCCCCTATCGTTCTGAAGAGGTGTTCTTCTTCGCTGGCAAAACCATTGCGTAAGCTTTTCCATCTGTCCTATTCTTCAGGATTCTTCCCGGGAAGATGAAAAACAGCATTTTTCCAGCCTGTACCAAAAAAATGCGAATCTTCTTCTCCCTCCTCCTACCGACCAATTGCACTTACGTCCCTTCTTTCTAAGGTCATGGAAACGCTGATAAACCGTCATCTAATGAAATATCTTGAATCGCGAAAACTTCTTAATGACCGGCAGTATGGTTTTCGCAGCAACAGGTCCACTGGTGATTTGATGACATATCTAACCGAAAAGTGGAACCAATCTCTTCATCAAGGTGGTGAAAGTAAGATTATTGCGCTTGATATTTCAAAGGCATTTTACAGAGTTTGGCATCAAGCTCTCTTGTCGAAAATGCGTGCATTTGGAATCGATGATACTTTTCTTCAATGGATTAGAAATTACTTTTCGGACCGTTCAATTCAAGTTGTTTTGGACGGTTTCAAGTCTACAACTCACCAAATAAATGCTGGTGTCCCCCAAGACTCTGTTCTGTCCCCGACTCTCTTTCTCATTTTTATAAATGATCTCCTGTCTGTTACTTCTAATCCAATTCATTCCTTTGCTGATGACAGTACCCTCAGCTTCTCATATTCGTTTCTTGGGTCACGCCCCTCATCTTCGGGTGTGGAACTGGAACGGCAGCGTTTGTTAAGCTCATTAAATTCCGATTTTAACAGCATAACTCAGTGGGGTAAAACCAATAGAGTGGAATTTAATGCTTCCCAAAACACAATGCTGTCTCCTGTCATTAAAGCAAAACCCACACACACTGCCATTATCTATGAATGGCACTTGCCGAAACCGAAAGACTTTCCATTCTCGGTATGTGTGTTAATGACAACCTTCGTTGGAATGACCACATATTCGATGTCGCCAAGAACGCAGCGAAATGTCTAGGCTTCCTTAAGCGATGTAAGAAATATTTCACCCCTTCTGATCTGGCTACAATTTATAAGGCGTTTATTCGCCAAATGAAACTCGAGTACAACGCTCATATCTGGTCCGGTGCACCAATAACTTATTTGGAGCTACTTGACAGGATCCAAAAACGCGCGATAAAACTCATTGGCGACCGAGACATCGCGAGATCGATTGACTCTCTTAGTCATCGTCGTAATGTCTTCTGCCTTTCGTTATTTTATCGTTACTTCCACCATAAGTGCTCAAACGAAATAGCCAGTTGCATTCCTCCCCTTGAACATTTCAACCGCAATACCCGCCATGTAAGGAATGCTCACCAGTTCACCCTCAAGCCTGTGTTCGGACGTACAGTGAAGTTCAAAGAATCTTTCCTCAGCCGTACAACACGAATGTGGAACACTCTTCCACGCATTGTTTTTCCTTCACATTATAACCTACAAACATTCAAAACCAACGTGCATCGGCATCTCTCCTTTTCTTCTCACCCTAATTTCCTTAACGCCCGCGCTGTGTAGCTAATACATTATAAGGGTCCCAACCCCTTTAGTGCGTGTTCATTATAAAAAATGATTTGTGTCTGATTTTCTGGTAAGATTTAACAATGCTAATGACTTTTTTCTAAGTTTTTCGCAGGAATAATTAAACCAATCACACCTCTTTTTTAAGTTGGTGTTTTCTTTTATTAAATTCGCTGCTTTATATATTGCTCGATCTAATTCACATATAGGTTAGGTATTGTTTGTCGATCTAATATTTTTTATACCAAATAATCGAAATAAGATCGATTTAGACTGTACCTTTAAATCAATGAATAAACTCAAACGAAAAGACTTCCAACTGAAATTACAAAGTTTTATTTTGAACAAGAGCAAGAGATCTTACACACAAAATCTTTAAATATGTAGCACCAATCTCCGCCAATAAGACAGTAATCAAACACAGAGCTGAAGAAAGATCTTTTGCCATGAATGAATACCACATCCACGCTCTGCCTCAATTCCAAGCGGGTTCTAAAGAGTGCAACCTCCATTGGCCTGCTGAAAGAATCATTTCTACACAACACAGCAAATCATCCCTTGGTCTCATGAGAAACATGAAAAAAAGAAAATATTCCAACAAGACGATAATGAGTCCCTTTCTTCGGGGAAAAAACTTGTGATTGCCATTCACAGAACCCAGACATATTTTTTGCGTCCCGAAGTTGGTAATTTTTCTTCGGCATTCGAATCCAATTCTTACCTCTTGAAAGACTCCAAATTCGACCTTCAATTGGCGGCCGTCTTTATGAAAATCTAAAAAAAGGAAACCTCCTTAAGAATTTATTTTTTACATTCAGCATTTCATACAGGAATCCAATGCAGAAGGACCTTTGTGTACTTATCTCTATCTTAGAGACTGCCATGCACTCAAGTTTTAGTAGTAAAAGAACCTGAACCTATTTATGGAAATTCTCACGAATGTACATTAAAAATTATTACAGCTGCGCCCAGGAGTATTTCAGGAGCCAAGGATCATTCCTTCCCTATCCCAGGCCCAGTACATTATGCATGGATAACGGTGAGCGTCGGAACCGTGTGCAGGAAACATTTCTAACACTCCAACGAGATGCTGCAATATAATATTTTAATATACCTTCTAAGTGGTATTCGTTCTTTTCGGGCAGGTACATACATCTGTCTGTCGTCGTCGTCGTTGTAGTTGTCCCAAAAGTGCACCTATGTATAAGCCGGTGATGTCAGATTTTTATTAAAGATTGAATTTGCTATCCTGGCAATGGCAGGCAGACTAACAACACTGGGAGTATATTACCCGGATGTCTATTCCATATGGGTTAAGCGATAAACTCTGAACGAGGACCTAGAATTGTACCCTGGCCATTTCCTCTACGAGCCGAATTGGGATTGTGCAATCGAGAATGCCGCTAGGTAATGCAAGCATCAGAGATGCACCTGTGGTATACATATTTTGTTTATGGATTCTTTCTGGATATTGTCCTGCATATTGCTTTTGAGTACTCCAAGGAAAACCTGTATGGATTTATTGGAGCGAAAATGAATGGTATATTTTCCAAAAGTCTTTTTCGTTCCTCAATTTTTCTTTTGCATTGTCCAGGGATTTATTTTTTTATTTTTTGTTGTGTTGTGTTGGGAGAAGGACCCTGATTTTATTAAGAAGAGCAATGGGAATTGGTGCGTCTGACTTGGGCTGCCGGTTGTCGCCATTATGCATATGCATTAGGTCGTAAACTATTTTTGACTTTGATCTTGAATCTGCAGAAGGGCAGGATTTTTTTCCGAAAACATTGGAAATGAGGCATGATTCAGCCGGCGAAGAATTTTAATATTGTTCTGAGGGACGGCGTAGTCATTTTTGTCTAACCTTATTACAGCAATCACATGTTATATTACAATCTTGCTTTTACCTCCAACCACAGAATGCAGCCGGATTTTCCAATTCGAACATTTCCTCGAAGAAATATTTTAAAAGGAATCTCCTCCGATGCCGCGCTATTCCCTTACACTCACACAGTTAATGTACTATGTCTTCCTCGACTTGATCCCCACAAAAACTGTGTCTACCAGTCCAAGCCGTTTGGCACGCTTCCACAGAAGACAGTGTCCCGACAGAATCCCTGCGACCGTTGCTAACTGTTCCCTGATCAGTTTGAGAATTTCCCTAAATCTTTTTTGATTTAAATGGGGCCAAAGAGACAGTGCAGAGCTCCACCCAGACAAGGCAGTTGTCCACATTGCGGGCCTAGGAGGGGCAACGAAGAAGCATCTGGCAGGGATAGTAACCATCCTGCAGATATAGCTTCGCAGAACCAGCAGTCGGGAAACGTGTAAGGACCAGCTTCGCGGGGCAGAAGTTGGTTTCCGGAATCGACGACCCCAGGACCACAGTTCAAGTCTCCCAAACCAAACGAGGAAACCAGAGTCTAACAGTGGAAGCCTATATCGGACAAAATAAGTGCGTAGCAACCATCGACACCGGTGCCACCGCTTCCATTATAAGGAGGGGCATCGTCCGTCAGTCTTGGCTGCACAACACCAGCAATTACTGTCTGAAAACAGCAACAGGAGCTACAGCGAAAGTGTATGGAGAGGTCATACTAACAATAAATTTGGCAGGATTAGCATTCTCCCACGCTTTCCTAGTAGCTGATACATGTGACGAATGCATCGTTGGAATCGATTTCATGAAGGCGCATGATGTTGTATTGGACATTGGTATGCAAGTACTCAAGTATCGAAACGTAGAAATTCCGATGGTGTACGGGAACGAGAACGCCGCATCCCTGAGGACAGTCGTTAGTAAGGACGAGGTCCTACCACCTTCTTCAGAGACACTGATTTGGACAAAGCTGGAAGGTGATCCTGGGGCCCACCGATTCTTTCTAGTTGAGCCAGAAGACAACCACTTCCGAAATTGCGTGGTTGGAAAAATGCTTGTTGAGCCGAAGAACAATATGGTTCCCGTACGAGTTCTTAATGCGGAACACAAAAGCGTCAAATTGAAGCAAGGTGAGGTGGTGGGAAAGTGTGTACCGGTTATTGCCATTACGAAACTATCACAGGAAGGTGTTGCGAAGCCTCGTTCACCAATGGGAATGACTGAGGTGAAAAGAACTTTATTCCAGCACTGCGATCTGAATCAGAAGCAGCAAGCCATGGCAGGGAACCTCATCAACGAGTTTGCTGATATATTCGCTTCGCGGGACTGCGAGTATGGAAGAACACACCTTGTACAACACCGGATAGACACTGGAGATGCAAGACCGATTCGTCGGCCTCCCAGACGATTACCATTAGCTAAGCAGACGGAGGTTGCAGAGATGGTGTCGACGATGGAGAAGGAAGGAGTAATCGAATGCTCTAAAAGCCCATATGCATCTCCAATTGTCCTAGTCAAAAAGAAAGATGGCAGCACTCGGTTCTGTGTAGACTATCGCCAACTGAATAATGTCACCAAAAAAGATAGCTACCCTCTACCAAGGAATGACGATACACTGGATACACTGTCCGGAGCCCGATGGTTTTCCACTCTAGATCTGAAGAGTGGCTACTGGCAAGTGCAGATCCATCCGGAAGACCGTGAGAAAACGGCTTTCACAGCAGTAAACGGGCTCTGGCAATTCACAGTAATGCCATTTGGATTGTGTAACGCGCCGGCAACCTTTGAGCGTCTAATGGAGCGTGTTTTGTTGGGGCTAACATGGAAAACGTGTTTGGTCTACTTGGACGATGTCATCGTGGTTGGAAAAACGTTTGAAGAACATCGAGATAACTTGAAGGAAGTGTTCCAGAGACTACGAAGTGCACAATTAAAGCTTAACCCGAAAAAGTGTGATCTCTTTATTTCTGAGGTGAAATATCTGGGGCACATCATCTCGTCCGAGGGAGTAAGGACTGACCCAGAGAAGGTCGATGCGGTGAAAAATTGTCCCGTTCCCAAAGACAAACACCAACTGAGGAGCTTCCTGGGACTTGCAACGTGCTACCGACGGTTTGTGAAGGATTTTGCAAGGATCGCAAACAGCTTGCACCAACAGACGGAAAAGGGAAAACCATTCAAATGGTCAGGTGAATGCGAAGCGAGTTTTAAGAGTCTCAAACACCAACTGTGTGATGCTTCAATTCTAGCGTACCCTACTGCAGGAAAAACATTTATTGTAGATGCCGACGCTAGTAATGTTGGGATCGGAGCCGTTCTTTCGCAGATCCATGATGGCTAAGAGAGAGTAGTTTCCTACTTCAGTAAAGTGCTATCCAAGCCGGAGAGGAACTATTGCGTAACCAGGCGGGAACTCCTGGCTTTGATCCTGGCAACAAAGCACTTCCACAAGTACTTGTATCTGCAGAAATTCATCCTGCGTACAGATCATGCGTCTCTAAAGTGGCTGCTGCAGTTTAAGAACCCTGAAGGACAAGTCGCGAGGTGGATTGAATGGCTGCAGATATATGACTACGAGATACAGCACCGAAAGGGAACTCTTCACTCCAACGCAGATGCCCTCTCCCGGCGGCCGTGCAAGGCTGATTGTAAACATTGCGTACGCCAGGAGGAACAAGATACAGTATCAGTCCAACGGTTGAGAGCTGAGCCCATTAGCGGCTGGAGTGCACGGGAGATCCGGAATGCTCAACAGGAACATCCGGATATCGAGCCGATTCTCGCCTGGAAGGAACATGAAGGCAAGCCGGACTGGCAGCAGATCTCCAATAGGAGTCCGGAACTGAAGGCATACTTGGCACAATGGGACTCACTTCATGTTCAGGATGGCATTTTGGAAAGAAAATGGGAAAGTTCGGATGGAACATCAGCCGTGATGCAACTTGTGGTACCCAGATCGAAAGTCAACGAAGTGCTTAGGGAACTGCATGATGGAGTGTCCGGAGGTCACTTGGGAGTAAATAAGACACTCGAAAAAGTGCGAGAATACTTTTACTGGATCCACGCAAGAGACGATGTCGAAAACTGGTGCCGAAAATGCGCCACTTGCGCAGCCAGTAAAGGCCCGAGAGTAAAAATGCAAGGCAAGATGCATCAATACAACGTTGGAGCGCCCTTTGAAAGGATTGCAGTTGACATCGCAGGACCGTTTCCAGAAACCAACAGTGGAAACCGCTATATCCTCGTAGTGATGGACTACTTCACTAAATGGCCTGAAGCATTTGCTATACCTAACCAAGAAGCTAAAACCGTGGTAGAGCAGATTGTCCACAACTGGGTAAGCAGATTTAGCGTACCAATGGAATTGCACTCGGGCCAAGGTCGAAACTTCGAGTCGAAGATCTTTCAAGGAGTATGCCAGCTACTAGGGATTAAGAAGACAAGAACAACCCCGCTTCATCCACAATCGGACGGAATGGTGGAACGCTTCAATAGAACCTTAAACGAACACCTTTCTAAGGTTGTTGGCGACTGCCAGCGGGACTGGGACAAGCAGATCCCCATGTTCCTATTAGCTTATCGGAGCGCAGTTCATAACACAACAGGTCATACTCCATCCGAAATCCTTTTTGGTCGAACCATCCGGTTACCTAGTGAATTGATGTTTGGATCTCCGACTGATGAAGCAACGAATGAAGATGATTTTGTTGCGGATCTCAGAGAAATCATCAGAAACATTCATCGGAAAACTAGAGATAAGATTCGGATATCCAGCGACCGCATGAAGACGAGGTACGACACAAAAGCAACCACCACAGGATTCCGGGAAGGAGATCTGGTATGGCTATACAACCCTCATCGCCGAAAAGGCATGTCACCTAAACTACAGCAGGATTGGGAAGGACCCTATAAGATAGTGAAGCGCATCAACGATGTTGTCTACCGGATCCAGCGAGGAAGAGGCAAGCTGAAAGTTATCCATGTGGATCGTCTCCATCGCTACCATGGCGAAAATATTGACGTGCTTGTTCGGGACGAACAAGTCTAAGAGGGGGATATTGTTGCATGTTTGCTTAAACTGTGTCATTCAGCATCAATTACCGCCATCTAGTAGAAAGTAGCCATATTACCGATTTTGGCAGCATTTGAATAGCAGTTTGAGTAGCTGTGAAATAACTAGTACACTCAACGAATCTGGAAATTTCGAGATATAAATAGATGTTATGTTGTTCTCGAACCTTTTAAACTCAACGAATCTGGAAATTTCGAGAGGTGTCACTAGGAGATATAAGGCGTTTTTCTTTTTTAGCTCCGAGCGGGGCACTGAGCTGTCAAAAAAAGAACTGTGTTACTTTTTTAACTCGGAGCGCTCTGAGCACAAAATTTGTATTTCTTTTTTATCTCTGAGCTAGCTCAGGGCTCGCTCGATGAGCTCGATTGAAAATGACCGAGCACATCGAGCGAAAAGCTGAGCGCGGCTGACTTCATTCATTATTTGTGCTTTTTCCATAGTTTATTTACTAGAAATTATAATTTAAATAGAACAATCCTTGACAAACACCAATTTCAGAAGCAAACCTGACTATTTTGAAAATTAATAAAAAAAAATATCTAATGACAGTTCAGTGCTCAATTCTGTTTCTTAACTAGCTCGGAGCGCTCAGGTTACGTTCAGCTCGGAGCGAGCTCTGATCGCTCGGGCCCCGCTCTGTTCCCCGCTCGGGGCTAAAAAAGAAAAACGCCTATAAATAGATGTCGCAGGAGCACCCAAGACATTCGAGTTGTGAACCGCGATAAAGAAGTGCGATAGATGACAGTAGTGAAAAGTATAGGGAAAACGTATAAGTATTGAGTAAGAGAAAAGTGATTGTGTATTTAAAGTGATTAATTGTGAAAGTGAATTGTTGTGAATAAGCGAATTATTAGAATAATAATCAAGAATTAAATTGAAAGAGAACTAATAAAGATTAATTAAATAGAATTACGTTTTATCTTTTCGAATCCTTTGTTTTTGTTATTAAATTGAATTTCATTTGTTACGAGGTGGTTTCTAAAAGCTATAACAGAAGGATATCTGCTACGGATCGTTTGCCTGAGATACCTACTTGGCATGCATGCGGCTGAGGCACGGCTGAGCTCGCCGGATAAGGGGGGATCTTGTATCTTAGCAAAAGGAGCACCATTAAACAGAGAACAAAAAATCATGCCAAGATTGTAACGGCCTTACAAATGTCAAATGACGAAATTTAGGTGTCAAACGGACGGACAATATTGTGGTAACTTCACTCCCACTCTGCTTCACTTTAGGGTGACTGATGGCGTGCCACCCTGGATACAGTTTACCCTCCCATTTCACCAATAGGTGAATCACCTTGACAGCTGATCGTATCCGAGTATAGTCAACTGTCCCTAAATTAAACTAGCGCGGAAAATTAGTGCAACATAGAAGAGATCACCCAATACACAACCCCCATTGATATATTTAAACGTTCATTTCGGTATAATCAATCCAGACAAATTTTATTTAAATCTAGGGTAATATAAATAATTCATTTTGGGTTTATTTACTAGTAGGCATATGTTTAGATGGTAGGTTAAGAATTGAGGTTATGTATATGGCATGTATATTGTTGCATGTTTGCTCAAACTGTGTCATTCAACATCAATTACCGCCATCTAGTAGAAAGTAGCCATATTACCGATTTTGGCAGCATTTGAATAGCAGTTTGAGTAGCTGTGGAATAACTAGTACACTCAACGAATCTGGAAATTTCGAGAGGTGTCACTAGGAGATATAAATAGATGTTATGTTGTTCTCGAACCTTCTAAACTCAACGAATCTGGAAATTTCGAGAGGTGACACTAGGAGATATAAATAGATGTCGCAGGAGCACCCAGGACATTCGAGTTGTGTACCGCGATAAAGAAGGGCGATAGATGACAGTAGTGAAAAGTATAGAGAATATTGAATAAGAGAAAAGTGATTGTTTATTTAAAGTGATTAATTGTGAAAGTGAATTGTTGAATTAAATAAGTGAATTATTAGAATAATAATCAAGAATTAAATTGAAAGAGAACTGATAAAGATTAATTAAATAGAATTACGTTTTATCTTTTCGAATCCTAGCCTGGATGTAACAATATGATTAAATTATATAGTTTTATGTAGGTATAGTTAGGTATTTAAGTATCAAGGTGTTATTTTATATAGTATGTAGCTTAATTAGTTATTTATAGCAAATTTAGGACAATCTTATTAGTTAATTATTCAATTCATAGCAATTCAAGTATTTATTTTATAGGCAAATTAATGTATATGCAATTGTTAGGATTTCAATGAAACGGTACATGTATGATCAATATTTTAATGAATAGTAATCAAGTTTTCAAATATTAGAGTATATATTATATATAATGTATTATATACATACAAATATATTGGAATATAGGTAGGCATGTTAAACAATTGACATAATGTAACTTACTGGTATTTTCCACCGTTTGACGACGTTGATATTAATCCCAGAGTGTTGTGCTCACAATCCTCGGTAGTCGGTGTTTGAACTATATTTCGTCGACACTATATGGATTATAGTAATATATATACCTATATATATACCAAAAAGTAACACTAGTTTCAATCAAATTTTAGTTAGCTAATAAGTTTACGTTATGTACAAGGGGATAAGTAGGCATATATTCTGATTTTCACTTAGCTGCAATTAAATATATTCTAGTGGTATGATACTAACGAAACTTAAAAAAAAAAAAACATTAAACACATCCGCACATGCATTATGAATACTTATATGTACAAACTATTAAATCTCGTTAACTAGAATTAAATACAACGACGTTAGTCCCTCGAATTCCGACCAGAACTGATAATTCGCATGCAATCGGTAAAACGGTAAGTTTCCCGCATGCACTTACTTCTGATAGAGATTTTGGCTTACGGAGCCCTTCCAATACGCCAATGCTCTCTTGTGGAGATTTTCTTGCGATCGTAGATCGGTGCCGTGCTTTCTTTACTGTTAGGGTTAATACATTAAAATCATTGACTTTATGAGAGGTATATGTATGGACATACTTAAGCACCTGTACTTCCAATGTTTGGTGGTAACTTGGAGCGTGGAAATCACGTATATTGGTGAATTCGACGTAGGGTTGCCGTGGAGGGGTATGGCAAAGCGAATTGTTATTAAGGATGCATAAAACTATAATGTTTTATCGCTTCCTACCAGATTGGGGAAATAAATTTAATTACTGTCTGATTCCCTGTGGAAATAATTACTTTTCTTAAATTGCTTTTGTCACACTGTTAAGCAGCTTACCGTAGAATTATTTAATTTTCCATATATATTTTTATATATATAATTTTAAGTTTATCCCTTTAGGAAGCTTTAAGTATCTTTCGGTTTATTTAGTTTTTCTCAAGACCTTTTATTTTTTTAACTCAATCTTTTTTTCTATATATTTGCTTGCACGATCACTCCTGTTTCACCGCCAAAATCAAAAAGAAATTTACAGCGAATAGCTAGTAAGCCCTGACCCATTAGTGGAGATTTTTTTTTCTATTTTCCTTTGCTTCCTCTTTTGTGTTTTGGAGAATTTGGTGAGCATAACTAAAGGGAAATTTATGTAAGGGCTAGTTTGTAGTTGGGCTTTAGTTAATCAATTTATTAAGTAGGTAATACAGTTTGCTGACATCCGCAACACATTCTTGGCTGTTAATTTTTTTGTATGTGAAATATTTTGCATACATTATTAAAAAAACATATAATTTCAAAACTGGCCTGCGTATACAATACATCCTCTACGTAGGGGCTAGCAGACCAGCTGTCAAATTTTGTTTGTCGGCCATTTCATCGCATATCTGTTGATGATTCCTTTGAAAGAGAGAGACGCGACGATTTCCATGGAAAGCATCACCGCACTAACAGCAAGGAACATCCCCTCTCTTTTGTTGTTCGCTTTTTTGGCTTTCTCTGGCAAACCATCGAAGTATAGTTGTGATAATGGTCTCCATATGAGATAATGGCAGCATGCATTAGTGCGGCTATCAATTTATAGCACGTGGAGACCACGTCTAATGAAATTACATGAAATAAGGTTAAGTTCGAACGATTTTTCGTTAGTAGGTGGAACGCGATGAAATGTTTTGGATTGTGACTAGACTTTTAAAAATCGCGGCAAGGGTGTTGTTGTTAGCGGCAAAAAAATACTCGCTCTGAAAAGCCATGAAAGGCATTAAATTCCCAAAAACGCAAGTGCTACCCATCAGGAAAATCAATGGAGAATGGACGAAGAGTGACAAGAAAAACCCCGAAATATTTGCTGAACATCTGGAAGAAACATTTAAACCGTTTGATGGTCAAGTGTTGCTCGAATTCCCAGTCCTAACCGTGGCACCTGACAATTATAGAATAAAAAGTGTATCGCTACTCGAACTACGCTTCGAAATAGAGAAACTAAAATTAATCAAAGCTCCTGGATATGACTTAATCACAGGACAGGTTCTTAAAGAGTTACCTAGGAAAGCTTTAATCAAGTTTGTCTATCTTATAAATGCATCGTTTAGGTTACTGTACGTTCCACGACAATGGAAGGTAGCTGAAGTTATAATGGTTCCAAAGCCCGGTAAACCACTAAATGAAAAAAAAAATAATATAGGCCAATACCGCTCTTACCGATTATGTCGAAGGTACCTATTCGAAGAACTTTTGTTGAAGCGCCTACATCCGATTATCGAAGAACATCGATTAATACCTGATCACCAAATCGGATGCAGGACTAAGCATTCTACAATCGACCAGGTTTACAGAATAATCAATTTTTTATTTCAATTTTCAATTTATTTATTTATTTTGTACATTAAGAAAAGTATCTTTTATAGTACTTAGAAAGTTAACATTGATTTACATTAAATTCAAATGTCTTAAAGCTAAATTACATTATTATTTTTTAACAGATAAGAGAAAGCTATAAAGGAAAGGGAGGATAAAAGATAGTGAGAGATATTATATTAGATGTGAGAAGGAGTCGATGAGAAATAAAGAAGAACTGCACTTTTAAAAGTTTTGGAATTAGCGATGGTTTTTATTCGGGTAGGCAAAGAGTTCCATAGCCTGACAGCGTGAATGAAGAATAGACGTGAGGAGTTGAGGTGCGTGTATCGAAGGGAGGTAATATTCATAGTTCTAGGAGATTGAGAAAAATTAAGCTTATTGAACAGATATACAGGGCATTGGCTGTATATGATTTTGTGAAGGAATAAACAGTTTCTAGCGTTGATGTAATCTTGCAGAGCGCAACCAAGAAGCCTACGAGAATACACGGATATGTGGTCGCTTCTACGAAGCCCATGAACATATCGCACCGCATCATTAAAGGCAACTTGTAGTTTACGTTGCGATAATGAGTCGAGAGTGCTGTAAACAACATCAGCATACGTAATGAGAGGTAGTACAAGGGTTATTATAAGCTTTCGCCGAGTTTCAGTTGGAGTAAAGTCTGCGGAAAGCCATAATTTACGTAAACATCCGTATATTCGACCAATGACCATACTGATGTGATTGTAACTGGATAGGCTACGGCTTATTACAAAGCCTAGACTGGTGACAGATTCAACTGCTTTAATTTTTGTATCATTTAGCCATAAAAAGGGTAAAAGGGTAAGATCAAAAAGTTTGTATGATATGGGGATAACTTGCGACTTTGTAGGATTAAGTTGTAGTCCATTTTCTACAGACCACTTGTGTATCCGCTCTAGGTCTTCGTTGACAAGGACAGCTAGTTCGGAGAGGTTAGCAAACAATCTTGCGGCATGAAGTTGAACATCATCAGCATATAGGTGAACTGATGTGCGTTTACAGACACATGGAAGGTCGTTAATAAAAATACAAAATAAGATCGGTCCCAAAATTGATCCCTGTGGTACTCCCCGTGTGATTGATTTTAACTGAGAATGGTTTTCATGAGTGGTAACCCTTTGGAGAGGAAACTATTTATCAGATTAACTGCTCTTTCACTGAGCCCGAATAAATGTTTAAGTTTCCAAAGTAGAATTTTATGGTTGACTTTATCAAAAGCGTTCGAAAAATCTAATAAACAGAGAAGCGTTATATTGTTTCTGTCAAAATCTTGCCTAATTTCCTCCAGTATGTTAACCATAGCAGTGGAACAGCTGTGGTTAGCTCTAAAGCCAGACTGTCGAGAACTTAGCAAATAATTGTTTAAGATGTATTTCGTTAACTGCTTTGATATTAGCCTTTCGAAAACCTTTGACAAGCAGGGAAGGATGCTAATCGGCCTGTAATCAGCAGGGGAGGTGGGGCTAGGTTTTTTTGCAATAGCCAAAACTCGTGCAACTTTCCAACAGTCCGGAAAAGTTGATGTTATAATACACCAGTTGATAACCTGGGTGAGGTGAGTTATGATTGCGGGTAAGATAAGTTTGACAAAACGTATTGGCACACCGTCCTCTCCAATGGATTCAGACTTAATGGGGGCTATACACTCAACTACATCATTTTCTGTGACCACCTCAAAATCTTCTAGCCTAACATTGAGATGTGATGAGTTTACAGATTGATCAAAATCGAAACCACTTTCACTTGAATCGGTCCCAAGAAAAAAGTTATTTAATTCGTCAGGATCTAGACAGCATTTGGAACTATTATTTCTACTGGAAACACCGATTTTACGCAGGTTGCTCCAGAGCTTTTTTGCAGGTAGGGAAATGTTGAGTTTTGAAGCATAATAATTTTTCTTCGACGTGCGCAGTATTGAAGTTGCGAAATTTCGAGCCACCTTGTATGCATTCCAATTAATATCAGTGGGTCTGTGCTTCCATTTGCTGTATAACTTATTGCGGTTTTTAATCGCACCCACCACATCCGACGTAAACCAAGGACAGATTTTATTTCGTATACGTACCGTTTTGTTCGGAACACATTTGTCAAATAACGAAGATAATATAGCTTGGAAATAGTTCAATTTAGCGTTCGGGTTAGAAATTAATCGACTTTCTTCCAAGGCAGCAGATGTCACTTGCATATGAAGCGCATTTAAATCTATAGAACTGAAATCCTTAAACGTGAAGCTCTCAGAGACAGCAGACTTAGTCTAATTGATATTGTAGGTACAGAACAGGAGATCATGGTCAGAAACAAAATCAAACGATAGTTGATCGAAGAGAAGAACTAGTGACGGATCAGAGACAATAAAAAGATCTAAAAGACTGGGTAATCGATTACGAGCAAAACGTGTTGGGGAAGTTGTATTTACTATATTTAGCCCTAGAGATGAAATATAGTCCTTCATTCGAAAAGTTAAAGAATCGTTTTTTAACAGGTCTGTATTGAAGTCGCCACAGATGATTATGTGTTGGTAGATTGCACAGATGTCGGATAAAACAGAAAAGAACGGAGCATGAGAGCAGTTACGATTATTACTGTAAGCACAGCAAACTATACACTTCGTGTTCGAGTCACGTATTTCAACAACAATATATTCGATCCCATTACCACTAGACTTAGTGACTACATCGCATTTGAGAGTCGATTTGCAATAGATTGCTACTCCCCCGCCTGTGGTATCAGTAACTCTATCATTTCTAAATATCTCATAATTCGGGATTTTATAGGAGAATTCATTAACAGACGGCTTGAACCAGGTTTCGCTTACACAGATAACATCAACGGATGAACTAGAAAATAAGTACTTTAGATAGTCTAATTTACGATTGTTTAGACAATGTAATTGAAAAAAGTTCTAGAGGAGAAAAAAATATGTTCTAGTGTTTTTCTCGACGTCTCTCAGGCCTTTGATAAAGTATGGCATATGGGCTTGAAACATAAGCTAAGACAAGCTTTTCCGAAACAGTTATCTGATATCCTTAGTTGTTACTTAACAGACAGACTCTTTCGTGTAAAACACGGAAATGATTACTCTGAATTCAATGAAATCGTGGCAGGAGTTCCCCAAGGAAGCGTTCTTGGACCGATTCTATTTCTAATATACACTAGTGATATTCCGCAAGAAGAAGGCTCAACAGTAGCCACGTTTGCAGACGATACAGCTATATTAGCGGTCAGTAATACCGTTGAATCAGCAACTAATAAACTCCAGCGTATTGACACAATTTGTGATTGGACAAAGACTTGGCGTATTGCTCTCAACGAGGCCAAATCAACGCAAGTGAATTTTACTTATAGAAATGTAGACAACTTACCCATTTTCAATGATTCGGTACGAATTCCGTACGCAAACGAGGCAAAATATTTGGGAATGGCACTCGATGCGAACTTAAAATGGAAACCGCACGTCAAGAAGAAACGCGAAGAGCTCCCCATTCGATGTAAACAAATGCACTGGCTGCTTGGTAGATTTTCCAAACTCAGCTTGCAGAACAAGCTGCTTTTATACAAGAAAGTACTTGTACGGTATACAACTTTGGGGTTGTACCAAATCCAGTAATATCAACTTTCTACAAACTTTTCAAAACAAAGCGCTAAGAAAAATAGTAAATGCACCATGGTTTATCAGAAACACTGATATCTACAGAGAAATAAGTATGACTACCGTCGAAGATGAAATAAAACATTTTGCCCACAAACAACAGACACACATTCACGGTCATTGCAATAACACCATGCTACAAATTCGAGACGATACTAACCTAGTGCGCCGATTACAAAGGATAAAACCATTTGAATTAGCGCAATAAGATGTAACCGCGTGCTTATGGCGGTATTAGCAGGTGCCTCCACTGGGAAGCTGCCTGCCAAACGCGTATTTTACAGTTTAAATAAAACTACTAGATAGGAATAACAAAGTTGTAGTATGAAGGTTTCGAAGGGAGGTGGTTTTTGTTTTCTTATCTTAAGTGAGAAAGAGTGGCATGCAAGATTTTCCACCTACCCCTATTCGGATATTCGTCCGAGCCTAGTTCTGGTTCCAAGTCTCGTCCTTTTAACCAGGATAGGTAACTCTCAGCTTGCTGAGAGTAACGTTAATATGACTATGGCTTGGGAGTAATATTAAAAACTATTAAAAAAATATACATTTCATTAATAATATTTTTTTTGTGAAATCTCTCGTTTGAAAAACAAATATAATTATTGTGCCAACATTTTAAAATCGTTGTTGGGTGAAGAAGTTTAATTTGAATATTTTTTTTTTAATTTGACAGTGCGTTATGAACTTGCCCAGTATGGCACGGCCCCAGTGTGCTACTGGTCGATAATGTGAGTAAATCTTCGAAAATATGCCAGTGCCTTGACTATTTTGGGTACTGCTTCTTTTATTAATGATATACTCCACTAAATATTTCAACTTTATTTTATTGAAAATATTATTTATTAACTAAATATTAATTTGATAAAGCAAAAGTAAGTTATTAAAAACAATGGCGTCTTCCACTCGTCAAACCAAGATCAGAAAAATCAATCGCGTGCTTCTTACTCGCCGTCAACCACACTCTCCAAAACTACTCGTTGCTTGCTACTGCTCCATAGAGGGCCAGTCTATTTATGATGGTGCTGACATCTACGGGACTCTAAAACTTGTTACTCTCAATTTGCTCAAAAATGTCGATTTTCATTTGCACGGTCCTTCAAGCGAGGGCTACCATGCAGCATTTTCAATCAGTTTCCTGTTTCGTTTTACTTTTTTTAACAAAAAATGTAAGCGTTTTAAATCATTTTCAAGAAAAATCAAAACCCGTTGTGAGTGTAAATAACAAAACCGTGGGCTTTAGTTTTGAGCTACTACATTGTGTTCAAAATATTGAGAAAAAAAGCATTAGCAAATTGATAGATATTAAATTGGAAACCGTTAAGAAATAAATTGTATACAGATTGATTCAGTTATTGGACTAAAACCATATCCAACATATCATTTGGTTCAAAGATTCACAGTCAGTTGTCAAAAATGCTGTCAGTTATATTTCAACTTAATTACGCGTTAATTCACCAACTCCGGTGAATTAGTTGATTGCATGTTTATTAATGTTTATTTATAAGATTTCTTATTTAATTGATTCATAATGCACACCTAATTTGCGTTTATTAATGCGGCTGTATGTTTCCGTTGTCTTTTTACAAATCACTGGTCTGCTAGACCCCTTATATATTTTAATGTATGTATTTATATTCCAGGTAGATAGTTTAGAACATATACTCTCTAGGGACCAGTAATGATCAGGCTAAACGATTTTTTAAATACGCCCACTGACACGCCCAAAATTAAATAAAAACATTTATATCGAAATAGAAAGCTGAAATTAGGAATATAATATATATATATATAGTATATTGTACTTTCTATGTGTCCGAAATGCTTAAACCATATTCAAACAGGATAAATTTACCAAATTTGCCTTCCGCAATTTTCGTCCGTAACAAAATGGTATTTGAGTATAACATACAATATTAATTGCTATTGACAGCTTTTTAAGTATGCAGATATGTTCCATAAACGTCTATGAAATGCTATTACTATTTTGCGCAATACTCAAATGCTATCAATTCCTAGAACCTGGTAATACTGTTGCTGACATTTAGCTGCCTGACATTTCACTAACAACTTTTGTTTATTTTTGATTTCTGCCAAGGGTCGATTTTCATCAACAATTTAAATAATAATTTCCTTTATTCATACTGTACAATGTCTGAAATCGATGAGTCCGGATCCGAAACATTGCCCACAGTAATCGAAATCGTTGACTCATCGAATGAAAGTGATACAGATCCAGACGATGACGACAGTTTGTTAAAACGCACTTCAAAGAATTCAACGACATCAGTGGAATCCTCATCTTCTGATGAAACAACAACAACCACCTCTCCCACAATCGAAACAAATCGAACAGAATCAAATGATAGCAAGTCCACTGATAAAGACATGGCTCCACAGAAGATCTGCAATCGCCGTAAAAGTGTACATCACTCAATTAGGTCAGCGGAAAATCTTTCCTTTGAAGTCGACTCATCTGTTTGGGACAAAAAGGCGGGCAATGAAGAAACTCCTGCAGAAACGAAGAAGAGACGATTGGACAAAGAATCTGACGACGGAGCCAGTGACGATTCGGAAATGCGAGCACTGAAGAAGATTGCGTATTGTCGCGTGTTTGCTAATTATTTGCTGCGCCAGTACAACATGCTGACGATTGACTTTAAGCTGTACTCGAACCTTGATTTCCTAATGGAGGAGCTGAATAAGCGCGTGGATGCGTATTCATCGATAAAGAAGAGTCGAATAGCTTTTCGGGAGATGGAGGCGAAAACTCGCAGGAAGTTGGATTAATAGAAAGAGTTCTGGTAAGTATCGGAACTGATTGAATTTAGGTAATAAAATGTTTTTGCTTTATTGAGAAATGGCGTTGTTTATTCTGCAAGTTGGAAATTTCACACGTGAGCGGTGGTGTTTGATATGGTAATGACGAGGCCTTTTAGCTATTCCAGAATCTAACTTGAGCTCCAACTAAATACTTCCACATACCACCACGAAGTTACCTTTGAAAGAGAAAAGCCTAGAAGAAAGCGCTCGTTAAGCACAATCGCGATTGAAATTTCTCTTTAAACCGACTTTGACAGAGTTGATCCACCTTTCCACAAGTATGACTCTAGGGTCCAGGAGCAAAAGTAAATTCAATCGGAAAGCCTACGGTTGAGAGATGAGGGATTCCTATTTAACTGTGTCGGTTAAAACAACAATCAAGTGGTTATTTTTGGAATTTGCCTAGTGCTGGGACCGACTTACCACTACTTACTTAGTCGTGTGTGCTTGTGTTTGTTTATTTCTTGAAACAAACTTCCTTGATATAAAATTTGGCCAGTGGGCAGATCACGATCGAAGGACGTCGTCTCGTTGATAGCGGAACGCAGAGATGCGCGTTTGTATCTATTTCCTTGAACACAATTTTAACCCCAGCACTCCCTGCCTTAAAGACAATCTCATTCCCCATTCTCAGTTAATATTTGAACCTTCATAAAAAAAATACGTCCAGCTAGACAGTCTAGGATACACACACACGAACCTACGCAAATACGCCACTTTTATATATAATGTGCTTACTAAGCCCGCAGTTACAGCAATAGGTACGTAAATGTGGAACAGTTAACATCTTGAAACGAACACTCATAGTAGGAACGATTTGTATCATTTCTGTGAACGAGAAGTTGAACAAAAAAAGTTGTGCGTACCTACGTAAAAACTAATGAACTCGGTCTGTAGCCAATTTTATAATGGTTTAATGACAAGTAAAAAAAACACCTTAACTTGATTTCACAAACATTAATGAACTTTACTAACAAATAATTAAATTATTAAATAAAGAACACGAACCTTGAATGCATTTCGAAACGCGTTCGTATTATCATCAGTATTGCACGTGCATTTAATTATTTGTTTTTTGTAAGTAAAGTTCATTAATGTTTGTGAAATCAAGTTAAGGTGTTTTTTTTTTACTTGTCATTAAACCATTATCTATCGGATTTCACGCCGTTCAACAATCAATTTTTAAATTATGCCAATTTTATGTTCAATTTCTCAATTATTTGTGACAAATTAGTTTAATAAATTATAAGCAATATTTTAAGACAGAGCTTGTGTCGATCTCTTCATTTTAACTGGACCAAAAAGCAAATCTAATTCGTTTAATATTTCATTTTACGTATGGCTATAACTGGGGCCTTAGATGGCGCTATAGTCCGTGGTGGACTTGGGTCTTCACCAATAAGCCTCTCCCGTTGGTGCGGCTTTTGCCTCCAGTTGCGCACTCCAAGTTGGTTAAGGTTACGATTTCGTTGTTTCCTCCCAAATTCTACTAGCTTTTCCCCTGTTAAAGTTTACATCATCTTCAAACTTTTCGTTCATAATTGATAGTCCGCTTGAGCGAACTGTTGGATACCCTATCCACATTCCAATCCCCCGTAGTGGGCATGGAAGATTTAACATGAACTTCTTCGACATATTTGGAGCTGAGGTCAGTCAAGATTTTTAAGACTTCGTCTGGGTGTTGAAATAGTGATGGCGTCGGATGAGCCTTTCATGGGTCAACGGCACCGCCTTTATTCCCGAAGTGAAATTCTGACAACTGCTCCAGAAGGAATTTCAGGAATTGCTCCTCCAGGTTAAGGGCTGTGCCGTCGGGGTAACTTCCCTACCTCGTAAAGAAAAATAAAGTTATAAGAGAGATACCAGCTTCGAAGATGGATACTCCATTGTAAATCACTACCCCGGAACGTCAACGGAATATGAAATTAGAGTATGCACCTGGAACGCACTTTCACTCTACACCCCTGGTGCTACTCAAAACCTTGATTCTGTCTTTGCGCGGTACAAGCCAGATACTCCCGCGATCCAGCAGATACGATGAACAGAATAATATGTACGCAAAAATAACAACAGTGCGACATTTGTTACAGCTGTCATAACATGATGCACATCCTAGGATGCGAGTTCGTGATCACCTGGCTGTAAGTCACACCCAATGCACATCTTACAACTTCAGCCTAATCATGTGCACACTCCCCTACTGACGATCCTATCAAGGAGGAGTTCTATGACCACCTGGGCGGAGTCTACGAGTTCTATCCGCAGTACGTTTCTGATACTGTGCATCGACAAAGCAACCTGGCGTTCTACAGGTAGTCGAACGAGGCACGCATCAAACATATAAACTTGCACATATTCCGAGGGGCAATCGTCGATTCTGACCATTTTGAATTGAGGCTCAATTCAGAGCTTGACTATAACGAGAAGAAACTCGAACTGCACAGAAAAATAAATTCAACGCAGAACACCTTAGCATGAATGGATTAGCGAGAGTCTGCAGGGAGCGCTTGACCGATTGATTTTCTGCTGTGCACTCAGCTCCCACAGACGCCAACAATATCGATATCGCGATATCTTCAAAGAGGTAGCCGAGAGCACCGTAGGTAGTCAACCACCCCCGAAAAAGAGCCCGTGGTATGATGCTGAGTGCGCTAACCGGAAAATGGTGACAGAACGTGCCCATCTGCAAACGCTGAAACGCAAAACTATGGCAGCAAGCGAATAGTATCTAGCAAGGAGAAGGGAGGGAAATGATACGCTGCGCAGAAAGAAGAGGCATACGTAGTCTCCCAGCTCAAGGAGATCGAAGAGTCTCGCGAAGCAACTGTCTGCTGGCTTTAAAACCGCCCAGCTCTTTAAAACAGAGAAGAAAATCTAGTCACCGAAGCATATGGAAAAGTATAGAGGCGTTTGAGCAGCATTTCCAAATGCTGTTAAATAAGTTTCAGTTAGAGAGAGTGATAGGCCAAAGGGAGAGCTCACGTCCAGTTAATGAAGAACCATAGCTTAAAGAAAGCTGTAGAACAATAAGACTGGCGGCTGTATTAGTTTACCAGCGCCCATGCACCAAATCATCAACCAAGTATTGGTGAAGAGATGCATATGCCCGATGACTGGGCTATCAAATTCAATATGCCCAATTTACAAGGAAGTCGATCATATGTATATCTAGCATGAACTATCAAGGCGTATTCCTGCTAAATAGCGCATATAAGTTACACACTAATCGGCAAGTTCCAATATGGCTTCCGGCCGGCAGATCGACAATAAACCAAATCTTCGCACTCCGCAAAATCCTGGAGAAGACGAATTAATTTCAAGTCGAGACCCACCGTCTTTTCATTAACTTTAAAGCATATGATTTGCATTAGTCATCAGGAGCTGTACGTGGCGATGGCTGAATTCAGGATCCCCGCCAAAACTTAACCAGTTGTGTCGCGTGGCGCCAAAAAACACGTCGTGCAATGTGCTACAGCTCTTGTGAACTATTCCGGCAAGGAGATGCGCTACCATGCGACTTCTTCAATCTTGTTTTGGAGCTGAAAGTGCGCAGGGCTTGAATCAACATGGAAGGCTCTTCAACAGATCCGTCAAATTACTGGGATATCCGGACGATATCGACATCATCGGCCGATCTCAACGTGCCATGGTAGAGGTTTTTATGAATTTTGAAGAACAGGCAAAATTGGTAGGACTTGAAGTCAACGAGGACAAAACGAAAAACTTGCTTTCAACAAACAAACAAACATCTGTCCACCGACTAGCACAAAACGCCACTCTTGGTTACAGCAACCTCGAGGTGGTAAGGGAGTTCACCTACCTTGGAATAAACATCAACTCCACGAATGAAACTTTACTGGAGATCCGACGTAGAATTACTCTAGGAAACCGTTGCTGCTTCGGTTTGTCAAAGCAAATGGGTTCAAAACTCCTAACCCGGAAGACCAAGTGTAAGCCCTACAAAACACTGATACCGCCAGTTCTGCTTTATGACGCCTAGTGCAGGGCGATGAGCAGGAAATGAGAGCTAATATTGGGTTCTTTCGAAAAAAATATACCTCGTCGTATATGTGTGCCGAGAGAACGAATTGAGGAGATGTTACAACGGGGGCTCCATGCGCTGCACCAAGATGTGGATGTGGTTCGAAAACCTTAAACAGGTCGACTACATTGACTATATCGAGCGAATGCGCAATAATGCTCCAGCGAAGAGGATCTTCGACTCCCAGTACCCAGGTTCGAGACAACAAGGAAGACCGAACCTCTGTTTTAAAGACCAAGCCTTCCCGAACGCCAGAGCACCTAGTCTCCACAGCCGTAATTCTTGTTGTTCAATGAAGATTATCCATCAGCTACTGATGCACCCCTTCGACTTTTTGGTGCGGTTTATGGGCTGGCCTTTTTTAGAAATGAAGAAAATCGAAATTTCACCATCAATGTCGCAGTAAAAAGATGCAGTTCCTAAGCACACCAAATTCGTGTCGAAAGTTTACCACATTGTTTTAAAAGATTTCTTATTCAAAAACCTCATTTCCGACCCTTTTAAGGGTGTTCATGGCGTAAAACCTATCATTTGTGCCATGCGGCAACTAAATCTTGCGGCACAAGCTAGTAGCTAGACCTTTTTTTATCAAAAGTGCTATTCAACGTGTTGTTTTCGATAGGTTTCCGCAAGTCTATACAGGGTGTTTCCAAGTTAATATTGTCAAGACCTTGGGAACTGATTCTTTTGTATAATCTAAGAAACAAATCGTTCTACAGCAAAGGTCACCAAGCATCACTTGAGAACGGCTATACCGATTTGAATTTTTTTAGTATTTGTAATAGTCCGAATGAGGTTTTTAAGAAAACATTGAAAAACTGTCCGGGAAATTGGAAAATTTTGGATAAACTGAAAGTGTTATTTCCAAGGGATTTTTGCATGAACTCGCCAACATATGTAACTCACGATTCAAACGATGGATTTGCCATTATGGTACTGGAAAAGGGGCAACTACTGGTCCCTACTTTTTTACCCTTTCCCGTTGATCATTGATCGAATAACTCACGTGACCATCGTTTGGCAAGTGATAGGTTTAACTACCGTGTTGAGTACAAAACCCCACATAACATCCATACAGGAGCGATGCTTGTGGAAAAATCGCACCTACGGCCTTGGAGTTGTTCGTGGCACCACGATACTCTGTGACGAGCGGTCCGAAAGGCCCAGGGCTTGTCTTGCTGTTTCGATTAAGCTTGGACAAGCTTCGACAATTTTGTGGCCAAGATTTGGTTGCTGCAGCTTTAAGTAACGAAACGAATGGTTATCGGAAGAGCTTTGTCGTGTCGTCAGCGTATCTCCCCTATGATTCGGTATTGTCTCCACCACCAAGGCAATTGCTGAGCTCATAGACTATTGCTACACCAGGAAAATGTGCCTAGTTATATGTTGCGATGCCAATGCTCAGAACATTGTTTAGAACTAGTAAAAGCTCTGAAAAGGGGCAAAACAGCCAAATTGGAATCACTTAGAAACCTTGATGGTAGCTTCACTGAGACGAAAGCGGAAACTCTTTGTCATCTGCTGGAGTCTCATTTTCCGGGTAACCAGATAACAATTGGCTAACAACCAGCCCCGATTACCGAGACTGCGAGTGAGCCGCGACAAACAACTCGGCGTAGCTGTTATATTACGAAGGCTGTGGTAACGGACGAGGCTATCAAATACGCTTTTGCGTCATTTGTCGGCTTAAAGTCACCTGGCACGGACGGAAGATATTCAGCTATGCTGCAACAAAGTACAAACCAGTCTGCTACTGACTATAAAGAGAATCTTCACCGCTGTCCGGGCATTCGCACACATACCAACACCTTTGCGTACAGTTACGACTGACATTTATACCAAAAATTGACAGAAAAGACTACTTACTCGCCAAGACCTTTAGACCAATCAGTCTCTTCATGTGCGCAGAACTGTTTTGCGATTGTACCCTCTATCTCAGATGCAACATACCTATCAACGCGGAAAATCTTGCGAGACTGCGATCCAAAATCTAGTTGGTAGAATTGATGGCGCGCCCGAGACGTGATCGATCAATGGTGCACTAGGGGCTCTCGGTCAATCCTCTCAAAACTGAGGTTGTTCTCTTTGCGAGGAGGAGGAAGCTGATCGTGTTGACTCATCCAGTGCTAAAAGGCGTCACAATCCAGCTCTGCAATGAAGCAATATATCTGGGAGTCATCCTGTACCTGTATAGCAAACTTCTTTGGTTGAGCTGAAGACTGCCAGGGCGTTGTCGGTTTTCTGGCGGTGTAAGGGCATTTTCTGACTTGCTCTGGCCAGACTCTGAGCTTGGAAAGGAATGCAATCGAATCTTCACGGATGGCTCCAAAACCGGTCAAGGATCTGGTGCTGGTGTTTTCATGGAAAGCGACAATATTGGACTTTTCTTCTCGTTAGGCAAACATGCGTCGGTCAAACGGAGACTTATATCCTAATGGCTATGGACTATGCTGTGGTGAGAAGGTATGGGGGGGGGGGGTGGGTATCAGCGTCTGCAGCGACAGTCAGGCTGCCCTTAAGGCCTTGCTCAACCCTTTAACCCCCTCCAAAAAACGTTAGTGAATGCAAGATCTCTCTGAATTCGGTCGGAAGACTGAATTCACTTAGAATTATCTATCTCCCGGGTCATAACGAGATCACAGGATAGTGCTCAGAGGAAGACTTCTCAGGACCTGAACCGGCGTTATGTCTGCCTGCGTCCTCGGTCAGCACTTTCATTGACGGTTGGGTTTCTATGAACAAAATCGCAGATGGAACGACTCTCCAGGGGTAGACAGAGGGTGTTTTCATAAACGTCGAAAATCTGCGCTAGTACAATCGTCTTTCTTCTTTGTTGCATTATTGAACACACCTATTCTGCAGAACGTGAGCAGGCCTGCTTAGACCCGATTTATACGCTGCGTGCTTTGTCGTACGTTCCCTAAATTTGTAGGTAAAGGGGATGAAAAGTGCAGGGGATAGCCAAACACGGATGGGCCGCGAATTCTCATCCGATTCCTTTATTCTCTTTTGGCCCTCTTTCGTATTTTTCTGTGTTTGCTTTATTTTCGAATTTGGTTCTGTCGTGTTACGTTCGCGCTAGACATTTGATGAAATTGTGTGCATTCTCTATCTGCTCAGATTTTATACGTACCTACGGGTAATAAGGATTTCCCCATTCCTTCATTGAGAATTGCTTAGGTAGGCATTCTTTCAATTCCTAGAATTAATACATCGGAACAAAGCAATAGTATTTACGTTTGATAATTGCAATAAAAAGAAAGTAAACCTACCACCGCGAACGACGAATAAGAAATAAAGGAAACAAAAATAATTTCAAAATCAGGGCAAGTAAAGTGAAAGCACGCAGCGTATAAATGCGCGGTGCGCGCCCCGTACGTACGACAAAGTGCGCAGCGTATAAATCGGGACTTAAGTACAATTTTAAATAGTCACTGAATGTTCATAAACGTCAGATTTTTCGATATCCAAGCAATGAATAATGAGACAAGGAAGCGGTGTTCTGGGAGAAAATTGAAGCATCTGTTTAAGTGGTGTAAGTGTTTACTAATACAAGAGCGTTTTTCTCAATCCGGCCAGATGTGGCATGAGGTAATGTGCAGTTTTGAATGAGGACCCATATGAAAGTGTTAAACATTTCACTTAACTTTTTAACTTTTTTTGCAGCATCTTTCAAAGATTCGAACATTTATTTATTATTCGAATATAATTTATTTATTTATATTTTATCGATTTCCATGAGGTGTATGGAATTGTTTGCAGAATTAATATACTTACTCAAATGTCGACCTACACTTCTTTATCTAGTGCAGCCTATCTTGTGAAAAAAGCCTACCTTTTTTTAACAATTTGTCCATAACTTTTGTTTCCTGGGTATTTTTGGAAATTATTGCTGAACTCATATTCTTTGGCCATTGGTCCATTTGATTGATAACCAAACGATTTCGCATATTTTATTTGTATCTAAAATAATTTTTTTTTTAATTTCTATAAACTTACCCGAAACAATCCTTTTCCATTGCAAATTAATATTAATGAAACACGAAATTTTTTCATTTAGAATTTTTTATTTTATAAATGGTTTAAAAAAAACGATCACATCCCCTTAAAATGAACAATCTTATTTAATTTGGATCTTACTGAATTATTTTCATTTTCTCAAACTCAAACTTTTTCGATTTTCCATTCCTTTTTCTTTTTTAATTTTTCTTTCAAAAAGATCTGCATTCATGGCACCAATTCCTTCCATAATTTCAGAAGTTTCTTCAATGATTAGATTATTCTGCTTAATTTTAAGCAAAACTTCTTTTAATGATGCTATTTTTTTCGATTTGCGGCGAACTTTTTAATTTAGTACTTTAATTTTTCTGTCTTTATCTTTAATCAACTTTCTTGAAATACTTGTTTTTGTTTTCATCTTTTTGCTTCTTGGTGAAGTATTTAAAGATGAGTCATTCTCCGATTCTTCGTAAGATTTAAATACATAAGTTAATAAAATTTAAATAAATATTATTTAAAAGTTAATAAAATTTAAATAAATATTATTTAAAATTTATTAACTTACAACCAGAGCTGCATCATGAGTTGTTCCAACTGTTGGTGGGAAAATAGAAATGCACTCTGGGACTATTTCATTTACTATAAGATTAGCGGTATCTTCTACAGCCGGTCTAACACAGCGATCCTCAAAATGTACCTACTACTCTCGGCGCAATAATCGAAACTTCCTCCACACCATGGTGGTCCATATTACTGCAGCTTGGAATGGCTTAGCTAATGAAAAAAAGTTAAAAAGTAATGGCACACCATGTTTTAAACACACAACATTTACCTGGTTTTGCACTTATAAGACTTTGAACGAGGGAATCCACCACAATACCAAACAGAAAAAGGTACACACGAAGTGGAATAAGACAACACACAATCACTCAATCACTTTACTGCCACGAGGATCAACCAACAAGGAAGTTGACGCGCAAAGATTAAAACGCTTAACACAAATTTTGATGTACACAACATTAGCAATAATACCTTTCATAGGCCGAGGTTCCATCGAGAGATGATACTGCAGACGGCATTAGTCTTTTCCTCTTCACATTGAAAATAAAATCGCTGGCATTAAAGTGTTTCGAATACACAACACTACGGATCGTTATGTCTTAATTTTTATGGTTCAGGGCAGATATCCAAAGATTTCTTTTAAATTCACACTGAGGAAACCTTAAATACGAACGGAAAAGTAAAAGCCATAAATTCCTGAATAACTAGATAATTACTTAAGTCCCATTTGCCCTACAACACCCATTTGTTTACGTTTTTAACCCTTCTGTCAACTATAAGGTCTGGCCAGATATTTCGACATTTTGATGGCAGTTTTTTCTAAGAAGTTATCGCCCAAGCTTCTTGAAACTCCATGATAGGGTCAACCAATATTTTTACTTCTATTTAATAAAAATTTTATTTATATATATGTACCCGTTTGAAAGAAATAAGCCTTTTTCAATTTTACTACCTTCCGTCAATGACAAGGTTTGGACAGACCTACATACAATTTGTATGGAAACTATATTTTTTTGTGGTTTCCCATTTTTTGTGCTTTCACGTGCAGCGTTTTTTTTTTATTTTGTGATGTCCGTTCATACAAAATGTACGCAGGTCTGGCCAGAACTTGTGGTTGATGGAAAGGTATAAAAGTTGTGATTGACAGAAGGGTTAAAGAATTTTTAAAATTTCTGTTGAATAAAACCTTTAGCAAAAACACTACATTAAAAATTTGAAAATCCTCAGGTTACATCCCTGCCAATCACAACATCACTGTTAATTTGCATTACTGTTTATAACATCCCTGAGTGGAGTTAAAGGGACATTAGTCCCCCACTTGTTTTTGCGCGAATTTCTACACATAGTTTTTTAGAATAGTTTTCTGTGACCTTGTGGGGGATTAATGTCAAAAATTTGTAAGAAAAATGCTTCACTCACACATACTGTGTGTGTGAAAAAGAGCTATTCCTGTCTCTTTATTCAATGTATCCAAGACATCAAAGGAGAAGAATGGATCAACTTTTTTCATTTCATATAGCATCGTCCTCCACAAAGAAATCTTTTTCTGAACACATCTAACGCAGGTCTTAGTTAGTCAGACGTTTATGAAAACACCCAGACTAAACGATTCTCCCCGACGTCTGTGAAAAATCTGCTGCATTCTTGTTGTCACTCAACAGAAAAGACTGCAGACAAATTAGTGACGTTGTTACGGGCCATTAGGCTTTTGTCAAACATCTTAAGGTGCTAGGCTTATGCGATACCACCAACTGCGAAGCTTGTAGAGAAAGCGATGACACCGCGGAACATTTCCTCCGTGATCATGCTTATGCTCGTACCAGGAGGCAGGTATTTGGTGCTGATGTGGTGGGTGCTGTAAACCTAAGCTCCTTATCATTGAAGTGCATACTCGTCTTTCTTAGGAAAGCGAGTAAATTTAAACTTGGACAAACAAAATGGAACAGTGTTGAGTCTCGTCTCCAGTGTAGCAAGCCTCGCACCCCGACAAAAGATATGGTTTAACTAGTAGCGAACTCGCAGTTGCCTTGCAAATGGAACGCGCCCAAAAACAATTCGGACAAACTGCAAAAATCAGAATTTTTGTATACACTCTCGATCATAATTCACGTTAGAAACGACAAAAACTTGACTCTTTTTATACCCTATTCTAGGGGTATATTAATTTTGACGCATAGTTTGTAACATACCTTAATATTGCCCGTAGACCCCTAAAAGTTACTATATTTATGATCAGCATCGATAGTAATGTCGATCTAGCCATGTCCGTCCGTCCGTCCGTCCGTCGGCAAAAATTAGGCCTTTAAACTGGACCTAGAGAGCTGAAATTTTAACCATATACTCTCTAGGGTCCCGAAATAATCAAGTTTACGAATTTTTGAAATCCGCCCACAGACACGCCCACAAACTCAAAAAAACAAAATTTTGGAAAAAATCGAATTTTGAGCTAGGAAGCTGAAATTTTTTATATATGATCTATGACTCCTAAAACTGCTCGGGATATAAAATTTTCAAAATCCGCCCACTGCCACGCCCACAAAAAAATAAAACAATTTTTTTGAAAATCCAAAGTTTGAGCTAGGGAGCTGAAATTTATAATATATACTCTCTAGGGGCCCTTTAAGCTCATGTATAAATATTTTCAAAATCCGCCCACTGACACGCCCACAAATAAATAAATTTTTTTTTTGAAAATCCAAAGTTTGAGCTAGGGAGCTGAAATTTATAATATATACTCTCTAGGGGCCCTTTAAGCTCATGTATAAATATTTTCAAAATCCGCCCACTGACACGCCCACAAATAAATAAAACAATTTTTTTGAAAATCCAAAGTTTGAGCTAGGGAGCTGAAATTTATAATATATACTCTCTAGGGGCCCTTTATGCTCATGTGTTAATTTTTTTTTAAATCCGCCTACTGACACGCCCACAATTAAATAAAACAATTTTATTGAAACACCCAAGTTTGAGCTAGGGAGCGTTTTTTTTGATAAAATCCTTTAAATGCTATATAACAAAATATGTAGAGCGTTCTTAACAATTTAACCATACTTAGACTTTTGTCACGCCCACTTATGAGGGATAGGAATAAGAATAGGGTATCCAACAGTTCGCCCAAGCGGACTGTAGCCCGTCCCTATGTTTTAATTTTGTTTTGTTTGTTAAGGTGTGTCTACACCAAAGAAACATTTCAGGAAACTTGTTTAAAAAACGTTTCTGAAATGTTTCCCATTTGTTTAAAAAACATTTCAGAAACATTAAGAAATATTTCTTAAATGTTTTTTAGGTGTGGACGCTTCGAGAAACACTTCTGAAATGTTTCTGAAATATTTCTTTGTTTCCCATTTTTTGTATTCAGTTTTGTGCTCGAAAATTGATTGTAAAGAAGTTGCAATGATAGCCTCGTGTTTTATCATCATGAAAAAAATACAAAAAAAATAAAAAAAAACATAGGGACGGGCTGCAGTCCGCTTGGGCGAACTGTTGGATACCCTATTCTTATTCCTATCCCTCATAAGTGGGCGTGACAAAAGTCTAAGTATGGTTGAATTGTTAAGAACGCTCTACATATTGTGTTATATAACATTTAAAGGATTTTATCAAAAAAAAAGCTCCCTAGCTCAAACTTGGGTGTTTCAATAAAATTGTTTTATTTAATTGTGGGCGTGTCAGTAGGCGGATTTTAAAAAAAATTAACACATGAGAATAAAGGGCCCCTAGAGAGTATATATTATTAATTTCAGCTCCCTAGCTCAAACTTTGAATTTTCAAAAAAATAAAAAAATAATTGTGGGCGTGTCAGTGGGCGGATTTTGAAAATATTTACACATGAGCATAAAGGGCCCATAGAGAGTATATATTATAAATTGCAGCTCCCTAGCTCAAACTTTGGATTTTCAAAAATTAATATACCCTTAGGGTATAAAAAAATTATTTTATTTATTTGTGAGCGTGTCAGTGGGCGGATTTTGAAATTTTTTTATCCCCAGCAGTTTTAGGAGTCATAGATCATATATAAAAAATTTCAGCTTTCTAGCTCAAAATTCGATTTTTTCCAAAATTTTGTTTTTTTGAGTTTGTGGGCTTGTGGGCGGATTTCAAAAATTCGTAAACTTGATTATTTCGGGACCCTAGAGAGTATAAAATTTCAGCTTTCTAGGTCCAGTTTAAAGGCCTAATTTTTGCCGACAGACGGACGGACGGACATGGCTAGATCGACATTACTATCGATGCTGATCATAAATATAGTAACTTTTTTAGGGGTCTACGGGCAATATTAAGGTATGTTACAAACTATGCGTCAAAATTAATATACCCTTAGAATAGGGTATAAAAATCCAAGACAGTGGCAAAGAAATATTTTTAAAAGTAGAAATAATTCAGGTGGTTTAATGTTATTAGAAGAACTCAAAATAGATAGTTTAAGTGGATATAGAAATTTCGCTCGGTTGTCAAGTAAGGATTTCGAGTTTCTTGTTAATTTGGTTGGTCATAAAATTAGAAATCAAAATACGAACTTTAGATCCAGCATAAGTGTTGTAGAACGTTTGGCAGTGACTCTTCGATTTTTGGCCACTGGTGATTCTTATCACTCTTTAATGTATTTATTCAAAATTTCAAAACAAAGCATATCTTGTATTGTACCCGAAGTTTGTGAAGCACTTATAAATGGTCTTCAAAGTTATATGCAGTTAAGTCACATAGATATTCTGTTTTCATTAGTTTCTATTATTTAAAATTTATTTTATCACATAGGTTCCGGTGACAGAATCTGAATGACTTAATATTGCAGAGAGTTTCGATAAAAGATGGCAGTTCAAGCAATGTATTGGTGCAATGGATGGACGTTATATAGTTATAACATCACCTTCTCACAGTGGTTCTGATTACTTCAACTACAAAGGGACCTTCAGCGTTGTGCTTTTGGCCGTAGTAGACTCATCATATTCTTTTATATTCGTTGATGTTTTCTGTAAAGGCCGTATCTCTGATGGTGGTGTTTTCAAAAACAGTAAGCTTTGGACGGCCCTCAATAACGGAACAATGAATTTGCCGAAAGATGAGATATTACCAGGAAGAGAAAATCCGTGTCCTAAGTTATAGTCAGCGATGCTGCATTTCCTTGCAAACTCATATTTTAAAACCATTTAGTGGTACTTATCCAAAAGGTTCTGTGGAGCGCGTTTTCAATTATAGATTAAGCAGAGCACGAAATGTTTCTGATAACACTTTCGGTATTGTGACCGCAGTTTTCCGTGTGTTAAGAAAACCAATGGTCTTAAGCCCTGAAAAGCAGCCTTAGTTGCTAAAACATGTGTTCATTTGCATAATTTCCTTCGTAAAAGCAAATCGTCGCAATCAAAATACCTACACGGACTGTATTGCTAAGCCAACAAAATGGGAAAAGCAGAAAACATCATTTTTCCCACTGACAATGTGCCCTAGAAAATCCGCGTCTGCTGCCAAGGATATTCGACAAGAGTATGCTCAATATTTTCTTAGCCCGGAAGGCTCGGTACCATGGCAAGAAAAATATGATTGATAAATGAAACACATTTTTATTGAAACAACTTTTTAATTAATTTTCAATCTTATCTATAAACGAAAGCAAAATAATAATTGCTACAAAATAAAAGTGATTATTAGTTATTGTTGTTGTTGTTGTTGTTGTTGTTGTTGTTGTTGTTGTTGTTGTTGTTGTTGTTGTTGTTGTTGTTGTTGTTGTTGTTGTTGTTGTTGTTGTTGTTGTTGTTGTTGTTGTTGTTGTTGTTGTTGTTGTTGTTGTTGTTGTTGTTGTTGTTGTTGTTGTTGATGTTGATGTTGGTGTTGTTGTTGTCGTTGGTGTAGTTGTTTAAATTATCAGTCGTAACAAAAGGTGAAAAAAAGTTTTGCAAATCGGCGGTATCAATGTTCACCACCTTTGTTGGTGCCTCTGGCTGCTTCTCGATTTCTTCCATCTCTGCATCAAAAATTAATTTCTCAATATTGTGTTTCAGCAAGCAAACTCTCCTGGTATTTTTTAACTTCCTTACACGTGCTTCGATCATCTCTCCAAAGATTTTGTTTTTTTTTTTTACTGGGCATGGATCAGGTGTTCTTAGAGTATTATTTAGTTCGGATAATGTGTCTTAAAACCATGAAAAATATATTTCTACATTGATTAATAAAGTATAAATTATGTAAAGCAAATGTCATCATTTTGCTTTCTCAGCAAGCCTATAAACAACAATGTAAATACATAACTCATCCTTAGAATGAAAGTGACCTAACTTAAAGTTCATTGAAGTTCAGATTTTGCTATAAACTGATCTTACCTTTTTAAGGTGAGTTTATTGCAAAATCAGAACTAACGGAATTTAAGGTTAGGTCACTTTCTTTCTAAGGCTGCGACATATATTTACATACATATTATGTAGGTACGTACCTCCGTATGAATGTTTGAGCTAGTGTCAAGTTCTTGTTCACTCTGGCAGCTTTCCTGAAAACAAAGAATAAAATATATATATACCTACATAAATATTTAAATGCTAAACAAACACATACCTCAACATTAGATATAGTAGAGCCACAGTTATACCGATCATCTAAAAATCGTAAGTGCTTAAAAGGAAACCATTCAGCTTTTTTCTCCTTTGCTCCCATACCAGATTTAGTGACCTGTAAGTTTTTTCTCGCCTGTGTTGAACTTTAAGCGCATGGAGTTTTTTTTCTACTTCATATTTTTCACGATTTATATGTTCACAAATTTCAGATAAAGCATCGGCTTTTTTGTTTTATTTTTAAAATGTTCATCAATTGGATCCCACAAAACTTTTTTTATTTCATAAATTTTAATTAATTGAATAACATCCTCGTTACTCCACACTCTTCGCGACATTTTTAATTTTTATCACGCGCTCTCTTTCTCCATAAATTCCTGTTTCAAATGGGAAACACAGAAACATTTCAGAAATGTTTCGCGAATCGTCCAGACCAAAATAATCATTCTTTAAATATTTCGGAAACATTTCAGAAATGTTTCTTTGTTTCTGAAATGTTTTTTAAACAGTCCCGGGAAAGTTTTAAGAAAAGAAATAAACCAATAAATCAAATACGAGTAGATCACTGCACTTTTGTTTTTTGAACGAATCCGGGCGGGTCTGCTTATTTAAAATAACATAAAAACCCTCCACTTTATATTTTCTTATTTCGTTTTATTTTTTTTTATTTTCTCTATTTCATTTTTCTTTTTCTCATTTTTGTTTATTTTGTCTTTTTTTATTCTCTTTTAGTAATAGTAATAATTAATCAATTAATAATTATCTTAAATTTAATATTCATTTTTTTTCATTTAATAAAATTATTATTCTATTAGGTGAAGTTTTGTTTCTCTGACGCTGAATGTGTGTGTTTTGTGTTGTTGTAAGACATGTTTGTGTCTTTGTGTTTTGTTTTAGTAAATTTAATAAGTATAATACATTTATTAGAATTTCTAATTTTTGTTTCATAATTCGTTTTGGAAATAGTTTTAATAATTCATTTTTACTCCTTCGATTTGTTTAATTTGTTCCGTTCCTCTGTCTTCTATTGTTTATCACCTTGAATAGTCTAACTAATAAACAATGTAATTGATTTTTTTTAATTATTTCGTTCGTTAAAAAATACATATTTATTTTCTTAAAAACAAATTCGTAGTTTTTTTTGAATTTATTTTGGTCTTCTTTGGAGTTTTATTCTCTCAACAGTTCTTTGCTTTGGGGCGAAATACAAGAAGGAAAGGGACAACATTTTTGGTTTTAAAATTGCTCTTTACTGTTTCGGTATTTTTTTATCAGGTTCTTTAAGATGTCGATGGATTTTGTTGATTCTTTCTGAGTTTTTGTTTTGTAACATTTTTAAAACTATTTCATTAATTTTTTTTTGTATTAACAATTAGAATGGACAAATATGGTTTTCATTTTGATTTTCTGGAAAAACTTTGAGATATATTTAAGAAATGTATTTTTTACAAATGGTTTTTTTTTTAAACTTTAACACAATTTTTTTTTCATTTAGTTTGATGTTTTTTTTTCTTATAAGTTTTATGGATATTTTAAACATTTTTTTCTTTTCTTAATTGAAAACGTGATATGAGAAATGTGAGATATTTATAATTTTGTTTTTCTTAGTTTTTGTTGTTCTTTTTAATTTCGAAAATTCTTAAAATTATTTTTTTATATATTTTTCTGTTTATGGTAGCATTTTGTATGTATGTAGTTTCTTTTTTCTTTGACACAGGTATATTTTAATATGATATGAGTTATTTCTTTTTTTTTTAATTGCCAAATATATGTATTCAATTTTTTTATATAAGTCAAACATGTATGTAGAAAATAAATCTTGAAATTTGCTGGTTTGGACATCGATAATTTTGTTTTTATATATCAAAACGGATGTAAAGTTATTTGTTGTTGTGGTTGTTTAATTTCTTCAATTGGTTAGAACTATGATGATGTTAAAATTTTGTATCTCAAAAAACACATGAACTAGCTAACAATTTTTTTTTGGTTTTTTTAAAAACATTTTTGATTTTTGTTTTTTTTTTTTTTTATATAATGAAATGTTTAAATGGTAATTATTAGTTTAGCGTTTTTTTTAAGTTATGTAGTCTAAATTAGTGTGAGAGAGAGAAAGAGTATAGAATGGTATGTAATGATGAGGAGATGAGTTATAAATTGTTTGGGGTTATGTACATTATTGTTGAGAAAGGGGAAGCCACATTAGAATAATGTTTAAAATTTCTCTTGTTTGGAGGTTGAAACAAAACCAAGATGGAAACATTTTATCTACTCTGCATATTTTAGAAAACTAGTCTCAATCAGTGGATATAGGTATATATATTGTAGATTTTTACAACCGGAATGGAGAGGTTTCATATTCTCATATGGACGGGGCTTTTGAACGCAACTGGCAACTCTGGGTCGTTTTACATATTGGACTTTTGGATAGGGCTTTTCGGTAGAGTGAACAGAAGTAAACTTACCGTAAGGCTATAATAGTCTAATCTGCGATCTATTTCAGAACTTGCCTCGCACCGTGGAGAGAACAACGCTCGATGAAAACTGGGAAACATTTGATTCCTGTTCGCCTAAGAATCATGTCCTTTCACACGATGATCATGCTTAGTAATATGAACAAAGGATCACAATGGACCAATGGGCCCCCGTGCAAGCACAGCAATGGCTGTGCACTTCCCTTCAAACCTAATATGAACAAAATAAATTAAAAAAAAAATCACAAGATTAATGCAATATTGATAGGAAAATCAGAAAGATTCAGCTACCCTTATAATGCTAAATTTGCTTAGGCTCCAAATTCTCTAAATGTTACAGTACCCTTTGAGTGCTAAGGACGCAGCGCAAGCATTTGTTTTTAACAGAAAGCTGCACCTGGAAATATCGTATTTCATTGCATACTTTTCGGAGCTACTTGCTATTAGAAAGAATAGAGATAGGAACGAAGTGTTTTGGGTGCAGTTGTAGGGGTTTTCTCTACAGATGGTGTCTAAATTGCTTAGGGAGATCTAGTATGTATTCGGCTAAAAGTAATGAACTTGGCCGGGATTTGAACGCACGACCTTTCAATCAGTAAGCGAATACACTGCTACTGCAGTGTTGCCACCCGCAAGTGCCTCTCTTAAAGTCTGGCAGTAACAGACACTGGTTTAAGAAAACATTCTTAAGAACAGGGATTTTCTTTTTCTTTTATAATTCTTCTGTCACGAAAGGGGAACTTATAAGGCTAATTGCACACACACCGATTTTGAACGGCCGATTTTATACCGGTCGTCCAAATTCCAAAAGTGAACCACTTGTAGGAACGGGACCTGGCACACACGCCGACCGCTGATCGGTGCCGGCAAAATGTCGGTGAGCAGCCGTCGGCTAATTGCACACAAACCGATTTTGGTCGGCCGATTTTATACCGGTCGTCCAAATTCCACTAGTGAAACACATGTGGGAACGGGACCTGGCACACACGCCGACCGCTGATCGGTGCCGGCAAAATGCCGGTGAGCAGCCGTCCGCTGCCACTGTATCGCCGGTAGTATCGGGAAGTAGTGGCGTACGTGATTAAATACACGCTTGGACACGCACCGATTTTTTGCCGACCATTCCATTCGACTGCTCTCGCTTCATTCAGTGTGTGAAATTGTAGGTACATACTACGTTTAAAACTAGTTTCGGTAGTGCGTTTTAATTAAAGTGCAATGGGTGATTTAATTGACAATGATGTCCTTATTTCATTAGTGGAGGCAAGACCTGTTTTGTGGGATAAAACCTTGGATAAATTTAAAGAAAGGAATCTTACCAGGGATGCATGGAGGGAAGTTTGCTGCGCTCTCAAAAACGATTTTGAGGTTTTGGAGGATAAGGAAAAAAACGCATTTGGTAAGTAGTTTCCCGTATGTCATGTTTTATTCGTTCTGATCTTTTATTTACAATACACGGCTTATTAAACACAATAAATATTAATAGCATATCGAAGAATATTAAAGAATAAGCTGAAAATGTACCCAACAATCTCAACAAATTGAAACTTATCACACCTTTTCACTTCTCATATCTTACTCATTTGCCAGGGAACTGCCCGATATCTGTTACAAAATATGTACCTAATATTTTTCGAACGTTGTTAGCTTGTAGACCACCCCGTGCTGTTGCATCTCTTGGCAAATCTTCCAAGCCACTTATTGTTGTTGTATCTTCTGGCAAATAACCGTCCCGGTCACGAACAAAATTGTGGAGAACAATGCACGCTTTTACAATGTCAACTGCAAAATCCGGTTCAGTGTTTATGCGCCATTTGTTGCTCAATATCCGAAAAGCACACTCGACATAACCCTGAGCCCTACACAAACGATAGTTAAATGTACTATTTTCAAGCGTTAGGTGTGTTCCACCGTAGGGCCCCATTAAATATATGTGAAGACCAAATGCTTCATCTCCAACAAAGTAGTAAGGAACTTAAGGAGATTCTGTCCCCGGCAGACACTTTTCTTCAGGTAATTGTAATGATTTTGTCAGAATTGATTGCCAAAGAGTAGATTGCTTGAAAATGGAGGGATCACAATCTTTGCCAAAGCTTCCAACATTAACATACTCAAAACGATATTTTGAATCAGCTACTGCCATTAATACTATAGAGTAATAGTTTTTGTAATTAAAAAACATGGAACCACTTCTTATCGGGCAATATATACGAACATGTTTGCCATCAACAGCACTTATGCAATATGGAAAATTGGCATTTTTTTTTTTTAAATCAGAAGCAATGGTTTCAAGATAATCTTTATAGAGTTCACGTATACACTCATTCTTCATAACTAACCGGATGGCTTGGCATACTTCTTTTACTATTTTCGTCAAAGGATGCAATAGACATTCTGAATAAGTTGAAAAACTTACTACCATCACGCCATAGTTCTTCAAAAAGATTGTAGAATGTTCCCGTGTGTTCTCCGCTTTGATTGATAGGATGA
Source organism: Portevinia maculata (assembly GCA_949715645.1). NCBI lineage: Eukaryota > Metazoa > Arthropoda > Insecta > Diptera > Syrphidae > Portevinia > Portevinia maculata. The sequence continues at coordinate 27,451,340 of OX454528.1, read as the reverse complement.
ATACAGTACTTGCGCTTAATACGGCGATGCAATAACCACATAGCAACAGCTCGTTTAGGATTCATTGTTATTTTTTTTTTTTTTTTTATAATAAGCGCGCACTAAAGGGATTTGTTGGGATCCTTATAATGTATTAGCTACACAGCGCGGGCGTTAAGGAAATTAGGGTGAGAGGAAAAGGAGAGATGCCGATGCACGTTGGTTTTGAATGTCTGTAGGTTATAATGTGTAGGAAAAATGGAGCGGGGAAGAGCATTCCACATTCGTGTTGTACGGCTGAGGAAAGATTCTTTGAACTTCACTGTACGTCCGAACACAGGCTTGAGGGTGAACTGATGAGCATTCCCTGCATGGCGGGTATTGCGGTTGAAATGTTCAAGGGGAGGAATACAACTGGCTATTTCGTTTGAGCACTTATGGTGGAAATAACGATAAAATAACGGCAGGCAGGAGACATTACGACGATGACTAAGAGAGTCAATCGATCTCGCGATGTCTCGGTCGCCAATGAGTTTTATCGCGCGTTTTTGGATCCTGTCAAGTAGCTCCAAATAAGTTATTGGTGCACCGGACCAGATATGAGCGTTGTACTCGAGTTTCGGGCGAATAAACGCCTTATAAATTGTAGCCAGATCAGAAGGGGTGAAATATTTATTACAACGCTTAAGGAAGCCTAGACATTTCGCGGCGTTCTTGGCGACATCGCATATGTGGTCATTCCAACGAAGGTTGTCATTAACACACATACCGAGAATGGAAAGTCTTTCGGTTTCAGCGATGTAAGTGCCATTCATAGATAATGGCAGTGTGTGTGGGTTTTGCTTTAATGACAGGAGACAGCATTGAGTTTTGGAAGCATTAAATTCCACTCTATTGGTTTTACCCCACTGAGTTATGCTGTTAAGATCGGAATTTTTTGTTTTTGTTATTGCAAAACAAATAGGTCCAAAACGTCTAGCCCGAAAGACCAAGTTTAAGCTCTACAAAACACGCCGGCGAGTGATGGACCATAAGCAGGAAAGGTGAGCTAAGCTTGGCTTCTTATAGAAAATATTTGATCCTGTGTGCGAAGAGCGCAATTTTTTTTTTAAATCCCAAGTATTTATTATTTTTTATACATCTGTCTAAAGCGACACTAAGTACATATATTTTAAGGACGTGTTTAGGGATGTGACATATATTTGATTTGTGACCAATGTCAACAAAATCATTCGAATGACTAGGAAGTTAGTATTATTAGCGCAAATGGAGGAGAGAATATAACCGCGCACTCTATGAGTTCTAACATAAGTAAAGTCATTGCTTCTATACTGGTGAAGGTTACGTGAGCCAATGAAAGTCAATACTTTATTTCCCCATAAGACCTACCATGGAAGCCTAAGTATCTCGTAATAGTTGAATCGAGAACCCAGACGATGGTTTCGTAGCAGAAATATGAGGTAAGACGTTTATGACTAAGAGTGATGGAATAGCTCGCTTCGTGATTCTTATGGGCTAATGTGTCTGGACACAGCGACATCCGGCAACGAGGGAGCTGATGAACTGGCAAAGAAAGTGTCTGCGATGGACCACAAACAGGCACTTTAGGCTCTCAAACCACAACTCTGCAATCTCAGAAAAAGAGTGGAATAGAAGATCCGAATGAAAGCCAACAACAGGTGTAAACCACTAACCACTTGTCCACATAACGCAAACTATGACCAAAATATGATTAGAACCGGACCAACACACTTTTACGTTACGAAAGAACATCGCTGTCAAAATTGATTGGAACTCTTACCGGCCACAACTTGCTAAGGAACTATCTGAATACCCAGCAAGCGTGTGTGGTTGGATTTCCTTTCCTCTGTCGTTCTCTTATCTTTTTTTTCTTTCAGACATCTTTCTTCCCTCATTTTCACGATAAAGTTTTTGTGTGCGTCAAGATGCATATAAAAGAACCCCACCCCGGACTGAAGTAGCTGGAGAATTAATATCGTCCGCATCTCGACCATAGTCCATAAGTCCTCAGCGACACGTAACAAAATGGCGCCCGTCTAAAGGTAACATTTATGTTACGAAAACATCCCGCAGTGACGCAGGTCGCACACGACACATAACAACACAATGAAACTAAATCTCAAAGATGGACTTCTGTAGAGGCTGCGGTGATGAGGAAGCCCATGAGGATACACCTCACTTTCTGTGTCAATGTCCAAGCCTATGTCACCTGAGGAACAGAAAACTTGGAAAATACTTCTTCCAAGACATTCAAGAATGTCTACATCGAAATGGGTGGACAACCTGGAGTAGGGAAAGAAAACCAATGACGTCGGACCAATACCAGAACAACGAGGCCAACACTCCTCACAATGGGTCCAGATGGACCTAAGTGCGGTGTAACAGATTCGCTCTGTTCCATCAAACCGGGAACCTAACCTGTACCTGCCCGGAATTGTCTACCAAACATATCGATCGAGAGAATAAACATAAGTTTTAACATACAGACAATTACGGTGAAATTGAACCAATTGCTTCCCCATCCCTCAAATGCTGCAGGTGCCAGATTACGTAAAGGTCCAACTTTTATAGTCAGAGCGGTGCGTTTGGGCTTTTCAACGTAAGCGGATTGAACGACATAATTTTGACGATAGCTGTCTCATCATATCTACAGAGACTGGTAGGGTCGAAACGATGTCGTTAGGTCGTTTTCATTTTACGTGATGTGACCCCTGATTTCACTGCATGCTCCTATTTTCACGAAGAAATGACTTGGATTTAATAAATTCGCATCAAAAAGTTATTGTCGTAACAGATGCCTATTTTGCACATTTCGATAGATCGTATTACTCGGATGGCTTCACAAAGTGTCTTGTTCTACTTCTTTTTCACTGGGGGCTAAGTATATCGAGTTAAAAGTGGAGTATGTTGAAGAATAAAATTGATTTATGTGGACAAATTTTATTTTCTAAATTATTGAACGCCCCTGCGTGCGTATTAAATTGTACCCATTTTGTTCAATTATCCAGAATCAGTGGGTCAACATACGATAATGTACTATGCGGTATAAATTAACGATTAGTTACTACATTTTTGAAGGTAGCCTTGTACGTCAAACTTGAATGTTCTTAATATCGTGCATATTGAGATGATGGGCGGCCACTACTAACACGACAACCGGTCTTAAACAACAATCCTGATGATATGCTAAAAGAAGCAATCGGAATTAATTTTTGTCTTATATTACAGGGAATTTTATAACGTGGATTTCTGAACCTTAAAAAGCTTTGCGAATTTTTCCTGCTTGGGAGAAACTGTAGTGGTTTAACCTTCATTTTAAGACACTTCGAAGCGTTTTTAAAGTTCAGTTTAAGCTAAAAATCCTTGACATTCTTTATTTGTTTCGTTATATTTCTCTACTTTCTCAGAGATTAGTTTGTAAAAGTCCATTTGTCAGGAATTCACTTTTTCATATTTATTTGAGATTGTACAAGACTACTGACCAACACGTAAAGGCCCAACTATAATAAACGGCCGAAAACTTAAGCTTATATAGTATTAGAACGAACCGTTCCCTCCTATCTATCAATTGCTTAAGTAACCCATAATAAAAGATGTGAACGGAAGCAACGGACTTTGTTTTCCCATACAAAAAGCTGGTTGTCAACCTTACGATCGTGCGAATGGGATCGCTGTTTTCGGACGTAAATAGATGGGACCGAAGGGGGACAACCCGCTACAATGGGCACACATTACAAACTCTGTATTCGCTTAGTTTCGAAAGGCCTTAAAGGTAGAACTATAATAGTCGGACCGGTGCGTACGTCGCCGTCCAAGACTAAGGGCATACATTGGCGGTACAATGCTCATTCAAAACCGGAAGTACACTAGAAAACAGCGAGCATGATCTGTTTGAAATTTCACAGCTGATAGGAGAACATACGACTCGAAGGTGTACTGACTGGATCTGACAGTTTTCACTCACTTGTGTTCTGTTCTAATCTAGTTTTGGTTCATTAAATACAACTAATGACTGCCGACGTTTTTTCAGTTCATGAAATGGAGGGTTACCACTCACGAGTTCCACAGAAATGGAAAACTACAACCGCCGAAACTTCCGGAAAAGCCAATGCAATTTTGCATCGTTAACTGATTGACTATCGTCTGATGTCACAGAAACATCCGAAAATCTGCTTTAATTTCGAACAGCGACAGTTGAGCGGATTAAGATTACTTATACAGCATACAGTTTTAACTTTGCGAATCCCAGTCTGATTGTAACAATATTCTTAACTACAGTAAAACCTGCCAAGTTGGCCACCTGCCGAAGTTGGTATATATTTAACTACACCAGGAAAATCGCATTTTAATCTTCCTCAAAACAATTGTGTATGTTAGCCACTGACCTATATTGGAATTTGGCCACAACATTTTCATCATTTCTCATACTAATTAACCTGAGAAAGTTGGCTTGATCAATAAATACATATGTACGTATGTCCCATCACTGTCCCCTGTTGGTCGCACATTCGAGTATGCATTTTGCTCCACGTTAGGTTAACAGCTATATACAAAATATTTAAACAAATTGTTAACATAAGGAGAGGTTCATTCATGCATATGTGTGTTGTATTTGCACATTAAATACATTTTGTTGTAATGAACATATAAAGTGTGTTGCCTTACTTTTTCAAGTAACTTTAAGCTACGCCCAATTACTTAAAACTGCTTAAGGTTGTTCCCTAACACACAAATGTCGTAAAAAAGAGAGGCAATGAGCAGGCAAATCATTTCCCCTCAACTGAATTACGCATTTCTGCCCAAGAAATTTATTTATGCAAGATGTTAAACAGGTGTCAGTCCTACACCCTTTCATGGAATTTATATTGAATCAATTATATATATATATAATAATTGTTTTTGCCACCAAAACGTTCATGAACTCTTCACTCAAAAACAAGTCAACTAATTGCGCAAGACTCAAATTAGCATCGCACATCAACATCAAACCTGGCCTTGCTGTCAAAGGAAAAACTGGAGCCTCTGCTGAAATATTAACTTCTCAATGGGAATCCTCCTCAAACTGCTGCCGTGGCATATTTTTTAATGATGTCACTCATCGACAGAGTCACATGAGGAAGATCCTGACAAACCCAGAACAAATAAATCATCATCTTCAGTGAATGAAAAATCACCGGAGTTTCACTGTCCTTTTCATTGTTTATAATTTTAGAAATTTCCTTTTCTTAAAAACGTTTCGACATTATACTTTGTACTTTAAAAGCCGCGAATATGGAAAAAAAACTTACTGAATATCTTGACACACTAACTGGATACCGTTAGTCATTCCGTCTACGTTGTTAATTTTAGCTGTCACTTCTGTCTGACATCATAAAGAGCAAAAGAGACTGAAATAGAAATTTCTATCAATTACATTCGTTCGTACAATTGCAGCCTGACTATTCTCGGGCCTTAAACCTAGATCGAATTTTTCTGTTTCAGTGCTAACCACGATTATCTAATCTCGGGGTGGAATTTTTTGTATGGCGACATTTTAAACCAACTCGATTTCGACCTTGGTAAAGGGTCTCTCCAAAATACTCTACTCTTAAAAATCGCCGTTATGCTTGTCGTTTTTACACGACAAAGATCGGATGAAAATGTCTATAGTTTTGTAGTCGTCACACGACTTCACTGATTACTTAAGAAAAGCCAACACGACTCATGGCCTTAAAGCAACCTTTTTGTCGTTGGCAATTTCGCTCCCGACAGGGTTAAAATGACAGTTGAATATTTCATGTAAGTCCGTATGACTTTTTTCTCATTTACTTGATCGGCCAACTTTTTACGATACAAAATTTAACATTTTTCTGATAATCATTTCCAATCAAATATTTCTATTATCTAAACTTGATTTCACAAATTGTTTTGATTCTTCATTGGACGTTTCTGCTGTCATGTAGTTTGGTTACTACATCTTACTATAAAAGCGTACCCTTACTTTTTCATTGCCTTTTCAATCTCAGAGAATTTATCCCCTTTCCTCCAAATTTGAGAATTAACTTGAAGTTACTTGAGAATGCACAAAACCAGTCTTTCATTTTTACCCGAAAGAAAAAAACACACACCCATATAAGTTGGCCACAAATTCCGAACTCACTGAGGTTTAACCGGAACATTCGGTCTTTTTTCGGAGGGTTTTGATTTTAGAAATTGTATTGATCACTTTTTGCGTAACATGCTTTCAGGATACTTTCGGGGATATATCTGGTAACAGTTTAAATGCTGTCAAACATGTAAAATATGACAAAACAAAAATCTGAATAAGCTTCCCCTTTCTTAGATGTACATACAAAATGGATGAGCTAATAAAAATGAGCTTTGAGCGACACTAAAAAAATCTAAAATAATCATTTTCTTCTAATAGTATTTTTTGTTTGATTTTTGTTTTTCTTCAAAAAATGTATAAAACAGAAACTTAAAAATCTACAAACACACACATAACACTCACTTATACGTATACTATCTCTTAAAATAACTGTTCATTCACGCTCTGGACACCGGAATAATTCACTCATAACATTCGTTGACGCATGTCCACTCAAGAAAAAAAAGTTCAACATTTCATTTCATTTGGTTTTGTTCAGTTAATTTCTGCTTTAGCAATGCCTTCTATCTGTATATAGCTTTTAACATTATTCAACATCCTTAACCGTCTTAACTTTCCTTTTTTTTCAATTTTCAATATCATATCCTTATAAAGTTTTGTTTTAATTTCCTATAAATAATACAATATCAATAATAATTATATTTACTTTTGTTTTGTTTCTTTGGATATATTTAATTTAGCTTCGCTCAGTATAATTAACAATTTATTTTTATTTATCCTTTCTGTTTTTTTTTGCTATTTTGTTTGCTCTTGTTTGACTTTATGTGGTTTTTTATAGTTAAATATTAGATTTAGTATTTATTTAATGGAAGACATTTTTAATACAAGTTTAAGACACAGAAACTTTTTTTCTTTTTAAATTTGAAAAATTCTTTTATAATGAAATGAAGAAAAGTTGTTGTTTTTTTTTCTTTAAATGAGAAAAATAGATATGTTGAATATTTAACACTTAGTTAAGTAATTTAATTGTGTTTTTTTCGCAATTAATGTGTCTCAAACAAAATAGTATTTTGTTTTTAATTTTAACATACGCCTATAAGAATTGTTTTTTTGTTATTACTTACATAGAATATAATACACTCACTTTTTTTTGTATATGGATATAAAAAAGAAATAATAAATATGTACATATATGTAGTTATATATTTATATATATACATACATGTAATTTTGTTAAACAAAAACTATAACAAACAATATATTAGGTATATTTATGTATATACTTTTTGTATTTTTTTACATTTTTACTGTTGGTTTCGATTTTATACTGCTAAAATGGTTTCATTAGATACTTTTTTGCTTTTGTTATTTTAATTAATATCGGTTGTTGTTTTGATATGAAATTCAGTTGTTTTAGGTAAGTCTTTTTTCTGTGTATATTTTAATTTTTGAATTTTTAAAATTGAAACAAAGTTTTTTTTTAATTTGTGCGCTTAAATTTTAAGAAAACAAACTGAAGTTATAAACGAAAAAATAAATAATTAAAATTATTTTACGGACACCTTTTGAAGGGCAGTAGGTACTGTCAAAGAAGTTGATCCGAAGGGTTTTTCTGTCTGTTTAAAACCTTACTGCTTTACAAAAAATCATTCCTACTGCTTATTTATCAATTTAAGGTTCCTTCTGTATAAATTATCAAACATGGCTTGGATTTTTAAAGGTTAAGGATACGATATCTCAGCAATACATCTTTTTGGTATTCAATATTTGGAAATGTGTACGTGTAGGTATGTCTGTTCCGTATACGCTGCAACACTACCCAACAGATCTTCGTGAAATATTTTACTTTATTTTTTTGACATTAAAATGTCCTGTCTGTCAGTTTAAGGTGTTTCAAGTTCGCACACACTTCCACCCAATTATTTATTCGCATTATTATAAAAACTTTATTAAACATATAATAAATTATTATGCTAATACAAAAAAAGAATAAAGCGCTAGCTACCAGGGCTTTCGGCTAGTTGAAATACATTTTTGGTTTATATTTTATCTTCTAGTTCAAGGGAGCAAAGAAGGTTATGTACTTTTTTAACATTAGGTCCGTTCGCGTACTTTATGTGTAGAAAAATGAAGTGTCAAATCTCCAAAATCGAGAGAGAATCCTCTCATTTCTAAGAAAAGTACGCGAACGCTTTTGTGTAAAAATGTGAAAAACGTCTTAGTTTGGCTTGAAAAGAAGCAACAGCTTTTTTTTTTGCTGGCAAACTAATAGGATTTCATCATTTTACAGTTTTCATTTTCTTACTAGCCAGAAATTCTTTTTGCCATTTTCTCAGTACGCGAAGGCGTTTGTGTAGTTTTGCACCAAAGTTTATATAAATTTTCGTTTGCATATAAGTTCGCGAACGGACCTATTGTATACTGAAAGGCTTGTGAGTAGGGGGAATAGGGAGGTGGAGGGAGACTGACTATATAGTTTGGCTTTGATGCTGGTGCATTCGTAGATCAGGTGATGGATCAAAAGTATCTGGTTGGAGTTACAGAGATGACATACATGACGATTTTGGTGATGGGATGCTCGTGGGTGAGTTTTGTGTGTCCAAGCCGCAGACGAATGAATGGTCTAAGCATGTTTTTGCTGCATTGGGCAGCACGACATGAATTTGAGCTCGGTGTCAAATCTATCTGTCTTATAAATTTGTAATTGTAACTAGAATTTTTTTGCGGCAAGTGAAATAAAAGAAGTAACAAAATCTCCTGACAGTGAAAATGAGAGTGTGGTTTTTCATAGTGAATTTTATCATTTTAACCAATTTTTCGCTCGAAAAATCAAAATTACCAACGTTTAAGGCGAGGATCGCAGATAAAAACGAATTTGGTGAAGACAAACAAAAGAAAAAAAAATGTTATGTGTAACTCACTACATACTTGTTGAAAATTTATACCATTTAAGGATTTGAAGGAAGGTGAAAAATATAATGATTCATAAAACTTCAGTTTAGTATTTAATATCGTTTTTTTTGGGTTTTAAGAACCTCTTGGCAAAATAACTTTGAACAGAGAAATACTGCGTGATTTCAAAGAACATTTTTGAAAAAATATCCTTTTTTGGTGTTCTAAGGATTTCTTGGTAAAGTAATCTTGATCACAGATGTACTAAATTGAAACAGCCGACGAAAATCATCACCAACCGGACCCCTTCGATTTTTATAAATTCTATTTGTAATAAAATTTAGCTGAAATTCGGCCATCTGGACAGTTGTATACAAGAGGAAGAGAAATACCATTCTTAACTAATTGTGAACAGGCCTACCACCTATACAAAATTGTGCAGAGTAGATCCTCAAACAAAAGTGCAGTAGTTTGAAGTAGATTTTTATTATTTTTTTTTCAATAAAAACTGTTTTTTTTTAACTAAAGGCATTAGGTTACTGGGTTGACGGGGCAAGAGAATCCTGCGCCCATCACACTTAAGTCAATGTATACCGTTTGTGATAAACTAAACTAATGGCATTACGAAGATAACGTTTTAAAAAATAAAAATAGAACATTTTAATCAAAAAAAAAAGATATTATAGTTTTTTGTTTTTTTAATTCTTGGAAAAAAAATTAAGAAATAAAAGATAAGGGAAGGCAACAGTCCGCTAACTAATTAAAAAATTATGTATCGAAAATAGGGAGTCCAGCCGCTAAGAGTGGGTGCTTGAATTCTGTATGAGTCCAACATTTTCTGTTTTCTCGCGGGAACATACTCGTCGATGAATATCAAGGTCTTACCTCTTCTTGGAGTTGAGAATTTTGCATTCCTAAATTTTATGGTGGAGGACTGCTTTTACCAGTTCTGTCGTACCAGCATCTTTAACAAACTTACTAAATACCACCTCCAGCGGCAGGTGGAGAATCCGTGCAACCAAGAGCTGCGATAGACTCTACCGATACTATTCACTTGTGGTTTCTTCCGCATAAGCGTGTCTGCAATTTCTGGGTAGGCTTTCAAGATTCTAGTGATCGTCGTTCGTTTGAAAATTTTTGGTGACGGATTTTTAATTGTGGTACGTAGTTTTAAGTTCAACCACCATGTTCTTTGCTTCTTTTCATTTTGCCCTGGCTGTTAACTATCGCGCAAAGTGATACGAAGAAATAAAACATCCTTATCTCGCTTTTATCGGTTAGGCTGGTATCTCCCTAGTGTCACTGTCATAGCCTAACCTAACCTTACCTAATCATGTTCACTCCAGTAGTCAACATGGATTCAGCTTTGTTTCGCCCACCCTTTATATCTTATGCAATAATAGTCTTGACAAACAGTCTGGAAAAGTTCAGTAGATTTGTTTTTATGGCAGTAGAATTATTGTTAGCGCAAAACCCAGTAGATCAACTGCAATTACTGTAAAGTGGTAGCCCTCTTTATGAAATCTATCTTATTCAGTCAATCATTGTCTCATTTTTCTGCATATAGAAACTAGCACCGTCTCACATCAAGATTTCGATTTGAGATCGATATCAACTCTTATGCATACGACCCAATAACTTCCATCCAACGTTCTTGGGCACGTAGTGTTTTTGCCGATAATTTTGTGCAGAAAAGACTACGTTGACATACTGGTGTCGTAAAAGGACAATCAAACAACACTCAGTAACAGAAGCATGCATGTGTCGAAATCGTTATAATGCAGCAGGCATAAAAACTCCTGGATCACACAAATGCCATAGCACCAGCATTTGATTGTCCTTAGTAAAAAAAGTGATATGGGGCAGTAAAGTGGGACGGTTATGTTCCATTTTCTTCTGATCCCGTTCTTTTTTATTAATAATAGCACTAGCGGATTGATCCCGGCGTTGTATGGGTCTATTATAATTACTTTTTATCGAACACTATGTAAAGCTCTAACGATAAAATTCTTCAATGAGCTGCTCAAGAAAGTATAGAAAAATTTGTGTTCCATGATTAAAAAACTTGCCCCATAGTTCTTCATTCTGTCGCTTTGTGTCATTGTTCGTAAACAGGTGGAACGAAAAAAGGACTAATTTTATGACCTTATTGGGAAAATCATGCAAATTTAATTTTTATTTAATAATTATTTTTTTACAATATAAAAATAATAGAGCCTTCTTTCTATTGCATTTGGTTTTTCCCATATTATTGTAAGATTAAATCAAGAAACTACATGTTCGTAATCACGTTGAACGGAGTGTATGTACATAAAGAAATATGTTCACATTTTAATGCGTTGTTTCTGTAATTGAGTTTGGACTCGAAGATCGATTTCTTCTTTTTTTTGGTAATGGATAGTGGATGCGGTTTTTTCCTTAATTCGTATTCTCCCTCACCGACTTTATGTTGTACCGAAATTTCTTAACGGGTAGTTGTAAAGTAAAAACTAGTTAGCGCCATGTTAAAAGTGTCTTACAATGAGAAAATAACTAATGTGAAATTAAGCTCAGAAAGCGAGGTTGACTATAAATTTGCGACAAAGTTTTCACTCAAACTAAGCAGGGAAATCAGCCATTCTTCAAGGGCCTCGTTCCACTTTTTAACCTAACCTTAACTTTATAATAAATCATCCATAACACAATTTGCTGTCTCAAGCCGTCTTGAGTTCTGTCGCCCTAAAACGTCTGCTCATTTTGACAAACTAAAGCCATTCAACTTTTACACAAAAATCCTTTAGCATCTTTCTTAAAAAAAACCCCTAACAATTTATCTTTTTCTTTTAAACCGCTCGCCACAAAAGCACGGCCCTAAAGTTGTCATGCAACATTTTAAACATGCAAAAATCCAGAATAAAAAACACGGCTTAAAACATAATTTTACATTTAAAAATAAAAAAAAGTGCAAATATGCCTAAAAAATTCTTACTTTTTTTAATTTAGCATTAATAATTTGATTTAGTGTTAATTTAAAACCTTACCAGTTTGCAAGTATAAAAAACATTTTGAAATGTATTTTTTTTCGTTTCATTATTTTTCTCAATGAATCTAGTTCTTACAATCTATGTACTTTTTTTTATATTAAATTTAAACTTAATAGATTTTAATAGTATAAATATATTTACATAATTGTTTTTAATACACACCTTTAACTATATATTTTTTTAAATATTCACTTAAATTATAATATTCATGTTGGTTTTTTTAACTCTTTTTTATTAATCAATTTAGAAAGAAAACTTTTTTACACTAAACATATAAAGAAAAAAAGACTTGACTAATTAATTTACATGCAGGTATTTTTTTTACTCCAATTTAATTTTCCTTTTCATACTAATATAAAGAAAATAATTGTAATTATTGTCTAGCAAATTAACAATTTTTGTTTCTTTAATGTTTTCTTATTGTTTATTTATTTTACTAACTTGTATACACAAAAATTAAATGTAAATTAATTAAATTAATAAATTATTGCACTAAAAATTAATATTATTAAATATATCTTTTTCTTTTTCCTGGAAATTCGTAGGTACACTTTAATGAGTTGCGTTTTATGTTCTCATTATTTTGGTAAAATCGTTTTAAATTATTTCTAATTCAACAAAGGAGAAAACTTTAAAAAAAAGTCAAGTATTTTAGTTAGTCTTAAATTGAACTAAGTTTTTTTAGAAATTAGTTTTACACTTCCATTCGTTTTCTTCCTTAAATTTGAGTTAGATGAACACTTTAATATCACGCATGTGTTAGAATATAGGTCATCAAGAGCATGATCAAATGTGAGAAAATAATGGACGATGGTGTGAAGAATAAGACAGCACCACGGCCACATTGTTGAATTTCAATTTCTTCGGGATGGTAGTTTATGCATTTTTTGGGTCTCCGACGTTTTTGCGTTTCTTGGGTTTGGCGACGCGTACTGCATGCTCCTGAAATGCAAATACAGTAGATTTATTTTTAAAAAATACCAAAATAAGTTAAGGAATAAGGTGTGATAGTTTCAGAGCTCTTCTACAAGGCCACGTGTCAACAGGCAGGTGTCAACATGGAACGCACTGTTTCAATAGATGCGTCTATCTCCTGCGGTATGCGGACGATATAAATTCATAGGCCGTTCCCAGCGTACCGTATTAGAGGTTTTTACGGCGATTGAAGATCAGGCAAAATCGGTTGGTGTTGAAGTTACTGAGGACAACACCAAGCTATTAACAAATAAACAAACAAACATCTGCCCACAGCCTAGGACAAAACGTCACTGTTGATAGCAATAACTTCGAGGTAGTTAAAAAGGTCATCTACTTTGAAGTAAACAGCAGCACCACGAATGACAACTTTTTGGAAATCCGATGGAGAATTGCCTTAGAACACTGCCTTAGAAAGCTGCCACTTCGCTTCGGCAAAGAAATGGGTTCAAAACTGCCGACTGGAAGAACAAAAAGCATGCTCTATCGAACATTAGTCCTGTCAATTCTGTTTTATGTCGCCAAGAGCTATACGATAGGTAGAAAAGGGGAGTTATTTCGAAAGAAAAACACTACGTCGGATATTTGTGTTGCTGTCTGCTAGGAGAGCAAATGGAGTAGAAGATAAACAGCAAACTCTATGAGCTGTACCAATATGTGGATGTAGCTCAGAAAGCTAAAAAAATAACGTCGACAGCAGATCGAGCGAATGGACATCAATCGAATGGACAACAATAATCCAACCAAGGGAATTTTCGACTCCCAGCGAAAGGTTCGAGAAGGAAAGGAAACCGTATAAAGACCAAGCCATCGAGAATGCGAGAGCGGTTGGTCTGAACAACAACTGGACTATTGACAGTTCGGGAGACCGCTAAGTAAACAAGTAAGTAAGTAGCGCCTTAAACCGAGCTTCTCCAACCATTTGTGTATGTGAAGCTTTATTTTTGACACAAACAGAAGGTTCCTTCAATTGAATGCCGATTGCGAACGGCAAGCTCCTCATGTCATGACAGTTTGTACTCTGGGATGTTTGTCAGACATTCGCGAGAGGTGACACGGGCAGAAAATGTTAAGTGTGTTTCCGTGGGATTCGAACTTTAAACCTCTCGCGCAGTAGTTCAACGCATTAATCACTGAGCCAATACACCCAAAAGGCCATCGTTAAGCTGAAAAAGTTGGGAAGATGTATTTAACTCAGTAACACTGATTTGAGTACTTGGACACACAGATATCCAGAGTAATTAAAGAGCGGTCAGAAAATGTACGTCTTCATAAGCCCCCAGCCACTCGTAGAGTACTGCTCGTCTGTTCACAATCGTGATATGCTTGAGATTCTACGTCTAGAGCATAACGAATACTGACATTATCTCATCTCTTGCCGGTATTTAAAAGGTCCAAAAATTAGCAAATCTGTTCGGACTAAATATTAAGAAGTGGCTTAAGATCCTCAGTGGGCCCTTAACGAGTAGCTTTAAACAATCATTTTAATGGTAAATCCATGAAGAGCTAGCTTCTTGTTTTCTCGCTTACTAGCTTTTTGGCAAATATTTATGTGAGTAGTCAGAGCCAGTATGATTCTACCGTCTTTTAATCACAATAAACCAAAAACTGAAGGCACATGCTTGAAAGCTGATTACTGGAATGAACAACTTGTCCCGGCCTTGTTTTTATACAGTGCGGTTGGAAAGCAAGTTCCCTTCGAGGCTTGGGTATATAGTGAGTGCTGTTGAAAGCGAAAGAAACGCCATCGCAATTCATCGGTGCCTAGTTTCTGTCCACACGAGAATGGTTATCCTGTGTGCGCAGTGGGTTAGTGGTTAGTGTTTTTGACTATTGACCGAAGGGTCTCAGGTTTAAATTACGCCGGGACCCAGTAACATCTTACGACAAGATCAAAGATAATCAATTATCACGAGAAGATTATCAAATTTATTATCAATAGCATCGCACACAGAAACGGTTGGAAAAGGTTGGTTTTAGACCATGTATGGGCCATTAATGACTAATTTTTATTTTTATGCAAAGGCAAACTTCTTCCATGACGATGAGCTCTTTGAGAAAGCTTGGCAGGTTTTGTAATCTTCTCCATAAGCTACAATGAATCACCAGGTCTAAGTTCTTTTGTTGTCTTCGGATCCACCCAATTCGAATACGATTCAATACCGATTCTCATCGGTTAGTTGAACTTAAGAGCCAATACTTCGATGAATAAAGATTAAATCAGAAATAACGCGATTACGCACATCACCATTCTTGTTCTTACCAATTATACCACCATCCTCCAGTGGTTCAATATCCAGCTGCTTGGATCCACACGGACACAGTGTATCCACGACGAGAAGAATCAAATTACTGTGCGGAATTTTCTGCACACTAAACGGTCGTTCACATCCCGATACATGACAGTTTGTCAATTTACCCTAAAAAAAAACCAAAACATAGATATCAACCCAATTGGTAACAAATCCTAAAAAACCTTTAGTGGATTATTTTGTCCACCCTGATTGAGCCTCTCCGGTTGCAGGACATACAGATCGGTTTTCAAGTCACATCTTCTGGCATGCTGAGCATCGGGTGACGTTCGAGGACCGGTATGCTGTTTCTGTGTCTTTGGTGGTGGAGTCACTTGTTCCTTAAACAAACAAAAGCAACACTTAGGGTATGTTCTTAAAAATCTTCATTTGAAATTTACCATATCAGGAGTTGAAGAGAATTCTTCCATCTCTTCATCAACTGGCGAATAGTCATCATCGAACGGTTCATAGTCATCTGGATAAGTTGGCTCTTCAAAATCCTTATATGAGTATTCATCCTGTGGCCATGCACGAATAGCATTTGGAAGCAACGTAATCCACGCACTACTTAGCGATACAATATAATTCATAAAGCATGACGCGATACGATGTGGTCGAGCAATTCCTCCTGCCGCTGTATACGGGTTGTCTGTATCGGAACAGATACCTTGATAGTCGTTTATCGTCACACGCTTATAAATGCGATCCTGCACCAAGGAGTCCATGATTGTTCCATCAATTTGCCCAAAGAATTTGCCGGTGTGTTCATTCTCCTCGGAAATAATAACAAATCCATTGTTGTCGAGGACATAACAGTCGAGGTTGTCTGAGGCGCAGGTACGTTTGCATCCTGTCATTCCAGTGCACTGTAATGTACAATTCGTTAGACCCACTTCAAAAGCTTTATTGAAATTTGATTCTTACCGCTGACGTGACGTTGATGAAATGCTTTGCCAGAGATTCATGTTGAAACTGCAAACCTACTACTGCTGCCGGAGCCTTATGACCACGATGTTCCACGAATACTGCATGCGTTGCTGTTACCATAGTTATGTTCATTTTGCCTGAATATCCCGAGTCAAATGGAACGCTGTAAACAAAGCTATCCTGTTCTACTGCATGCTGGTCGATGGCTCGTTTATACCATGACATGTCCATACCTCGGGCGTTCTCTTCACTAAAATGACTTTGATGGGAGGATAAATTGTATTCGAAATGGTTTGAATTGGCTTTCGGGAATGTCTTACGGTTCAGGAGAGTCCTCAGCGCGTTTGATATGATCAATCCATCGCAGAAGTCCCGATCTTGTCGCCACGAATGATGTTGCAACGCTGAATTTCTGATATCCTTGTCTGGAAAAGGGAATTTAATTTAAAGATTATTACTTGCCATTAAAAGATGGATATCCTTGGGTAACGGGGGTAAGCTGTAGATGAGAATAAAATTACCTTCTTCGAGCAAGCTTTTGAAATCATTTTTTTTTAATTGATGCGAAATGCGAGTCGGCGCGAGGATGATTAGTGTCAGAGCAAGTTATAAAAGTTGAATGATATTTTTTTACATTATTTGTTTTAAGTTTACGAGCATCCTTAACTGTTTTCTAAAGGTTTGTTGTATTTTTCACACAAGCCCAACGATACATAATCCAACTACAAACAGGGTTTATTTGATTCCAATTTCAGCCATAAACTAGGGAAATTACTTAAGACAAACTTGGAGAAGATATTTGAATTTCTGTTTTTGTTCTTTCTAGAATTAGACGGACGGAATGAAAGCCTGTGTGGGAAATTTTTTTTTTTTTTCAAAAACCTTTCTTTGTAATCTACACCGCTATGATTGTCAATTTTTTACTGCTACTATAAAAGTGTAGATGTACTTCTTCTTATTCTATGCAAC
This sequence comes from Portevinia maculata, assembly GCA_949715645.1. NCBI lineage: Eukaryota > Metazoa > Arthropoda > Insecta > Diptera > Syrphidae > Portevinia > Portevinia maculata. Next base: position 27,434,172 of record OX454528.1, on the reverse strand, counting down.
TGGTATCAAAGTATAACAAAATTTTAAGATTTGTTGGTGAGCAGTATACATGCCGAGGCAACCTTAACAATTTGTAGTGCTCTTGGCGACATCGAAACATGTTGATTTCAATAAAACGTGTCGTTTATACACACATACCGATTACCCAAAATGGGATGTCTTTCGGTTTTGACAATGTTGAATGTTCACGTGGAAAGGTAGACTATTTAGAAGACCGTCTTATATTTTGGATTTATAAAATTCTATTCAGAGAAGAGTTGGAACGGAACGGTACGTTCAAGTTCAATGATTTTTGCGTTCATTGAGCATTTTTCATTCAGCAAAAAGTTTAGAGGCCAAGCTCCTACCAAAAGCTTTCAATTTATCAATAGAATTTTCTTATTTTTATTATGTCAAAGACTTTGCTGCAAAAGCAGTTTTTATGAACAGGAATTTTATGGACAAGCAATTTATCAGCATTTCCATTTCCTTGGTAAGAGGTAATGGTCCAAGAGCTGAAGTATTTTCTATATATATATATAAATACAAAGGATTTTCGGCTAAGACTCCCAGCCCCCAGGTTCGTGAAAACAAGAAGACCAAGCATCTGTTTTAAAGACCAAGCTATTGCGGATGCCAGAGCGCTTGGAAAGGAAAGATTCCTTGTATTTCACTGTATGTGCGAATACAGGCTTAAGGTAACATTCACTACATTCGGTGTACTCGTTGTACTGGTTGTACTCGGTGTTTTATAAACAGTTAGTCTTGTACTGTATTCATTTAAATGAAGAACCCACGAGTAGGCGAGAAATCAAATAGAGTATTCTATTCATTATTATGTGATCGAATGTTGTACACTGTTAATGTCTTCAATATGGGTACTTATTTTTAGTTTACTCTAGTTTGTAAAATTGAAGTGAAGTTTGTAAAATACACTGAAGTACTGTACTCGTAAAGATACCCGTGCAGAGACGGGCTAAGAATATCACTGCAGTCCCCGAAAAACAGCGCTTGTCCTAAAAGGGCCTAAGGGGTAGAACCACATCTAGTCAGTTCAACCATCCAGGTAAACCAAGCGACACATTTAATAACTTAAGGCTGTCTCACATGCAGTAAAGTGGGAGGCTTACGATCCCCTTCATCTTGGTCATAACCTCGCCGAAAAGGAAGAAGAAAAAGACTACTCGTAAACGGAAGTCAAATGAATGCATTCTTGCAGACCTCTACTATCTACTGTTATTGTCTCTACAACTGCTGCAGTAATCGTTGTAGGGGATGCCCAATCTCTGAGCATGCCTGCCCATCGCACAGTGTACAGTGATAATGTTTCTAAGGGTAGAGAGGGTTCCTCTCCTATGTATCAGAAGTCCGTTGGATCTTCTCTGGTCCAGCTTTGGCTATAAGTGTCTAGCGTGCTACTCTGGCTGCATCAAAACATTCAGTGCACTTAGATAATACATAAAGTGGCAACAGTGAAGTAGGTAGACTGATGCTGGAGGAAACGCTTCATATAGAGTGCATACATTTTATTCAAATTTCAATCTTGAAGGAAAACATTTCACTTGCGACATTTGAGGGTCCCCTCCACTTAGATGATGTAACGAAATTTGGAATTTATCGAGGAAAAACCCACAGAAGTTTACTTAAAACCTTAAAATTTTATTCACATCGTCGGAGATTTCAAGGTCATCTTGACAAAAAACCATTAAAAATTATACTCCTTTTTTTTAAGGCAATTTTTCACTTCTTACGGGTTTCAAGAACGCTCTTGAAAAAAAATTAAAACTAATTTAAACTGTTTGGAGAAATGCCATTTTTTAGGGTCTTAATGACATCTGTGCAAAAACACATTGTTAATGAGAATACTCGTTCCTATGGAAGTTTTAAGGAAATGATCATTTTCTGGGTCTCAAGAAAAGTTTTTGGGGGTTTAAATGGCGTTTTGACAAAAAAAAACATTTAAAACCAATACATATACTCCGTTGTTTCTGAGAACATTTTGTAAGTATTTACATATATATTTATATATGTATTTATAAATAAGTTTTGTTTCACGCAATTTAGCTTATCTGTGTTTTTTCTGGTTTCTCAGCATCATTTACAAATGGCATTTGCAGAATTTCATTGATTTTTTTTTGTTGTAGTTGCAAGGACCTCTTGATGAATCATCCTTGAAAACATAGACTGTTTCAAGAAGTCCACGAAAAGTCATGAATGGACATTCTGTCAAATAATGTCCTTGTTAAGGAAAATATCTACAATTCCGGTCCATGCAACCAACATTTCACCAAAAACCCGAAAAAAGCGACACACACAAATCTTCTTTAGTTAGTTGTTCAGTCATTACAACTAATTAAAAAAAATAAAAAAATACTTGGCCCCGGTGGTATCTAAACCGGGGACCTATCGATTAGTAGTCCAAGACACTAACCACCGAGTTGATCACATTTTCAATGGCAACACAATTCACCGCTGGTTTTATTGTGTTTCTGAATAAACAAACCGAATAAACCTGTGATGATGATATTAATCATCGCGTAAGCGTAGGGCGGATGAAGTGGCGGGAAAACTCAGCCATCTTCTGTGACCGAAAAAATGTCCCCTTAGCTGAAAGGAAGGCCTTACCTCGCAGGTGTGAGCCCGGCGCTTACATGCATAGCTTGAGAGCATGATCGAATAAGATTTTCCAAGATCCGAGGAAGCAATCATGTCAAAGATCATATCTCGAGGAAAATACAGCTCGACCGGCTCGTTTGATACTGTCATGTTCAAAGGAGTGATCCTGCGAACCTGTGAGAAACGCACCATCAATCGATAATTCCTGTACAATCGCGAGAGGCAGACCTAATTGGCAGCATTTAATTGGATTCGACAACATAGTGATTCAATATCGGGAGTCTTACCGATTTTATTTTTTCGAGGTCGAACTCGTGAACCTCATGGGCACACAAGTAGGGATACAGGGAGTTGACATAGTTATGAATTATGATCCATTTAACCCTGATCATAGCTTCGCCGTTCAAGAAGAAGAAGAAAAATAAATAATTGTGAAATGGACTAAATTGCAGGTAAAGGTGCTACACGAAAATGAAAATTAAAAAACAAAACCCTTGAGCCAAGCTGTCTATTACATAATATGGAATAAACTCGATCAATAACCAAGAAAAAGATTCGCTTGGATGAAATGCAACCACACACTAGTGATTTGTTAATTTACTGCACAAAAGCATTGTGGACTTCCGATAAAAACCTAAAGACCCAACCACAGCAGACTTTAGTGGGTCTTATGTCCAAACCAAACGAAAATCCAACTCAATTTCTGTTGCCCGTAATGAATTTATGTCGTTTTCCATTGGTCTCACTCAATTATCCACTCCTTCTGTATTCCAATGGAACACCGAAAATTGTCTTCTGCTCTATTGATTGTGTTCGTGAAATCTGAACAGGGAAAACACAATTTGCGCCTTATTTCATTTGGTGTGCTAGTGTATTTAAGTGGATTCCAAAATGAAATCTGGAAGCAAAAAACAGTCCAAAGGAGTAGGTACTCCCAGTGGTAAATGGAATATTTTGGGAGTGTTTTTTCCGTCCGGAAGACAAAAAGAGTACTCCAAGTGGAGCAATAGAAAACGATATTAATCACCTGTCAAGTAAATTACATTTGGTTTGTCGCCTGTCAAATTTCTTTACCGAATGTCCCACTTCATTGGGCCTTTCCGTAAGCCCATGTGAGTTAACGAAACTCTACGAAACCGAGCATAATCCCATTATGGTCATGTTATACTATTTGCATGTAATTGCAAATGGCTTTAAGCTGGCGTAAGCCAAACAAATTTCATTATGGTTGGCCCTTAAATGTGTGATCTGTGATGGCGCTTTTGAAATCATTCGATTTTAATTCGAATTCTATAAATAGATTCCAATACCCAAGAAGAAAAATCGATGAAGAAATTAATAGGATATATGTAAATACATTTTCAAAGATGCTATTTTGTTACTAAAAATGTTGAGCCATAACTAGTTACAAATGGCCCTTAGCCCTTTACAAGCTTCTCTTTACAAATGAACACTACCATTCAACACGATACTCGTACCATTACCAAAGGGATACAAATGACATCCAGCAGCTTTAGCTATGTATGTATACATTTAATATGAATTTATTTTAATAATATTTGTTTTACCTTTTTAAAATCGCCATTAATGTGGCAATTGGACTGTAAGTTATGATTTATTTATATAATTATAAACAAATAAAATTAAAGTTTATAATAATATTCAGTGAAGTGCATAATATATAAAGTTTTCAATATAATTGTGTAAATTATTAGCAGGGAGAAAGTGACAAAAAAAAATAAATATTTTTTTTTTGGCGATTGCGTTGAAAAAGAAAAATAAAACAGAAAAATATGTGCTATAGTGCTTTGTAAAATATTGTATAAAAAATATAATTAATAACGGTATAAAAACCAAAAATAATAATGTGCAATATGTGCTTAAAAAGGGGGAATTGACTCAATCGAACTTTGATACAGATATATTTGTAAGTTTAAAAACGGTGTGTATTTACTTAATTGGGAGGAGGGTAAGCCTTCCTTTTTAAAGATACCTAACCTATTCGTAATTGTGTATCACTGGACATGCAGCTCCCTAAGTGTGACAGGCTGAATGAGTTTAGTTCATAATAGGAGTATTGTACTACGTTCAACACCTCCGTACTCCCGTACTCCTCCTTGATATTGAGTTTTCAAATGCTGAAAAAGTATTTGCGAAGTTGATAAATAAATAAATATTAGGCATTAACGGCCCATAGAGGGCCTAAAACCTAGCTTCTCCAACCACTTTCTTTGCGAAGTGGAAGGGATCTACAATTTTACGCCGAATCCGAACGGTAAATTTGAGAAGCTTCTCATGACAATAATTGATACTCTTGGATGTTTGTCAGACGTTCGCAAGAGGTGGGCAGTGGAAAAAAACTCAAGATATTACTTGGCCCCGGCGGGAATTGAACCGGGGACCTTTCGATTAGTAGTCCGACACACTAACCCTTGAGCCACTGTGCCCGACCAGTTGAAGTTGATACACCGACCAAATCAAAATCGGTAAAGGCGAAAAAAGTTCCACCAGCCAATGCCAATGTGTCTTCTGTTACTGGTAAAAACCAAATGAGTCTGCTGCTTCGGTTACTGAATCCCCTGCCGAAAGAACCAACGATATTGAGATTTCTGATGCTGATGAAGTTGATACACCTGCCACATCTTCTTTAGAAATAGCAGAGTTTTGGTCAGAGATATTTGTCTTAAAAAATGCGCTTATTGAAAAACTTTTCCCTCTGACAAGGGATTTTGTAAGTACCGCAGCGGCAGAACGAGTTTTTCCCAACTGTTTCTCATTAAAGATAAAAAAACGGAACAGATTGGAGGTAAATACATTGAATGCAATTCAATGAAGCATTTTAAAATAAAGTTGCAAGAACAAATTGTGTACACACTTATTTTTGAAGACTAAAAATTGTTTGTACTACTATTTTTTTAATAAATATTCCTCCTTTTTTTCTGCAGTACTACCTTATAATATTTCTCTCCGGTAACACTGCACAGTTGTGTTTGAGATAAGAGCGGCTAAAGTGCACACATATTTCATCTGAGTTCGTCGATGGTAAACTTTTGTGAAGAAATCTGAGTAGCAGCGGCATTGGTAAAGCAATAATTGTCTTAACCGTGACAGAGAATGCGAGGTATCTCGGATTATTTCTCGATTGGGAGCCAAGAAATTGGGGAGCAGTTAGGTAGGTAGGAGTGGCTGCCTAATGTAATGTTTACACCAGGATGCAATTAGCGCGAACGCGCCGTGTTGATACCACCGCTCAAGTGACCGAGGGTGTCAATTTGTGCTTTAAATCCAGCCTGTGGAATTGCGGAATTCAATGCTATTGCATTTACTTAATTCTGATAGATCGTCGAAGAATGTTTTGCCGAGTGTGCGATGTCTAGTTCTAGCTAGGGCCGGACGTTCGCATGCGAAATGGTGAAGGGTTTCCTTTTCTACTGGATCTTTGCAACTGCGGCATTGTGGGTTTAAATGGGTTGCCCAACGCTAGAGCAATTCTCTAATAAATAAAAATAAATATTAGGCATTAACGGCACATATAGGGCCCGAAACCTAGCTTCTCTAACCACTTTCTTGTGCGAAGTGGAAGGGACCTACAATTTTATGCGAATCCGAACGGCAAATTTTTGAGAAGCTTCTCATGACAATTGATACTCTTGGATGTTTGTCAGACGTTCGCAAGCGGCAGGGCAGTGGAAAAAACTCTAGATGTTACTTGGCCGCGGCGGGAATTAGACCGGGGACCTTTGTCATTGCGCCCGAGTAATTCTCTACTTCGCACAAATGGCAGCATAGTCTGGTGCCAAGCCACAGATAAAGCAACCAATCTCAAGGTAAAGGTGAAAAATGAAAGACTAGCTTTTATAGGGACAAGCTTGTATAGCTGCCAAAAGTGCTTTCTGAATCAGTCAAGCGAGAACCTGGTACTGAGGTACTTTATGGCATGCACAGATATTGAAATCGTATGTAGGGAAACGAAATTAGCTCTGACTACACCTCGCCCTACCGACATGCCTTTTTCTTGCTCCTTTCAGAGTAGGGACGAATGATACACAAAACAACCCGCGGAAAGAAAATCTACGAGTATATCTATCTACACACATGGATCAAGAATGGACTGCGGAACGGGTTATTGGTTTTACTCAAAAGAACTAAACAATCAATGCTCATTCAGGCTGCCTGATCATAGCAGTTTTTTTCCATGCTGAAGTACTGTCAATCGCAGAAACTTCCTATATGTTGTCAACAATGGCAATACCACGAAATAATATTATATATAATGTCTTCCATGATATTCAAGAACTTTCTGATATCTGGCATATCGTTACAGGTTTCGAAGCACATCAGGATGGCGGACAACGTTGACTAAAGAGAGACGAACAAAAAGGAGGACCATCACTGGAACAACGAGGCCAACGCTGCCACAAAAGGGTATCGCAATGGGACCACAAGGTTCTAAGTGTGGTGTAGCTGAGCTCTTACATCAACCCTCTAAACTACCCCAAACTACCCCAGGCAACTTATAGTATTCAAATAACTCAATCTGAAACCCCTTCCGTTCTGAATTTTTTTTTTTTTTGAACTTAGTGGGAGCTGATAGCTTTTCACAAATTATAAAATGGTTGTGGAAGAAATGCAGTTTCAAAGCAATTGAGGGATTTGCTAAACGATGAGTATTTGGGTCGAATGTCGTTTATTTTGACGCTTGGGAGTTGTTTATTATTTTTGAATACTTAAAAACCCAAACTAATGAGCCGGAGTCACCGAGAAGTTCCCAATCAAAGTCGGTGTACACCAGGGAAGCGGTATTAATCCCTTGCTATTAAGTACAGTATTTTGTTATTTGCGTGGCAAAGCTAGTTCGATAAAAACACAATACCTTTGCTGCGGGTTCTTTCCTCCACTTCGACCTATTTCAGACATTTATATGAATTGAAAAGTGATTCCCAAGTGCGAAAAGTTCAAATATCTGGGGTCTATGATCAATAGCGAAGCAACCTGTGATGACGTCATCTTCTGTGAACGTAAAATGCCTTCTAAACAGAAAGGAAGGTTTTAAATCACAGTTGTGCACCCGGCACTGACATACGATTGGGAATGTTGGACAGCGTTCAAAAAGTGTGCGTATAAAATGAAAAGTATGAGAACAAATTAACAGCAGTTGAGATGAAGATGCATCGCACGACAGCAGAAGTTAAAAAGCTTGGTTGAATATGAAGTTCAAAGATCGGAGGAAGCCTTCACGTCAAAGAACCCACCTCAAAGAAAATGGAGCGCGACCTGCTCAACTGGTACTGTCATGTTCAAAGGAGAGATCCTACAGACCCTGTCAAGAAAGCGATATCAATACAAGTATATGTAATTGACAGTAATGCTCCCTTTCTAATTTAGCATTCATTCCGACTTGCTAAAGCTATATTTAAGGAGTGTTTAATTATCACAGGATTGTAAGTCGTTTCGTTTATCTCCGAGCTCAGATTAAGCCAAATCTTAAAGACTTAGAAAGGATTGCCATACATGGGTCGCAGTTTCATTGTGGACATATGAGAACTTCTGGCAATTATGCCACTTACAATCCCTAACAATATCAAAGTTCGACAGAATCTTCCATAATAAAATACCACTATACCCCCAACTTACTGTTTATCCTCCTTTCCATTAGAAGGCGCTGTTGTGTTTCTCTCCAAACCGTCAGTTACCATAGCATCTCTTACCAAACTCTGAATCAAGGTTCGATCGCAAAAGTATGGCTCCGCCTTACGAGAACCTTGTCCATTTAAATGCTGACCAAAGTGGCTACTAACAGGTGTCGCACTGTGCATCGTATGATGTGGTTGAGGCGATTTAGGACGAACCTGCGACAGAAATCGTAAATCTAGTTATTAAAGTCCTTAAATATGGGATTTAGTTTTCGCAATAAACTTACGGACATCCATTTCCAACCAGGCCTACCGGCGCGTGCCAAAAAATGCAACACCTGCTCCTCGGGCGTGGCAAAACTGGGCTCTTGCTCACGCGACGAGCTTATCTCACCGGAACTCTCACGTTCCTTTTCCAAGTCACTTACACTGTTGTACTCGCAATATACCCAGTCAGGGTGGATGCGCCAATTGTCTCCCTTAAAATATTCAGTCACTGAAATGTAAAAGAGGCTTTAAAAGATTTTTAACGGTACAGGCGCTTCAAAAACGTACCATTTTTACGTGAATGGCGAATCTCCTGCTGGGAGACCAGCTCATGGCTACCATATTTCTCGGGGAGTACAACAGCCAATGTGAATGGAGTATCATCAATTGGACCATAGAAGTATCTGTGGGGAAGTGTAATTGGGTCCCATAAATAGCCTAATATGATCAAAATTAATCTCACCTTTGGGTCCGCGATGAAACCCTTTTCATTCCGTCGAAATGATTCAGAATCGTAAATTCAGTTTCGCCTTCTTTGGGCATGACCATGTCGCTTCTCATCTGAAAAGGTATTCTAGTAAGAAAGGAAGTCTATAATTGAAATTTAAGTCAACTAACATCATAAAGCAAATTCTTGTTCATCTCGACGACTTCATGCTCATTGCCCATTTCAGTTTCCGGCAGCTCCAACTCCGTTATGTCAACCGACGTGTACTTTGGCCGGAGATGGTCGATGTACTGATTCACATCGCTGAGCGGCCTCAAGTCCGGGTGATACAGTACCCTTCCATTATTATCGACGATAAACGAATAACCATTCGGTCCTAATTTGTGCTGAGGTATCATCTTGCGAATCTCCTCAACGGGCACATCGGTACCAACAACACCCAATAAGTTAGCCACTCTTACCGAATGGTTACGTCTATCGAAGACCGGAGTTGAAACTGTCGTCACCAGGCGTCGTTGAAATTCGCTATCTCTGCCAAGACCTCCCGATTTGCCGGCCATAAAGACGGGAGTCCAATGGACTGGGTGATCAGCTTGATACATAATCATGGGTCGAGCCATGACCAGTGCGTAGTCGATTACTTTTTCCCGGGCTTCCTCTAGGGAATTGATTTGAACAAAGAAACCCTTGTTGGAGCATGCCATCTCGTGGAGGTTACTCCTACTACTGGAGTCTTTGCCGATGAGATAGGTGAAGATGCGGACGGGCATGTGCGGCCAGTTGTACTGTTTGATAATGTCCTTGTGGTCTTCCGAGGTACCCTCGGTGATAAGCATGATGGCTTGATTACACTGGCTCCCCTCACCCGATTGGTTGTACTTATGCAGGAGGCTGAAGGCATACTCCAGTCCCGCCGTGAAATTCGCCGTTTCTTCTAATTTGATGGCCTTAACGGCAGACTTTATCTCCTGAATGTTGTCTGGCGTAGCTCGAACCATTCTGTCTTTAAAACACGGCACCGGGGTTTTTACGGTGTCTGCGAAAGTTATCAGGTTTACATAGTCATCTTCGCCAAGGGTATCGAGAATATTGTACGCTGTTTCGGTGGCCAATTCAAAGGATTTCTCCGACACTCCAGATGAAGAGTCAAGGAGAATCATCTGTTGAAAAGATAAACCAAATTTAGATCTGAGTAGGTACGTCCTCTGAAGACGCTGTACTTACAATATCCTTCGGGGACGAAGCTGCCTGCACAAACCAATTGTGCGCTCGAAAATCATGGATCACCTTACTACCCCTGGAGCCTTCCGGCGGCCAAGCGGTACCCGGAAATCTTCGCAGAAATCCAGTCGATGAACCAAAGTACTGCCAAGATAGGGCGGGATCACGTTCGAGATTGTTTTGAAACAGTGGATCCAAATGGGAACTCCACTGGAGCGCTGCCTTAACGTCATTTTCATCCAGATTGATGCCATTCGGTACAAGGATGGAACTGAGACTCAAATTAACTGGCAGACGTTCGAAACGTCTTATAAAACGAATGTCCATATGGCGGGCGCCATCCGCTAACTTGCCATCGGAGTTGTATTCATTAATCCGCCGGGCATCGTAGTGCTGCGTAGGTGTTGATGATGAGCTGTGGCTCTGTGATTCCAGTTCAGAGAGTGCCGCCTGCTCAGCCGAGTCCATAATGCGCTATAAATAGAAAAGGCTTGACGTTAGATGGAGTGAAAGGGATTTGCCACTTTATTCAAATCAGTCATGTGGAGGCTCAAGAATAAATGATGCGCAAAACTTCAGTTTGAGTAGGAATAAACAAGGTATTGCCCTTCATATTAGGGCGCCTACGGAAGTCATTCCTTTTTCTAAAACATGTAGAAAACCCTATTAAATATGGATTTATGGAGGTAGAATCCTAAGGACTTTAATTGAACATTTGACAACATTTTACAAAGTAATTCTTTTTTGAAAAACATTCGTTAAGAGGACTTTCTTTCCTAAAACAGACCCATATCTCTGTCAATCATTCCTGACAATTGAATCCGCCAAACACAACTCTACAACAAAGGAAGTGTAAATCGTTCAGGAAAAAAGAACCAATTGATAGGTTGTTTCAACAAAACAACAACAAAAAATAAACGCCAGGCTTCATGAATGAATCCTTTCAATTTCGGTTTTATATTACCACCTTTGAATCCTTTTCCTTTTGAGTTGTTTCTTTTTCGCAAAACTTTCTGCTCGCGTCATAGCACTCTCGGGCTGCATACCGCACAAAAGAAAAAAAAAACTCGACAAAAATGTTCACCGTGGCGTATACGTAACTTTGATAGAGTTCAGTTCCACATTGGCATGATGTTTTTGTATCCAAAGGAGACACCGAACAGTGTACACCTTTTACGTTTGGAATGTGCAGCACTTAAGTGAAACTGGTTGGGTAACTTACTTCTGATATGGTAATGTGATTGCGAACTACATTGCACTCACTGAAGTGGTAAGACGGTCAGCACTCCGAAACGTATGAGGAGCAGCGCCGTTGGAAGTAAATTTATAGAGTTTGGAGTTGTTTCTTCGTTGTTGGTTTTTTTCTTTGTTGCATTCACGTGTCCTTTGAAGAAGTTTAAGGTTAGGTATCTCACTCTGAAGGTACTTTGTAGATAGGAAAACAGGTTAGGTAGTTTCATTCGATTCTAGGATAGTTGGTTTGTTTTTCTTTTGGAACTTTTTTGTGTGTCGTTTCTTGTCAGCCAAAGTTTTTGTTTCAAGCGATCGCTTCATAGATATCTAAACTTAGTCCGACAGATACAGGGCTTAAGCAATATAAGATATATAACCCCTTGGGTTTCGCTGGAGTGTGATTTATGGTATAGTCTTTGAAAACAAAGATCAAACATATTCTCTGCAAGGCTACAAAATATTGCATAATCTTATAGAGCATGTATTATAGATGAGTTGAGTCGTAAAAGGCGACTAAGTGAAAAAATCACATCTAGGCAATTTTAACATCCAGGTGAGAATAGCATCCATTTCACATCTTGAAACTCCCCCGCAAAAATGCATGCCAATGTAAAGGTAGGTAAAAGGACGATCAAACAAAACTCAATAACAGGACCATGAACGTCTCTAAATCGAAAGAAAGAGGCAGGCAAATGCAATAACATCAGCAGTTGATTGTCTTCTGTGAAGGAGTAATCCATTACCAGCGAACCCCGCAGGTGGACTAACAGGAATGCCATAAAGTGGGAAGGTATTGATCCCCTTAATTCTAATCATAAGCTCGCCGTAAAGGAAAAAAAGATCCGAAAAGTTGTTGCCAGCCGTTTCGACCAAATTTTCAATTTCTGGTTATTTTGTTGGAAAACGAAAAAAGTATATTCCAAAAAGGGCATAGACTCTCAAACCAATGTCGCATCCTTTTTAAAGGATATGAATATGAATAGGGTATCCAACAGTTCACCAACGCTGACTGTAGCCTTTCCATATATTTTTATTCTAAAGTTGACACTTGAGGGAAGATCTGAAAGTGTCCCTTATCCTTTTTTTTATTATGAACTCGCACTAAAGGGATTTTTGAATACCCTTATAATGTAAATAGTTCACAGCGTGGGCCTTAAGGAAATTAGAGTTAGGAAAAATGGATCCTTATTTCTTAAGCACTTCAGGATGTAAAATTTCGTAAAATTTGTAAAAGCAAAGTATAGCTTTAGTTGTGTCCAAATCCATTTGAATTCTTAGGTCTTATTGACTTTGTATTTGATTCAGTACACACCTCAAGAAAGGTATTTTTGCGGGAGTCACAAGTTATTCGTTTTCAAAGAAGCGTTTTGAATAGCATATATGTACTTTCCTGGTTTGACCTAATAATTGTATCATTATTTCCATATAAATCTTCCTTACGATGACGCTCTCTATTTAAGAATTAAAGCAGTACATTACTTACTGCTAACCATTAAATTAAAATAATATTAGACAACCAAGCTTCTGTAACCATTTCGAGTGTGCGAAGCTAAATTTCTGAAACGAATCGAAGGGTCCATCAATTCAATGCTGATCCAGAAAGGTTTTTTGAAACTTCTCTTCAAAATTTATACTTTTGGATGTTTGCCAGACTTTCACAAAAGCTGGCGCAGTGGAAAAAATGTTAGGTATTCCTGGGCGGGAATCGATTCGAACCTCTAACCCCTCGCTCAGTAATCCAACGCACTAACGACTGTCACCTGCGATGTAATCATTATGGACGTTTATTTTTGTTCGTGTCAGTTCTTGGTTAGGATTTCAATGACCTACCTAGGACAGTAGTTAGAGCCCGCACTTTTTTCGGAATTTTTCAATAACCTCCTACCCGCACTTGCACGTTGAAGAATTACCAGCAGTGAACGGATAAGTACCTTGGAATACCTTCTGATACCCCACAGATTTTGTAATTGTTCGATGCAGTCGATGCAAAAAGGATTTTTATTAATCAAAACGATGATTTGCAAAATTTGTGTCCTCTGTATGAAAACATGTTAACTGTTTGCCTCTCTTTGACGTCACCATCCCGGACAACGGCAAATATATAACATTGTTTTCTTGACCCTTTTGCTAGTTAATTACATTTATACATATTTCTTTTGTTTTCGCTAGTCAATTGGTTTTGTAGAGCGGCGACTATCTCGGCATAATAAAGCGATTAACGAATAGAACGTCTCTCGTCTAATTAATCAATAATTAAAATCTTTCTTCCAGAGTGATAGGCACTTCTAGAATTGTACATGGTCCAATTCGAACCGAATAACGTAAAAATCGTTTGATTAAATTGTGTCGCGACCCACGGATTTATTAGTGTAAAGCATTTGTTTCATCGTTGTACTACATACAAAAGATCATACGTCCCGCTGTCCCCAGCGCGTGCTAAAATGTCCCGCTTTAGCAAAAAGTCCAAAATATGTTATTAGATACGAACCTCGACTTACCTACATATTCCATCAAAGATCAAAGTCAGAAAGCGATGACAGCATTAAAAATGGAATCAAACGTAACAAAGCAAGTCATTATCACGAACAAGAAAAGCTGCTCACAAAAAGTTAATCAGCATTACAACAAAATTATACAAGTCCGGACATCTTTATAAAAGCATTATGAAAAAAAAAATTGTATCTTACGATTGAAGTTGTAGGTGGATGCGGTGGAAAACCTATGGTGCATGTGTATAGCCGATTTCAAAACAACGGTCGACTGCTCAGAGAGAGGATTTAAGAAAATAAATGAGTAAATGTGATATCTGTTTTTCTGCGATAGAAACAAAAAATAAAATCCTCCCTTAAACTCGTCGTCATCGCAGTAGCGATGATGGAAACATCGCTTGACTGTACATCTCTTTTTTTATTTTTTCAAAAAAAATCGTGTGTAACTTGTAAAGAGATGCGCACAGAAATTTTAAGAGAATTCAAATAGACCACATAATTAATTAATTATCTATTCCTTTCTAGCGTTTGCGATGGCCTGAAAGGATTATAGTCGATTTGAATTCACCTGACTAACGGTAGCCTGCTCAGAAAGAGTTTTTAAGAGATCCAAAATAGTCGTCAACAGAATATAATGAGATTTAGTTGAATATTATCTCTATTTTACTGCAATGGAAACAAAAACAAAATCCATCCTTAAACGCGGGAGCGATGATGGAAACAACGTTCAGGCGAAAATCTTTGTTTTAGTTTTTGATACAATAAAGAGATGCACAGAGATTACCTGATTGCCCACGCGCCAATTGGCTTCTTTTTTTCAATTTGGATTAGAATGTTCGAGTGCACGTGAACAATCAAAGACATACAAAGACAACATATTGTTTTTGAAGATTTGTAAAATTGAAGAAATGCCGAAACGCAAGTGAACCTTAAATATTGTTTTGCAAAATAGGTAAGTATCCGTTTATAAAACAAAGGAGTGGTGAATCAGATGAATTGGCGGACCAGTCTGTTAAACCACCATTGTGCGACCGCAAAGCATGGGTGGGGCAGAAAACGTTGAAAACCGTCTCGAACAGGTTAAAGACCCTCCCCAACTGCGAAACACCAAAAAATTGTAGCCAGACTACGACAAAGCCACAAACTCCATCAAAAAACAGAAGATCTGTGTCGATGTTGGTGGGAATACTGACTGTACACAATTTGCTAAAGAACCACAAAGTGATAATGACGACCTGTGTAGAGGCTGCGGTGATGAGGAAATTCTCCAGGACACCTTCCACTTTCTGTACCACTGTCCAAGCTTCAGTCAATAAAGAAAAATAACTTTAGGAAATTATTTTGTCCACCACTTGATGGAACTATCCGAGATCCCTCCCTCGAATCTTTTCAGGTTTTTAGCAAAATTCGGATAGTCATATAGTGTCTAATTTGACATCACCCACGCGACGAAAGAAGACACCACAAACACACGTGGACATCACAATGGATCAACATAGAGCTGAGTGTGATTAACTTCGCCTTCTTCATCAACCCACCAATCTTACCTAACCTAAGTCATTCAGTGACTTTTTTTGCTCAATTTTAAACACTTATATTATCGGTCATCCCCGAAAAAGAGCTCTTCAAATACGGCTGAAATGTTGGTAGGGCCCATGGACCAAATCATCAACCAAGGAAGGGAGGAAGAAAGCATTTCCGATGCTATCACTCCTTATGTCCCATCTCCAAAAACGGCGATCCCGTCGATTGGAGGAACTTTCGACGCGTAGCCGTGCTTCATGTCGCCAACAATGTCATATCTAACGTTTCTAGTGTGTCGGACTACTAATCGAAAGGTCCCCGGTTCAATTCTCGCCGGGGCCAAGTAACATCTAGAGTTTTTTCCACTGCCCCACTTCTTGCGAACGTCTGGCAAACATCCAAGAGTATCAATTGTCATGAGAAGCTTCTCAACAATTTTCAGTTCGGATTCGGCGTAAAATTGTAGGTCCCTTCCACTTCGCACAAGAAAGTGGTTGGAGAAGCTAGGTTTTAGGCCCTATATAGGCCGTTAATGCCTAATATTTATTTTTTTACGTTTCTATCAATCCTATCAAGCCGTTTTTCAACAGCTTTCTGCACAGTAAAACGAATGGATGAATTAAAGTGATCTTCTACGGGAAGTGAGCGCTTGGAATTACAGCGCTGTTTCACAGGTTTCCAAATTCGATCATCAGGCTCCTTTTTTGGTTCTGATCACTTTCATTTGTTATTCTCGAAAATAATTTGCCCACACTCTGACGAGAACCTTGACCAGCGCCTCCTCAGGTAAGCATTTTATTTTAATTTGCAATGGATTTATAAAGCTTGGCAAATTTCCCATTCACTTGACGTCTCCTTATTTTTTGTTCTTGGTGGGGATAATGACAAAAACATATTTCTTCAAAATTTTAGGCCAGATACCGATTGGGGCTTTCCTTGGTTGTCGATTCACGAGAATTTAAGCAATCAAAAGCTTCCCATATACCTAATCTATAAATAAGGATCAGGGTCAATCATAAAATACAGTTGGGGTCGACATGAGGGGCGACTGTTTCCACTATGGCCAGCTGTGTGTGACTTTGTTGGATTCCTATGCAGGGTTTATATTTGGAAATGTCATAATTCCGAAGCGGCCAATTGGGGTAAGAGGCTCACGCTTAGCTAATGTATCTGCATTAAATCATCATTTGTCCCCTCCTAAGAAAAACCCCCAAAATCAGTAAAATACGAATCAAACCAATCATTTTTATAAATGCCATGGCAAACTCCTCTTACTGCACCTAATGACTATTCCACACAAAAACTCCCTACAAACCAGTGACATCTCACTTAAGAGGAAATCAATACTGAAATGAAATGACAATTTTCTAATCAAACCGCAGTGCATTCCCTTTTCATCCCTTAAACGCTATACCTACCCTTAATTTCATCTAACCAAAAAATAGTTATCGTTGATAGTGGTAATGAATACGGGGGATAATGTAGATGGTGATGGTGACAAGAAGCAAACAACTAATGACTCTTACCACTTCTTTTCATAGTTATTCCGACTATGACCTGGTGTCCTTACGATCGGCCACATAGAATTGAGGACACTCGTTTTTCCAATCGAAGGACAAAGAAAATAACAAACATTACCAAACGACTGCCAACTCAACGAAGAAGAATAAAAATGAAGAAAAACAATCAATATGAAAAATTCTTGAACCTCATGTGCGGCGCATAGGACTGGACTTGTATACAAAGGACCCAAATCTGATCCATTGTCGTCATCGCCGACGGTCGTAACATCTTACCAAATAGATTATCATCTACAATATTCCGATTGAAATTAATTTCTGACCAGGACACCTCCACACACACACACACTCATATTTAGACTCCAAGATATTGCAACCGGGTCATTATTATAACGGAACGATAAGTTTCCTTTCAGCAACCGTGGACAACTCGAGAGAGAGAGAGAGAGAGCAACAAAACAAATAAAAACCAAAAGTTTTCTTCCCTTCACATTGTTGGGGATAAATGACCAGAATATTGAAACTATATTCTCTAGGAACAGGCTCAGTTGGGTAGTTTTTTTCCCTTGAATTTTCCTGCTCAATCTGTGCTGTGTGGAGAAAACGAATGCCAAACTAAAAATGTGTGTAACAGCAGGAAAAACGAGGCTGATATATAATAGAAAACAGAAATTAGGTCACGCTATTGATAATAGGTCCTTTGCATGCTGCGTGCTTTCTTTTCATAATGAGTTTTACGAATATCCTTCTAATTTAGTTATCCTTCCTGTTCAGTTGTCTCTTAGTTTTGTACGCCAGACCTTTTTTAAAAATGTAGGCCAAACGAGTGCAGTGGATTTTTCCAAATTTGATGCTAATGCACGCTTCGTAAGTAGATTGTTTACGATTAAGGATATTTGCAAGGAAATAAATTGTTTTCTTTTCTGTGCAAGTTGGACGAGTATTTGCCGTGCTTGGAATTTTCAATTAATTTTTAAATAGAAGTGCTTGGTGGGAAAGGAAAAGGATGTGCAGCAATATGTGGAAATTGGTTGTTTTGGGAATGTTGCATACTTGAAAGCTGTGAATGGTAGAGACTCAGGTAGTGGTCAGGCTGTGCGTACAACTGGTACCGATACACAAATAATATTTTTACCAAATGCTTTTTATAGAATAGGGGGTGTAATATTATACCATGCAGGGACGACTCGATGAAATGACACGACTTGAGGGCTGAACCTCTTTAAAGTTTCGCGTTTTCCCTCGGAAGGCCAAACCACAGCAGTAGAAGTCAGAGCAGTTTACAAGTCAGGAGGATCTTCGATTTCTCCATATTTAAGACGACAATGCAGACAGGTCCTCCGTTTAAAATAATAAACTGACAGCGGGCTTTGCCTGGAGAACTGCAAGCAGCATGCCAGGGATTGCAGAGGCTGTAGTGTCTTAGACGGAAAATCTTCACTGGTGGGGAGCCCAACATTCGTGTTATGCAACAATGGATCCAATAATGCCCCAACCTCTATTTCAAAGAACATCGCAGATGCTTGGAGCGGTAGAAGCAGCCTGCCGATAACTACAGAAGATGGAAAGTTGCAGTATCTGACAAAGACTTTTCACGTTTGTAAGCCGTATTTACATACCGACATACCCTTATTTTGCATGCACGCATTCAGGTCAGTCTCAAGATGTTGAATGTATCGCTAAGTAAAATTGCTTGGGCGTGATTTCTCCCCTTAGTCGCCTTTTACGACAAGCGTTGTCTTATGAAGTGGCGCTGCATTGATTTTCTAAGCCCGACACCTGCACGGGTTTGAATCAAGTCATGCGTCTGTCAGTCATCGGACGAGGCGTTATTTTTGCTGCTATAAAATAGCATAACAAAACTTAATAAGTCCTTAATTGGCTTTATTGGAATACTTATCCCTTGAAGCCATCAATTTTGAGAAACAGACCATAGTCAAGTTTCGATCAATGTTAGTAACAAATCCGCACAAAGTTATACGCAGTAGATCCTTCAATAACTCACTTTGAAATATGCAGCTACAGCATGCGGCAAACGGACGAGGAAACTGTAACTTGAAGCTTATTAAAACCCGAAAATCCTCTTGCAGTGGCAAAACCCTTTAAATTTTAAACGAAACGATTCTCCCTTTGGTATTGCCAATAGCAACCGCCTAAATCCTATGATTAATTCATGGTTCTCCGAGGAATTAAGCAAGCAAAATAGTTGATCCTTTATCCGCCCTACAATGCAGCTATCCTTTCTCTGACTCTTTGTCGCTGTCGCACACTTGTCCTCTGTCCCTGCGAGCATCTACCTTGCATTACAAATGGCTGTGGTGGTGGTGGTGCATCGAAATTCCAAATTCCCAATGTCTGGGCGAATGCAGTTAATCCGATGGATTTACATTGGATTAATTAGTTATTCTTGCAGTTTTCCATGCGCTCTTATGCTGTAACAAAAGGATATATGAAACGAAGAAATGATATATTTCGCTGGCGACTGCATACCGCCGTCCGCTCACTCATTTGTTTTCTAAACCAACGCGCTTGATTTAATGGTTACAATTGATTCGGTATTGGCAAAGGATATCTATCTAACACCGTTTATCCTTTCAACTAGACAATTTGCACTCACGTGCAGCACATGTGCGCAGGGGGAAGAGTAATGAAAAAATGGATATCCATCTATTGTGCTTCCAAGTGAATGTCCTTTTTAGTTTAGAAACAATAAAAGTTCTTCTCCCCCTTTTCGGCTTTGTGTGTGTGTGTGCAATTTGCATCGACACGTTTCAACCATTATGCTGGAAGAGGCTACCTACAAGTACAGCTGTCTGTCTGTGCCAGGCCAATTCATCCTGTGCCTGTCTGCAGAAGAGATTAAAGGGTCTGATATCATTCCAACGCCAGCTTCATTGATTTTGTTTAAATGTCCGAGAAAATCTAGTTTTTCGCCTTCATATGAAGGGATTTCGTTTGACCTTTTTCCACTGTTCTCTCGGATTTATTTATCCTTTATCCTTCGGTTGCATCTCTCCCTCTGCTGCGTGGGTACACATCATTCTATACCATTTAGATAGGGTAATCTCACCAAACGGGTTACGATTCATTATTTTTAGGACTAGCATTATGTGTGGGCCCTTATTGTTCTGCATAGGAAATGCGAAAAATTAAAGCCAAAGGTCAGGTCAGCCTCGCATAAGGCTTTAACCGGTTTAGTTTGTTCTTTAATTGGCACATGCATTGCCATCATTAATTGGATACAATTAACCGCCAAATAATAGGAGATTTAGGAAAATAATTCCCGAATTACAGATCCTCTTTTATTCGAATGTATCTGTTTGGTCCGCGCGAAATTCAATTGCAAAGCCCGCCTCAAACCGCTCGCAAATTGATATAGAATGTTACAATGGTGGCGGGGAGTTCCTAAATTGCAAGACAATGGCAGGTAATATTACTGGAATCTGCTGTATGGCTTAAACCGTGGAAATGTGTTAAATGTGGCCGGGTGCAGTGATTTGATGTGGGTCGAGTGTCACAAAAGAAAATTTTCGCATTTGTGGTGAATTTGCAATTTGGAAGAGGATAACGGAATTTTGTTGTATAAAGAACAACAAATTTGTTAGACTTTAATTTGAATCGAAAATATGTACCGATAATTGGATTTAAATTACTGTCAATCGGTAAGTTATTTGCTTGATGGGAACTGGGATTGATAGAGCGGTTTATGTGAATATATTTTTAATGGTATTACTAAAGGATATCCGTAAATTAACGCAAGATTTGAGTTAGCCGCCATTTGTGTAGTAAAGTGTTGACAACCCTAAAAAAAACCTAATTTGACAGGTGACAGTTGAGGTTAGTAAAAATGGAGTGTCACCGCGTGTTTTTATTTTTGAACATTATTTCAAAAATAATGAAAGTTTGGCGGTGGAGGTTCGATTTTTTTGTATAATCTTTTTTTTTTTTTTTTTTTTTAATTTTTTTTTTTTTATAGAGTTTCTAATATTACTCCCAAGCCATAGTAATATTATCGTTACTCTCAGCAAGCTGAGAGTTACCTATCCTGGTTAAAAGCACGAGACTTGGAACCAGAACTAGGCTCGGACGAATAATAGGGGTAGGTGGAAAATCGTACATGCGACTCTTTCTCACTTAAGATAAGAAAACAAAAACCACCTCCCTTCGAAACCTGCATACTACAACTAGGTTATTCCTATCTAGTAGTTTTATTTAAAATGTAAATTACGCGTTTGGCAGGCAGCTTCCCAGTGGAGGCACCTGCTAATACCGCCATAAGCACGCGGGTTCATCTTATTGCGCTAATTCAAATGGTTTTATCCTTTGTAATCGGCGCACTAGGTTAGTATCGTCTCGAATTTGTAGCATGGTGATATTGCAATGACCGTGAAGGCGTGTCTGTTGTTTGCATGCAAAATGTTTTATTTCATCTTCGACGGTAGCCATAGTTAGGTCTCTGTGGATATCAGTGTTTCTGATAAACCATGGTGCATTTACTATTTTTCTTAGCACTTTGTTTTGAAAAGTTTGTAAAATTTTGATATTACTGGATTTGGTACAACCCCAAAGTTGTATACCGTATGTCCAAACCGGTTTTAGTACTTGCTTGTATAAAAGCAGCTTGTTCTGCATGCTGAGTTGGGAAAATCTACCAAGCAGCCAGTGCATTTGTTTACATCGAATGGCGAGCTCTTCGCGTTTCTTCTTGACGTGCGGTTTCCATTTTAATTTCGCATCGAGTGTCATACCCAAATATTTTGCCTCGTTTGCGTACGGAATTCGTACCGAATCAATGAAAATGGGTAAGTTGTCTACCTTTTTATGAGTAAAATTCACGTGCGTTGATTTGGCCTCGTTGAGAGCAATACGCCAAGTCTTTGT
This sequence comes from Portevinia maculata, assembly GCA_949715645.1. Lineage (NCBI taxonomy): Eukaryota > Metazoa > Arthropoda > Insecta > Diptera > Syrphidae > Portevinia > Portevinia maculata. The sequence goes on along the minus strand of OX454528.1, from coordinate 27,412,361 downwards.
CCAATCACAAATTTTGTCAATAGAACGTTGGAGTTTATTAGTTGCTGATTCAACGGTATTACTGACCGCTAATATAGCTGTATCGTCTGCAAATGTGGCTACTGTTGTGCCTTCTTCTTGAGGAATATCACTAGTGTATATTAGAAATAGGATCGGTCCAAGAACGCTTCCTTGGGGAACTCCTGCCGCGATTTCTTTAAATTCAGAGTAATCATTTCCGTGTTTTACACGAAAGAGTCTGTCTGATAAGTAACAACTAAGGATATCAGATAACTGTTTCGGAAAAGCTTGTCTTAGCTTATGTTTCAACCCTGTATGCCATACTTTATCAAAGGCCTGAGAGACGTCGAGAAAAACACTAGAACATATTTTTTTCTCCTCTAGGGCTTTTTCAATTACATTGGTTATTCTGTAAACCTGGTCGATTGTAGAGTGCTTAATCCTGAATCCGAATTGGTGGTCAGGTATTAATCGAGGTTCTTCGATAATCGGATGTAGGCGCTTTAACAAAAGTTTTTCGAATACCTTCGACATTATCGGTAAGAGAGATATTGGCCTATACGATTTTTTGTCATTCAGTGGTTTACCGGGCTTTGGAACCATTATAACTTCAGCTACCTTCCATTGTCGTGGAACGTACAATAACCTGAACGATGCATTTATAAGATATGCAAACTTTATTAAAGCTTTCCTAGGTAACTCTTTAAGGACCTGTCCTGTGATTAAGTCATATCCAGGAGCTTTGTTTAATTATAGTTTCTCTATTTCGAAGCGTAGTTCGGCTAGCGATACACTTTTTATTCTATAATTGTCAGGTGCCACGGTTAGGACAGGAAATTCGAGCAACGCTTGACCATCAAATGGTTTAAATGTTTCTTCCAAATGTTCTGCAAATATTTCGGCTTTTTCCTTGTCACTCTTCGCCCATTCTCCATTGATTTTCCTGATGGGTGGCGCTTGCGTTTTTGGTTTTTTAATGCCTTTCATGGCTTTCCAGAGCGAGTAATTTGTACTTTTATCCGCAGTTAGGCTTCCAAGATATGTAGAAATTTGACGATTTTTAAAGTCTCGAATTTCTCTCTTAAGTTTACACAAAGGTAGTTAAGAGTGGTTTTATCCTGTGGAGCGCGAGATTGTTGCCATCTTTTGCGCGCTCCCCTTTTCTTCTTTAACAATTGCGTGATTTCCAAGGGATATGTTATTTCGCAATTTGTGGTTATTTTCCGTTTATGGGGAGTATTTTTCCAGGCTGAGCATTGTATGACGTTAATAAATTGATCGACTTCGTCTTCAAGTTCGTGGGATGTTCGAAGAGACACTTTGAGATCGATTTTACTTTCACAGTATTTTTTAAAGGATTCCCAGTTTGTTTTCATGTTAGTTAGTCTGGGCGGACCTTCTTTTTTTCGTAGACAGCCGTTAATTGTCAAAATGACCGGTGAATGATCAGAAGAAAGATCGAAGCATTCCTCAACTACAATAGAGTTTCCCGACAAACCTTTCGTGATGAAGAAATCGATGAGGTCTGGTGTTTTTGCCGTATCCGAGGGCCAGTATGTCGGTTTACCTGAGGAATGAAAGTCTACCCCCAATTCCATACCGGCTTCGTAAAGAACTCTACCTTTTACTGAAATGCATCTCGATCCCCAGAAGGTATGTTTTGCGTTAAAGTCACCTCCGATGACGAAATTCCGTCCAAGTGAGTCAAAGATACTTATAAAATCGCTTCTTTCCATCGTTGCACGTGGGGGGCAATAGATAGCTGCAAAATCATATTTTATGTGTTTAATTTTTACGCTCACCGTGCATATTTGCAGTTTGTCAAGCTCGATTGTTCCACTGACTGAGTGTTCAATGGTATTTTTGATCAACAAGGATGCCCCGCCTCTCGCCCTTTCCGAAGGGTGATATGCGTGATAGGCAATGTATCCTCGAAAGTTTGTGCTGGTTTCTTTCGTCAGATGAGTTTCCGAAATCAAACAAATATCAATTTCATATTTATGAATGAATATCTCGAGCTCGTCCATCTTATGCAGAAGGCCGTTCGCATTCCATGTCACTAATTTAACTAAATCCGTCATATTTATATTATTGCACGTGTACTTCGAAATTGATTTTCGAGCTTGTCGAGTTTTTCAAACATACGTTTATTAATTTGGCTCTGTTCTTCTAGCCTGGCAAGAATTGCAGAGAAAACTTGGGAGACTGGATCAGATGTTTTATTTGTTTGTTCGCGTCCTTGCAACGCAGCTTCAGCGTATGTTTGTGGAACAGCTTTCGGTGACTTTTTTCTAAACAATTTTCCTTCTCTTGGGTGTTGTGTTTTGACCATTTCTTTAGCCTTTTTTCGTCCTTCATTGGTTTTATTGTTGCCCCTTTCAGGTTTGTTATTGGTTTTATTTGCGATTGGTAGCGTAGTTTTCTTTATTTTGTCGCGCCTATTTTGAAGTTCCTTAGCCACTTCGCATCCGCGATAATTTGCCGGATGTTTTCCATTGCAATTTATGCATGTTGGTAGGTCTTGTCTACTTAGAGCGCATTCCTTCGATAAATGTTTACCGGCACATTTTACGCAACGCGGCTCTTTTTGGCAATACGTGTGCGTGTGATTGTAGCCTTGGCAACGCTTACACTGAGGAATCTGACGAGTCCTTTGGCGCATCGGTTCAATTTTAACCACTATGTTTAGGATAGTTTTAATGTTGTATATTTTTTCCATGTTTTCAGACTTTTCGAAACTAAGCATGAATAGCGGAAGTCCGCGTTTGACAACAATTTCCTCGTCTTGTTCCGTTTTTTGCTTTTCTTTTTTAAGTATATTAACCGCGTCGATAATTTTGAAACCTTTAGTTTTAAGATCTTGCAAAACATCTTCTTTGCGGCACGAAGAGTGGAGCCCTCTGGCTACAACTCGGTGTGGCCTTTCAGACTTATTTTCATAAGTGTACCATTGTACCTTCTCAGTATTCAGTTTTTGAGAAACTGCGCGATAGCTCTCAGGATCGCTTACATTTATTTTCCACACATTATTATTCAGAGATGTTACTTTGAATGTGGACTTTGCTATTTCCTTAAGAAGGCTACTTAGCTTGCTGTAGTCTGAAACTCCGACAACGTTAATTGGAGGTGGAAGGTATACCTTATTTTGAGGTTTTTTCCTTAGCGTTTCTATTTCGTTGGCATTTGCCTTTTTGGGTTGTCTATCTTTTAGCACAACGACTTCTGGTGAGGAGCCGGCTTTCCGTTTTTTGTTCGGTCTCCTCTTAGTGATCCAATCCGTTTCGCGCCCTAGCTCTTCTTCGTCTGTATGATAATCGCGGCTAGCTGAGCGGTATGATTTGGCTTCTGGCTGTTTTTTAGGTTGAGATTCAACAAGTGCTTTGTTCTCAGCTTTCAGCTGATCTAGCTCTTTTTTTAGCTCTTGGTAAAGCTGTTCAATTTGGTTAAGCTTAGTGCGGAGTTCCTTGTTTTCGTCCTCGAAGCTTTTGCATTTCGTTGAGTCCCTCGAAAGGCGTCCAAAATCTTTTGGCGTCGTAGGACTTCGATTAGTTTTTGCTTCTGGCACAGATCCCGTTGGTGGTGATCTAGTTACCCTTTTACTATTTTTAAAAGGGTCGGATGATTGCAATAAATGGCTCTCCCCAGAATCCGTAGAGCCTGCCTCCGAAGAGTGTGGATTTTCCAGTAGAACTGGGCTGCCACCTGGGGTATTATATCTTTTTGTTTTAATCATTGCATTTTTTGTATACTCTATGCACTCGGTATACTGAGGGTGGATTTTGGTCGCCTCTTACGACCGGCATGCCTACCTCGGGTAGATTCTGATCCCTATCCCGAAGGGTGGATTTTAGTCGCCTCTTACGACCGGTATGCCTACCTCGGGTAAATTCTGACCCCTATCCCGAAGGGGGATATAATCTGCGAAAGGGAATTTTGTGTATCCTTATAATGTAAATAGTTACACAGCTCGGGAACAAAGGAAATTTGGATTGGAGAGATAGAGGAGATGCCGATGCACGTTGGTTTTAAATGTTTGTAAATTGTAATGCGAAGGAAAGATTAGCATGGTAGAGCATTCCACATTCGTGTGGTACGGCTAAGGAACGATTCTTTGTATTTTAGTGTACACCCAAATACAGGCTTAAGGGTGAAATGATGTGCATTCCTAGCATGGCATAGTTATTGCGGTTGAAAGTATGGTCGGAATATTGATTTAACTTTGTCAACTGTGAAGAGAGCAATTAAAAAATTCAGGGACAGTGGATCAATTGGTGATGCTAAGCACACTGATCGTCCAAAAACAAGCCGTTCAAATGTTAGTATCGAAGCAGTGCGTGAGAGTGTTGGTGAAAGTCCAGGACTATGAATTCGGCATCGTTGACCAAAATTGCAATTTTCAAGAAGCTCGATCTGCGTCTCTATGTCTCCGTCTTAAAGTTCAATTGGCACAAGAACTGCAGTCTAATGACCATGCACCGCGAAGAAAGTTCGTTGAATGGATTCTTGAACATCAACAAATGGATACCGATTTTTGAGTAAAATCATCCTAAGTGGTGAGGGACATTTTCACCTTGATGGTTTTGTTAATTATCAAAATTGTCCCAGTTGGGGTTCAGTGAACTGACGAGTTTTCATCTTCCTCTTCGGCGAGGTTATGATCAGAATCAAGGCGATCATAACCCCCAATTAACTCCCTCCACAACGTGTCACTGTTTGGTGCTGATTTTGGGCTGCAGGCATCTTTGGACCATTTTTATATAAAAAGGAAATCCAAATGCCAGAGCACTCAGATTTTTTTTTAAGAAAGGAAATCCAAATCCCAGAGCACTCAGACTCGGTAACGGTCCATTGTACTACCTGGCAGAAATCCTCTTTTTGGTGTAGAGGTTGGAGAAACAAGGTGTTATTCATTTCTCTCTTTAATGGGTGGCGTATGTTGTTGTTCCTCATGGGGATGGAACCTGCACCGCTCGGGTCACAAGTCAACACACTACCCTCTACACCATCGCCACCACATCAATGGACCATACTTTTTCGAAAATGAGGCTGGTCTGACTGCCTGACAGTTAGAGAGTACGTATGTGCCAGCAAAGCCGTGGAGGCCATTTATCCGATTTGTTATTCCATACATAACCCTATCCTTTTTTTTATAATTTTTTATAATAATGTTTTATAATTTGCGTGCGCTAAAGGGATTTTTTATTTTTTCTGTAATTAATACAGTACCCTTATAATGTTGCCACAGCGCAGGCAATTTGTTGCTGCAAGCAGCACCCAGTAAAATGATTCATTGCCTATTTTTGGGTGCTGCTTACTACTTGAAAGAATAGGAGGATAGGGAAGAAGTTTTTGGTGCGATAGGGTTTTTTCTCCACAGGTGGCGCCTTAATTGCTTAAGGGAGATTTCGAAATGTTGTGTGTATTCAATCTTACAAAGCATGGCCCTGGTCGGGATTCGAACACACGACCTTCCAATCAGGATCTTGGATGTAGTGACATGGGCGTCAAGTGGCTTACGGCTACTTGATTTCAAAAAACTAAGACTTATCGACTATATCAGGCGAATGCCAATAATACTCCCTAGACGACAAGGAAAACCAAACCTGGCTTTTAAAAGACCAAGCCAGAGTAGAACAGGAGAAGCATCGTGCCCGATATCGCAGATATGGGAAAGCTGCAGTATTAAGACAGAGAATATTCACTGGTCGGGCGCAGTGGCTCAATGGTTAGTGTGTCTGCCTACTAATCGAAAGGTCCCCGGTTCAATTTCGGGGCCAAATAACATCTTGAGTTTTTTTCCACTGCCCCACTTCTTGCGAACGTCTGACAAACATTCAAGAGTATCAATTGTCATGAGAAGCTTCTCAAATTTGCCGTTCGGATTCGGCTTAAAATTGTAGGTCACTTCCACTTCGCAAAGAAAGTGGTTGGAGAAGCTAGGTTTTAGGCCCTCTATGGGCCGTTAATGCCTAATATTTATTTTATTTTCTTATTCACTGATCAAGAGCACTCAAGACTCTCCAATCAACTAGCATCAGTTCTGAAATAGTCGTGGACTTTGCCAACAATGCTGACTGATGCTGACCAAGAAGCTGATGAGGACCTAATCCTCTCCCACGTGGTAGTACATTTTATGCCTCGGAATAAAAGTGAGAAAGTGATACTGGAAGAGACGTTCAGATAGCAACACCGTCTGCTATTGACAAATTTGTTGTATGGAGACGGGGCCGAAAATTAAATCAACAAACAAAAGTGTCTGCGAAAAGCAATTATTGCTGTATTTACTCGTATAACTAAAAGCTTGGCCAAATTGTCACTCTAATAATGGAGCTGAAAAAGCTCGCCTCGAATTGGAATATAAACTTTCCAAGGGAAGATATGAGAAGAAGAAAAGCTCAGGAAATCCTTTCGCCAAAGTTCATCAACAATGTTCAAGTGCTGCTTCTTGTGGATGACGAAAAAATACTACACAGGTGGCAACAGTATTGTGAAGGACTTCTTAATAAACAATTTTCCAAGAGCCGTTCCTAACTTAAGAAGTACCCGGCAATCCTGTCGAAGTAGTTGGAAAGATGCACAAAGACACCAAAAAAAGAGCTCTAACCTATAAAAGGCTTGTTGGATTTTTTTTGGAAAAGTTTTTCCTGCTAATAACATTATCCACAAATCGTGCCTGATGTAGTATGATGGACATTTTAGCTCGTATCTTAACCAGATATTCGTAAACGAACGTTTAAAAAATTAAGACGCAGCGACAAAAGTCCATAATAGACTTAGGTACTTATGTCCTCGCACCAAAAGTGTATGAATACAGTTTTTGTCGTTCAAAAAGCCAATCAACTTTCGAGCCTTGTGTACGTGTAATAAAAATTCGAAAACCAATCATCCACGTCATTCGATTTATGAACTGATTTCGCTTTGCTTCGTCGGTATTTTATGTAATATGTTATTAAGCAGCTTACACGTATCCCCCAGGCTCGCAACCAATTCAAAACTTTCTCATTTAATTTTCTCTGAAAACAGAGGAAACTCCTTACTGTCATTCTTTCCAGTCCTTTGTGGACCTATTCAACGTGAAATTGGACAAAAAACCAAACTCAATAAACAGTAAATAAAGTTTATAATATCCCTCTCTAATTTCGGAAAAAACACTTTAAATTAAGCATGGATCGTCCTTCATCCCTTCTCTGCCCCTCTCATATCTTGCTCATTGTTTTGGACATGCTTGTATGTCATCAATACGGGAAGAGTCAAAAGACCAGTATTAGTGTCATCCAATATCGATAATATCATCATCATCATCATCACCATCATCATCATCATCATCATCATCATCATCATCATCATCATCATCATCATCATCATCATCATCATCATCATCATCATCATCATCATCATCATCATCATCATCATCATCATCATCATCATCATCACCATCATCATCATCATCATTATCATCATCATCATAATCACCATCATTCCCATCATTTAGGTGCGCTGCTCCCTCTGATGGTGGTTGGGAATGTTATCCTTTTTGCATTAAAATGAAAATAAAAAAACGATATAATGTGATGGTAAATTGAAAGTTTTCATCGCTAAACTAATTTCGGGAAAAGCCGAAGGGCACGCGTTTCCATTTCCTGTGAAATAAGACCGACAAAAAATAAATAAAAAAAATACCCAAACTTTTCAATTTCCATTCACCCTTACTCTTGTCGTCACAGTATCGTATGGTATAGAGCGAGTGTCGCACTGATTTTTTGTGTTGGGTTCTGTACTACCCTCTTCATCTTTTCTTCACCATCATCGTGCAACCCTTTAGCTCAGGGCTATCGAGAAAATGTGATGGTGGGAAAAAGTAAAACCCGTGACAGAAGCAGCAGCAAAAAAAAAAAACTAAAATAAAACCAAGAAAGTAAATTTTTGGTCCTGCGATAATCAATCTATTAACTGAGTAGTAGAAGTGGTGCTGCCAACGGAAAATAGCAAAATATTGAAGGAGTTGGCAGTAGGGAGTTTCATAGTCGCTATTGTTTTTTTTTAAAGTTACATGTACAACCCCCTCATATGTATCTGATGGAGGGAATTCGTCAGCGGATCCCTCAATTTATCGACTTTCATGCTTTTTGTTCGACTCTTTGTACTTCATTTCGAAGATGGTTTAATGGGCCATATGTACCTACTCGTATATATTCTGTGTGACTTAGGGGTATTGTATTTATTGTATTTATTTTTGAACTTATTAATACACGATACTACAAGATTTATAATCTTAAAATTAAGTATCTAGTGATAGAACAACAAATTTTAAACAAAAGACAACTTATGTGAAAATTATTTAAATTACATTTACAAACTAATTAATATTATTATTCTTTCCTTTTTTTATATATATATGTATAAAGATCGTATTCTTAAATATTTCCCTGAATCTTAGGATGATAGGTGTTGAAATATCCTCCCCTCGAACATGCGTAGGGAAGTCATCGTCTGCAATTCGACAGGAAGGGAATTACAGAGTCGAATCGCTGACAATGAAGGAGCGTTCTGCTATTGTGTGAGAAAAGCGTGGAAATATCAAGCAAACTCCTCTACGTGACTGAGAAAAATGTATCATTTCACTTAAGTATACCGGACATTTGTTGTGAATAATACTATGCATCTTTAAAAGATTTCTGAAGGAGTAGTATTTATCCAGATTGATACCCAGAAGAGTAGAATTAAGTCGTGAAACACTGGTGTACCTACGGACATCATATATGTAACGCCCACAATCATTAAACGCAACATTTAGTTTACGATGACATTCATAATCCATGGAAGGATAGACATTGCAATTGAACGTAATGAACGGAACAATCAGGCTTTTTACCAGACGCAGTTTCATGCTGGGAACCAGCAGGTGAGATGAACATCTTAGGGAACGAAGACCGGCGTACACTTTCCTAATTGTGTCAGAGACTGCATCACAGCAACTAAGGGATGAGTTAATGCAGAACCCCAGATATTTAACCTTACTGACATACGGAATAGTTTTGCCACCTAGTTCAATCGCTGGAAAACCAAGTGAATTAACTTGAGATCTCGAGAGGATCATAGCCTTAGTTTTCAATGGATTACGCTGAAGTTTATTTAATGTAGACCAGCTTTGAATTCTCCCTAGATCTTCGTTAACTCGAGCAACACAATCTTCCATTAAACCTATAGGTCGAGCTAGGTATATTGAGACATCATCAGCATACATCAGCACTTTGCAGTTTACAACCGATTCAGGAAGGTCGTTAATAAATATTGAAAACAGCAGGGGGCTCAAAACTGAACCCTGTGTCACCCCTGAATTTACAACCGATGGTAAGGATGTTCCACTCACAGTTTCGACAATCTGCAAGATTGAGTGATCAATGCTGTCAAATGCTTTAGTGAAGTCCAGAAGGACCATAAGTCCAAAATTGCCAATATCAAGTGCAAAACGTAGATCAGAAGTTACCTTCAACACGGCTGATTCGCAGATGATATTCTCCTTGGGTAGGCTTATTTCGTGTTTTTATAGCAAACTAGCTGCACCCGCCCGGCTTTGCCCGTGCCCGAGAATTCTATTGGCCAATATGTTCGAGTAGACTTCCTTATTATTGTCTATAGCGGGTATCTGGCGTACCTATGTTGCTGGCCCTAAAAAAAGAAGACCGATTTTGACCAAACTTCACAGAAACACTCTCAGACCAATACCGAAGATTGCCTGATTTGAGCTCAACCTGTTCCGCTTAGGGTAGGTGCTTTTTGTCTGGCAGGCGCCTATGTCAACTTACTTGTGCGAATCAAACAACAAAGCGAAAGTAAAAAACTTCGATAGAATCACTTTTCATTCACTTTCACACCGATTGTTATCAATGTGGGAAAAGCAACTTTCCGATGTCCGATTCACAAAAAAAAATGCAAAAAAATTCAATAAGAGTTATTTGAATAAAACATTGAACACACGATATCTCAAGAATGAAAGTGCGCACAAACACCACAATAAGCTTGAAACGTTGGTCTGGTCTCCCCGTTCGGATAACAAAATAGGTGACGTCTGTGCGATGGTTTTTTATATGTGTGGTCTCTGCATCTGCATCGGAATTTACACGCATATGCACATGTGCATGTGTACTCACTCAAATGCCAATAATTCACACACCGATGCAGATACAGATATCGCAAATACCAAACATCCTTTGTACAGACGTCACCTTTCATGGAAAAAAAATTCATTGGAATCGGTTAACGCGTTTGGCCAAACAGCGGCAACAAACTCAAATATGGATTGATTTTTATATATATAGATAATATTGAAGCTTTGAAAACAAAATTAAAAACGCAACTTCAAATCGAAAACGGCAGTCATACGTAAGAAACCAATAAATCCCTCAAAACCGCTTGCACTAAGAGGAACAGTTTCAATGCATTTTTTGCAAAACGCTCACTGTTAACTATTTTTAAAGGGTCTTTGATTAAGGACTTGACACCTTCTTTATACCCTATTCTAAGGGTATATTAATTTTGACGCATAGTTTGTAACATACCTTAATATTGCCCGTAGACCCCTAAAAGTTACTATATTTATGATCAGCATCGATAGTAATGTCGATCTAGCCATGTCCGTCCGTCCGTCCGTCCGTCCGTCTGTAGCCAAAAATTAGGCCTTTAAACTGGACCTAGAGAGCTGAAATTCTAACCATATACTCTCTAGGGTCCCGAAATAATCAAGTTTACGAATTTTTGAAATCCGCCCACAGACACGCCCACAAACTCAAAAAAACAAAATTTTGGAAAAAATCGAATTTTGAGCTAGAAAGCTGAAATTTTGTATATATGATCTATGACTCCTAAAACTGCTCAGGATAAAAAAAATTTAAAATTCGCCCACTGACACGCCCACAAATAAATAAAACAATTTTTTTATTCTAAGGGTATATTAATTTTTGAAAATCCAAAGTTTGAGCTAGGGAGCTGAAATTTATAATATATACTCTCTATGGGCCCTTTATGCTCATGTGTAAATATTTTTAAAATCCGCCAACTGACACGCCCACATTTTTTTTTTTTTTTTTTTTTTTAAAATTCAAAGTTTGAGCTAGGGAGCTGAAATTTATAATATATACTCTCTAGGGGCCCTTTATTCTCATGTGTTTTTTTTTTTAAATCCGCCTACTGACACGCCCACAATTAAATAAAACAATTTTATTGAAACACCTAAGTTTGAGCTAGGGAGCGTTTTTTTTGATAAAATCCTTTAAATGTTATATAACAAAATATGTAGAGCGTTCTTAACAATTCAACCATACTTAGACTTTTGTCACGCCCACTTATGAGGGATAGGAATAAGAATAGGGTATCCAACGGTTCGCCCAAGCGGACTGTAGCCCGTCCCTATGTTTTTTTAATAAAATGCAAACTACTTGAGATGTTTAAAAAAAATGTATTGGTTTGAATTACTATCGAAACATTTATGAATGGAATTCGACTTCGTTCATATGTCCAAAACGGGAACCTATGAAGCGGTCGATACGTTGAACCCAATTTTCAATGACTCGGCCGCATATTTCGACCGATACGGCCGCTATTTCTTGTTCAGTATTAGCTCAGAGTTCCTCTAACGTTGCCGGCTTGGTGGCATAGAGGCGTTAAATCACACGATCTCGGCGGCCAATAGACGGGTCCGTTTCTCGAGATAACACGTTCACCGAACTGAGACTTCAATAACTCGATTGTTGCACCCGCTGCGCGTCTTGTGGCGCCGTCTTGTTGCAACCACATATCACTGATGTCAAGTTAATGCAATTGCTCAAAGAAATAACGTTCCAACATGTCTCTGTAGCGAATACCATTTATCGTAACGTGACGGTTAATTTCAACGACGAGACAAACGGCCCAATGACGCCATCACATGAGGGTTCTACCTGTCCAGTAACGCATACTTTGCTTATTGTAGTAGACCAAGATCCTTACACAAAATTATCCATAATGTGGTCTGGGAGAGGCCAATTCTTGAGAACGCCGTGAAATTGACTGATTGGGCTGGTTTGCGACGGACGCCTCTACGGCAGCAATATTATCCACACTTCCGGCAAAACGTAGTGTCACTGGGACGGCAACATCAAGCAGCGAATATTTTGTAAACGTTGTTCCTTTGTGTACTTTATTATGATGAAAGTCCTGATTTTACTGAATATTTTGACATTGACAGTTCGGTAATCGGAGGTGCGTCCACACTGAAAGTTGTCAAGTCGCTAATGAAAGACACTGTACTTAACGAGCCCCCGATACATGCAGTGGTGCCATTTGGAGAGATTTATCCCTTTTTTTAGGGATTTTCTGGGATTTTTGATATGTCCGAGGACAAAGGGAATTTTAGCAATTTAAGGGACTTTTGTTCATCGTTACAAGTTACATGTTATAACTCCAACTTTTTCATAGATATCTTAATTCATTTATTGTCAAACAAATGCAGGCAGTTGTAAATCGGAATGTTGCAAAATTGTATAAATCTAGAATATTTAAGTACCTACTGATATCGACGTAAGTGACAATTTGGTCCATTTAGATAAAAATGATATTTATTTAGTTCCGTCTTGTGAGTGACATAATCCACTCTTAAAGAAGGCAAATTATCTATTGTAATTGGAAATGCTTTGAGATTTTACGTGTCGGCTGCTCAAGATATAAGAAAAAGAATTCCACTTCAATGTGATATGATGAGAACGAACTTTTTCCTGCCCAAATATTGCTCAGTTTTGAAAATACAAACAGGTCAAAAGACTAACGAAATTAAGCTATTTTTTTTATATTTGATGAAACAACTATTGGCGCAGGGTCATTTGTCCACAGGCCAAACGTGCATAAGTCCAGAATGGATTAATATATTCTAATAATTGAACATCCTTTGGCCTTATTTATACGTGAAGTGAAATTAAGTCGCTTTCATCAATCGATGGGTCAGTAGTCCACATAAATTTCTTGTGGACTTTTGTCCCACTTTTCCATTATGGACTTATGATCCTGCGACACAATTATTTGCCTTGGAATGGAAGAAATTGCCAAAGCATTTCGAAGAAAAGGAAAAATCAGATATGTCATTACACAATTCTGGATAACCATTAATGATATAAAGAGTCATAAAACAATCAAAAGAATTTTTCAAAATCAATGTTTGTTTGTTCCTTATATACATTAATTCTCTTTTTGAGCTTGATTTTAAGGGTACACTTACTGACTTCGCAGATGATGTGGGCTGTGCCTACGGTGCGGATAGTGCTTTAAATTTAGTTTCTGATATAAACTGGGATTTAAATTTATTGAGGATCAGGTTCGCTGAACATAGACTGAGAATTAGTTCTAAAACTAAAATAATGTTTTTTAACCTATCGACCACAACTGACCCTTTTGCGGAGTTTTACTTTCACTCTACGGGTTGCAAAAAGTTCAAACTAACTGGCTGCTCTTGTGTCTCAGCTTCATCTTGTACCACGTTTAGTAACATGCTACATTGTAGTGATGAGTGTTTTTTAGTGGAGAGGGTAGAAAAGTTCAAATACTTGGGACTCATTATTGACTACAAAATGAACTTTGTAAACCACACGCAGTCTTTGAAAAAATATTTTCGTTGCACACTCCGACATTTTTTTTACTTAAAAAATGTTTGCTCTGAGAAACTATTAAAAATTATTTATTACGGCATTTTTCACTCGAAACTCCAATATGGTATAGCCTGTTGGGGCGGGACATATCGGAATAAGATTCAGCCTCTTTTAGTTTTACAAAAAAATGTTTTGAGAAAAATTAGCCGTAAACACCGTCGACATCCTAGTTTTCCATTGTTCCGTGCTATGAAAATTCTTCCAGTTCGTCATTTGTATTGTTTTAAGGTATTAAAAACTTTTTTTATTAGATCGGGAAATATGAATTTTAGATTAATATCTGATTATAATTTACGCCGTAATTTGTTAAACGTTGTTACCGTACCGTTTTCCCGTACCACTGCTTTTCGTAACTTTTATTTGGTTTCATCCTGCCGCCTTTTTAACAAACTACCCCTTCATATCAGGTCATTAACCGTTCCTGGAAAGTTTAAGAAATGTGTAAAACATTGGCTCTTCATTTAATTCAATTACTATAACATGGAAGCTATTCTTTCTGACATTTTGGTGTAACTAGTCTTTTTCTCTATTTTCTCTTTTTATTTTAAAATGAATATTTAAATTAAACTTGAATTGTAATTTTTTAAATGCATTTTACATATTCCTATAACTTTTTGTTAATGTCTTAAGGGTCACCCCACCAATATTTCAACTATTAGTAATGAAGCCATTTGAATTGGCATTTGACACTATTTTAATACGTATAGTATAAGAAATACAAAATGTCAACAATCAATTTCAAATAAATAATAAAAAGTTTAGCTCTGACTGTTAAGATTTTGCCACATTTTTATGATTATACTGGGCTGTGAAGTCCTCAACGCAATAATCAGACCTTCATTTTCATTAAAGCAATTTAAATGTACTTATTTTCAGCCAACAAAAAAACATTTTTATTGGATGTGAAACAATTTATATCGAAAATAGTGTACATAGATATATGGGATAGTGCTGCAAAAAGGGATAAAGTACATGGAAAAGGGGTTCTTTAGCCAACAATCTGCGATATTCCACTATCAGCGTCTGGCAACACTGGATACTTGAAAAATCGAATGAAAGAAAGTAAAGTCTTGTCTTTTCATCATTCATATCACTCTTATCATTGGCTTTAATATGTGAACATATACTTGAGTGTTGAACAAGAAGAAAATAGCAACACTATAATCCTCTCTCCAAAAGACTGGCCGATGAGTCTTAGAAGTCTTACATGTGCCCCTCAGAAAGACGACGTATGACAGAAATAGATTTAATCAACGGTGTCATCGACAGTCAGGATGATAGATATGTTATATGAGCTACTTTGCCCTATGCCTGGACTATCTATTTAGCTTTATATGCACCCTCTCCAAAAAAGGCGATCATATGTCTAGCAAAATGTCACATAAGATAATATACAACGTACTGTCTGAACGTCGCAAGCCGTATTGCAACACACTAATCTGCCCGTACCAGTGTGACTCCGGCCCGGCAGATCTACAATAGACCAAATCTTCTCACTTAGGTAAATCCAGGAAAAAATCAATAAACCTCAAGTTGACACCCACCATCTTTTTATCGACTTGAAACCCGCATATGATAGCACTCATCGTCAGGATCTCGACGTGGCGATGGCCGAATTCGGGATCCCGCCAAACTAATCCAATCGTGTTGTGCGTGACGTTCGAAAATACGCAGTGCAATTTGGAGTATGGAATTAGCCTTCTGAACTTTCCCAAACTTGCACCGGTTTCCGGCAAAGAGACAAACAAACAATTATCTATCCACCGCCTAGGAAAAAACGTCACTCTTGAGGTAGTTAACGAGTTCGTCTACCTTGGAATAAACAACAACTCGACGAATAGCATTTCAATGGCAGATTCGACGGAGAATTTCCCTAGGAAACCACTGCTTCCTCGGTTCAGTAAAAAAAATGGGCTCAAAACTCTTGACTCGACGGTCTAAATGCATGCTCTATCGAACCTGAATTCTGCCAGATCTGCTTTATGGCGCCGATTGCTAAACGATGGAGGGGAATATAAATGGTATCCCAAAACTGTCATCTGTTACGCCGTTTTTTTCGTTGGCAACACTCACAAATGGCGCAAAAAATCAAGTATTGCGTACATTATCTGACACCCATTACAACCCGATATCTATGAGCTATTAGCGTTGCCGAAAGAAGTACTATTAGTATTGTACCAAACAAAAACAAAAACATCTTGCAAACGTCTGACAAACATCCAAGAGTATCAATTGTCCTGAGAACCTTCTCAAATTTGCCGTTCGGAATCGGCTTTAAATTGTAGGTCCCTTCCACTTCGCACAAGCAAATGGGTTGGAGAAGCTAGGTCTTAGGCCCTGTATGGGCCGTTAATCCCTGCATTTTCTTCCTTTAATTTCGGTAAGGGCTATGATCAGGATGAAAAGGGCCATTTCATTACCCTTCCACTTAACTGGATGCCTACTGTTCCGTCTGTGGGGTTCGCCGGTTCGACCTCAGAAAATAGAGGCAGGCCTCCCGAGTTTAAATCACTTCATCGCTGAAGCAAATCAAATGCTGGTGCAGCATTTGCGTGATCCAGGAGTTTTTAGGCCTGACCTCTTTCGTGTTTGTATTGGAACGTTGATTGACACTGCCTTTTTGACAGATTTCATAAGATCTCTGTTTTGAACATGACAGTACCAACTGAGCTGGTCGCGCTCCATTTTTTTTCGAGAAAGGTTCTTTGACGTAAAGGCTTCCTCGGATCTCGGAACTTCTTATTCGATTAATCTTTGTTACTCCTGCTATACTCCTGCTAGCATATTTATCTCAGCTGCCGTTTTTTGCCCTCATACCTTTTGTACGCTGTCTAAGATTGTGAACCGTATATGAGCGTCGGGCGCACTTCATCCACCCAAAGCTTACGCGATGCTTAATGTAGTCATCACAGCTTGTTTCGCTGATGATTATAGATCCCAAATATTTAAACTTTTCGCCCTTACGAATCAAAAATCCATTCATATAAATGGAGATTTCGCGAGATCGCTTGACTCTCTTAGCAAACGCCGTAAAGTCTCCAGACTATTGTTAGTTTAACGATATTGCCACCACAAGTTAAGACTATCTTCGGATGGACAGTGAAATACGAAGAACCGTTCCTTAGCCGCACAACACGAATGTGGAATGCTCTACCCCGCTGTTTTGCCTGCCCATTATGATTTACAAACATTCAAACACAATGTGCATCGCTTTCTCGTCTTTCTCCCTTCCTCATTTCCTTAATGCCCGTGCTGTGTAACTATCTACATTAAGGTTGCTAAAAATCCTTTCTCGCGTGCAAATAATATATTTAAAAAAGGAATTCAAGTAAGTTAGGCTTTTTTTAAGTTTGGTCCCCAATGGTTAAAAATTTGCAATTGTTAGTTTTGTTATTTTTGAGGGAGCTTAGCAGATGTTTCCCTTTCTTTTTTGTAATTCTGGTTCCGCAGCATTTAAGTCTCCTCCTAGTATGAATAGTTGTCCTTATGTCTTTAAGAAGATACTCGTATTAAAAATGTTTTGTGCTGATCATGTGTTTGGGTGGGCAATAAATTCATGTAAACAGATGTGGACATTGTTGGCCTCCAGTTTTATTGATCTGTGCTTAATGTGTTCCGTCTTGTATCGTTGTAGTTTAGTCAATTTTTGTAAAAATTTAACCGCAGTATCTGCCAAGCAAGCTCAGTTTTCTTCTTCATTTACAGACATTTTGAAAGCAAATGTGCATTGGTACCTACACCTTTTTTTTAAAAAAAAAGTTGTCATACTTTGATCCCTTAGAATCATCAGTGATGCTCATTGCCCATAGACTAGTTCATGTTGCTTGCTTGCAAGATATTTTTGAGCATTTTTATACCCTATTCTAAGGGTATATTAATTTTGACGCATAGTTTGTAACATACCTTAATATTGCCCGTAGACCGCTAAAAGTTACTATATTTATGATCAGCATCGATAGTAATGTCGATCTAGCCATGTCCGCCCGTCCGTCCTTCCGTCGGCAAAAATTAGGCCTTTAAACTGGGCCTAGAGAGCTGAAATTTTAACCATATACTCTCTAGGGTCCCGAAATAATCAAGTTTACGAATTTTTGAAACTCAAAAAAACAACATTTTGGAAAAAATCGAATTTTGAGCTAGAAAGCTGAAATTTTTTGTATATGATTTATGACTCCTACAACTGCTCGTGATATAAAATTTTCAAAATCCGCCCACTGACACGCCCACAAATAAATAAAACAATTTTATTGAAAAACCAAAATTTGAGCTAGGGATCTGAAATTTATAATATATACTCTCTAGGGGCCCTTTAAGCTCATGTGTAAATATTTTCAAAATCCGCCTACTGACACGCCCACAATTTAAAAAAAACTTTTTTTCAAAATTCAAAGTTTGAGCTAGGGAGCTGAAATTTATAATATATACTCTCTAGGGGCCCTTTATGCTCATGTGTTAATTTTTTTTAAATCGGCCTACTGACACGCCCACAATTAAATAAAACAAATTTATTGAAACACCCAAGTTTGAGCTAGGGAGCGTTTTTTTCGATAAAATCCTTTAAATGTTATATAACAAAATATGTGGAGCGTTCTTAACAATTCAACCATACTTAGACTTTTGTCACGCCCACTTATGAGGGATAGGAATAAGAATAGGGTATCCAACAGTTCGCCCAAGCGAACTGTAGCCCGTCCCTATGTTTGTAAGACTATTTGACTTATAGTTAGGACTGGACCTTGATTATCTTTTTGATCTACATGTCGACTTTTAAAATGCTCGACTATTCCTCGTATATTGAACCTCTCAATTCCTATTCAAAAGAAAACTAAACCTAATTACCCATTACCTTTAAAGTTTAAACGCAAAATAATATTATCAACTCGGGCACCTACGGCTATCCCTGCGGCACACCGTATCTAAGCTCTGCAAAGGTAGAAAACATTTCAATGCATAAGCTCATTAAGCAAGTTTTCAGTTGAAATTGTTTAATGCAATTCCTTCGCTTGTGTTTTAATTCAACACAACCACATCCTTTCAGCACCGCATTAATTCCTTCCACAATGCACTCGCACAGGAAATGCATCATTTCATATGAACTTCAGGTAATTACGCATTGCTGTTTGTACCTCGATTGCGAGGTCCTTTTTTCATGCAGCAAATCGACAAGTGTGTTTTTTTCCTGCAAACGAATCAGTCAATTTTCGTTAAGAGACCGACATGGGACACATAGTATGAGCAACAAAGTAACAAACCCTTGACTGCACTACCAAATGCCACACAAAGAAACATGTTCGGATCCTTACCTTGCCTTGCTATACCCAGCCGTGCGTTGTCATCGCGCCCCAAGATCTGCATCGCTTGTCAAATGCAAGGAAAGTGCTTACGAAACATGAGCTGTCTTCTGAAAAAGGAAGTTCTTTCCAATTGCTGTTCCCATTGAGTGCAATCATAAAGTTGCTGAGGTTTGGGGTGATGTTTCCTTTGCATCACCCAACGGCATCAACATCACCATCGCCATCATCGCCGCCGTCATTATCACAAACATCATCACCGTCAGCCGTTGGTGACGGGACTTCGTTTATTTGTGTTTTTTTTTATGTTTTGCTCGCTCATGATGTTGTCCCTATTTTTACACATTTTAAACGACGACCGAGGAATTGTGGGTGTGGCACAGTGCCACCGGAAGAAACAGCAAACAGATCATCATACCATCAAAGTGTAATTTGTTCCTCGTCCTTTGGTTGTGCTTCTGTGTACATTGTTTTCAACGGCCGTCGTCCGATGTCTCGTCAGCGTCTGGATACACATATGAGTATTGTTATATGACAGGACTTTTTTTTCTTCAGAATAAATATATTTTCCAAGTCCCACTACCACCGCACTCGTACTCCTTTTGTTGCTTTTCTAATGGGTTGAATGCAAGACATGACGACGACGAACACTTTGACTTCCTAGAAAACGCCCATGCCAAGGTGGAAGGGAGAATTGGGCTAGGAAAAAGGATACAGGCGTCATCTATCATGTATTTTTATCTGTCTGTGACATAAAAGGATGTATTTTCTGTGCTGTATGAAGTAAATCATTGAAGTAATATCTACAACGACGACACGGGCTTAACATCGTTTTACATTGTTCCTTTAAAAAGAACTCTGACGAACTGGCAATGTTCTTGCACGGATGCAGCAGTCCCTTTTAAGTTCAGTTTACAATTGTTCCTGTGAAACTCGTGCATTGACATTAGCTGGCTGATGATAATGACGAGAACGAAGGAGAGTGTGGTATTGAATTTCCAGAGGGTTTTTGAGTTTTACGACGTCATGGTGTCTTTAAGTGACGATGCAATAAAGAAAGTGCGCGATGCAAGCTTTTTGGTTCGTTAAGTTTGCCAGCCGAGTATGCCAGCAGATTGGTTTACCAACAAAATCGTTTAAGGTGGAGAGATAAATCTATTTGCTTTGAAAGTATCATATATTTTAACCCAGTTTTGAATTTACCTTTCAGAAATGTCCTTAAAGCTGAAGTATTTATCTACAAAATAAATTTAATTATCTTTGTCAAGGCTAAGAAAAAGGCTTACATTAGGATTTGATAATGTTTAGGTAAGATTTTGCTCTATTTGTCCCTATTTTTGTTCTTAGTTTTCATTTAGTTAATTTATTTATTTTGTTTGAATCTTACATGATACTACAAGAAAATAATTCTTAAAATTAAGTATCGAATTTTGTATTAATTAATAATGAATAATAAAAGGAAGGTTTTAAAGGTTTTATGTTTATTGATATAATACGACTAATTCTAATTCTAATATGTAGAAATAGTTTTTCCCGAAATACGACTGACGAACTTATTCTTTGTAATTGAAGTGGAAGAATATTCCACAATCGAACAGGTTTGACGAAGAAAGATCGCTCTCCCACTGTGTGCGTGAATCGCGGTAAAAGAAGCCTAACCCTCTTGGTGACTGAACAAACGTAATAAAAAACATAGGGACGGGCTACAGTCCGCTTGGGCGAACTCTTGGATACCCTATTCTTATTCCTATCCCTCATAAGTGGGCGTGACAAAAGTCTAAGTATGGTTAAATTGTTAAGAACGCTCTACATATGTTGTTATATAACATTTAAAGGATTTTATCAAAAAAACGCTCCCTAGCTCAAACTTGGGTGTTTCAATAAAATTGTTTTATTTAATTGTGGGCGTGTCAGTAGGCGGATTTAAAAAAAAATTAACACATGAGCATAAAGGGCCCCTAGAGAGTATATATTATAAATTTCAGCTCCCTAGCTCAAACTTTGGATTTTCAAAAAAATTGTTTTATTTATTTGTGGGCGTGTCAGTGGGCGGATTTTGAAAATATTTATACATGAGCTTAAAGGGCCCCTAGAGAGTATATATTATAAATTTCAGATCCCTAGCTCAAACTTTGGATTTTTAAAAAAATTGTTTTATTTATTTGTGGGCGTGTCAGTGGGCGGATTTTGAAAATATTTATAAATGAGCTTAAAGGGCCCCTAGAGAGTATATATTAAAAATTTCAGCTCCCTAGCTCAAATTTTGGTTTTTCAATAAAATTGTTTTATTTTTTTGTGGGCGTGGCAGTGGGCGGATTTTGAAAATTTTATATCCCGAGCAGTTTTAGGAGTCATATAAAAAATATAAAAAATTTCAGCTTCCTAGCTCAAAATTCGATTTTTTCCAAAATTTTGTTTTTTTGAGTTTGTGGGCGTGTCTGTGGGCGGATTTCAAAAGTTCGTAAACTTGATTATTTCGGGACCCTAGAGAGTATATGGTTAAAATTTCAGCTCTCTAGGTCCAGTTTAAAGGCCTAATTTTTGCCGACGGACGGACGGACGGACGGACGGACGGACATGGCTAGATCGACATTACTATCGATGCTGATCATATATATAGTAACTTTTAGGGGTCTACGGGCAATATTAAGGTATGTTACAAACTATGCGTCAAAATTAATATACCCCTAGAATAGGGTATAAAAATATGGGCATTAACGGCCCATAGAGGGTCTAAAACCTAGCTTCTCCAACCACTTTCTTTGCGAAGTGGAAGGGGCCTACAATTTTACGCCGAATCCGAACGTAATATGCTCACTCAAATATTCAGGACATTTGTTATGAACGAAGCTTAAGGATGGTTCTAAAATCATAATACTCGTCAAAACTCATTCCTAACAGAGACCTTTCCTGTTGCGCAACACTAACACATCTTGGAATATCATAAATATACCGAATGCAATCGTTAAACGCAACGTTCATTTTACGCCTGCATTCATAATCCAAACTGGGGTACACTGTACAATTGTAGGACAAAAATGGGAGCATTTTCATCTTCAGAAGGAGCATATGCGCGGATGTTCTCAAGCTTCGTAGCCCACCGTAGACTTTTCTGATCGTATCAGATGTGGCATCACAACAACTTAGTTTTCTGTTAATTCTAAATCCAAGGTATTTGACCTGCTCCACGTAGGGAATAGTGACATCGTTCACAACGGGAGGAGGTACATCAAGTAATGAGATTTCACTTCTGGAGCAGAAAATACCCAACGATTTAGCAGGACTTACTTTTAGAGTATTCAGATGTGGTCTGATCTAAATACGACAAATCTTCATTTACTCTAGCCAGGCAATCTTCCATCAGCCCTAGTTTTCTGGACATGTATATAATGACGTCATCTGTATAAAGATGAATATGGCAGTTTTCGAGAATATCAGGAAGGTAATTTATAAAGACAGAAACAAAAGTGGTTTTAGCACTGTCCCTTGAGGAACAACTACGTTAACCATTCGGTTGACCTGTCAGTAAGCGATCGCATAGATAGTTGTTTATTTGTATTGAATGATTAATTGAATCAAAGGCAAAAGAAAAATCTAGAGTCACCATTACACTTATTTCATTTAAGTCCAATGCTGCCCTTAAATCGGTCGTGACCTTTTTTTTTTTTTTTTTTTTTTATAAAAAACTAAATCCAAATCCCAGAGCACTCAGACTCGGTAACGTTCCATTGTACTACCAGGAAATCCTCAGGCAGAAATCCTCCTTTTGGTGTAGAGGCATGTGATTGGGTGGCGTATGTTGTTGTTCCCCATGGGGATTGAACCTGTAGCGTACGCCTTTAATTAAAAATATAAAACAAAATCTTTTTTTGAGAGCACAATTCGTTGCGCAAACCACTGTACGCCTAGCTCACAATGACACAAGACAACCGCTGTAACTGCTTCCAATGGCCACCATCTTCACTCAGGAAGTTGCAAAAAAAAAAAAAAAAAATTCACAGGCCGTGGCCACTATAAAAGCCGACATTGCCAATGTACTCTCTCTTTGACTCTTTGGCAGTGAACAATTTAAAGCGGATCGTGACATTTTCTTTTGTGTCGTGTCGATGGGGGGCATTTAGTAGATGAGTTTGCATTAAAGTGAGGTACGTGTGCAAGTTTCTTGGAACAAAAATACGAAAACCGGGTATCGAAAACAATTTCGCATTATCGCGTGTGATGCCGGGGCCAAGAAAAAACGAAAAGAAATCTACGATTACCACCACCCCCTCCTTTCCGAGGTTAATACATATACGTATTAACGAATTATAATTTTGTTTAACGAGAGCTAAGAAGGTAATGATAATTAAGAATGATTTTATAACCCATTATGACCCCACACCACCCCTTCCAGATAAGTTGGCCTCAGATATCTCCCATTTTCCTGTCTCGTGGCTCGTAAAGCACGTTGGTAGTGACGATATCTGTAGCGCAAAATTTACAACTTCTTTTATTGTGTAAAGGCAGAAAATTGTACTCCTCACACGACTCAACTCGACACGTGAGACACCAACACCCCAACGCTACTACATTTTGCCACTATTATTGTATGCGCATCTGCGCATGCCCTGGAGCACCTAGACACGCCGGAACCACGTACCTGCCAAAGAGTACCATATCAGACGTCTCGAAACAATCAGCAATCAGACGTCACGAAACAATCAGCAATCAGACGTCTCGAAACAATCAGCAATCAGACGTCACGAAACAATCAGCAATCAGACGTCACGAAACAATCAGCATCCAGAGTCCAGACACCGAAATCACCATCCACACAGTGAAATCAGCATCCAGACAGAGAATCCAGCTACCAGACAACGGAATCATAATCCCGACCTCAAGAAACAGCTATGGTATCAAGAAACTAGCCAAGCCTAGGAACGAGTTTGGTAGACCTCGGACGTCTTACCTCTATTTGGATAAGAAATATAGTATAGTGTCATCATACCTGCAAGTAACATTATAATCGTTTTTTTTTATGTAAATGATATTGTGTGCCTTGTCGTAGGACCATTAGCCACGTTAGGGTGCCTAAAAGACAATATAAAATACGTAATATTTTTTTTCCAGACAATAATCACCGATCATCTAACATTCATTCACCTATTCATCAACTATCCAGACACATCCAAACGATTTGTGCGCACAAAACGGAGGAGCATGCTGTATCGGTCCACTACTAAAACGTCTTACTACTACTCGTAGTCTCATACGAGAGAGAAAACTGTAAGTGCTAAATTTTATATTTTCTTTTGGGCAAAAACCTAAGTAGGAAGCTAAAATACATATTCAATTTTTGTTTATTCAAAATCAGTTTGAAATTGAAATTGCTAATTTTTAATCGGTTCAATAATATAGAATTTCATGAACGATTAGATAAATCCGATAACTAGCCAGTAAATACTATCCATTATGTTTAACGTTCTACGACATTTCATATGTCTGGTTAGAGTTTTTGCGTGAGTTAGTCTCGGCACCCTTGATACTTACTTAACTTAACTTATTTTTTTTTCTCTAAAACAAGTACTTGAACAAATTTAACATATTAAAAAACCACCAATGTATACTTACCATGAATTTTAAAACGATTTTACCAAAAATATAAACATTTTGCAATTGTATGAAACAATTTGGAGTAGTCCTTATTCCTTCCTGATGGATTTCATTAGAAAGATGGTTTAAGTTTGCTAAAATTTGGTGATAGGTTCGTGATCGGCGATTAATGGAGGCATATAAGGCGTAGACAAAATGGTATTAGGGGCTACCAGTAAACGCATCGGCACATGGTAACCAAGGAGCCATTGACCTTGGACAATGGATAAGGGTGGGTTCCGCCGAAGGATTTCTTATAGATCATCCCCTGTCATCAACAGCCGACAGCCTTATTTCCTTGTTGTCTCGTTTTCCCTCTTCTCTTTTTTTTTCACTCCCTTCCCACGATTATGTAGCCTTGAGTTACATCCCATCTTTTAAGGCAGATCACCTATATGAACAAAGACATTCCTCCCACATACTAGACATTGAAACCTATTCTTTTCTCGGCACGAATAATCTATTTTGTGGAACAGATAGACAAGCAGAAAGAACACCACCCCACCGACGAGTGAATTGCGAATTAGAAGTCAGTTGCACTAGGACATTCATTTTTTTACAGTGTCGACATAAACAGCACGAGATCGCAGAGATTATAAGTTCGTCTACGAGTCCTTTCAATCAAGGCTGTATAGCTATTTGTAAGTTGCAGTAGAAAGATGCTCCAAATACATCTCATACCTGTACATTAAATATTCAAGGAATTTTCAATTGTTCAGGATCTGCCCTATTTTTGTCGCATTTTACTCCATTTTTGTTAAATGTTTACGCCCATGTCTGCATACTCCTAAATTTATTTCAACGATCACAACCAAAATCACCAAGTACATTTACGAAATTTTTGAATTTACAATTTACTAAGAAATACCAACAATATTTTTTTTTTGCAACGCATACCCAGTTTCCGAAGAAATCGAATTATCTTACACCTACCATTCATATTAAGTAGTAATACTTTATGTTCATCTTTTCGCGTTTACATACTCGATTAAGTAAATACAAAAACGACAAGAGGATAAACATACAAACTAATATTATCAAACCCTTCTTATAAATTGCATACCTTTATTTAACAATATACAAACCATGAGTACCAACGGACACAAAAACACAGGAGCTGTAGCCAAACAAAGCAGAAGTCAAGCACACGATATCAATCGGAGCATGCAAACCCGCTCGCTCACAAATAGACAACCAATTCCAGATACTCCTTTTCCTTTACCACATACCAACAACAGTCGCGTTCGACATTCACCTCCATCACTAGGAACAATCGAAGCAAATGATATCAATCGTTCTCTTAATGTCACTAATAGTCAGCTTAATCATTCTCTAAGAAATAGTAGACATGTTAGCCGGAATGAAACTCTGCAATCTAATGCAGCGAATTCAGCTATTCCTACATTTGTCGCCACAACGGTCACATCTAATTTGTTAACAACCACAACTACTACTTCAAACCCAATTTTGTCCCTCCCAATGATACCTTCAAGTGATCAAACGACAAGGGTCATTGACCCTTTCAACCGACGCTTAGCGTTTGAGGAGAATGCATTTCCCAATTTACCAGCTGAGCCACATACAAATAGCCATTTGCACTCACACATCAAAAGCGTAGTAGAAGCAAGCCTAGTTGAGTTGAAAAATGCATTATTTAGAGAATTACCTAGTCTAATTCGAGATAATGTCGGACATACGTTGGAAAACTTACAACAAAATAATCCACTAGCCCAGACTAACCAAAATAACTTCAATTTCGAGCCAGGTCTTCCGGAATGGAATCATGAAGAGGCAATTGCAAATAGCACACGTCATTCAGAGTACAATTCGAATAATAATTCACGATCAGGCAATAACTCACAAAATCGTAACATAAATGCTCCACAAGAACCAATACAACGTGATATCAATCGTTTATCACAACATCTAAACAGACAAATTTCCGACCAACCAGTTCGCAGACCTAGCAGTCGAAGATTCGATTTGAATCGTTGGGGAATAATCTTTGACGGTACCGATAAGGGAATGTCTATTGAAGATTTTGTCTTCCGCGTCGAAGTTTTGAAATCTAACTACGATTGTCCGTGGGAAGAAGTAATGAGGAATTTCCACCATCTAGTAAAAGGATCAGCTGAAGATTGGTTTTGGCAACACTTGCGTAATAATCCGCGAGGTGATTGGCACATGCTAAGAGCAGCCCTTTTCAAGCGGTTCAAGAGTTTCGAAAATGATTTCGAAATTTTGAAGCAGATTATGGACCGAAGACAAATGCCTACTGAATCTTTTGATGAGTTTTACTCAAGCATAAGACATCTCATAAGTCAGTTGAGAGATCCTATTCGGGAGCTAGATATCATTAAAATTGTAAGAAACAACATCAATGCTAGACTGATGAATTTCATCTATCCCATGCAGATAGAAACGTTCGAGCAGTTTCGTGATGAATGCCGTCGAACCGGAAAAATGTTACAGTCTAGATACTCCACTCAAAATCGCTTTAATAATGCCAGATATGTGCATGAACTTGACTATTCATCACCCGGACAGCCTGGCGAAATGTTTTTTGAATCCTCTGAGGATATCTCAGCTGTTTCTTTTGCAAATTGTCCTAAAAAGTCAAATATCCCTGACAAGGCACCTCTTGGTCAGGTCACCTGTTTTAATTGCAAACGTTCTGGTCATGTATTCATTAATTGTACTGCCCCCATTCGTAATATTTTCTGTTATCGATGTGGAACAGACGGTTACACAGTTCTTGACTGCCCAAAGTGCAATCCGTCGAAGGGAAACCTGAGCGCGAACAAAACCAACTCCGGGAGGTGTTGTTCGACACAGACGAACCCGGAATAGGCAAGAAAGACGCTGCCACGAACACCTCGGCCGATTATAAAAACGACGTACCAGATAATATTAACAAAAATTTCATTTTATGTAAGCAATGTACTACTTCGTCCGAAAGAGACCCTAAACTAAACTCTGTGCCACACAATTTTTCTATGCCGTCTGAGACTGACGTTAATCTACCTAACAAAACAACGCCCTTTTACAAGAAACCTTATAGTGAACGTTTAGTTGAATACCACGAGATCCGTAAAAGGATATTCAACGTTCAATCTAATAATAAACCGGACATACCTTTAAAGATTTCAAAGAATAGACTCCGATTTAGAAAAAGACGTACGTATAGAAAGCTTATAAGTGAAACTATGCTTGAAAAACAGATTGACCCTAGACCTTTTACAAAAGTTATCATTCAAGGCAAGGAGATTTCCGGCTTGCTTGATAGCGGAGCTTCCGTATCCTGTTTAGGTAACGGCTGTATTCAGCCTAGATATTTCAATTCTTCCCTACAACTCCACTGTTAGAACCGCCGACGGGAAAGGCCAGCCGATAGTTGGACGCGTTAACGTGACAGTAGAGCATGGAAATAAAACGGATAAAATGAATTTATATCTTGTACCCAGCTTGTCACTTCCCCTTTATCTAGGCATAGACTTCTGGTCGAAATTTCAGATAGCCCCCAATGTCATCAGTGAGATATTTTCGGAAACCGCTTGTAATATTCCACATGATAAGGTAACCAAGATCCCACCTCCATCTCATGAGTTGAACGAGATTCAAACCCAAAGGCTTAAAGCAGTTGTCTCGAAATTTCCGTCGTTTACTAAACTAGGTTTGGGTAAAACGAACATTGAAAAACACGTTATTGATACTAGCGATGCGGAACCGGTGAAACAACGCCATTATCCAGTATCACCGGTGATACAGAAGATGATATATGAGCAGCTGGATCGCATGTTGTCTATGGGAGTCATAGAAGAAAGCCAGAGCGCCTGGAGTAGCCCCGTGGTCCTTATAAAGAAACCAGGCAAAAACAGACTATGTTTAGACTACCGGAAGGTTAATGCTCTGACTAAAAGAGATGCGTATCCTTTGCCTCATATAGAAGGTTTGCTCAGTCGTCTTGGGGAAACACATTACATAAGTAGTGTGGACCTCAAGGACGCCTTCTGGCAAATCCCTCTAGAGGAAAGTTCAAGAGAGAAAACCGCATTCACTGTGCCAGGACGACCACTTTATCAATTCACCGTCATGCCCTTTGGACTGTGTAATGCACCCCAAAGGATGTGTCGGTTAATGGATAAGGTGATCCCCAGTGCACTCAGGGAAAGCGTGTTTGTCTATCTTGACGATCTCCTTATCATCTCTTCTGATTTTGACCAACATCTTGCTCTTCTGTCCCAAGTAGCTGATTGCTTGAATTCCGCTCAATTAACGATTAATGTTGAAAAATCCTTTTTCTGTTTTAAGGAACTCCGCTACCTAGGGTACATTGTCGGACAAGGCCACCTCAAACCGAATCCTGATAAGGTATCCGCCATCAAGGAAGGTTCCTTGGTCTTTGTGGTTGGTACCGCAGGTTTATTAGGAACTTCGCCGCAATCGCTTCACCTTTGACCGACACAATAAAAAAATCAAAAACTTTTACGATGACCCCGGAAGCTATCAGTTCCTTTGAAGCTTTAAAAATATCACTCATTTCAGCCCCATTACTTAGCAATCCCGACTTTTCGAAGCGTTTTATTATTCAATGCGATGCCTTAAGCACTGGTATTGGAGGAGTTTTGTTCCAATATGACGATGAAGGTAACGAAAAGCCGGTAGCATTTTTCTCCGAAAAATTGAATGCCTGCCAACGAAATTACACAGTTACTGAACAGGAATGCTTGGCAGCGCTTCGCTCAGTAATAAAATTCAGACCATATATCGAAGGCACTCCGTTCACAATAATATCAGACCACGCCAGCCTCAAATGGCTCATGGGTCTCAAAGACCTGAGTGGAAGGCTTGCTCGTTGGTCCTTAAAACTGCAAAATTTCACTTTTGACATTCAACATCGAAAAGGAGCTCAGAATATAGTGCCCGATACTTTGTCTCGTACGCACTTAGACGGAATATCGCTGTCTCCTAACGATTATTTTCTACCCGACCTAAATGCCCCCGAATTTAAGTCAACCGACTATCTAGAGCTCCTTGAAACTGTTCAGAAAAACAAGGACAAGTTACCTGATCTAAAAGTTGAAGATAATTTAGTCTACAAGCGATCTTTTCCTAATGAGTCGAACAATTTGCGGACGCAGTTTCAATGGAAATTATGGATACCCACAGAGTTGACCCAGTCAATTATAATAAACAACCATTGTCCACCTAATTGTTCACATGGAGGCATTCGCAAGACCTTAGAGAGAATCAGGCAAACATGCTTTTGGCCAAACATGGTTCTTCAAGTCAGAAATTTTGTTCGAAATTGTGATTCATGTAAACAAAACAAGGCACCTAACTTTACGCTCAGACCACCAATGGGTGCACAACATCAGATTGACCTACCCTTTCAGAAATTGTACGTAGACTTTATGGGTCTTTATGTGCGTACGAATAAAGGTAATTTATTCATATTCATTGTGCTAGATAATGTATCGAAATTTGTTTTCCTAAAAGCTATGCCGAAAGCAACGTCGAGATTGGCCATAAACTTCTTGGAAACCGAAGTTTTCCAAAAGTTTGGAGTCCCTGAGTATCTGCACAGTGATAATGGCAAACAATTTGTCTCTCAAGAATTTGCTAATTTCCTTTCCAAGTACGGCACAACTCATATTAAAAATGCAGTCTATTCGCCCCAGGCCAACTCATCGGAAAGAGTTAACCGATCAATTTTGTCTGCTATAAGGACTTATCTGAAGGCTGACCAGAGAGAGTGGGATAATCATCTCACTGATATCCAACAAGCATTATGCACCTCTGTCCATCAATCGACAGGAATGACGCCCTTTTTCATACTCTTCGGTAGACATATGACGACACATGCTAGAATGTACCAGTTGAGTAGGAAACTTCAAGCACTTAACGAAAGTGAAATCGAATATTTGCCATTGTCTAACAGGTTAGAGCTTATCCGAGAAAAGGTTAAAGAAAATTTGCAACTCGCGTTTAAACGAAATGAGAAGTCGTATAATTTGAGATCCTCGATCCGAGTCTTCAAACCAGGAGAGGAGGTATATCGAAGGAATTTCGTTTTGAGCAACGCTTCAAAACATTTCAACGCGAAATTAAGTAAGAAGTTCGTTAAATGTCGAATAGTAAAACAGACCGGAAAATCTACATATCTTATTGAAAATACTAAGGGTAAAGCCATAGGTATATATCATGCAAAGAATTTAAGACATTAGTTATCTCTGCAATGCCAGGACCATCCTTCATATCTATTCTGTCATATTGGATAGGCTGAACACCGACCTTTCCATCGCCTTGTCCACTAATCTTTAGCGGATTCAACTTTTTTGACATGAAATATGAAATAACATCTGTACTTCAATACATACCGCCTCCCCTGACCTTACCCCCCAACCAAAACGAATGTATTCCACGAGAGCAACATCTATGGTCGTGTCGTAGGCAATGTGTTGCGTTACAATAAATCGTTTGTGGAATGGATGATTATGCATCGGTCATGTCATTTAACAATGCACTAGATATCTTAATATGAATAATTCCGCACGCATTTCGTTTAATTACATATTAAATGCTTAGAAATGAAAAATCGAATGGATAAGTTACAAACAAGACAAATATTTACAAAGAGAGTGTCCACTATCCATGCGTAAAGAAGTAATGTTTACCTATACGGGGAGAAGTAATTGAATCTTCTGAATCGGTGATTACGTGACTTCTATAGAGATGTTAGTTATATCGCTATTATACAAAATAAATTACGAGGGTATAGTGTAATTGAAAGTAGTTTACAAGACGAAATCAAGGTCGTGGGTCGAGAACAGATTTTCGAAAATACGTTTAAAGGCATCCGTTCTTCATGTCTTTTTCAACCACAAGTAGTTCACAAATCCATGATTTTGTAGCGTACGCCTTTAATTAAAAATATAAAACAAAATCTTTTTTTGAGAGCACAATTCGTTGCGCAAACCACTGTACGCCTAGCTCACAATGACACAAGACAACCGCTGTAACTGCTTCCAATGGCCACCATCTTCACTCAGGAAGTTGCAAAAAAAAAAAAAAAAAATTCACAGGCCGTGGCCACTATAAAAGCCGACATTGCCAATGTACTCTCTCTTTGACTCTTTGGCAGTGAACAATTTAAAGCGGATCGTGACATTTTCTTTTGTGTCGTGTCGATGGGGGGCATTTAGTAGATGAGTTTGCATTAAAGTGAGGTACGTGTGCAAGTTTCTTGGAACAAAAATACGAAAACCGGGTATCGAAAACAATTTCGCATTATCGCGTGTGATGCCGGGGCCAAGAAAAAACGAAAAGAAATCTACGATTACCACCACCCCCTCCTTTCCGAGGTTAATACATATACGTATTAACGAATTATAATTTTGTTTAACGAGAGCTAAGAAGGTAATGATAATTAAGAATGATTTTATAACCCATTATGACCCCACACCACCCCTTCCAGATAAGTTGGCCTCAGATATCTCCCATTTTCCTGTCTCGTGGCTCGTAAAGCACGTTGGTAGTGACGATATCTGTAGCGCAAAATTTACAACTTCTTTTATTGTGTAAAGGCAGAAAATTGTACTCCTCACACGACTCAACTCGACACGTGAGACACCAACACCCCAACGCTACTACATTTTGCCACTATTATTGTATGCGCATCTGCGCATGCCCTGGAGCACCTAGACACGCCGGAACCACGTACCTGCCAAAGAGTACCATATCAGACGTCTCGAAACAATCAGCAATCAGACGTCACGAAACAATCAGCAATCAGACGTCTCGAAACAATCAGCAATCAGACGTCACGAAACAATCAGCAATCAGACGTCACGAAACAATCAGCATCCAGAGTCCAGACACCGAAATCACCATCCACACAGTGAAATCAGCATCCAGACAGAGAATCCAGCTACCAGACAACGGAATCATAATCCCGACCTCAAGAAACAGCTATGGTATCAAGAAACTAGCCAAGCCTAGGAACGAGTTTGGTAGACCTCGGACGTCTTACCTCTATTTGGATAAGAAATATAGTATAGTGTCATCATACCTGCAAGTAACATTATAATCGTTTTTTTTTATGTAAATGATATTGTGTGCCTTGTCGTAGGACCATTAGCCACGTTAGGGTGCCTAAAAGACAATATAAAATACGTAATATTTTTTTTCCAGACAATAATCACCGATCATCTAACATTCATTCACCTATTCATCAACTATCCAGACACATCCAAACGATTTGTGCGCACAAAACGGAGGAGCATGCTGTATCGGTCCACTACTAAAACGTCTTACTACTACTCGTAGTCTCATACGAGAGAGAAAACTGTAAGTGCTAAATTTTATATTTTCTTTTGGGCAAAAACCTAAGTAGGAAGCTAAAATACATATTCAATTTTTGTTTATTCAAAATCAGTTTGAAATTGAAATTGCTAATTTTTAATCGGTTCAATAATATAGAATTTCATGAACGATTAGATAAATCCGATAACTAGCCAGTAAATACTATCCATTATGTTTAACGTTCTACGACATTTCATATGTCTGGTTAGAGTTTTTGCGTGAGTTAGTCTCGGCACCCTTGATACTTACTTAACTTAACTTATTTTTTTTTCTCTAAAACAAGTACTTGAACAAATTTAACATATTAAAAAACCACCAATGTATACTTACCATGAATTTTAAAACGATTTTACCAAAAATATAAACATTTTGCAATTGTATGAAACAATTTGGAGTAGTCCTTATTCCTTCCTGATGGATTTCATTAGAAAGATGGTTTAAGTTTGCTAAAATTTGGTGATAGGTTCGTGATCGGCGATTAATGGAGGCATATAAGGCGTAGACAAAATGGTATTAGGGGCTACCAGTAAACGCATCGGCACATGGTAACCAAGGAGCCATTGACCTTGGACAATGGATAAGGGTGGGTTCCGCCGAAGGATTTCTTATAGATCATCCCCTGTCATCAACAGCCGACAGCCTTATTTCCTTGTTGTCTCGTTTTCCCTCTTCTCTTTTTTTTTCACTCCCTTCCCACGATTATGTAGCCTTGAGTTACATCCCATCTTTTAAGGCAGATCACCTATATGAACAAAGACATTCCTCCCACATACTAGACATTGAAACCTATTCTTTTCTCGGCACGAATAATCTATTTTGTGGAACAGATAGACAAGCAGAAAGAACACCACCCCACCGACGAGTGAATTGCCGCGAGCCACCGCAAGCGTGCCGACCCTCTGCTAAGGAAATGGAAACTTTGCTTTTGGTCGAAGTTTACCTAACAACATCTTCCTCCTCCCGGTCTCTCTACAAACCTGCACCGCACGGATCACAAGCCAACACACTAACCTCTACACCGTCGTGACCTTAATTACGACTGATTCACAGCTGTGCTTCCTTCGAAAACCGGATTGGAACTTGGAGAGCTTATTCCGCGTATCCAAATCTTCTTGAATTTGCTGCGACAAAATCTTTTCAAAAGCTTTTGAATCGTATATTGGTTGATTCCAGTGTCCTTTCGTATTTTTAGCTGACGCAGTTTGTGTTGGTTTTAGACAATCAAGTATGACCAGATGATTGAACTAGCAGAAGGGCAATCCTGTGTCTGCTTAATACCGCAGCTTGGACTTCTTGTGAGGTTCAGTGTGGGGTTGGTAACCTACCAGGCGCCGGCACGGCTGGGGCATAGGGGAGCCTCGGTACGATACGCTCGCGATCCGAGGTCTTAGGGTTATAGCGGCGATGTAAGCGATGTTTGAATGGATGTAGACTACGGTGTGCGCTCATGCAGGCTGCGTTTTAGTCACCGTGAATTCTCCTATCGCGAACCAAACCAAAAAAACAAAGTGTGCAGGAACAACCTATAGATTTAACTACTCCAGGTGGTACTCGCAACGGCGAAGATCCATCCGTGGTCTTTACGACCGCGGTCGGGGCATGGATTCTGGAGGCCCCAACCGATATACGAACAGCCTCCGCCTGTACAGGCGTTTTCATAATGGTTGCGAGATGCTTGCTTTCGAAGACTACTGCATCTCTCTCTCCGACACGTTCCGCAGATTGGGCTGGAAAAATGGAGAGAGTGGTAAGAGGTTGAATCTGATATGCTTAATCTCCAGTAAAATAGACAAGACAGCTGATATGTGCGATGTTGCCGATGAGGCCTATGAAGCCGAACAGGCGGATCGTGCTGCAGCGGCGGCGCGAACCGTTGGGCTTCCATCGAAGAGCCAACCGAGGAGGAAAAGGAGGCAGGCGGAAATAGCGCGACGCAATGAAACTGCACCGCCAGTTGAAGGCGCAAATGCTTAGAGCTGCACTATGTCGACGGCGAGGACTAACAAATGAAGGTCGACAGAGGCTACCCCAACCGAAACCAGCCAGCTGACTGCCACCAACGCTGCCTTCCCTTTCAATAGCTCGAACAGGAAAAAACGGGGGAAGAAGGCTTCGGTCAATGATTCCATCTCTGCAGAGTGCACAAAGACTAAACGCACGTCTGTATAAAATCTGCGGCATTCTTGTTGTCTCTCAACAGAAAAGACTGCAGACAGACTACTGACGTTGTTACGCGCCAGTACGATTTTGCCAAGCATCTTAAGATGCTAGACATAAGCGATACCACCAACTGCGAAGATTGTGAAGAAAGCGATGACACTGCGGAAGATTTCCTCTGTTATTGTCCTGCTTTTGCTCGTATCAGATGGTATAGGTATTTGGTGCTTAACCTAAGCTCCTTATCATTGAAGCGCCTACTTGTCTTTCTTAAGAAAACGAGTAAATTTACACAGTAAAAGTGGTGTGTCTTCCTGGTAGTACAATGGACCAGTATTGAGTCTGAGTGCTCCAGTGTAGAAAGTCTCGCACCCCGAAAAAAAAAACATGTGGCTTCGCGACCCGGCAAATCGACGATAGACCAATTTTTTCCACTGCGGCAAATCCTGCAACAGACCAACGAATTTCAAAGCCGGCAAAATTATTTCAGCTTCGTACTATTGCAAAAGGGTACGGTTAGGTTAGGTTTAGGTGGTTGTCGGCAGAAGCCGACACACTTAGACCAATTTAGGTCCATTATGATACCACGTATGTATTATCTACCTCAACTCTGTAGATGGGACTGGCCAACGACACGCGGTTGTTCTCAAACGGTCCGCCATCTACGTACTAACCGCGCCCAACGTCGTTTAATTACGGTGATCTGACGAGAACCGATTAACTCGACGTGGTATAGTCGTTGCCAAAGGGTACAGAAATGCAGAATTAAGTCTGCCTTGGTACCGAAGGCTGGACCCAGCCGATGCTTAGGGACAGCGAAGTTACAGCCGCTGTGGGTGGTTGCGTCAGAACTGTGCGCGGTGTCAAAGGCTTTGCAGATGTCGGGGTGCAGATGATCCACCACCTTGTGGAACCTTTTAGTCGGCTCCTAGCTGAGAAGGCTTAATAGGGAAGACCCCCTTTTATTGGGTGCGTTGATGAGGCATGTATCATTGTCAGCGGGTAGAAACTTACCAACTAATTCTGGGCATTTGGAATTAGCGCTTTACATCGTTGGGTTTTGGTGCTGTGGGCAGGCTCTGCCAAATCCGGCAAGGCTGAGATGATGCAATTCACAACTAGAAACAATGATACCTCTTATGAAGTGGCCTTGTCTCCTGGGTACTCAACTTGCATAATCAAGCAAGGTTAAGTATCTGAAAATCTGGAGACCGACGATTTACATTTGCGGAGCATATAGAGGCTTGAACCACGAAGGCCACTAGCATTCCTTGGCAGTGCCGAAGGATGTTGGGATGATGACTTGGGACTAAGTTAATTTTGTTTGTTTACCGATTTTTCGGTGGTCCTGAGGTCACATTAAACTACTCGTACTTCTGACTAAACTAGAGCACCTTCTTCTTTTTCTTCTTCTTCCTTAATGACGGTCGGGCTATGATCAGGATTAAATCATAGTCCTCCAACTTAACTGCATCCCTACTGGTCCGCCTGTGGAGATCGCCGGTTCGACCTCAGAAAATAGCGACAGGCCTCCCGATTTTGAATCATGTCGTGGCTGAGACTAATCAAATGTTAGTGTTGCTGCATAAGTGTGATCCAAGAGTTTTTAGACCTGCCACTCTTTCGCGTTTGTAATAAAACGTTGATTGATATTGTCTTTTGCAGGATCTCTCCTTTGAACATGACAGTACCAATTGAGTCGGTCGCGCTCCATTTTTTTCGACATTGGTTCTTTGACGTGAAGGATTCCTCGGATCTTGGAGCTTCTTATTCGATACTACTGCTGTCATACGAAACATCTTCCTCTCAGCTGCCGTTAATTTGGCCTAATACTTTTTACACGCTGTTGGGAATCACTCTTTCAATCATAGAAATGTCTGGAATAGGTCAGAGTATTTCGTTCGGCCAAACTGCTTTTCTTTTTTTGGAGTCTTTGACCACCTTCCTAACTTCTTCGAATAATGTTGTTGTTAGGAGCGAAAAGTTCAAGCTGTTACCGAGTTCGTGGAAAAATTCCTTGAATTTCCTTGTCCCTTATCACTGCTTTGGCTTCATCTGTCCACCACCATATTTCTTTGCCGTGTTGATAGCGTCCTTTTGAAGCCCTTAGCAGTGATTTGGCTCTATCCAAGGCGTTGTAGGGAATTCCACATACATATCTTGTGATATAAACGCTGCATCCTCAACTTCGTTAACCAGAGGCATTATGAAACGTGCTACCAAATGATAATCAATCTGTGCTTCGTTTTCCACACTGCTGTAAGTGATTTTTTTTTCCAAATCCCAGAGCACTCAGACTCGGTAACGGTCCATTGTACTACCAGGCAGAAATCCTCCTTTTGGTGTAGAGGCATGTGATTGGGTGGCGTATGTTGTTGTTCCCCATGGGGATTGAACCTGCACCGCACGGGTCACAAGCCAACACACTAACCTCTACACCGTCGCCACCCGCTGTAAGTGATTGGTGCCGTCTTTATTAGACGAACATGGTATTTAGAACGATAAGACCGTATGACTTGCATATCCGTTCAAATCTCTGCCAAAGAAGAAAAGTTCTACTAGCTCCCGTTGTAGATCATCTTAAAAGCTTTGCCGACGGGCCCAAAACCAGCAGAGCCAAGTATGTGTTCGGATTGAATAGAAAATCTTGAGATCCTTAGTTGGTCTCTTCGCTTCAGTCAAATCTACGGGCATCTGAAAACTATCAGTGTAAAAAGGCGGACAAAGCGGCATACTTTTTCCAGAACCATTAATATTCTAGACAAACACTTCTTCCATCAAGATGAGTTAAGTGAGGTAAACCTAGCTAGTATCATTCGCTTTGCTAAGGCCACTGGCAGGTTTTCTGATACTGACTTTTATGTTATTTTATTTGACATTGGTGTTTTTATTTTCCGGAGCAAAGGACAATGACACCGCCATAGCGCGCCGTCCCAAAAACCGCACCAAGCTGTCACTGTCAGTCGTTGTGGATAGAAAGGTTGTTACACTATATTTCTTGAGTTTTCGGAGGCCACGATGCGACAGATTGGGTTGTTCACGTACCGCGATAAATGGAAATGAGCCTCATCACTCTGAATAATTTTGTCTAAAAACTTAAAAAAAAAACTTTCTGCGATATTTTGACTGTTTTTGTAGCACTATTTTAACAGGTTGTGCGATTGTGTATCGATACATTTTTAGCAACCTCCCAGTTTTTACTTAATAAAAGTTATTGCAATGATAGTTGCATGTTAACTGTTCAACAATGGCGCGAAATTTAAAATGGCACCTCTTGTTGAACGACCCTATACATCTCTGTCAGCTAAAAGCATGTCGAATTCAGAGCCACATTTGACCAAACTCTTCGCAGTCTCGTTTAAAGTTATTTCAAAAAAGAAAATTTTAAATCGAAGAAGACGTGTTTTTTGAAAAGTTTCTTCAAAGAATTTTTCTTATATTTTCTCGAGATTTTTAGCAAAACTAAAGGACCCAACCCATAGAATCTGTCAACCGTTTCGTTGCGTCGACGCATATGTTAGAGTTAACACATTTATCGGAAGGAACAGCCCCATAGAATCCGTCTTCAACATTGATAGCCGAAGACACATTGGCCGCATTTAATATGCCTTTACCTTTAGCCTATAATTACCTAAGTGCCACTGAATGACTTTACTAACTTTTTTCTTTGGAAATGTCAGTACAGTGCAATATTTCACATTTCGATTAGAGAATGAGTAAGCCCTACAATTTAAGCCATTTCAACCAATCAGTGGTCGAGCTGCAGTTTCGCTTGGTATAGGTACTAAACTGTCTGTCAATCGGCAATGACAGTTTTATCTCATTTTTCCAGTCTCCCTCAATTTTGTTGTGTGTGACAGGCAGGTAGAAAGTAAACTCGACATCGACGCTTATATGTAACTTGGTTTTGCCAGCTAATTCCTATTGTGACTGGGCTCCAACTCCAGGGAACGGACAGATGCCCAAGTTGTTCTGCTCATTAAATTTGCCAGTGCGAAGTCGTAAATATTTTAAGAGTCTTACACCAAAATAAGAGTTTAGGCTCGTATTCATCGCGGCAAAATCAAATTTATTTTATTGACACCATTTTTATTTGGTCTAATAATTTAGCATTTATATTTGATTTCCAATTAAAAACTTATTCATTAATGTTCTTTCTACTTTCAGATGCAAAATTCAGTCTTGGATCGTTTAAACTTGAACCTACCTATACAAATCCGTTAATTAAAAGAACAGTCATCTTTCAAATATCATATCATTCAACCCCCCTATTACGGTTAGGCAATCGAACGTTCGCCTCGAATTGAATAAACATCTAAAAGTACGCAATACGTTCAACAATAACAACTAAAAAAGGTTGTCTCATATAATAAAAAAAATGTATTCAGTTGTTTCAAAGTTTAGTTGTAAGAGATACATCTCAGTTGATTTGTAAGTGTTAAAAATGTTGCCTACTTTTAAATGGTAATTTAATTCGAGTCGAACGTTCGACTCGCTAACCATAATAGTGGGGTAAGTTTCAATAAATTATTTTTTTCACAACGTGGTCGATTCTTCAAAATATTCCTTTGATTTGACACCACAAACTAATAAAGCCAATTAGAATCTGGGTTGGCAGCACTGACGTCAAATTTCAATTACTATCGCTACAAACCACAAAAAAAAACTTGCATAAGCTCAGGCGGTCGCGAAACCCGCTAACGGGTGTTGTGCATGCTAAAGTACAAAGAGAGATTATCACTCTCAGCGAAGTTTTCACCCCACGAGACAAAAAACAAAAAAAACTGTTGCATATGCTCTGGCGGTCACGAAATGAAATACAGGTTGTTGTACATGCTTTAGGTCCGTTTTATTCACTATTGTTCAACTTGCTGATAACTCCCAATTTTGCTAACTTCGGAGTTGATATCAACTCAAGAATTGAACTGCAAGTTGAAAAATGTTTTTTTTTTCACTATTACAACTTTTGGTTTGGAATTTGACATTCGCAAGTTGACCAACTTGCTGTTTCAAGAGGATTGCGACTGACTGCCGGCGAAAGCACACGTGTTTTTTTTCCGTTATAGTATTGACCCTCTTGATTTGCTATGCAATCTGATTTGCAAATTTAATAATTGTGTTAAAATCTTTGTTGCCCTCTTTTTGGGAAAAAAAGAATAAAATCAACAATAAATACAGTGTAGACCCGTACCCTGATTATATTTTCATCCTTGTAAAAGTGTTTTTAAATCTGAATGTTTCCGGATTTCGGGGTTAGAGACGGATAGAATGGCGTCCGACTCAAGTGGCCTAGACCACGTCCCCAAGCCTAGAACTATTCGCGCTGAAGCAGCATCTTCCTGCTTGAAAATCAAAAAGGATATCAACCTTAAGCTAAGTGGTTCGAGGATTAAATCTTCGCAGAATATTGTTTGCAGTCCAATTAAATTGGCTGCGGCGAAGCAACTTCTTTCTCTCAGTGCGACTAATAACGTCGAAAATATACCCAGTAATATGGACGAAATTACCACAGACAATGTCTCAGTGCACCAATCTTCTGACATCATTCAGGCAAGCAATGAGGAGGAGTGGAAAATTCCTCAAAAGCGTCATTCCGCTGCAGCCATTAGCCACGTCTCCGAAATGGACACGAACACGTGTGACGAAAATAGATTCGCCATATTAGACAGCCTGGAAATTCATCCATCTAGAAATGCTACAAATCTTAGAAAGCATTTGCAGAACACTCAGGATCCGAACACCACCAGAGATTCCACGAATCACAGCAACGACCTCAACAACCAAAGTGACGGGAAGGAACATTCCGGCGAGGGACACCCCAGCTCATCTAGGGTTAAGG
The DNA here is from genome assembly GCA_949715645.1 of Portevinia maculata. Taxonomy (NCBI): domain Eukaryota; kingdom Metazoa; phylum Arthropoda; class Insecta; order Diptera; family Syrphidae; genus Portevinia; species Portevinia maculata. The sequence continues at coordinate 27,371,406 of OX454528.1, read as the reverse complement.
CGAATAATGTAAATGCAACGACAGGCAACAACAATGTAAGGGGTAAGTTCTGTCCTCCAATAATAATGAAAAATGTAAATATTAGGAAACTAGTGTCTGACTTGAAAGACAATTCGGGTGCATTCTCATACAAGGTGGTGAATAGGGGTAACATTAGCAAACTGTATGTTGACGACGGGGTTGTCCATCGGAAGCTGATGGAACGGCTAAGATGTTCGGACGAAGTGCAGGCTTATTCCTTCACAAGGAAGGAAGAAAGAACTGTTAACATCGTCCTTCGAGGCCTAACGGCTGATTACTCGGAAGCTGATATCCTGGAGGAGCTGAAGTCAATGGTTCCTCAGGTAGATAAAGTATTTAGATTCGAAACTATACGTTCCAAACAACATAAAATCCAATATAATTTGTTCCTTGTCCGGCTCCTCCCGGGTACCAGCTCTGAGGAAATCCTCAAAATTCGCTACATCCTGAACACAAGGATACATTGGGAGAAACCCAGAGGGAATGGGGGCGCTTTGCAGTGTCGTCGTTGCCAACAATTTGGACACTTGGCTAAGAATTGTGCCAACACATACAAATGTGTAAAATGCGTCAATAGACACGAACCCGGAAGCTGTCCGGTTGCTAAGGAGGAGGGGAGTAGTGCCGCCTGTGTGAACTGTGGGGAGAACCATCCTGCAAACTTTAGAGGTTGCGTGTCCTTTAAGGAATACGATCGGAGGCGCAAAAATATCATTCGGGACGCTAAAGTAAAGCGCAATAATGGGAAGTTGTATGCAAGTCATTTTAACACGGTGGCTACTGCTAACACTATTAACCCGCTACTCAATAAATCGGCTACAGCCCATATTCATAAGTCTGGGCACAGCACTCTTAACCAGTTCCTGGATCTCTCCAAAGACCTCTTTGGGATGGAGATAAACACGCTCCTACTTAAAATAGAGAATTTTATGTCAACCTTGGACAGTTTCGAGTCACCGCTACAAAAGAGAATGGCTTACCTGGATTTAGTTAACCAGCTCTTGATCAGTGGTAAATAATGCTTTTACATTTCCTGCAATTTAACATTTCGTCCTTAGTACATAACTCCAGGAGGCTGGAATTACAAAAGGTCCTCCAGTCCAGCAACTCGTCTTTCGCCTTTATTCAGGAAACCCATCTGAACAGCCGGCATAAGGTTGTTTTAGACTCTTTTAATGTTCTGAGGAATGACCAACTTCAAGGGGTCGCTATAATTATTAAAAATAATGTTCCATATGAAATTGTAGACTGGAACTCCTCCCTCTTTCCCGGTATTTTCGTTAGTATCTCCTTCAAAACTAACAACTCAAAAAAAAACTTTCTGATCGGATCTGTCTACCTTCCCTCGAACTGCTCGCCGATCGCTCTCTCCGACGAGCTTGTGAAACTGGAGACTCTATGGTGGAGACTTAAACGCAAGAAGTCCTAGCCCCACATCCCCTCTTCGCAGAACATTACATCTTCTACTCCGACCTTTCCAAGGAGTTCCTCGTTTTTGGACCACTTCTTGATTTCTAGCCATCTACTAAATCGGGTAGATCAGAATTTCACTTTTGAGACGATTCCGACGTTCTCTGACCATTTCCCACTCCTACTTAAAATTCAGATGAATGAAACCAGTATTTACCTTCAAGAAACTCCACATTCAAGGTCATTTAAAGATACGAACTGGGATGCATTCAGAGAGGACCTGGACAGGTCCCTGGCTGTATGCCAGCCCCCCCATGCGCTTTCGCTGTCCAACCCGGACATAGATAAGCATATCGATCAGTTCAATAATATCCTTCACGGAACCTTGGACTGTCATTCCTCCAGGGCGGACACTTCCTTCAAAAAATATAAAAATCTTCCAAGAGATATTGAGGCCCTCTACACGATGAAGCACCAATGGCAGAGACGTCTGAAAAATATTTTTCACAACTCTTTTAATCGGGTAAATTTACCGTACCATGAGCTTTCCTCCTCAATTAAGCTACTAAACAAAATAATTCAAGATAAAGTAAAAATTTGGCTAAACAATCAACTAAGTGACAGGTTTTCCAGGATCATTCCAGGCCCTAGTGCTTTCAAAGAGGTGTTTAGATTTGTGGGGAAAAAAAACAAATTTTCGTGTAACAAAGTGGTGGTCAACAATGTAACATTCTCCAATGAACGCAGTATCGTATCAGCCTTTGAAAAACACTTCACGGATCTGTACTCTGGGAAAACTCCGGACTTTAACCCCCGAAGCACAGAAGAAGCACTTTCAGCCTCTCGTCTTTTCAGAAGCCCCCGTCCAGAGCGGATTTTTAACTTCGATGCAGTGAATACGGCCCTGTGTCCCTCTGCTTCTCAAATCTTCACCGATGTTGGAGAAGTTTCCAGCTTGATCATGCAACTTAAACCAAAAAAATCAGCGGGTCCGGACGGAGTCTCGAATTTCATACTTAAAAATCTACCCACCTCTGCTATTAGTTTTCTGACTATCTTGTTCAATAACAGCATTAATAACGGGTATTTTCCCCGCCCTTGGAAAGTTGCTAGAATTCTTCCCATCATTAAAAATCATAATAACTTCGACATAAATAATTTCAGACCAATCTCTCTACTCTCTAATGTTGGCAAGATATTGGAAAAAATAATGTTGAGCAATATGTCCTCTCCGGAAGAAAACCCAATTGATTATATCCCGGACCATCAATTTGGATTTCGGAAAAGTCACTCTACTGTGCATGCGTTACTGAAACTTCATAACGATATCACTCTCAATCTCAGGGAGAAGCGGTGCACGGTTGCATGCTCCCTTGACGTCGAGAAAGCCTTCGATAGCGTATGGAGGGACGGGCTTCTGGCAAAGATTTTACTCCTCAATTTTCCACCTAATGTAGTCAATCTTTTGGATAGCTTCCTGGAGAATAGGTCCTTATTCATCCAAATTCAAGGTACTAGATCTATCACCTGCGCTAGTAATAGCGGCGTGCCCCAGGGCTCTATCCTTGGTCCGCCACTATATAACATCTTCCTCCACGATTTTCCTCATACATTTTCGGAAAGCAATCTGAACTCTACAGGCATACTTTACGCTGATGACACAATAGTGTACTCCAGCCACAGCTTCCCTAGCACTGCACTCAAGCATCTAGAGAAACATGTTAAAGTCATTAATGACTTTTATAGGACCTGGGGGATCAAGATCAATAACCACAAATCGGAACTGATTTGCTTCCGCAATGCCAGCGGTAAGGGCCTCACTGGGGTTCCGGGGAATAGCAAAATTCTCGCACTTAGGATAGAGGGCACTGTCATTCAGGTGAAAGATAACTTAAAATACCTAGGGATCCAGTTTAACAACCTATTCAAGTTTAATAAGCATGCAAGAGCAACGTTGGCCAAAGCCCGGAAAGTATCTAATATTTTAATGCCATTCCTTAAACACCGTATGTTATTGAAGCGCTCCAAACTCCTGTTCTATAAAACACTCATCAGACCAATCCTGTCTTACGCATTCCCAATCTGGTTCTCAATCTCTCCAACGGCTGCTTTGCAAATAGAAATCCTGGAACGAAAGATTCTGAGACACTGCTCGGGGATGAATTATGAATCCCGCACAAAGCGTTTTTCCAATGCATATATTTACAGGGAAACAAACACCGTTCCGTTTTTGAGATACTCATTAAATTTATTAAAAAAAACTATCTCAAGCCTCAACTTCTCCGATAACGCACTGGTAGGAGAGATCTACTCCTCACAAGTCAGCTCCACGTTGGACAACGAGACATACCTTTCCCCAGTTGGTGCCTCTATGCTGGATCTTGATGCTTCTCCTGATGGGATTCCCCCGACGTTCTACTTGAAAGCCACTCAAGGTCAGAACCGCGGATAATCGTAGTATTCGCTTTAATACCCTCTCGCTCACATCTCTCCTTTCGGGGGATCTGGGAAATGATTCACCTCCTTACCCTGAGAATGCCCCGAATTGTAAATATTAATTACCTCGACAGAGTAGTTACGTTGGAAGGACAGTCCTTACCCCATTGAATTCTTCTTTTCTTTCTCTAGGAGATTATCCTCTTTGTGTTAAAAAAAAAAAATATAATAAGAATAAAAATTAAAAAAATAATAATCTTTAGCCTCAAATGAAATATTTTCTTTATCAATAAAAATAAATTTTATAATTATATATATTCTATTAACGATTATAATAACTTTATTTATAGATAAAATAAGTTTAATATTTAATCATATAAGTAATGGAAAATTTCGGTCACAAATATCAATGTTACTTTTGAAAATTCATGAAATGCAAATAAATTTATAACTTCCCAACAAAATTCAATTTCAAATTATGCTAATTAATTTTCTCCTTATCTTAATAATTACTTTCATCTAATGTGTAACATAAATAGATAACTGTCACGGTACTTGATGACACACATATTTGCAAACTGTATATTAACCCGGATCTTGTTTCTGTTTTTTCTTTCTCACTATATAATAAATACATAAATATATGAGTTTCACTCAACTTACAATTGAATAGAGCGCTCTCGCTCTAAAAAAAAAAAAAAAAAAAAAAAAAAAGTTCAAACATTTATCTCACACTGTATAAACAATAGACACATGTCTAGATATATAAAGAACTTGTGTATACCATCGTTTCGTTTCATAGTGGAAGATAAGCATTTTTGTATACTGTGTATACACTCGTTTCTCTTCATCTCCTTTTAGTTTTAAGTTAGGTTAAGGATTAGTTGTATTTTTTTGCACGCGACAGCTAGTCGCAACTCAAAAGTCAATAGCTGTGTTTTATTATCCATGCGGATCTGGATCTGGATCAATTTAATACGTAAAACAAAAACAACACAGGATCTTGCTATTTATCGGGATCATTAATCGTGATCCAAAATGTAATTACAAAACTCACTACCTGTTTTTTCGTGGCGTTGCTTATTTAAATTATAGGAAATTATAGGAACACAATAATATTGCCAGACCAAAATATGAAACACTTTTAATAACACAAAAAATCAATTAGCATATTTTCATATTCGAATAATTTACCACTGCGACTTTTGAGACGTTTTGCTTCGTAATATAATACACAAAAATTAATGGAAATATTAGCAGTACAATACTGTTAATATGTTGCATATATGAACATAACATTTGAACATAGTTTCTGAAAAAAAAATATTGAGTGCAAAATGTATGTTGATTTGTATTCAAATGGCAACACCCCCGACACAACAAGCGATCATATTGTGACGTCACATTGTACCGTATATTTGCAATATGGCTGAGTGCCAATCGAAACTTGAAATACCTGGTATCGTCTGTTATGTGTTAAAAACAACTGTTGCCACAACTTGCCACTGATGATCCAGATCGTTTTATTATCAGATCGGATCCGTATCAAGATCATTGGGATAATAAAACGCGGCTTATATATCGCTCATGAGCAAGAGCAGTCAAACATCATATCAAAAGATAGCCGAGTGGCAATAAAAAATTAGCGTAATTTTACAAACCGAAAGAGCAGGCAATACTTTATAGCCGCAGTTTTATAATTAAGTTATCGATATGTACTCTACTTTGTAATCTATCGAAAGTCTCAATAAATTCAATTCAATTCAATTCTTGCTGTTTCAAAAAATTCCCTGGGATATTTGTGACAGATGAAACATAATATGTCAGTCTCAACTTTGGATTTCCTGAAACCAATTATCAAATATCATTTGGCAGTAATAGGCGGGAGATTACCAAAAGAATTGAAACATTTTACAATTAAAAATAAAATAATCGTGTTAAATTGTTGTGTGGTGCGTTGCCATAAGCACGCTGCACGTGACTTTGATGTTCGACAAACTACTTCAAGATCTTTCAGCCGAGAGAAAAACGGCATGGAAAAATGCAATCAAAAGAAAGGATTTAAAAGAAAGTTCGCTTGGAATATGGAATTGCGAACGCTAAGCGATTCAAAGTTAAGGAATCTCCTAAGTTTTTGTTGTAAGACATGTTGCAGTTATAAAATGAGTTTCATTAAATTTGCTAATCTTTTATAGCATTCGTCAAGGCAAATACTTCCGATACAGGACGAAGGAATACACTCCAAAGAGTTTAATAGCATTTGCTCAGAACATCCACTTGCAGAGGACTAAGCCAGAAATTGTTCCATCAATTGCATTATTCTTGCAATATGCTTTCTTATAAGCACCGCGCACTCAGTCCAAATTGAGGGCGTGGACGACACCGATCTTGTGCACACTGGAGAAGACAACGTCATCGCTTTGTTTTGTAAGTTTGCCACAAAAAAAACACCTTCATGTTATTGGAAAACATTACACGCTTATGTGAATCCTTAGCCAAACCCAATTGCGAGCCGTGTGATGAAATTGAAACTATTTTGGAAAACATTCAAGATGACCTGAAGGAACATCTTGGAGCTGTTGTTGTGAAAGCCGTCAATAGCGATATGACGAGCATACACAATCCGAGTCGCGAGCCAGCGTTGGTCTTCTTTCGACGCGGTATTCCGCTGCTTTATCATGGCCCAATCACTGAGGAAGATATAATGCATACTTTTGGTGAAAATCGAGATCCAGCCGTAAAGGAATTGTCGGACAGCAGTTTTGAACATCCAACACAAGCAGCAACAGGGTCTACCACAGGTGATTGGTTTGTTGTCTTGTAAGTTTAGAAAATATTTGTGTTGTTTCTTTTAGTACCTAAATTAAAGTACATATTTTTTTAGTTACTCCAATGAGTGCATCATTTGCCAAGGAATATACGCTGTTTGGGAAGCCGTAGGTGCTGCTCTAAACCGACAGATGAATGTTGCCCGTATAAATCGCTTGGAATATGGAATTGCGACCGCTAAGCGATTCAAAATTAAGGAATCTCCTGAGTTTTGTTTTAAGACATGGTGCAGTTATTAAATGAATTTCATAAAATTTGATTATCTTTTATAGCATTCGTCAAAGCAAATACTTCCGATACAGGACGAAGGAATACACTCCAAAGAGTTTCTTGAATTTGCTCAGAACATTCACTTGCAGAGGACTAAGCCAGATATTGTTCCACCAATTGCTAGTCCCATATGAGTATTTGGTTAAATCTAGTTAATTAGAAGTGTTCTTTAATGTTGTTATTACAGGAACGACTTTATAAATGATAATTTGATGAACATGGATAGGTCACAGCTGTTAAAATTCGATGTAATTGGTTTTGTCATCGCAACTATATTTGTTGTTCTGTGCAGGTGTTCCGGATCTGAAAAGTCTCCTACTGACAAAAAGAAGAAAGCTAAATAGGAAACAGATTCAGAGTGCTGGAAACGATTCTGTTTTCATGATGTTCCTTTTAAATGTTACAAAAAGCCGTGATATTTTGTACTGTTACCTACGAGTTTATAAATTTTTTTGAAAATATATTTAATATGCTTTAAAATGTAATTCATTTACATTTGTGTATAAGCATTATACAGTACCGCTTTTCTTAAAACTTTTTCTTTGCTTTACATATTTTTGCTGGCATTCGTTCTTTACTCAAACCTAGTGAATGAAATCTATGACTCAATGAAACTGGCATTTTATATGAAATGCACTAACATTCACATGTGTAGAAATCTACACAAGTAGGTACTTAACGTAATTATAACTATAACAACCGTCATAAACTTTTTTTTATGGGAAATACGTTTTTCTTATAATATAAGGGTTATGATAAATTCCGGAAATTAGTAATTAGTGATTTTTGAAAAAAAAACAAGCAAAGAGGTAGCTTATCGAGAGGATCGAAAGGGGACATTCGTGTTATAGACGCCGAAGCGTGAGTTTGAAGTTTGAAAAGTGAAATAAACGAATATAAATATGGAAATGGCTATGGAAAAAACTAAGCAAACCAAACAAAAAAATACTAAAAGTAGGAGGAGGAAGATTGGCTCATTACCAATGTGATGGAATAGGTACCGTGGTATAATTGAAAATAAAAAAACCGATAGTGCCACAAATCGCGACAAGGATCAGGCGTGGGAGAAAATAACAAAAGCATTCCATGTTGCCCCTTGCGGCCGGGTAAGTTTCTGAATATGTACATATTTGTATTTTTAACTTTCTTGTGTGAAAATCTTCCTTTGCATTGAACCAGAATGCAGCAAAAAAAGAATATTTTTGCGATTAAGTTCATATTTTGATACCATTTTTATTTAAATTTATGTAAAAAAGCATACATTTTTGAAGTTTGTTTATTTTTCTTTTCTCATTAACTCTTTTACATTGATTGGACTGTTTTAAGCTTGATCTAAAATCGGCTGAAAATATTTGCGAACCAATCGAGAGCGGACATTGTCAGTGACTGTTGATGTTGATTGCAAAGGCGTACCCGAAGGAACATATGTGCCGGCTAGCATATCGGAAAATCCGCACACTTCCGGTGGTGGTTCCGACTCATTCTCGTCAATAGCTACGTTGTGAAGAACGGCACAAGCAATTGTAATTAACTGTACAGTCTCCACTCTGCACTTTAAGCCAGTGGCCAACACTGGAAAACGCCTTTTCCAAATGCCGTACGAACGGTCTACGCAATTGCGAGTGCGAATCTGCGATTCATTATATAAATTTTCGATGGGGTTCGTGACATTCAGAAAAGGTGTCGCAAGATAGCTTGTATTAGTCGAATCACCAACAAGAATTAATTGCTTGAACTCGCCTCTTTCGAATCGTTGTTTCAAACTAGACAGATTGAAAATGCGCTGATCGTGCGTGGAGCCCTATTAAGGGGCACTTAAAAAATTAAAAACCGATTTGAAATGTATATTTTTCATATGAGCTATACCTGCCAACGAGCAACGATATCATTTATCTTCAAATTCGCAGCACAAACCGTTTGAACGTTTAGGGAAAACCATCCCTTACGATTCCTAAAATTCTCTGCGTCAGTTCCACCTGGTGATTGAATTCGGATATGCGTACAATCAATCGCACCAATAGTTCGAGGGAATTTTGCATTTGCAAAAAAGTCACGTGCTGCTTGCAGTAGTTCCAATTGGGTTTCTGGCATACGAATAAATTGTAGCGAAAGATTGGCAATCGCTCTCGACACTCGTTTCAGCACATGATGCACGGTGGCAATGCTTACTCCAATGAAATCGGGCACCGCCAATTGAATTGATCCGAGTGCATAGTACCGTAATACGATTAATAATTGGGTTATTGGTCGTAATTCACGCGACCTATCGAAGAAGAAAACCACTATGGAATATAGGTACAATAAATTACAACTTATTCGGCGTAAAATACCTTCTCTCGTCGTACGGCAACGAATTTATTATAAGTTGGAGCACCATCATTGTCGTCCGCTTTGAGAGACGAAAACGATATATGAAGTCGCGGTCGTTCCATTTTTCGAGCCTAACACGTGGTAGCATCTTGTATTGCCGTCTTTCACAGACCAAATTGCGCTCGTCTTCTTCGCTGCCCGAATCAGACGATGGCCAATCTTCCCAGAAATAATTTGAACGATACATTGTTTAATTTTTAAAAAATTAATATTTGATTATTTACACCACTTGATTTGAAGTTCGCACAATCAAAAACAGAAATGGGAAAAAAAATCGGACATTTGACGTAAAATCCCAAGTTTGCTCTACAACTTCCACTATTTCGGGGAGGAATAAAAGCCATTTCTCAAGCTGACATTAAAAATCCCCAAGTTGAGTTCAACTTCGACTGAATAAAACGGCTCTTAGTGTGTTTGATAAGACAACGAAGGTATTTACCATACGTTCCCTGGCTAGGAAGCATTTTTTGCTAAAGGTCAGCCAAATGAATGAATGGTGTACCCGCTATTCCGAGGGAGGTGATCTTCTCTAAGAACAACCTTTGTATATACATTCCTATAGTAGCGCCAATCCAGTAGTACCAGTATCTTAATAGGTGTCGCTACTCATACCAAATCGAGAATTAGTTGGCTGAGAGCTTTTGTGCCTTTGATAATTTTATTCCTAATAAAAAACATTCGTTGAGATTTTTGTTCGTTCATTCATTCAATATAGTTCGTCGTTCGTCGAAGAGAAAAGAGAAAGAAAGAAGAAAGAAACGAAGACATAAACTGCTTTGTCTCTCCTTATCGAGTCATTCTGACTTATGTAAGTATTTATTTTTCTTTGTAATAGCCAAAAAGATCATGGAAAAATTAGAAATCTGACTTTGTCGTCGGCGAGTAGAATGTATGATGGAAGAGGCGATTCGTTTGAAAAGACAATTTGAATAAAAGCTGATTTCGGTAGGTATTTGAATTATGAATTTATGGATTTTTAGACTTAAGCTATTTTCGCTGTATCTCGTCCAAAAATGTACCAATTTATATCATTTCTTCAGTATTTGATTCGGAAATATTCAATTTCTGTTGTATTTATAAAGAAATGGCATGTTACTTTGTGTCAGTATTGCGCCATGCTGCACCACCACTTATGGGTAAATAGTTGATAGGTTTCTACCTATACGATCAATATTTATTTTATTCAAATTTTATTATTTATTTATTTTATTCTTAAGACAATTGGAGCTGGACGAACGTCTGCCATTCCTAAAGAATTTGAAGATGAAATAGCTCGAAGCCTAATAGCACGTTGAATGAAGAACAAGAAATGGGAGTTCCTTTTGACAGAATAGAAATGCCAGAAATGGGCGGGGAGTACATCTGCCCATGCAGGGACCAGCATCTCAGATGAGAATCATGAGCCATTTGGATAATTTTGCATATTTGCAATAAATGCTTAGACTTTTTATTTGTCCAGACTGTACCGTTTGATTCTCGCACACTTTTGTTTATTTAGTTCTGTTCGTTTCCGCCGCCATAAAAATTTCTGTCAGGAGGAGGCGCTCTTGCTGGGCGATTGCCTTTTTCAGTATCACTTTGCAATCTTTAACCCTAGGCTTCATGAAACGTGCTACCAAATCGTAATCAATCTGGGTTTCGTTTTCGCCAAACGCTGTAAGTGACCAGGTGACGGCTTTGTTTGAGAACGATAAGACCTTATGACTTGCACAATGCACATATGCACATGCTCAGGATATCTTTACCCGGAGAGTTCCTGGTGCCGTATCCCAGTCCTCCAACGCACTTCTCATAGTCTTCGTTTCACTAACCGACAGTACCGTTCAAATCTCCACCAACAAACAAAAGTCCCGTGTTAGAATATCTTGAAAGCTACGAGTATTGTACTAACGTCCAAAAAAAGCGCCCGATTTCCGGTGTTTTGCGGGATGATATTTTCCTGGGATAGACTCGCAACAATTAAAACTCTGGACACCTCTTCGACTCACAAAAAAGGATATTCTGAAGGTGGGATATTTCAACCGTGGATATTAAAAAAAAAATATATAAACCACAGTAATTATTACTAATTTTTGGAGTTGAAGTGGCCAACCGCTAGTGCCGGTTCCCTACCTACTCCACACACACATCAACGCAAACAACTTAGAGCAATCTTCAATAGAATTCGCTTTAACATCTCGAAATGATTGCACACCTTCTTATGCAATGTTTAAATATTTTCCCATCCTTTATGCAAAAATCCGTATTCAGTAGATATCCAAAACATGTAAGTTATGCAATCTCTGTGTCGATTAAAGTCCCAAACCAGTTGTTTGTGAAAAACCAAATGAAAAAATGCTGCTTATATTCGGAGATTTAATTATGTAACAAAATGCAATCGCAATATGTACATAATATGATTTGTGATACCGATTATGAATGAATACTATACCCCTTTTCTTTGATGAATGCTACGACCTCCTTGCAATATGCCATAACCTACCCCAAACTTCCATTGAAAACAACAAATAATTTATAAACCATATACCGCACCCCTCTCACCCTCTCACATCATATCCGCATCATGAGAATTAAAAAAAACATAGGGACGGGCTACAGTCCGCTTGGGCGAACTGTTGGATACCCTATTCTTATTCCTATCCCTCATAAGTGGGCGTGACAAAAAGTCTAAGTATGGTTGAATTGTTAAGAACGCTCTACATATTTTGTTATATAACATTTAAAGGATTTTATCAAAAAAAAAACGCTCCCTAGCTCAAACTTAGGTGTTTCAATAAAATTGTTTTATTTAATTGTGGGCGTGTCAGTAGGCGGATTTAAAAAAAATTAACACATGAGAATAAAGGGCTACTAGAGAGTATATATTATAAATTTCAGCTCCCTAGCTCAAACTTTAAATTTTCAAAAAAAAAAAAATTAATTGTGGGCGTGTCAGTGGGCGGATTTTGAAAATATTTACACATGAGCATAAAGGGCCCATAGAGAGTATATACTATAAATTTCAGCTCCCTAGCTGAAACTTTGGATTTTCAAAAATTAATATACCCTTAGAATAGGGTAAAAAAAAATTATTTTATTTATTTGTGGGCGTGTCAGTGGGCGGATTTTGAAAATTTTTTATCCCGAGCAGTTTTAGAAGTCATAGATCATATATAAAAAATTTCAGCTTTCTAGCTCAAAGTTCGATTTTTTCCAAAATTTGGTTTTTTTGAGTTTGTGGGCGTGTCTGTGGGCGGATTTCAAAAATTCGTAAACTTGATTATTTCGGGACCCTAGAGAGTATATGGTTAAAATTTCAGCTCTCTAGGTCCAGTTTAAAGGCCTAATTTTTGGCTACAGACGGACGGACGGACATGGCTAGATCGACATTACTATCGATGCTGATCATAAATATAGTAACTTTTAGGGGTCTACGGGCAATATTAAGGTATGTTACAAACTATGCGTCAAAATTAATATACCCTTAGAACGGGACGGGCTACAGTCCGCTTGGGCGAACTGTTGGATACCCTATTCTTATTCCTATCCCTCATAAGTGGGCGTGACAAAAGTCTAAGTATGGTTGAATTGTTAAGAACGCTCTACATATTTTGTTATATAACAGTTAAAGGATTTTATCAAAAAAACAACGCTCCCTAGCTCAAACTTGGGTGTTTCAATAAAATTGTTTTATTTAATTGTGGGCGTGTCAGTAGGCGGATTTAAAAAAAATTAACACATGAGAATAAAGGGCCCGTAGAGAGTATTATTATAAATTTCAGCTCCCTAGCTCAAACTTTGAATTTTCAAAAAAAAAAAAATTAATTGTGGGCGTGTCAGTGGGCGGATTTTGAAAATATTTACACATGAGCATAAAGGGCCCATAGAGAGTATATACTATAAATTTCAGCTCCCTAGCTGAAACTTTGGATTTTCAAAAATTAATAGACCCTTAGAATAGGGTATAAAAAAATTATTTTATTTATTTGTGGGCGTGTAGCCAAAAATTAGGTCTTTAAACTGGACCTAGAGAGCTGAAATTTTAACCATATACTCTCTAGGGTCCCGAAATAATCAAGTTTACGAATTTTTGAAATCCGCCCACAGACACGCCCACAAACTCAAAAAAACCAAATTTTGGAAAAAATCGAATTTTGAGCTAGAAAGCTGAAATTTTTTATATATGATCTATGACTCCTAAAACTGCTCGGGATAAAAAAATTTCAAAATCCGCCCACTGACACGCCCACAAATAAATAAAATAATTTGTTTATACCCTATTCTAAGGGTATATTAATTTTTGAAAATCCAAAGTTTCAGCTAGGGAGCTGAAATTTATAGTATATACTCTCTATGGGCCCTTTATGCTCATGTGTAAATATTTTCAAAATCCGCCCACTGACACGCCCACAATTATTATTTTTTTTTTTTTAAGTTCAAAGTTTGAGCTAGGGAGCTGAAATTTATAATATATACTCTCTAGGGGCCCTTTATTCTCATGTGTTATTTTTTTTAAATCTGCCTACTGACACGCCCACAATTAAATAAAACAATTTTATTGAAACACCCAGGTTTGAGCTAGGGAGCGTTTTTTTTTTGATAAAATCCTTTAAATGTTATATAACAAAATACTCGTATGTAGAGCGTTCTTAACAATTCAACCATACTTAGACTTTTGTCACGCCCACTTATGAGGGATGGGAATAAGAATAGGGTATCCAACAGTTCACCCAAGCGGACTGTAGCCCGCCCCTATGTTTTTTTGTTCTCCTTCATGCTCGTGACTAGGTGTATGAGAAGTAAGATGACACAGGTTGCGTTGTTGGTTGACTTTAGGGTGGAAAGGTGAAGGAATTATTATCGGGTAGACAGAGTTATGCCATATTATTTGTTTGCTCCGAACTGTGATGGAAGTTTGGGGTAGGTTATATTTTCTGGTATTTAATACAATTGGTATGTATGTATATGATCATTAAAGGAGAGTCGCATTTCAGCGGTGAGGATTCTCAAATGTTTTTTTTTATAATTCATATTTGCAAGTGAAAAATGGATATTCATATTTAAAGGTATAGGCGATGGTGGATAAAGAAAGGTTGGGAGAATTGTCGTCGAGTAGATTGATGGTATATTATTTGTTGGATTTGATTGAAGTTTGGGATAGGTTATAGCATTTTGCAATTAGACGATCACAGTCACCTGTAACTTGTTTTCTTTGTTCTTAATACAATGGGTGTGTATGTTCACATCAGTGTAGGAACATCGCATTTCAGCAGTGAGGATTCCCAAATGCTTTATAAATCATATTTGCATGTGAACAAATACTAATTGAGGGAGATAAAAAACATAGGGACGGGCTACAGTCCGCTTGGGCGAACTGTTGGATACCCTATTCTTATTCCTATCCCTCATAAGTGGGCGTGACAAAAGTCTAAGTATGGTTGAATTGTTAAGAACGCTCTACATATTTTGTTATATAACAGTTAAAGGATTTTATCAAAAAAACAACGCTCCCTAGCTCAAACTTGGGTGTTTCAATAAAATTGTTTTATTTAATTGTGGGCGTGTCAGTAGGCGGATTTAAAAAAAATTAACACATGAGAATAAAGGGCCCGTAGAGAGTATTATTATAAATTTCAGCTCCCTAGCTCAAACTTTGAATTTTCAAAAAAAAAAAAATTAATTGTGGGCGTGTCAGTGGGCGGATTTTGAAAATATTTACACATGAGCATAAAGGGCCCATAGAGAGTATATACTATAAATTTCAGCTCCCTAGCTGAATCTTTGGATTTTCAAAAATTAATATACCCTTAGAATAGGGTATAAAAAAATTATTTTATTTATTTGTGGGCGTGTCAGTGGGCGGATTTTGAAAATTTTTTATCCCGAGCAGTTTTAGGAGTCATAGATCATATATACAAAATTTCAGCTTTCTAGCTCAAAATTCGATTTTTTCCAAAATTTGGTTTTTTTGAGTTTGTGGGCGTGTCTGTGGTCGGATTTCAAAAATTCGTAAACTTGATTATTTCGGGACCCTAGAGAGTATATGGTTAAAATTTCAGCTCTCTAGGCCCAGTTTAAAGACCTAATTTTTGGCTACAGACGGACGGACGGACGGACGGACGGACGGACGGACATGGCTAGATCGACATTACTATCGATGCTGATCATAAATATAGTAACTTTTAGGGGTCTACGGGCAATATTAAGGTATGTTACAAACTATGCGTCAAAATTAATATACCCTTAGAATAGGGTATAAAAAGATAAGACAAGTTATAGTGAGTACGAGCAAATGCTCAGCTTGTCATACTAGCTGCGGGTATTCATGAACAACTGAAATTGGTTTATTTATTGGCCTTGTAAAAGGACATGCAAATTTAACTACATTACGAATGATCCTTAAGGGTTTCCACTTTAAAAAGAAAATCGTGGATATTTTCGGGCCCGTCAAATGACATTTGCCACTTTTCAATTTTACAAACTGAACTTACTGAAGAAGTTTGTTGACTTATTGGTGGTGCTTGTCTGCGTTGGGTCGAAAACGAAGCGTTATTTAAAAAATGTTATAAGTCAGAACGAGCGTTCGAAGGTCTCGTAGGATTCACATTGAGAGTATTTAAATTCAAATTGTCCAATCTTCCAACTAAGGTATCTCTAATAGACTGCATTTCACGAATATATCGAAAAGTGGACGAATTTCTCAAATTACTTGGTCTTCCTCTAGAACGTGTATTTGGAACTCTATTATCCATAATAGGAAATTTCGGATTTTAAATACAACTTCAAAAGTTTTTAACTTTCAATATCTTTTAATAAATCTGTATTAAAAAAAATAATACATGCATAATTTGGGGTCAGCGCGGTCGGTGCTAAATTACATATTAAATTAGATATTAAATTTGATAAGATTAGATACAATATGCTTAAGAGCAAGATATTGCATAGTCACTAGGGGGAGAAGAAGAACAAATGCTGAACCCATGGAAGATGCTCTAGCAGAGTTCAGAGCCCAAAGATCGGAGCTCAAGAGGGCCATCAATTCGAGCAAGAAACAGAAATGGGAGGATCTCCGCCGTGACGTCAACAGCGACCCCTGGGGACTAGGCTATAAGATCGTAACGCGGAAACTCGGAGCACAGATGACACCCCCTGTCCTCAGTGAAGGAAAGATGGAGCGCATCGTGGACACACTCTTCCCAACGCATCCGGTCAGGCCACCCGACACCACATTGGCCCAACGACAGGAAATTTCAGCTTTTAGCGAAGAAGAGTTGAGCATAGCGGTGCAGTCCCTGCAAAATAGAAGAGCCCCCGGCCCCGACGGAATTCCCACAGAAGCCCTCAAAGTGACCGCCCAAACACGTCCGCTTTTACTGCTGAACATGTTTAACAGTCTGCTCGAGGAAGGCATCTTCCCCAAGAGCTGGAAGAAACAACGGTTGGTGCTTATCAGCAAAGGCAAGGGAGATCCGGATTCCCCATCGGCATACAGGCCTCTGTGCATGCTAGACACCGCGGGGAAACTCCTGGAAAAGCTACTTAAGCCACGACTAGTAGCGGCAGTGCAAGCGTCAGGCGATCTGTCAGAGAGGCAGTACGGCTTCCGGAGAGGCCGCTCTACGATTGGAGCAGTAAAAGAAGTAGTGAACGCCGCACAAATCGCCCAACAGGGAAGTCACTACTCTAGGAAGATCGTCTTGCTGGCAACCCTGGACGTACGTAACGCCTTCAACTCAGCCAGGTGGACCGATATATTGAACGCGCTCGAACGGAGGTTCCACGCCCCGGCATATATCCTGCGGATGGTGAAGGACTATCTCAGGGATCGAGAGCTGCTCTACGAGACTACAGAAGGCCCGCGAAGAAGGCAAGTGACAGCAGGCGCAGCGCAGGGATCAATCTTAGGTCCAGATCTCTGGAACATCTCCTACGATAGCATCCTTTGCATGGAGATGCCGGAGGATGCCAGACTGGTCGGGTACGCAGATGACATCGCCGCGGTGATCACTGCACGAGACACCGTTAACGCGCAACAAAAGCTCAACCAGGTCATGCGACGAGTCAATTCGTGGATGGAAGAGCACGGACTCAGCCTAGCAACGGAGAAAACTGAGATAGTCCTTCTCACGAAAAAGAGAATCCCCACACAAATCGACTTCCGAATTGGGGCAGAAGAAATAAGAAGCAGCGCCGCGGTGAAGTACTTGGGAGTGAGGCTTGACACAAAGCTAACCTACTGGCAACAAATAAAGGCAGCAGCTGAAAGAGCCTCAAAAACATCTGCATCACTGAGCAGACTGATGTCAAACGTAGGTGGTCCAACGGCCAGTAAGCGAAGGTTGCTGATGGCGACAACGCACTCCATCCTTCTGTACGGCAGCGAAATCTGGGCAGACGCACTCAAACAAGAGAAGTACCGGAAACAGATGGCGGCAGTACAAAGATGCGGAGCTCTACGTATAGCTAGCTCTTACCGAACGGTTTCGGAACCAGCCGTCCTTGTAGTCGCAGGAGTGACTCCCATAGATCTCCTAGCGGCAGAAAGGAAGTACGTCTACGACAAAAAGGGGGAAATGGGAATGCAAGCGGCATCCGATGAGGCTAAGGAGCTCACGAACCAGAAGTGGCAAGAGCGTTGGAGCTCGGAAAGCAGAGGACGAAGGACAGCGAGGCTGATTAGGAACGTGGCTGAGTGGAATGACCGGAAACACGGTGAGGTCAACTACTACGTCACCCAGTTACTCACCGGACACGGATATTTCAACACCTTCCTCCACAAAATCGGCAAAACAAACAGTCCAGCCTGCCAGTACGGAGACTCGCTAGAAGATGACGCGGAACATACCTTCTTCGCTTGCAGCAGATGGAAAAGCCTTCGCCAAGACCTGCAAATAAGTATTGGCGCCATCACACCGGAGAACATAGTAGAGAAGATGCTACAGAGTTACGACAACTGGCAAAAAGTCTGTAGCTACGCAGAACATGTTCTCAGAAGAAAAAAAAGAGAAGAAGACCACCAAGGGTCACAGTAGGCACAGACGTCTTAGGCCACAGAAGACTAATCAAGACGGCGTCCTTTTACGGACTTAAAAACGGCGCCACCCTGATGTAATGCCAAGAGCGGTTCCAGGGTGGCTTGTAGGCCGTAAGCGGGGAGAGTTTAGTCCGTGCGAGTCGGACACACCAAGTGGTGATGGCCTACCACTTGACGGTACATCACGTATTCTCTCCTCCAAAAAAAAAAAAAAAAAAAAAAAAAAAAAAAAAAAAGAGCAAGATATTTATTTTGGTAAACAGACGGACTGTGCAAATCAATGCACACAATACAAACAAGACTGTATATAATTGGCATATAATAGGTAACATAGTAGCAACATAGTCCAATGTAATAACTACCAGACAATGGACTATACTATAAAAGAATTAGGGTTTATATATTATAAAAATATTCATACACACAACTTATCCTTTCACGAATAAAATTAGACCAATATGAATACAAAAAGCAGTTCAACTCTTTCTGATATCCAATAGTCGCGCGGATTACAATTAAAACTGTGAATATACCGGGAATATACTAATGAAAGTCATACTCAACAACATAAAATTGCTGGAACTTAGCTTAAAGCTCTAGAGTAGCCAGCATAATCTTTGTAGTGAAGTTCTTGCCTCTATATACGAGTATCTAATGTTAGAACATGTTTAATACCAAAGAGAAACAAGCAAGCAGCCTCCATTAAGCAAAAAATACCACCAAGTGACCTTCTTCAATGCTTCATTGAAAAGGTACATGGACTTTAAAGTATATACCAACAATTTCACATGTTGATTAAAGATAAATAAACTTGCGCAATACTCCTATAAAATATGTCGCTCATCGAATTTAGCAATCTAGCTCCAGGCAAAACAACGAAAATTCTTACTATCCGTATAAATATTTATCGTATATTTAGGTACCTATTGACCAAGAAGTGGTGGGTGGTGCGGCATGGCACAATACTGACAAAAAATTAATTATGTCATTTCTTTATAAATTAGATCGAATATTTCTAAATCAATTACAAAAAAAATTATAAAAATCGGTACCTTTTGCGACAAGATATAGCCGAAACAGTTAGAGTCTAAAATGCGATAAGCTCATAACATCTCATTTGATGAAAAATACCGAAATCAAATTTTATTCAATTTTTCCTTTCAAATGAATCGCCTCTTCCATCATACATTCTACTCGCAGACGAAGAAGCCAGATTTCTTATTTTTCCATCATCTCCCTCTTATCAAACATTCTACTTGCCGCAGCGAAGGCAACAATGCAAATCATCAGAAGTATTCGGCTGTTAAAATAAATACATACTTACACTTCCATAACAATGAAAATCATATGGCATGGCATGACCAGAATGCGAGATCCATTAAACCTCTGCTTCTTGCAAATCCTATATTGTACCTGTGCTTCGAAACAACAAAAATGCCTATGCTCCTTCTTACAAAGAAAAAAAATACAACATACATGGTGTTTTTTTATATAGCGAAATTTGCTAGCAAATTCGCTGCACTAAGCCAGAGTTCAAAACCCTTGCTAAGTCGTCGTGTAATTGCCCGAGTGCAAACCCGTGCAAGCAGATGAAATGAAATTGACAACTTTCTTTTTCTCGGTTGTTTTAAGAATGCTTATTTTATTGTCTTGCACCTATTTATATTATCCTAAAATACATAAGTGGCTTAATATTAAATTGCGCTTTCGCATCGTCAGCGTCTAGCGCGACTTGAATTGCGACACCTTATGGGTATGCGTGTGCACCTGTGGGAACGGTGGGAACTATTAGTTCTGTCGCGGAGGGCGACTGGAAGGGATTGCGAGTGTAACGCTTAAGGCAAACGAATCTCAAATCAAGTTCAAGTTTATTTCTATAACGAAACCAATTTATACAGGCTTTTACATTTATACATTTACAATGATATTCTTACCGCAGTTTTCTCTCCCTTCTTCTTGGTCGGCTGACAAATGGCAAATGCGCCAAATTAAAGAAACTTCGCAAGTATAAGGCGAATGGCCACAAAGTGGAACAAGTAAATGTCAAAGAGGCAGAAGAAGAAGAGGAGTAAGGCTACGTTTACATTAAGTTAGTTTGCACTAGTCGTTCGGTAACAGGTTCATTAAAGAGAGATAAAGCAGTTTATTTGGTTTTGTTTCTTCGTTTTCAAAGGGTGTAAAAAAATGGTGACAGCAAAATTTAAGATACAAACCTTCAAAACGCCATCTAGCAACTTGAGTTCAAAATAAAAAAACTCGCTTTTATGATAATACTATAAAGTCTATATACAAAGACCAGGTATCGCGATGAAACAAATTGCAAAATGTTGGGCACGAGTGTGTTTTTTTTTGGAAGTAAAAAATGGAATACAGGTTGATTGGAAAATTGTGTTCGAGTATGTACTTGAAATGGAATTTACGTTCATGATCGGTTTTGCGATGGAATAATAATCACAACGTTGCCGGATTATTTTCAACTTGAAACATGGTAATCGTTTACTCTAACAAGGTGATTCAAAGTGAATTTTACCAGTCGATAGAAACACAATAAAAGCTAATGTTGCGATGCGAATAGGTCTGGTTCTAGACGAGGTATCGGGTTGAAACAATTTGCAAAATGTTGGGCACAGGGTGCGTTTTTTTGGAAGTAAAAAATGGTATACAGGGTGATTCGTAAATGGTTTTCCAGTACTTAAAATGAAATTTACGCTTATCATCGGTTTTGCGATGGAATAATAATGGCAATGATGCCGGTTTTTCTCTCAATTGAAACATGCCATTCGTTTACAGGGTACATTCTTCATGATTCTTTGAAACCTTTTCTTTTTATTTTTCAACTTAAAATCAAATAAAATGTACCTATACATACAAAATTATAATTGAAATAATAATTCACAAGAATTTGTAGCTTTGTGAAATTAAATTGAAGGAAATAATATTTAATTATCCCCAAAACGTATTTTTTATGATTTTCGTTTTTTAGTTTATGGTGAGGATTTCATTTGACGATAGCTAGAACGGTCTGAGCTGCTTTAACGGCGTAGATCTGGCACTACGCTGCAGTTATCTGTCATACGGTATGATTTGTTCTCTAAAAATAAAAATAAATATTATTGTCCTCTACTGGTTAGAATAAAACCGGTTCTGCTCGAATAAACTTTCTATTCGATTGAATCTCAAAATGTCGAATTCGACAAACTTTCGGTGGAAATCGAATGTAAAACATAGGGACGGGCTACAGTCCGCTTGGGCGAAGTGTTGGATACCCTATTCTTATTCCTATCCCTCATAAGTGGGCGTGACAAAAGTCTAAGTATGGTTGAATTGTTAAGAACGCTCTACATATTTTGTTATATAACATTTAAAGGATTTTATCAAAAAAAAAACGCAACTTTTGTAAAAAAAAACGCTCCCTAGCTCAAACTTTGGTTTTTCAATAAAATTGTTTTATTTAATTGTGGGCGTGTCAGTAGGCGGATTTAAAAAAAATTAACACATGAGCATAAAGGGCCCCTAGAGAGTATATATTATAAATTTCAGCTCCCTAGCTCAAACTTTGGATTTTCAAAAAAATTGTTTTATTTATTTGTGGGCGTGTCAGTGGGCGGATTTTGAAAAAAAAATTTCCGGAGCAGTTTTAGGAGTCTGCATCATATATAAAAAATTTCAGCTTTTTAGCTCAAAATTCGATTTTTTCCAAAATTTTGTTTTTTTTTTGAGTTTGTGGGCGTGTCTGTGGGCGGATTTCAAAAATTCGTAAACTTCATTATTTCGGTACCCTAGAGAGTATATGGTTAAAATTTCAGCTCTCTAGGTCCGGTTTAAAGGCCTACTTTTTGCCGACAGACGGACGGACGGACGGACGGACATGGCTAGATCGACATTACTATCGATGCTGATCATAAATATAGTAACTTTTATGGGTCTACGGGCAATATTAAGGTATGTTACAAACTATGGGTCAAAATTAATATACCCTTAGAATAGGGTATAAAGTGGTATGACTGTGTTCCGATGTGATAACAATCAAAAGTAGGTAGGCATGTATGGTGATTTTTTAAATGCCCTATAAACACTGATGCTGTTTTTATTTATTTTTTTCATGTAAACCTAGGTGTTAACATTTGTTGAGGAGGATCCTCTAGATGCAACCTGCGGAATTTAAGACAGTTAATAATTTCTTAATACTTTTCTCAGACACTTACTAAAGTGCATAGAAGAAGGGTTTTCCAAATGCTCGTTGCCTGATCCTTGCAGTGTCGGACAGCTGCGTAAATAATGGATTAAAGTTGATTTTTCAGATGCAGTGTGGGATGCCTAGTTTGACCGCGTGGACTCCTACAGGCCAGTATCCCGTAATAAACGCTGTTATTCTGGCGATATATTTCCGAAATCTATATGGGAGATCGATTGCTTGTGATGTGTTGTAATTTGGTCACAACTTTCTGGATACCCGGTCAGGGTTACCTTGAACTGATTTCTCAGGGTTAGCTGATTTTGACATTCTAGTACTAACTTAGAAGAAAAATTGACTGAGGCGATGGGCTCAATGGCAATCTGGCTGTCAATAAGTACGAGTATAGCGATCTTCTGCTTCGGCCCTACGGAGGTCCAGTAGGTCCGCCTGGAATGCGCTGGC
This sequence comes from Portevinia maculata, assembly GCA_949715645.1. Taxonomy (NCBI): domain Eukaryota; kingdom Metazoa; phylum Arthropoda; class Insecta; order Diptera; family Syrphidae; genus Portevinia; species Portevinia maculata. Next base: position 27,348,418 of record OX454528.1, on the reverse strand, counting down.
GATATGCAGCAGTCTGTAAAATTTCGAGATGTTTAAATATTCAGAAACGAAATCCGCACCCACTCAAGAGTCCATTTTTGAACAGTCGGTCGGTGGAGAGTGCTAAATTGAAATTCTTAGTCACTTGTCCATTTGCCCAATGACCATACCACGTCGAGTTAATCGGTTCTCGTCAGATCACCGCAATTAAACGACGTTGGGCGCGGTTAGTACGTAGATGGGGGACCGTTTGAGAACAACCGCGTGTCGTTGGCCAGTCCCATCTACAGAGTTAAGGTAGATAATACATACGTGGTATCACAATGGAACTAAATTGGTCTAAGTGTGTCGGCTTCTGCCGACAGCCACATAAACCTAACCTAACCTAACCTTGTCCATTTGCCATTCTGATCTTGTGGGAAGCTGTACGTCAAATTGTTTTGTGAAAAACTGAACCTCCGTTTTAAAGACCAAGCCGTCGCGGATGCAGCATGCCCAGGATCACAGAGGATGGAAGGCTGCAGTGTCTCAGGCAGAGACTCTTCACGGGTCGGAAGCCCGTTCAGTAAGTAAGTAGTCGCAGTACAATGTCGGTTGAGCAAACAAAAAACGGCCGTGACACATAATATGTACGTACACGGAAACTTACCCGGCCGGGACGCGCATCGTTGAATGCCTTCACTACTTTATCCCATGCCCGTTCCTTGTCGCGATTTGTGGCACCATCTGTTTTTCTGTTTTCAATAATGCTACGATATTCCATAACATTATTGACTAGCCAATCTTCCTCCTCGGGGGTATATACGAGTACTATATTCGGCATTTTTTTTTTTAAATATTCCTTTGTTCTGCCATTTTTCTTTCAATTTTCGATTCACACAAAACAAATAACGGCCGAAATATAAATCGAAAGTTGAAACTGTCATTTTTTGTGTCATCTGTCGCAAATATCCCAGGGATATTTCTCAAACAGCAAGTAGGCACACTTCTGTTTTTCAACTCCGGAGTTGAGAATTAAAATAGTGAATAAAAACAATTTTCAACTTGCCGTTCAACTCTCGAGTTTGAATCAACTGCGGAGTTGGCCAACTTCGGTTTTATCATTTCGAATCCGAGCCTGGATGTAACAATATATACATTGTTTGAATTTATTTCAATATAGCCTAATAAACTAGTTCTCGGAGTAAAACACATTGAAAAGCAAATAGTTCGGTATTTTGTTAAATATAACACCAACCCTGCAGACAAACAGATTATGGAAATGAAAAAGATATTAAGTTTTTAAACTTTAAAGAATCCTCATTAATATTCAATGCACTTCTTGTCCAACCACTATTTAGTTTCTTTGGTTCCATTAAGCTTACCATTATGCACCTTTCGCTGAAGTTTGTACTCTTTCAAACTTACATTTTACAGGAAGTAAAACTCCCTTAACGTCTTTCAAATTGATAAAAAAGCAATAAGTAGGTAAAACTCAATTTCCTCGTTAGGCCTTGTATGACAGCAAAATTAACCCTCTCAAGTCAATTTGCTCTCATTCCACACGGCATTCATACTTCTCATGATGCGCAAACTTTTATTTATACTCCTTCCTTGCCTTTGATGAGGCATCACTGGATGAGTGCATACATGTGTATGTATATATATCGTTAATGTGAAGACCACACATTTACACAAACACAGTCTTTTCAAATAGATATTTTCGGTGTCTTTGACAACTGAAAAGTTTCTAGCAGTAAGGACTTCGCAGTGGCTTGGTTACAAATTGAATAAAAAACCGAAACTTCCCAATCCTTAAAAACAAAGACAACTACTTGAGAACTTCACCAAAAACGGAGAAAAAAAACTAGAAGGAAATATTTTCCCTTACTACCAACTTCAGTTAATAGGGCTTTGCTACTTGAACAGTGGGTCTTCCACATCCACCTCCAGTTCCGATATTTGTCCTTTAAATAGAGACAGCCAGAGCCGCCTGTTGAAAAAAATGCCGTTTGGTTTTTCTTCATCCGTCCTCTGAAGTTTGAGAAAATTCCTCCTTTTTCCGAGGTGTGTGTGTAGTAGCGTTTGGCGGAAGTAAATGCGATTTGGTGGCCACAGGTACCAAAAAGAAAACAAACAGAGCATAAAGAGGACAAAAGTAGCTCGCAACAAAAAAAAACTGCTTCCCTTTTGAAGGAAGAAAAGTTTATGTCTTACTCTTGAAACTTTATCTCTCTCTCTCTCTCTGCATTTCGCTTTTGATTTGGTTTGGTCTTTTTTTCGGTAATTTTTGAGTCTTAAGGAGTTTATTGGTTAGTTCTGCTTTTATGTTTCAATGCGGCAAATTGGGGGCTGCATTAGAGACAGCTTGCCTAGTGGGATCTGGGATGTGGTAAGTAGCTCACGAATTTATAAATTATAATTCAAATTTTGCCTGCCACTGTTGGAGTGAGAAAGGTAGAGAGGTTTCTGCGATTGCATTGAGGGTGGAGTGTTACAATTGTAAATTGTAAAACTTCATGGAAAAATAACTCACAAAGATATCGTGAAAAAGGCTTTTGAGTGGAATTAAGGGTTTGCGGTACTCATTATTCATTGTAGAAATTTTGGTTGTCAACATTGTTAGCGGTAGAAATACGTTCAATTAATTAGCGTTCCTACGTTCTCAGTTGCGGAATAATATCGGAACAAGCGAACGAATAACTAACCAAGCCGCTTTTCTATTGAAACATTTCTCTGAATTCTACGATTTCTTTTTGGAAGTAATATTCAAACCCCAGCCTATCTTCATTTGCAGGGGGCTTTTCTCCAAATAATTAATTTGTTCAAAACTTTGTGGAAGCGTCTCTTGACGATTGTTAGTCTTCAATGTTTGTCAGACTTTCGCAAGAGATGAGGCAATGGAAAAAAATGTTGGGTATAACTATGCCCGGCGTGATTTGAACCCTCGATCAGTAGTCCAACGCATTACCACTGACCCACTGACCCAATTAAAAGTATTCAACATTTTATCGCACATTTTGCGGTATCTGGCTTAACTGAGTTCCAAACCAGACTAACTTCAAACTCATTAAGATTTTCATTAGCTTAACTTACATTACTGAGAAAAACCATTACCTCACCATTCTTAGAAGCATATAGGTTCATGGAACATTTGAATTTCGGGTCCACAAATGTAGTGTAAGTCCATAAGTCCAAGGCAGTGGTGCCGGGTCACTGTAATATACCAAGGAATTGTGAAGCTGACGAACTGGCTCGACGAGGCTCTTCTGGTTTAAACAGCTTAAGTGTCATGGAGGCGCCATAAATACCTAATCGACAGCAATTCGGTGAGCGAAGCCAACCATCGTTGGCACCAACTCGACCAATGCAACACCGCAAGCCTGCTTTGGCCGACATTAAATAAATCCAGGTCCATCGTACTTCTGAGGCATAAGAGAAACCCTCTCCAAATTAGTAAACACCCTCACCGCGCACTGTGCTATAGGATGACATGCTGAAAGACTGGGCAGTCCCATCAATGACTTCAGAAGAAGCTGTAGGGACGAAGCGGAAGAAGAGACTGTCAGTCGCTTCCTTTGCACGTGTGCTACACTCGCCAACATAAGGAAGGCTATACTGGGTGAATACCTATTCAATGATCTAAATGATCTCAACAACACCTGCACGGCAAAGATTAGCTCCTTCATTCAGAGGAGCAAATGGTTCCCTGAGTAAGAGGGTGACCCACCCGCCCTATACATCGGCAGCACAATGGACCTATCTCTGGTCTAAGTGCTTCCTCATCGAGGGCCGGTACCTACCAACCAACAAAAGAATAGCTTAGTCCGATGCATCTTACCGCCACACTGAGACACTGCAGCCTTCCATCCTCAGAGATTCCGGCCATGCTGCTTCCAGTTATCCAGAACAAGCGCTATCTCATCCGCGATCTTTAAAATGAAATTTCGTTCTTCCTTGTCATCTCGACTTTGCAGTTGTTAATCAAACATCGTCTTCGTTAATTTACTCGATCTGGCCCTGGCAATGTAGTCGACAGGTTTTCCCGTTTTGAGCTGAAGCAACATATTTAAACAGCTCATAGAGTTCTTGATTGCAACTTCTTCACCTCCTCGCACACAGGACCAACTTTTGAACGCAGAAATTTGTTTCCAAACCAGCTCATTTCCCGCTGATCTTCCAGCTCGCGGTTTCATAAAGCAGAACTTGCAGGGTTAAGTTTCGCTGGAGCCTGGGTCGATACCCCCTCTCGCTGCCCTT